>OX637407.1:28623218-29244246 GCA_951799425.1 Ilex aquifolium | reverse complement strand
GTGCACAAATCCTATAAAATAGAAAGCCGAACCTACCTGAAAATCTTGCCTGAACAAGCTGGCTGACACATGATGCAACTTAAAAAGGATCCATAAAGACCACAAATACCATTTCAGTAACTACAACAACGTGACACGGATCATGAGAAGGCAGAGTAACTCGACAACCGCTGCAACAGAGACGACATGACTGACTTTCAGAGACCCATACTGAGCAATGCTGGACGACGACCCTGGACCTTCTCAACTCTCAAACATGTCCTAGTACTCACTGGAACAGTAGACAAGTGTGAATCAATAAATGCAAAAGTAGTAGCAAAATATAAATTAAAATGGACAGATCTATCCTAAGAGTGAGAAAGAAAAGAAAACAAATGAGAAAGAAAAAAAGTAGTCGTAAGAGATGATTAGTTACATATAAATTGTTAATGCGAATTTCTTCTGAATTATGTACACAGATGGTTGAAGAACATAACAATTTCAGGAAACATATGAGCATACAAAGTAAACACATTATTATACAACAGACCTGATCGTTCTCATCAGCTGATTCTGAAGAGGACTCATTTGGCTCAGATGGTTTTTCAGCACCACAATTCTGTCTGTTACACTTGGTCCTAAAAGGATAGTTAATGTTGTTACATTTGTCACACTTCCAGCTACCCTCAGGCATCTCTCGCTCTGGAAGACAGTAGCAGGTAGATGTAAGTATGTGCTTACAAATATGAAGCTAACTATGTTTCTAAAAGTATAAACAAGGACTTACTTGAATTCTTTCCTGACTTCGCAGCCTGCATAAAGAAGAAGAATATATTACAAGTCAACAAAAATTTAAAACTTTTATTGAACTTTATAGGCTTTCAAAATATAAGGTCGCAAACAAGTTACAAGGGCAACAGTACCCGATGCACACATAGTGAAGAAGAGGAAACTATGTCATCTATTAATATTGTCCAAAGAAATATAGCGTACAAACACAGAAGAAAGTGGCTCAAACCTGGGATCCAGGCTTTGGTGTGTTGCACTTCCTCATGTTACAAACGGTTCTAAACGAAAAATTAACATTTCCACATTTTGGACATGTCCAATCATTTTCACGAGTGCCATCTAGATGTGTATAGGAAAGGAACAAAACGAAATCAGTACATGAGAAATAGCCACCAACACCCAATCATTGCTTTCAAATTCAAACACAAAGTAGTTATCTCAAAGCTTTACCTTTCTTTTGGGATTTATCATCTGCAAAATATCCTGGCCTTGGCGACTGCACAAAAATTTCAATCATTAATTCAGCACCACACCAAACAGCAAGTATACAGATTTCATGAAAAATAAGTGTAGAAAGGAGACAGAAAAGCTTTCACCCAGACAAGTAACAAAGTTAAAAGTAAATGTCAAATTTGACATGATCATCAATGGTAGCCTGTATTCAAAAACATTATTAAGGTGCTACATCAGTGTCAGCCAATTACCATGTATAAGTGAGTACAACTCTGCAATGCCATTGTAAAAAAAGGTCAACAATACTACAAAATAGGGGTCAAATTAATACTTACCATGACAGCATGTCCCATGGGCAAACCAAAGCCATATCGGTCCATCAAGGGGGCTACCCCATACATCCCACCTGAAAATTAAAGGATTATGAACGCAACACCAAGAAACCACAACCATATCTCGGGATAAGAATATGTATCTCATAAGAGAATGAGCAAAGTTATGCCAATTAAGAAATAATGTTCCTCAACAATGAGATAATGAATGGAAACTATTCATCATGTTAAAATGCTCATCACGCTTCAAAATAAAAGAGACCATCCAAAATAATGCATTTCCACGTATATTAATATCCTGTTACAGAACGGATAAAAGGAATTAACTGGGCAAAACAATATTGGTGATCAAACAAGTATTGGATTTTCTTCCATTCTTCCTCAAAACACGAGGGAGCAAACGAAAGCCCACTTACCGTTGCCCACAATAGATCCACTAGCATAATGTGATGGGGCAGATAGATGGAGGGGTCGATAGGGGCTTCCTCCAGATAGGCGGCTGCCATAGTTGTAATGATATGCAGAACCCCCAGGAAATGGAACATCATATGGAGGCATAGATGTTCCATTGAGCAGGGAAGAACCATAAGGTGGTACACCTATATACATTGACGAGGGTGCACCAGAGCCTACATAGGGAGCTGCGGCCGAGTAGCCCTGTGGTCCTTGCATGGGCTTAGCAGCAGATTTCTGAAACAGAAAAATATAATATAATTGATCAGTATACTTATAAAGACTGGTGAAGAAACAAAAATGCCAAAAAAAATTATTTTACTATCCAAGAATACAGAAAAACTAAACCTCAAAGAGAGAAAATAATGGGGGATCCCTGGCCAAAAAAAACATGCAACAAAGTCTGGAAATATTGAAACAACATAAGACAGGAGAAAAATAAAATGCAACAAAAAACTCCATTATACACCGCAGCATGTTACAGGAACAATCCTAGCAGAAAAGTTGATGATATTTGCAAAATAGTATAGAAAAGTCAACAGTCTGATAGAGGTCAGTGCCTAGGAGAAAGGCCTGAAAAACAAAGACAATCACTTCCAGGAAAAACAAAGACAGCCGGTGAGCTAGGTATATTGGAAATATCATGCAGCTAAGGACAAAATATAATACTAAAAGTCACTTTTCACCCTTCCTACTAAAAATGGCAGAGAAAAAAGGGCCTCCAAATCAGACAAAAGAAATCTCATGGTAATAAGTGATTTTTGCAAGTCAAATGGTAAAAAACATTATTTCCTTTCCAAAATTATGGGGATATAAAAAGGAATTTCATATCTTACTGAGTTATGATCAGCTGGCCTAGACTGAGTACAGTTGCGCATATTGCAAGTAGTCCTAAATGAAAAATTGACATTGCCACAGCTAGGGCAGGTCCAGTCATCTTCCCTGCGCCCACCTACAAACATCACAAACTCAATGAAACCCAAGAAATAAAGTACATAAGAAACTATTATCAAAGGAGGCACTTAAATCAATAGAAAGAGCTTCAGTTGCCGGAACCATTTTCAACGGAGTCAATTAAAACCTAGCCTTAATAGACGAAAAGTGATGTGAGTGGACACAAATGCAACTTAAATCACAAAGAAAGTATGTACATCCTATCAAATGTTAAGACATTTACTACGACTTTTTTGCCTACCTCCTTTCGGGTCATCCTCAAAGTGAACTTCCATTTCACAGTCCTTTACGAGTAAATTCTTAAATCCAAATAATAACTTGAGCATGGGCAAACTAGGTAATTCTTGTTTTCAATCCTAACATATTCAAAAAAGATAATACTTATGAATCAGACATGGAAAATCACCTAGCATTTAAAAACGGCATGCTCAACCTAATATTAGCAGAAAAGTATGGTCCAAAAAACCAACCATTATTTAAATCAACTCAGCCAATTAATCTAAGCTACAAGCATATCACTCCATCCAGGCATCCACCCATCCAGTAAATGACCAAAAACCTCTACACTAAGGACAACATATTCACAATGAATAAATAGAAGCAGTTTGACGAATGCAGGCTATCTTTAAGTAATTATAACTTTCTAACCGCATGCATAAATATATATGTGAACACATATACATATACCTCTCTTCAAGCCTCTATAACTTCAAATCTACTAAAAACACGCATACATATATGCATATATACATGTGTATTCATTCAGATATAAATCCATACAGCCACACAAAAGAAAATCAATGAGACATTATAAAAATAAGGACGTACCATCAGTTCGGGCACGTTTGGCTGCTGAAGAATTTCTGTTATCAACCTGTACACAACGAATACCTATTTACAACATAATACAGCTATAATATATCAACAGAGTAGCATAAATAAAAACCCTAGCTTATCACATAGATCGCACTCGGAAGATCAACCAAAAAGTAGTCAATAGACG
This sequence comes from Ilex aquifolium, assembly GCA_951799425.1. Classification (NCBI taxonomy): domain Eukaryota; kingdom Viridiplantae; phylum Streptophyta; class Magnoliopsida; order Aquifoliales; family Aquifoliaceae; genus Ilex; species Ilex aquifolium. Next base: position 29,240,283 of record OX637407.1, on the reverse strand, counting down.
ACGATATATATATATAAAGTGAATCCGAACACAAATTGAATCGATATGAAGAGCGATCGAAATTAAGACTAATTGAAGGGCATAAACTAAAAGGAAATAATTCAAATCGAAACAGTAAAGAAATTGAACTTCGAACGATGTATAGGATAATTTACCTGAGACATAGCGAAGGAGATTCAGAGATCGGAAAGATTTGCTTCGTGAGAGATAAGGCCGTCGTACCCTAGCCAAGGAACGATAGGGCTAAAGAGGAGTGAGAGCAAAGGGGATTTGGTGATGAACAAAGAAGGCTTTTATCTACGAGGCGACCTATTTAAGCACTTAATGTCACCCAGCAACGTTGTGGGCCAACGGCAATCACAGTCTATTCTAAGACTTATTGGGCCCAAACTACAAGCCTACCCAATTCACCTTTGAGGTTGGGTTGGATTGAGTTGGAGGCGACGATGGATAATGCACCATGAGACTTAGGGGCTGTTTGGTACGAGAGTTTGTAAGAGGTTTGGATTGTGGGTTGGAGAATAAACTCCTTAAACTCATATTTGGTAACCTATGTTTAGCCTAGAGTTTGAAAACCCAGCCCGTTGGATGGCCCGGTCATGAAACCCACATACTTGGGTTTCATGAAATCCAAGGGGGGGTGAGTTTCATATGGGAGTTAAGGGATTTAACATACAAATGACATTTATACCTCCATATATCCTTTATACCTCATATATACAAATTGGTTACGGGATAAAATAGTCATTTATATACAAATATATTATCAAAATAATCATATATCTCTGCGCATACCAAACATGGGTATAGACAGTATTGAATGTTGAATCCCATCTTTGGGTCAAACCCGGGTTTGGACAATCCAATCCAAACCCTTCCCAAAAAACATACCAAACAGGCCCTTATAGTATCCCTACCATAGAAATGATATTTGACTCAGTTTATCAGGGATGCAATTTGTTGGCAAGGCCTCTCATAGTTGGAGATGAATCCTGTTAATATCAGGATCGTACTGTATACATCTAAAATCCTATCGACCACTTACTAAGCGGATCTAGCTAGTCAACTGCATTATGATTCCTAACGATTTCATGTTTATTAGAAGAGTCAAGTTAAGAATCATCAGCAACATGATGCATTCATATTTGGTGACGGAGCCATGAATCAAAATGTTTTACTTCAGCAAATTAGTTGTGCTATTGAACAAGACCAAGAAAATGTGTAAGAAGATAAAAAAAAAAGGTATCAAAATTTGGAGTGGGCCCATTGGAGTAAAGGAAGAAGTCCAATGGATCCACTGCCATTGATCCAAGAGGCAGTAGGTCTGGCCTAGCAAAGATGGCTTATGGGGGTTTGGCCTACCAACTGCTTGCTGCCTTGATTCCTGCAAATTTTAATGGGTGACAATTAGAGGAACATTTTAGGTTGAAATTCTCATCGTCAGCTACTTTTGGACACAATTCAAGGCATTAAATTCTGATGATACAATGGAAAATGGGAGCCAGGTCCACCCTCTTGTCAATCTGCTTCCTGGTTGTCAATGACAGCCAGATCCAGAGAACTACTTTTCAATAACAATCCCTTAAATTTCTATAAAGAAAATTTAGTCTTACTTTATATGTATGCATCATTTCAGAGAAGTCCTAAATTTAGTGCAGGTTCAATTGCATTGGGTCCTGTATAAGTTTCATGATTGTGGACGGAATTGACACTAAACTTTTATTCTGCCATTGAATCTTATTGTGTTAGTCTGTAGACTCTCACGTGTTTGTTTTGAAATCTAGCTCACACGTGAAATGACATACTAAAATATATAAATAGTAAAAGTTCTACTTTAAAACAGCTTAAGCTTTTGAATTTCTTGATTATTTAACAATTGTCACAACCAATGGAGCTAATTTTTAGCACCCTTAAATCTTTTTCAAGTCACTGACGAGATCCATTAAAATATTATATAAGTATATGAGACTCAAAAGCCCAATTCAACCAAGGCAACAAGAATTTGGCATGATAGTTGAAGCCACTGCAACTATCAAAATACTTGTTCATCAGATAAAAATAAACTGGGGCTACTAATAAAAACTTGGGTGATTAATAATTCCGCAAAACATCATACATTGAAGTTAAGACAACATCAAACTCAAAGCAAACGAAGTTTAGTTTCACTACACATGATGATGATGGGTGAACCTTTCACTCTCATTTGTGAAATGCTGACACAAAACCTGCTGGGAATGTATAGAAGAAAATGGCCATAGCAATGGCCGTAGATCCTGCAAATTGGGGTCCATACTTAAATCCATTTGACCCATCAGCTTTAGCCGGTGATGATGTACCTGTGTTGGGAATGGGAGTCGCCGACGCAGTGCTGTTGGTGAAGATGTCATAATCTGGAGAGCTTGGTGGTATGTTTAGAAGCTCTGCCCATTTACAAAACACAAACGAATGATAGAGTCAGGGAGAGAACTGTATAAGGTCAGCCTCCAATTTTGTAACATTATTTTTTAAATATCGTGATTTCTAAATTATTTTTCATTATCCCATGATTTCTATAGAATTGTGTTTGCAAAATATACATTAAAAAGGTGGGTCAAATACACTTTTTATTTAAAATAACGACAAAATGGAAAGAGAAAACAAAAAAAAAAACTAGAAATCACCGTATGAAAAAGAAATAAGTATGAAAAAGGAAAGAAAATACCTACAACAGGCTAGTAATTGTAGTTATATGTACACCTCAGGGTAGCGGTGCTCTTCTGAACACCATAAAGCACATGTCATAATCAATTTAGTAGGCCGGTAGCTATCAGTTTCTCATTAAATGTGCAATATTCCCTAATAATTGTTTTAACTGCAGGTATGAGAGGTAAAACAATAAAGTTTAAGATTAAGAACCTATTTCTGTTCATTAATAGATCTTTTTCTCTTGTTTTTCTCTAATTTATAGAATGAGTGATATCAAAGTCAATGACTAACGATGTATCGTAACGATACAAGTGATAACTCTTAGGGCTCGTTTGCTTCGAGTATAAGGGTTGTATAAGAGGGTGGTATTAGAAAAATAGTACGTGGAACCCACCTTATAACTTGTTTGTTTAGCATTTTACAGCTAGTACTATTTTTCGGGTCGTAATACCGACTCGGTATGAACAGTAGTCATAATGCCTTGTAGATGGTATTATTGAATACCACCTCTCCCTGGTATTATTTTCATGGGTTAAGTACAAACATGCAAATTGACACAAATGCCCTCATGTACAATTGTCTTTTTAAGGTTACAAGGTTACAATTGTCTTTTTACAGGTCATAGTCGTAATTGTTGACTTTTTTAAGTAGGTATTACACAGATAATGTTTGTGACAAACAAATAAGGAGAAGGATGGGATAAAGTTTAAGACCGGGTATAATATACCATTGGATAGGAGTGGAATGAAAATGATGTCTAATACCACCCAAATTTAATACTCGAAGCGAACGGGCCCTTAAAGAGTAAAAATGTCATAATATTATACCATAGATGAACTCATGTATCTTTAATCACCGGACTTCTATTCTCTCAACAACAAAACTATCCAAAATGTTTTTTAATAATAAGACCAAATGTCATGGTATTGATCTGACGATAGTGACTTAGCAATATTTGGTTTGATACTTTGATGTCTAGACCAAAATTTTAAAAATTCGACCAAATAAAAAAATTTAAGTTTTAAATTTCAATTCAACACTCATTTAAAATTGTGATCCTACTATATCTTGAAAGTCGAGAAGAAAGAGGGTGAAGAATGTGTTGAGATAGAAAATATGATTAGGTTAGGACGATGCTTCAAATTTGAGAACAACGGAAGAACCAAGGAAAGGAGAAAGCCGTGGAAAAAGACTCACCAACAACAGAGGCCTTGTGAAAGGCCCTCGACAAGCCAGATCCCGTTGGCAGCTCCTACGGAGATTGCTCCGAGGAACTACGCAGCGGTTGTGACTGATCTTAAACTGACCGATACGAAACCTCTGTAACATCATATCATCTGATCTTATTTTATAAAGAGTACTGTATCATAACATTCAAACTAAACAAATATATCTAATCTGATCAAAAGAGTAATATTATTTGAATTTAACATAATTTGTTAGGAACTATTAGATCTCCACGATCAATCCGAAAATTATAGTAAATTAGGTGAATAAATTAAGCCTCAATAACATTGGCCATCCCAAAAATCTTACCTAATATTCGACAAGTGATATAGTACCACTAAAAATGTGTAACAGTCATGAACCATCTTGATTGTCTTGTATTTTTATAAGTGAAGAATTTAATATTTTAACTGTAATATTAAATAAATTTTATATGTTTAGATCAAAATAGATAAAAATAACATCAACCTTGACTATATTTTATAAATTGAGAATTTAATTTTTTAACTCGTGAAATATTAGATAGAATATTTAATATTTTTGGCCAAATTTTTAGATGATTCCCAACAACACTACTAAAAATAAACACAAGAGAACAGCATGTATAGGGAAAGAAGGGTTAGTAGAGAAAGGTTACTTGGGCAGTCACTGAGGCTGGCATTAGCCAGCTTGCAGGCAGAAGGTAGCTTAAGCAAGAGATCCAGTTGAATTCCAAGGCTTTTGAGCTGTGAGTTAGAGCCGTTGTGCATCTGTTGTATGACATAACACAGGCACACGGGCTTGCTGGCTTTGATCTCCGTCACAGCATTGCAACAGTCCTTCGTCGGCGTATCCGACTTCCCCGTCGCGAACGTCAGGCACGTCGTCACCTTCTGAAAGTAGTCCGCGCACTGGTCTCCCAATGAATCCCCACCAACTTCACCAATCAAACCACACACAACACACAACAACACCATGAACAAGCTGAACTTGGCAAAGGATGAAACTCTCATTTTCTTCACCATTTTTTAGACCTACCTTTTTGAAAGGTGATGATAATGAATATACTCAGGAGATATAGATGTGAAATTCAAGTGTGACAGGTGGGTTTGAGTTAGGAGGGTGGTCTGGTGACTGGTGAGGCTTTTAATGTGGCCGATGAGAAAGGTGGTTGGATTGGAGTTAAAGATCGTACTAGACGTTACAACAGCAGAGCCTACTTGTCTGTTTGTACATGTGCGCCTTTAATGAAATCGAGCAGTGGTTCGGCCACGCGGCGCCCTCTACGTCCACGTGGAGTTGTTGTCAATTTATTTTAATAGATTATCTATTATTCATTTAAATAAAAATTATTTTATGAAAATAAGTCCTTCACTCATTAACAGTACATGATCTATTAAGAGGAAAATTAACTAATATATATTCTGGGGGAGATTTGAATCAATCAATTTGTACACTTTTGCTTCTTTTGATTGAGCTAACCGATTTTGTGGATACGTAATTTTTGGTTATGAATTACGTGTAGAATTTAAAAACAGACAGACGTCATTAATTGTTGATGTTGTTTATGTATGTACAATCCAAAATAGAACAATGGACTTACTACAATACCCAAAAAAAAAAGAAGGGAGATATCAAATGTTTTGTTAAAGATATAAATATGGATATACATAAGTATATGAAGGGTAATTTTAAATATTTAATTAATATTGTGTATGAAGGATTTTAAATGATATTAGATAATAAAATATATAGGGATATAGTTGGCTATAATCTTTTTTATAGGGACATAACAGTCAATTAAATATTTTTTTATTTTTGTTGACATTTTAAAATTAAGGAATGAAATGTTGGTCTCCTCAATCAATGTCGGCCAAGCCAACCCATAAGTTTCAATGGGCCAAATCCAAGTTTGAGAAGATTATTGGGCTTCAATTTGTTAGGCCACTTCATGACCCTTGTGTTTTGTCCTGCTGTTATTATTAGTGTAGGTGAAAGTGGAACAAAAGAGAAAAAACCAAACATGGCTGTTATGTAATGCCACGCAAGGGCCATGTTTTATTTATTTATTAATTATTTTTGCGATTGCATGCATGCATTTACTCTAGGGGTGCAACTCGGGCGGGTTGGACAGTCAACCCTAAGTATATAATCTTCAACCCTAACCCTAACCCTAACCCTAACCCTACCTCGGGTTGAGAAACTCAACTCGAGCACTGCCCGAGTTTAATTCGGACGGGCTCAGGTTGAATTCGGGTTCCGGTGCAATCTTGATAAGCATATCAATCCATTTCCTCTAAATCAGCAACAAACAACAAAAATCAACAAGCATCAACGGCAACCAACCAGCACAGTAGAATCACGAAAAAATTGCAGAAAAAAAAAAACAAAGAATAGGGAAGTTCTCCACCAGGCCAGCACCTCACCAAGACAGCACACAACCACTACAAACGAGTTCTAGTGTTTGTGCACAATGGAAAACCAATCTCAGATCTTTAGTATATCAAAGAAACCACCACAGCCACTGCCCATCGCCGCCACTGCTACTGTCACCACAACCATTGCTCATCGCCACCACACCCACAAAGATCTAAGATGTTATAGCCACCAGATCTAAGAGTGAGAGTCGGTGAGAGACCGAGAGAGATTGAGAGTGAGTGAGGGTGAGTCGCAGACGAAAGGGAGGGAGAAGGCGCAGGTGAGTGAGGGTGAGGGGAGTCGGTGAGAGAGTGAGAGTCGGTGAGAGAGTGAGAGAGTGAGAGTTAGGGAAGGTTTAAGGGAGGCGCTGAGATTAGCCTAGCATAAAAAATGTATATATATAATATTAATTCAACCCGTGAATCCAAGGGGTCAACCCGAGGCCCGCCCAAATTGAATTGGGGTTGAGATTTTTTGACCTAAGTCCAATCTAAATATTAAAAACCCTATCCCAAGCCCTAATTTTTTCGGATTGGACTCGGGTTAAAATCGGATTGCCCAACCCAAGTTGCACCCCTAATTTACTATGTGTTTTTCACTTTGAATTTTCCAAGCAACTCAGTCCCAACCAATTAAGTCCCTCATGGGCTGTGCCGATCTAGTGCCATGGGTTTTTTTTCAGTAACTTTTTTGCCGTTAGCGATGTATATTTAGCAGATAACCCATTTGAATTTTTTGGACCTGGGACAATGATTTATTTGGGCTACGTTGGTTTCGACTATCAAATAAAAAAACTTAGAGAGAATTATACTTAGACTATCTGAGGTTTGTTACTTAATCACTCAGATAACTTGATATTTGAAATATTATACACAAACCTCCTGAGATTTGTACACACGTAACACTTAGACCCCTACTATAAGTATATCCGTCAATACATTACACTTAGACCCCCTAAAATTTGTAAGTATATATTACTTAGATCCTTAAATTTAAAATATTATACTTAGATAAAAAATGTTTCAATCAAAGATAAAATATCAAATATTTTAAATTTTACAATCAAAATTCATGTTCTATTATATCATTTATTGAAATAAACTTAAAATTAAAAATTTAATTTTTCTTAAAAATTCGTAATTAGTATACAATTAAACTATCTATTAGAATAATAAAAAAATCAAACAAGTGGTCTAAGTCATTCATAATAGAATATAAATTTTACATCTAAAATTCATGTTCTATTATGCCATTTATTGAAATAAAATCAAAAATAAAAATCTAGTTTTTTTAAAAAAAAATTATAGTATATAATTATATTATCTATTAGAATAAAACTAAAAAATTAAATAAGGGGTCAAACTGTAATTGACACAATATCTTTTGGCTTTAATTGTGGTAGTTTGGTATTTTAATTTGATCATTTAAACGACCATATTAAATTCCAATAGACAATATAATTATATACTAATTACGATTTTTTCTTGAATTTTTATTTTTGATTTTATTTCAATAAAAGATATAATAGAACATGAATTTTAATTATAAAATTTAAAATATTTATTAACGAATATATTTACAGTAGGAGTCTAAGTGTTACGCGCGTACAAACTTTAGGAGTCTGTGTGTAATATTTCAAATATCATGGAGTCTGAATAATTAAGTGACAAACCTTAGAGGATCTGAATGTAATTCTCCCAAAAACTTATTCTTTTCCTTCAAATTTTATCATTTCTCTATTTGTTTGTGTTACCGAGACAATAATATACTGTCCCTTTTTGTAAATTTGCAAGAAAAATGGTCATCCAACCATCTTCAAAACCTGTAGTCATCTACATTTGGAAGTGCAAGTAAAGTTGTATTCAAATACTATATAAGTAAACTAGAACATGAACACAATCAATTAATATAAATAATAAATAAGTTGAATGATTGTTAGAAACAATTGATTCGTCAAACTGGCATTTCATATGATTTGTGGGTTTTTGAACTTATTTTCTGATGGGCTAAGTCCAATGGCCCAACTCATGTTACAAGCCCAAGGGGCCAACTCCAAGAGATCCAGCAAATCCAGCCCAATATGGTCAACCCAGTCAAGCTCATGATGCCTAGGCTGCACATCCAGCTCATGATGTCCAGCCATCCCAGGCTGCACCTCAAGCTCTTGCTGCCCAGGCATCCCAAGCTGCACCTCAAGCTCTTGATGCCCAGCCATCTCAGGCTGCACCTCAAGCTCATTAAGGAACTACTCCACTACGGGAGCATCCGGACCGCTTAGAAAAAGTCAACATTCTCTCATCATTTCGCCAAGACCTTTGGAGAGCACTTCCCTGCCGGTTGAGGAGATGAGAGGTCGCCAAGGAGATGAGAGGTCGCCAAGAAGAGGAGGGGTCACCAAACTGTTTAAAGCTATTAAATTGCTACAATCCGTTATGATCGTCAAACTGCTCATTCAATTACTACACGGGCGACTATAAATTGTAAGCTTCCCCATCACTTGGGGGGCATCTGAAAAAGTCTCAAGCTCATCTCTCTCTCTTGTAATTCTCTGATCTCCTTACACATCGGAATTAATAAACCTCCCGGCGAACTTAGCCATTGAAAGTGGACGTAGGTCTTGTGGACCGAACCACTATAATCCTTGTGTTGTTATTGTCTTTTCCTTACTTACTGCATTTTACACTATTCACTTGACTGTGATGTACAAACCAATTTTTGCATCATCATTTTCTAATCAAGTATTGTACAAATGATTTTAGAATTAAATGATTCATCATAATTCGAAAAAATAAAAAAAGAAATATACAAGAAAGTAAAAGTCAACCAAACCAACCTATCCACTTGGTTTGGTACATGCATCTGGCGCTATTAAATTGCAACAATCCCCATCAATTTATTTTTTGAATGTAATACTTGGTTCTTGAAACGCCACGTCAATTTTTACATTCAATGATTCACATTAAATCTAAAGCTATATATGACCAAAAAAAAAAAATTTCTAAAGCTATATTAAAAAAATTATATAATAAATTACGGTACAATTCAAATCCCAAAAATAAACAGATTAACTTTTACTTTTTGTAGTCAAGATAGTTTTAAATTTTATTTTAAAATTAATCTGATAGATAATATTAACTCCTCAAATTTAATAGGAATAATAGACTCCCTAAATGTGTTTGGGTGACTTTTCAAAAATGTTTCTAATAAACACTTAAAAAAAAATAATGTTTGGAATGGTCCCACCACCACCACTCTCACTGCCCCACCACCACCCCCACTACACAACCACCACCACACCACCCCAGCGCCCCACCATTACGCCACCACTGTCCCACCATCACCACCACCGTTGTCGCCATCCTACCACCACCTTCACCGTCACCACCACCGTCGCCCCACAACTACCACCACTACCCCACCATTACCACCGCCACTACCGTTGTCGTCACCCTACCACTACCACCTCCTCCAAACTCCTACTACTATCACCGCTGCTGCCATCGCCGCCACCCCACCACCCCACCGTCACTACGCCACCTCACCACCATCACCAATACCAGCACCATCGTTGTCGCCCCACTATTATCTCTGCCACAACCACCACCATCGTCATCGCCACCGCCACCATCCATCATTCACCACTATCGTCATCACCCACCACCAATTACTACCACCCTTGCCCACCGCGCACCACTATCATCATCTCATTCTTATGTTTGTTACCACTACCACCATTTATCACACCAACACCCCCCACCGCCACTCACTATCATAACCCACCACCACCGATTGCCCACCGCCACCCACCACCGTCGTCGCCCCACCACCACCGTTGCCTACTACCACCACCCACTACCATAACTCACCACCACCCGTTGCTCACCGCCACCCACCACCGTCGTAGTCCCACCACCGTCACTGCCTCTTTACCACCATTGCCAACCATCATCATCGTCGTCCATCACCATCACTATTGCCACCCATGGTTGCCACCATCACTACATCGTCGCCACCCACCACAACCATCACTCTCTTTCACCACCACCACTGTCGCCCACCTCCACTACCACTGCTCACTCCCACTATAATCGGTGCTTAAATTTTTTTCTCTTTCATCTATTTTTATAATTTGATTTTGAATGTGAATATAAATATGTTTATTATTGACCATTTTTATTACTTTGTACATTCAAGCACAGGAAATAATAAGTATATCTATATAATAAAGTACAATATAATTCAAATTTCAAAAGATAAATAAAATGACTTTTACTTTTAGCGGTTGAGATCTCTTTAAATTTTATTTTAAAATTAATCCGACAGCTAATATTAACACTCCAAATTTAATAGGAAAAATAGGGTCATAAGGGTGTGTTTGAGGTAATTTTTTAAAAGTACTTCTAAGATTTATAATTTTTCATAAGTACTTTAAAAATTAAAATTTAATCAAATTAAATTTTAATCGACTTAAATTGAGGCTCAAATTAAATTTTAATCAACTCGCATTAAATTTTAATCGATCCGAATTTTGATACATAAAAAATATAAATTTTAATCGATTTAAATTTTAATACGTAAAAAATAAATTTAAATCAACTTGAATCAAATTTTAATAAATAAAAAAATATAAATTTTAATCGAGTCGAAGCGAATTTTAATCGGGGCTAACAGTTGAAGTACAGCTCAAATCGACTCAAATTTTAATATGTAAATTTTTTTTAATAGGCTTGAATTTTAAGACGTAAAAAAATAAAATTTAATCAGTTCGAACTGTATTTTAATCGATTCAAATTTTAATATGTAAACTAAAAATTTTAATCAGTTCAAATTTTAATATGATAAAAAATAAATTTTACTCGACTCAAATTTTATGTAGAAAAATTGTTTGGAGTTTATGTAGGAGTAATTTTGATATTTTAGCTAATTTATTTTTATTATACATGATAGTTTAATGACAGGAGGTGTCAGTAATATTTAAATATAAACTACAATGAGTGTGAGTGGTGTTTTGAATAATAGATGAAATATCCTGAATTTCCAAGTATAAATGACCATCAATCACGCCAGCCCATCTAATATCACCGAGTTTTACAACATAAATTTTTCTAAAAGTGCTTTCCAGGGCATGATCTTTTGGACTTGACTTTATTACAACGGAAAATTATTTGGTGTAATCATTATATTACATTAACAGTGTTATGCGATGTAATTATTTATTAATAAATTAATTAATTTGTAAGTGAGTTCTATTAAAATTTATAATCACCTAACCATGTAATACATAATCATCTCTATTATAGGAAATGAATCTCATTTTATCCATTTTATTGTTTTCTTATTAGATGATTACTGACATAGTGTAATGATTACACTCAATATTTACTCATAAATTACATGTGGTAGTCTACAGAAGCTGGAAATTTTGGTGTCGTATTGATATTTATAGTTTAAAAATGTTGTACACACCACTTTTTTATATTATCTGTATGCACCAGAACTATTAAATTAGTAGGTCTTGTTAAATTTATTGGATTTAAAAATTGAGATCATATCACATCAAGTGATATAGATAAAGGGGTGTACATATTATTATTGCTATTAGTTTTGTGAGTTTTTTAACAAAATTTTAGAGTTATTTATAATTTTTGGGATCATTTATAACTTTTGTAAATTTTTGGGGTCATTTATAATTTTAAAAATTATTTATAATTTTTTAGGGTCACTTGTAATTGATCTTAAAATTTTTAATAATTCTAAAAAATTATAAATAATCTCACAAAAATTATAATTTAAATTATAATATGATCTCAAAAAGTATGACGCAGACGAGAGTTGAACTAGTAACCTCCACGTCCCAAGTAGACTACAATACCGAAATCTACTTTTCGGTATGGTACCGAAAAAAAAAATGAACGGTCCACAACTCACGAAGAACTTCCACCGTTGATCAAACCTATAACTTTTTACCGGCTACTCACTGAGCTTTACAAATTTAAAAAAAAAAAATCAGGGCATTCGATCAAGTTTACAAACGAATCTCATACCTGAAAAATCTTGATCGCTCAAACCAGCGATCAAGATTTTAGCTTGTCTAATAAAATTCACTTATACCTCTAAATTATCACATTTTTTCAATTTTTCCCTCATATTTTTCTCATTACACCCTCAACTATGTAATTAGTTTCATATTACCCCAAATTCTTTTACCTATTTTAATTTAACAACTACCTAACTTTGTTATAATTTATTTAGCGTGAAAAACAAATGTAATAATTTTAACTTAACCCAAAATATAACCCTGATAATTTTACCAAAAAAATTGTGGCAATAGTAATAGCAAAAAAAAAAATGTGCTAAACTTTAGTTGTAATTTAGCTTGAACTTAATAATCTAATCCTAACCTCTAATATTTTTAATTTAATCGTAAATTTAATGTCACTTACCCTAAATATTGTAAAATTTACCTTATATTTTTATTTCAAGTTGAAATATGATAAATAATTATAATTTTTTAAAACTAATTTTAATTTCTATTATCACTTAAAATAGTGGTAAACTTAAATATTTTAAATATTTTATTATATTTTTATTTAGGTTTAAATAATATAAATAATCATCATTTATTAAAACTAAGATAGAGTGGTAGTCTTTTCATAAAAAAAAAAACTCAGACAGAGAAGATGAATGAGAAAGATCAAAGCATTGAGTTGCAGAATTGTTTTTATCCCTAAGAGATTATAAAATCATCATCATCATTTATTAAAACTAAAATTGAGATTATAGTAAATTCATAAAAAAAAACTCACACGACAAAGAAGAAGATGGAGTTGCAAAATTATTTTTATCCTATGAACCCTTCATGAGATTTTAAATCATCATCATTTATTAAAATGTTGAGATTATAGTAAGCTTATATTTACAAAACATAAATACATTTTTTTGGTTAACATTATCACTTTTTTGGTTAAAATTACATTTTTTTTTTTAAAAGTACCACTTTATTGGTTAACATTGTCATTTTTTTGGTTAATAGTATCACTTTTTTAATTAACATTACCACTTTTTTGGTTAAGAGTCCCACTTTTTTGGTTAACATTACAACTTTTTTGGTTAACATTACAACTTTTTTGGTTAAGGGTACCACTTTTTTTGGTTAAAATTACTACTATTTCGATTAAGATTATAGCTTTTTTGGTTAAGATTACAATTTTTTTGGTAAAGGGTACAACTTTTTTTGTTAAGATTACAACTTTTTTTGTTAAGGGTACCACTTTTTTGGTTAAAATTACCACTGTTTCGATTAAGAGTACCCCTTTTTTGGTTAATATTACCACTTTTTTGGTGAAGAGTATCATTGTTTCGTTAAGATTACCATTTTTTTGGTTAACATTACCACTGTTTTAGTTAGAGTACAATTTTTTTGGTTAACATTACCATTTTTTTGGTTAAGAGTATCATTGTTTAAGTTAAGATTACCACTTTTTTTGTTAATATTACAATTTTTTTGGTTAAGATTACACCTTTTTTGGTTAAGAATACCATTTTTTTTTGTTAAGATTACAACTTTTTTTGTTAAGGGTACCACTTTTTTGGTTAAAATTACCACTAATTCGATTAAGAGTACCCCTTTTTTGGTTAAAATTACAACTTTTTTGGTTAAGTGTACAACTTTTTTGGTTAACATTACCACTGTTAAGAGCACAACTTTTTTTGTTAACATTACCACTGTTTTAGTTAAGAGTACCACTTTTTTGGTTAAGATTACAACTTTTTTGGTTAAGATTACCACTATTTTGGTTAAGATTACCACTGTTTTGGTTAAGATTACCACTATTTTGGTTAAGAGTACCACTTTTTGGTTCAGAGTACCATTGTTTTGGTTAAGAGTATCACTTTTTTGGTTAACATTACCACTGTTTTGGTTAAGAGTACCACTGTTTTGGATAACATTACCACTGTTCTTGTTAAGATTATCACTCTTTTGATTAACATTACCACTAGTTTAGTTAAGAGTACCACTTTTTTGGTTAAGATTATTACTTTTTTGGTTAAAATTACTACTATTTTGGTTAAGAGTACCACTGTTTTGGTTAAGAGTACCACTGTTTTGGTTAAGAGTAATATTGTTTTAGTTAAAATTATCACTGTTTTGGTTTAGATTACCACTTTTTTGGTTAAGATTATCACTGTTTTTGTTAAGATTACCACTCTTTTAGTTAATATTATCACTATTTTGATTAAGAGTACCACTGTTTTGGTTAAGAGTACCATTGTTTTGGTTAAGAGCACCACTTTTTTGGTTAAGATTACTACTTTTTTTGTTATGATTACCACTGTTTTGGTTAAGATTAGCACTCTCGTTAATATTACCACTATTTTTGTTAAGAGTAGGACTGTTTTGGTTAACATTACCATTTTTTTGCTTGAGATTATCATTCTTTTAGTTAATATTACCACTTTTTGGTAGCGATTAAGATTGAGATCTAGTAGCGATCAAGGGACCAAGTAGCGAGCAAGGGATCAAGTGCAAGTTTGCGATCAAGAGTTTCAGACCGTAGCGATCAAGAGTGAAGTTTGCATTCAAGATTACGATTAAAAGCTTCAGACCGTAGCGATCAAGAGTGAAGTTTGCAATCAAGATTGGGATCAAGCGATTATCGCAACAATCAAAATTAATATATTTAATTAACATAACAAATTAATATTACATTAAAACATTCAATTCATCAAATTAATATTAAAATTCAACTTAATTAATATTAAATTCATCCAATTTATATCAATAATCATTAAATTAACATTTAATTCATTCGAATAACATCCAATAAAAATTCACTTTGTAAACTAACATTCAATTTCATTAATTTATATTTAATTTATCAAATTAACTTTCATCTACCGTTCAACTCATCAAATTAACATCTAAAACTATTTCAATAAACTATTTAACACTTAATTCAATAAATTAACATCTTAAATAATCGTCAATTAATCAAATTCGTCCAATTAACCATCAATTAATCAAATTAACATCTAAATCTATTTAATTTGATGGCTATCGGGTTATGTAGCGATCGGAATCAAACTTGAATCGCTTGTTTTTAATTTAAAGCAAAAAGTAACTTTGTTCTAATTTATTTAGTGGTGAACTTAATTTCTATTATTTTTATACTTATACAGAAAATTTAATTTCACCCCAACTATTTTAATTTTTTGTTATATTTTTATTTGATGTTTAAATATAATAAATAATTATCATTTTAATTTCTATTATCACTTAATTTTAAGGTAGATCAAGTGAGATCAAAGTAGTGGGATCAAGTGTTTGCAATCAGCGATCAAGAGCTTCACACAGTAGCGATCAAGTTACTTTTGTTAACATTAAATTACATTTATTACCCTAAATTATCACTCTTTTTCAAAATTTCCCTCATATTTTTTATATTACACCCTCAACTATATAATTAGTTTCATATTATCCCAAACTTTTTTACCTATTTTAATTTAACGCAAAAAATATACCCAAATATGATAACTTTGTTCTAATTTATTTAGTGGTCAACTTAATTTCTATTATTTTTAACTTAATCTATAATGTTAATTTAATTTCACTCAATAACCCCAACTATTTTAATTTTTTGTTATATTTTTATTTCATGTTTAAATATAATAAATAATTATCATTTTAATTTTTATTATCACTTAATTTTAAAGTGTATAGGGGTTCATCTTCATTCAATAACTTGTAAATTTTTGTTTATATTTTTATTTCATGAAGTATATACCGAAACCGGTTATAAGTTTTTATGAGTTTTGGTGTGGACAGGTGGCGAACGGTCAGTTGATTTCATTTTTCAGTATCGTACCCATTTTTACTTTTTCGGTACCCAAGCCAACTCCGCCTAGTAGAACTACAAGTCCATGGGTGTAGGTTAGGGGTGCAACTCGGGTAGGTTGGGCGGGTTAGACAGTCAACCCTAGCTCAACCCTAGGTATATAATCTTCAACCCTAACCCTAACCCTACCTCGGGTTGAGTAACTCAACCCGAGCACTGCCCGAATTTAATTCGGGCGGGCTCGGGTTGAATTCGGATTCACTGCAAGAGAGACAGAGACAGGGGGAATAATTACAAATTCATAAAACAATCCATATATTTCATTCATAACAGTGCACGATTATTGATCATCTGCTTTCACACCAAAAAACTAGTGATCTCAAAGCACAATCCCAGAAAACATAGAAATTAGACCCATAAAAACATTAAACTCAAAACATCACACTATCACCACTAATCACGCATAACAGAGTAGCAAGCAACAAGAAACAGAGGACGATGAAGTAAAAATGAAAAAAAAGTGCTAATGCTTTATATATAAAAAATTATTTTTTAATTTGTCGGGTTCAGGTTGAAATCGGGTTGCCGATGCCTCAACCCGAGCCCGGCCCAAATTAAATTCGGGTTGAAGTTTTTTGACCCAAGCTCAACCCAAGTATTAAAAATCCTAACCCAAGCCCTAATTTTTTCGGATTGGACTCGGGTTGAAATCGGGTTGCCCAACCCAAGTTGCACCCTAGTGTAGGTTTCATCGTTTCACAGTCCTTTATTTCAAATCATGATATTGACACTGTGAACAATTAAAGTAGATTGCTAATTCCAAATGTGCACGACTTTCTTTGATTTCCAATCGGGCGGGCGGTCCCGTGAATTAGAGCGCAATCATATTATCCATTAAATTAGCTAAAAGCTATCACTTCGGGTCAAACACTAAAATACAAGGACCAAAAATGCACTGACATAGGAATCATTGGACCCTCTACTAATAAAAGTAAAAGGAAGGTGCGCTCCTGTGTACCAATTGAAAAAACTTTTTCCCTTCCTAACTCCATTCTAATAAAGGTGTAATCTAAAAAATAAGATTTTCACCGACTAATTCTTTACATCTCATACTAATCACTCATTCAACTTCTCATCCCATTTCTTTTCTTATAGAATTTCTCACATAATCTATAATTCCCATAATCTATTCTATGCTTCATTTTGTTTTCTTTTAGAATTTCTCACATAAATCTATAATTCTCATAATCTATTCTATGCTTCATTTTGTTTTCTTATAGAATTTCTCACATAAATCTATAATTCCCATAATCTATCCTGCATTTCTTTTCTAATAGAATTTCTCACATAATCTATGATTCCCATAATCTATCCTGTTTTATTTTTTTTAAATATCCTAAAATATTAAAATGGGATCAAAATATCAATGTTATAGTGGGGCAGAGGAAAAAATACACAAAGGTAGCCTCATTTTCTCCTATATTAAATTCCTAGATTGGTGACTGCCTGTAGAAAAATAAATATCTTTGACCCACCTTCTGACAAATCTGCGTTGAGTTGTAGCTACGTTATTGGTTGTAGCTACGAAAAAATCAATCAATCATCCCGTCAATTGTATATCAGAATCAGACTGGATCCTCTGCACTACTGCAGTAAATTTATTCTTCAAAATCATACCGTTTGACGTCAAAACGACATCGTATTAAAAAAAAAGTACCATTCTCTTAAAAAAATCTAACAGCAAAGACCCGGATCTATTGTATATAAGAGTTTTCTTCAAGGACATTTTGGTCCTACGACCTAGTCGGCTAGTTTCCTATTACCGACAGTGTTCTTCAAGGACATTTTGGTCGCATTACGTGTATCTATCTCTATCGTAAGTCTAAAACACTATCAATTATCATCACAAATACTTTCATTTCCCTTTTGTTTTCTCTTGTTGGAAACCGCACAAACAACAGTACAACGAGAAAACAGAGATGAAGAGTGATAATCGTTACTTCAAACCAGAGAGGCCATGGTTCCTGGTTGTGGCAATGACGGGTCTAATCGGCGGCGTATTTCTAATCGCTACTTTCATCCGAGCCGCCGGCGGTCCGCCATTCTGCAATTCTGCGGCCGGTTCAGGATTCCAAGGCGAAGCCGTCGACGCATCCCCCGGTCAGTTCTACCAGAAGGCCATCCTCCACTACGCCACGTCGACCGTGGTCCCACAACAATCACTCGCCGAGATCAGTGTCTCCTTCAACGTCCTCCAGTCTCTTCGGTCAGCTCCGTGCAACTTCCTCGTTTTTGGGCTCGGTCACGACTCTCTTATGTGGTCCTCATTCAATCCGCTTGGCACCACTCTATTCCTCGAAGAAGACCCCAAGTGGGTCCAAACAGTGTTAAAAGACGCACCTACGCTTCACGCCCACACCGTCCAGTACCGTACCAAACTCTCCCAAGCCGATGAATTGGTCGGATTGTTCAACAGGGAACCGGATTGTTGGCCCTCCAAATCGTTCCTACGTGGTAACACCAAGTGCAAGTTAGCACTGGACACACTTCCTAATGAAGTGTATGAGACAGAGTGGGACTTGATAATGATTGACGCTCCGAGGGGGTACTCCCCTGAATTGCCCGGTAGGATGGGGGCGATTTATTCGGCGGCAGTTATGGCGAGGAATAGGAAAAAATCAGGTGTGACGCACGTATTTCTGCATGATGTGGATCGGAAGGTTGAGAAGGCTTATGCAGAAATGTTTCTGTGTAGAAAGCAGTTGGTGAAGGCTGTGGGGAGGCTTTGGCACTTCGAAATACCTCCCGCGGCTAACGTGAACCATGGGAGTGAAGATCGTAAGTTTTGCTAAACTGGACAATTGATGATGTTTCAGTTATTGCTGATATTTTAAAGACCATCATATGGTGGGTGTCTGTTCTCTTGGGGGTGGTCAGGCCTCATGGGTCACTACCCAACCCATATCATAGGTTTATTTCTTGATTTTCTTTTTCTTTTAAATTTGCTATCATGCTAAGAAATTATATAGTACCTGTTTTGTATTAGAGGTAATTGCAATGAATAATGGACTACTAACAGAAAGTCCAAATGTTCTTTCCGGAAAAAAAAAAAGAAACAGTAAGTCCACATGAGAAGTTGGTTTACAGTCTAGAGAGCATGTGGACAACAATCCAAGTTTTTGGATGTGGTTTAGTTGCTTTGGTTGAAATCGATCCGATCCTATTTGATACCATTTTCTTAATGCAATATCATTCACCACCATTTTCTTTAATACAATATCATTTATCACTCTCTTAGTCACATAATCTTTTAAAACAGAGTTGCGCTGCGTATGAATTCGCGCTTTGAAAATGAATTCTCCTTAAATTCGCACTCTTATTTTAAATCATTTTTAATATGACGTTTTCAAAGGTGCTATGCTCTCAAAAGACAATGGGTTATTTATTATTGAAAAAAAATGAAAAAGATTTGTATTTAAAAGATGAATTTCAGTTCAAGACAATTGCTCGAAGAAACTCAGAGT
Source organism: Ilex aquifolium (assembly GCA_951799425.1). Lineage (NCBI taxonomy): Eukaryota > Viridiplantae > Streptophyta > Magnoliopsida > Aquifoliales > Aquifoliaceae > Ilex > Ilex aquifolium. The sequence goes on along the minus strand of OX637407.1, from coordinate 29,220,614 downwards.
AACAAGATTTGACAACCTCAATAACGTATCATCTCTCGGAGTTGGATATTGATTCACTGTTTTGTGCCACCTTAATTCAATCCAAATTCAACTGAAATTGGCTTACCGGCCCAGAAACTTTCGAATTGTATTACAAACTTGAGTTCCAACCTTATACTCCCTCTATATCCAAAGTATAATACGTTTTGTTTGGTCATTATAAGCAAGTACAATCGAATCCTTTGGCAATGAAAGAGGGAGCGAAAGGCTGATGTATAAATGAACACTGGGCACCGATCTTTCTTCCTAATTTGAATGTGTTCTCCTGGAAAATAATATATTTTGGTGAATAGTTTGATGTTTTACCAATTTATAAAAACAGGGTTATTTAGATGGTCGAAGATGTTCATGCACTTTTTTTTTATTTTTACCTTTAAATGCATTTAAATCTCTGGTGAGATTTGCAAGCAGAGCAAATGCATTTGAATGTTTACACATGAAAATTCCTGAAATCAGTGAAGAAGGTAAGATACAGGAAAAGTTTGTGCTGAAAACATAATGGTGGCAGGATGTTAGTAATTTAATTTGGCCTATAGGTCCTCCCTATCTGTTTACACTCGAATAATACAAATTTAGAGGTGACATGTAGTAAGGGCCAGCAATTAGGATCAAGTCAGTAAAATTTAAGAGAGATAAGACATAAAAAAAAAATGGTCTCTATGAATCTCGGATAATAAAGAGACGTGATATAATGAGTCGATGATTACAAACAATTCTGGGCATGATAGACAATGTTGAAAATAGAGATCATGATTATTGGTCTTGTGGCCAGAAAAAATGGCTCCAACGATTAATGCTCATCGCCTATAAATATAGAGATCTCTTAATCACACACACACATATTCACAAAATATATCATAACCTTCCTCTGTACTGTTTAGCTTATTTATTTTTTTTATACTGTAATCATCACTCTGGTGACCTCTTTTCCGTTTAATTCCATATACAGTAATTTATGCAACAATTCTTCTTTATCGTTTATATTACTGTCTTCTTTCCAAGTTACCTTAAATTCTTAGTTCAGTCGCTCGTTATTAAGAAAATTGTTTAAATCTATGATCTCTAACGTTGAAAAAAATATGTAAAAATAGTCTTAGGTTTCATTTCAATCGTATAAACAATCACGATTTTAAGACCTAACGTAAATTTAAATAGGTAAGATTGTAAATATTTGAAAATTAAATCTTCTAGAAGTTTGACGTGTCCGCAATTCAAAATATGTCAAAAACTATCGTGTTGACGATCATAGAACCCTAATTGATATAAATTGATATGAACTTATGTAAAACTCACCTCAAATACGGGGCCATTCAGGGTGTCCTGTCAAGTAGCAAGAAATTTGGTGGGTGTTTGATCAAATTACTAAGCATTGGAATGGTTTATGAGTCCTTTTCTTACCAAGGAAGGTTTTATTATCTTATTGCACTGTTTAACCCTGACTGTAGTTGGATTTTCAACATAGAGTTGTGGAAAAAAGTGTGAAGAGTGGGATTTAACCCAACTCCCTCGGACCAGAAGCTTAATCTGGCGCTTTAGACCAACTTGGCCATCTCCACTTGACTTGTGACGATGAAGTTGTTGTAAGATACTAATTTCATGGTCAAAGTTTGTATAATTCAGAGTTGTAGAAAAAAGCAAAGTTAGGCGGCGAGGACTGGGCTCGGACTGTGACTATATTGGACCTAGTCCACCTTGTTCATTTGATTTAAGAATTTCTCACACGGTCAATTGGTCACTGCGTTGGGTCCAACCGTTTAATCTTCAAATTTCAAAGTTTGAATCCTCTCATTATTTCTACAACGTGTTGGACAACCAAAGAAAAAGGAATCTCCAGAAGAGAAATTGCAGTACAACAAACAAATGCCATAGTAGAAAAAAAAGGAGATAAAAAGCATGGACTAAATCAAATGATGTACTATTTATCTGATAAACAAAATTTAAATAAATAAATATAAAATCAAAACATCAGCATATTTTTCTTACAAATAAAAAAAAGAATAGGGTGACAATCAAATGTAAATCTCTACTAAGGATATGACCATAACACTCTTTGTTCTCAAGAAAAGTCTATAAAAGTGTCTAGACGAGGACGACTGAAGTCATGATCAAGCCTTAGCACTGCAAAACCGTCAAAAACAACTTTATAGTTTATAGACTACCTTGAATTCAATAATATTTATTTTTTGATACCAATTTTTTTTTTTTTTATCAAACTTATTATTACTCAAGCAAAATTAGGAGGGATAAAAAATTAGAAGGATGAAAAAATGTGAGAAATATATTTTTCGTCTTTGGAAAAAAGAAAAAAACCTTTCCTATTTTATGTTTGGTACGATAGATGTAAAGTTAGAAGAATTAATTTTATATTATTTGGTATTGGAGGAAACGTAGAAGAAAATAAAAGATATATGTACTTAATTTACCATTATACTTTTACATATAAAAATAAATTTTTATTATAAATAAATTTTCAAGATTAAGTGCCGTTCTAATTAGTTTTAAAAATAAATATAGATATGTATACCAAAAATAATAGAAAAAATATATGTACTATGATATTTATAAGTGTTTTTAGGGAAATGTACAGGTTTTGATTTGAAATTATGACAATGTTTAAAAATATATTTAAGAGCAAAAAAATTAATTTGTTCAGAAAAAATAATTTATCTTCAATTTTCCTTTCAATTTCTTCCCACTTTTAGGATGAAAAGAATGTTGGGCTAGAGGAAAACACTTCAATTTTTCATTCACTCCAATTTTTCTTTGTAACCAAATAATGAAAAATCTTTTTTTCCGTCTCATTTTTCATCCACCCAATTTTCTATCCAATCAAACACACTATTAGTATTTACTCAAGCAAATCATCCAAAGTAGAGGATGAGAAGCCGAACAAGCAAAGCAAGCCGGCACCACCCAACAAAAATAACATTGACCCAGAAACATCTTCACTACATTCCAAAGCTTCGACGCCCCAAAACCACCAAATTCGCATGATCAACGTGTACATCTCCACAACCACTTCGTTTCCTCTCCGATATAAAACCCCACGATTGAAAAATCAACAAAAATACCATAAAAATCTTTCCTTCTTTCTTCTCTCTCATCGGCTTCTCATTTCATTTGTGGACTCTTGCAAGTTCTGAAGATGGGTCCGATAGTGTTGACACAGCTGGCGACGGGTCTGAGCGTACTGGCCGGGGCTGCGCTGGTCAAGTCGGTGATGGACCAGAAGCCCATGGCTGGGCCGGGTCAGTTTCCGAGATGTCCCACATGCAACGGCACCGGCCGTGTCAATTGTTTATGTTCTCGCTGGTCCGATGGGGATGTCGGGTGTCGGACCTGTTCTGGGTCGGGCCGTATGGGCTGTAGTAGATGTGGAGGTTCTGGGACCGGTCGGCCCCTCCCCATTCAGCTTTCCGTTCGTCCACCGAACCGTCCCTCTTAACGGGTGTGTACTTTAGAAGCTTACAATCCCATGTTCTCTCTTTTTTGAAAAAAAAAAAAATTGTAATTTTTATTCAATTTATGTAATATATGTTGCTGATACTTGAAAAGAGAAACATGGGAGATTACTAGGTTGTATTCATTATGGTTATTTGGAAATTTATACAATGAAATGGTTCTATAGCTGGTTGAATCCTAGACATTATAACATACATATATAGTTGACTGTATGTCATGAATTCTATGAAGCTGCTGCTTTTTCTTTTTTTTTTTTTGGGGGGGGTTGTTCTGTGCTTCTTGTTGTAAAGTTTGTGCTGACTGATATTGAATCTTGTTGCTGAATTTAAGCATCAAAAAACAATTGCACATTGTGACTCTGGATAGTCTGAAAAGAAATAAAAAACCATGTTAAAATAAGTGTAGTAGAGAACATTGAAACAAGCGGGACATGAAAATCGCAAATACAAGCAAGATTATTATGGTATATGTAATGCTATTACACATGATTGTAATGCCAATTACCTAATAATAGGTCAGCTAGGCGAATCATCTTTTTACTTTTTAGAAGGCAAGTTAGTCTAATTGGTAATAGCGAGTGAACAAAATTTTGAGTTCCAATTGCATGAAATGCAGAATTGTTGAGAGTGAATTTAGGTGCTGTCTACATATAGATCTCCAAAAATTAGGGCCGACAACTAGATGGTTGATTGTTGATTCAGTGAAGATGAGGATCATGATTCAAAACACATTTTAGAGGTGTCTCCTCCCAAAAAATAGTGGAAGATAGATGACTCAGAAACAAGACAGGAAGGGTTACCTATGTTGTTGGTATTTTGTTTCTCCCCTAGTAAACTCTGGGTTTGAACTAATTTTGAATAGGATACTGCCGTTCATAATTTGGTGCAAATATTGCTAGCAAATATGGTGCCAAAGTCCTCATGTTAACTTGGTTTGATTTGGAGATCTCGGACGAATCCAATTGAATTTTAACTAGTTCATAGTACATTGATTTTAGCCAAATATCCATCTCAAAATCAATACTATATACCAGCATACTTGGCATTCGAACCATTACTTAAAACCTCAACGGAAAAGAAGGAAAATGAGAATATTTAGCAATGACATTGATTTTAGCCAAATATCCATTGCATTGTGTTGTGTGGTAGAAGCTTATTTATTGGCAGTTCAAATATGGGAATTCCATCAACTTGTATATGACTTAATGCCAGCATAAATAATCACTCCAACTTAATTAATTTAATTGCCACATAAAATTGTCTGGAGTCGTCTGCTTTTTGTATATGTTTGGTAGCCTTGCATTTTGTAAGTCAATTTGGCTACATAGTACATACCGTGGGATGTACTTGCACTGTTATGCACAATGCAGTCTTATGCACTCGTTAAATTGTAATATGGTTCATGCAAAGACAAATATTCAGATCAATGACTAATTCTAGTGCACAAGAAACAGCGTTACACCAGCAGTTTCAAAATTTTATGCCTTTTGAATAGTTTTGAAGTTTGTAGAATGAATTGTTGACTTGATTTTGATATGAACCTGATATAATTTTTTTCGTGTTGATCCGTTTTAACCCATTGACTCGTTTAATTTCGTGTTCGACCCATTAATTTCGTGTTTAGTTCGTGTCGTGTCGAAAATTGACAGCTTTAGTTTTGTCTTTTGGCCAACAGTCCCGGTGAAGGGGATGTTATGCAGTGGTGTCGGGTTATGCGATATTCACGGTTACTTTCGCGGGTTGATAGGTGATCAACGGGTTGACAAAGGACCCCCCAGTTTTGGGGGCGTCACAACTTGGTATTAGAGCCTAGGTTTCCAATTTACCTAGGACTTGCGGGGGCATGGTTTTAGACCATTGCATCCATTATGCATTAAATGTTATGTGCTCTAAATACTACATGTTATGTGTTATGTGTTCCGTGAACAATATGTATGATTAAATGTATATGAAAAAGAGACACTATGGTTAAAGATCATAACCTTGAGAGTCGGAAGGAGAAAGAACAAATTTATACTTATATTTAACAAATTGATATTGTTTACTTCATTTGTTGCGTTGCGGCCACTCTTGTTGACTGAAGAAGAACATGTGAATGCTCTTTCCTCACCCACTGATTACTTTTTCTACTGCCCTTTTCTCTACCACAAACTGTCGTAATTCTGCCCATGGTCGTGGCTCCTCCACAAACCGTGGCTCCTCTTCTTCCAATAGAGGTCGCGGTCGAAGGCGGGGACGTTACTATCACTACAACAATCGGGATCCTTCTCAGCATACTACTTCAACTAATGGGATCTCTATCACTACAACAATCGGGATCCTTCTAAGCATACTACTTCAACTAATGGGATCTCTACTAATTCTGCTCATGGGATTCTTGGAAAAGCCTCCTGCCTCATTCTATCGTCCTATGGTGCAATGCCAAATTTGTTCTCACTATAATCACACTGCCCTCGAGTGTAAGAATCGCTTTAATCATTCATTCACTCCCTCTAAAGAGACGTAATGTTAAGCTTTTGTCGGAATAATCAAGTGATACCATCTGAAAGAATAACGCAAATTGAAACACTAGGAACTAAATTGATAAAATTAATATGATGATGATCAAATTGACAAAAATGGATATACTTTAGAAACTAAAAGTGCAATTAACCTTAAATAAAAACTATAATATCTACTCAAATATATCCAAAAGAAATAGTCATTTAAACATGTAAGAAGCCGACCTGTATGCCCTACGTAAGTATGCATACAGTTGTGCCGCCACTTGAACTTGGATTACCATTGACAATAATGGGCATCGGTCCCCTATGTACCCAAAGCAATATGGTGTAAAAGCTTCAACTTTCAACACCAATTTCTTTGTAGTTAAATAATTGCAAGAAAACTTAAGCAGAGACTTCAGATCAGGGAAGATAATTAAGAACTTCAACAAGATTCAAGACAAAAATGAGAAGAGAAGAAAAAAAAAAGGCCTAGAGAATCATACCTCAAAATCAATAGTATGCAATGCTCGAGTAAAAATCTACACATGTAACAAGCTAGTTAGAAGGTAAATCCAACAGCTTAGATTGTTGTCTTATGAGCCTTACAAATTTCACTAGTTTGGTCTTTCTTCGACAGACTTATGTTTCGTTTGGTAAGAAGGATGGAAAGTAGGAAGGATGGAAAGTAGGAGGGATACACTTTCTATCTTTCAAGGAAGGAAAATAGGAATGATACACTTTCCTTTCTTTATGTTTGGTTGGATGGATAAAAAATAAAAATGACTAATTTTTTTTTTTTTTTTATTGGCTAAGATTAGGGGTGACAATCGAGTCGTGTCGTGTCAAATTCGTGTTAAGTCATTACGGGTTTGTGCGAACATTAATCAAATGTAACTCAACTCATTTAATTAATTGTGTCGTATCGAGTTGCGAGTTGACCTTTTTATTTTAATTTTTTAATTTTTTTAATTTTTTTAATTTTTTTAAAAATATATACATATAAATACATATTTTATCATTGTATTTTTATATGAAATTAATGTATATATAATATATGTATACTAGTTATTACCTGTGCCTGAAGGCACAGAGTAATAAAAAATGGTAAACAATAAACATATTTTTATTCATATCCAAAATTATATCACAAATATAGATGAGAGATAAATGAATTTAAGCATCGGTTATAGTGAGGGTGAGAGGTGGTGGTGGTAGGAGACGGTGATGGTTGTAGTGGGTGGCAATGACTGTGGTGGTGCTGGTGGTGGTAGAGGCGACGATGGCATCGCTGGCAGTGGTGGTGGTGTTGGCGGTGGTGGCGACGGCGGCAACCGTGGTGGCGGTGGTAGCGGTGACGGTGGTGGCGATGACGACGACGATGCTGGTGGCGGCGGCGGCGGCGGCGGCGGTGGTGGTGGTAGAGGTAGTGGTGGGGCGGTTTCAAACACTATTTATTTTTTTTAAAGTACTTATGAAAAATAATTTTTAGAAGTACTTTTAAAAAGTCACTCCAAACACACCCTTAGGGGCCTATTTTTCCTATTAAATTTTGGGTGTTAATATTAGCCGTTAGATTAACTTTAATGTAAAATTTAAAACGATCTGAACCGCGAAAAGCAAAAGTCATTTTGTTTATCTTTTGAGATTTGAATTGTAATTTACTTTATTATATAAATGTACTAGTTATTGTCTGTGCCTGAAGGCACACAGAGTAATAAAAAATAGTAAACAATAAACATATTTGTGTTTATATCTAAAATTAAATCACAAACATAGAGAAGATATAAATGAATTTAAGCATCAGTTTGTAGTGGGAGTGAAAGTTGGTGGGCGGCAGTGGTGGTGGTAGGAGATGGAGATGGTGATGGTTGTGGTTGGTGGCGATGACCGTGGTGGCGGCGGCGATGGCAATGGCGTTGGTGGCGGCAGCGGCGGTGGTGGCGGTGACGGCGGTGGTGGGTGTGGTGGCGTTGGTGGAGGCGGTGGTGGCGGCGGTGGTGGGGGGGTGGCGGCGGCAGCGGTGGTGGTGGTGGCGGCGTCGACAGCGGCGGTGTCAGTGGTGGTGGTGGTGGTGGTAGAAGTAGTTGTGGAGTGGTTTCAAACACTATTTTTTTTTTAAAGTATTTATGAGAAATAATTTCTAGAAGTACTTTTAAAAAGTCACTCCAAACACACCCTTAAGACCCTATTTTTCCTATTAAATTTAGGGTGTTAATATTGACCGTTAGATTAACTTTAAAGTAAAATTTAAAGTGATCTCAACCGCGAATAGCAAAAGTCATTTTGTTTATCTTTGAGATTTGAATTGTAAGCTACTTTATTATATAGATATTAAAAGATATATAGACAAATAAAATACATTTCAACACAAATAATTAACTTTCCATCCACTTTCCTTCCGATTTTGGAGGGATTGATTTTGGTAAGTTGGAAGGAAAGTTAATCTATCAACTTTTCCATCCTTCCTACTTTCCTTCCTTACCAAACATGATGTTTTATCTATTCCTCCCACTTTCTATTCTTCCAACTTTTCATCCTTCCATTTTTCCATCGTACCAAACAAAGCATTAAGTTGCTACACTCAATAGGCAATATTACAGATTGAGTCATAGAAATAAAATAGTACGAAAATATAAGAAATAAAATACTGCAAACAAGTAAGTTGGCAATACAGAAGTTGTAAGTCTTGAATGATGACTGGCAAAAACCTAAAGCACAAATTGCAAAATAGACTCATAAAAAAACACTTTCAGCTTTAAAGAGTCCCAAGTAAAATTAGGTTCAGCTAGGCCTCCTAATTGTGTCGGGTGAGACGGGTTCGTGTCAGATCTTAGTGGGTTCATGTAAAAAAATACACCACCCATTCTCGATTCGTATCTAACGAATCGTGTCATACAAAGTTTGTGTTATATATGAAACGTTTATAACTGGTATATAAATGAATTGTGACATGTATTTCTTCTGATTAGTTTCACTCATACCTGATTCGTTTATTAATTGTGTCGTGTCGCGTTCACTCGTTTACAAAATGGATGGCTTAAGGAAAACACAAATTCTCTAATTTCGTGTCATGTTAACGAATCGTGTCATATTTTGACACCCTTAGGCTCAGACTTATTTTCAAATAAGTTTAAGTAATAGACTTAACTCATTAAAAGTCCTTTAAAGAGGACTTAGCCCCAATTTTCACAAAATTTAAACCTATAAAAATTGAGTCCAATAAAAAAACTCAATTAAAATTTCAACCAATAAAAAATTCTTAGTTAAATGATTTGAGTCCAAAAGTCTAGGCTAATGACACAAAATTAAATTTGTCAAAAAAAACAATAAGGTTGAAAATGTACAAAAAATAGTGCATATTGAACATCACTTCACTAGTCTCTCTCTCTCTCACACACACACGTTCTTCAAAGGTAATGCCCTTGTAAAGAGGGTCATTAACTAGAACAACTATAGAATCTGATCAGGTTATGAAATCATTTCATGACTTCCAGAATATAAAATTCCGGTTTCATATACAAAGGTGTACACTTTGATGATGTAATGCGAAAAATAAATCAATCAACACTCGAACCCAACAAGAGTTCCAATTATGACAAGGATATAACAAGCCAAGAGCTCATCTTTGTTTTTTGTGCATCTGTTTTGTTTTTTTCCTGGTGGTTGGGGGGTCGTTAGAGCTTGGGGAGCACAATAGTGGCGAAATAAACAAGGCTATGGGATCCTGAAACCATATCTATGCCAGTAAAATGATTATTAGCTTCCGAATTGAGTAATTATTATATTCCTGACTAATGCAAATAACAGAGGTGTAGAAGGGTACCATGTCAAGAGTTGAAAAAACAATTCAAGTCAACAAGGTCTTGTCCTGACTCCATACAGTTTGCTACATGAAACATAAGTCACTATTCTCCTTCACCTATGATCATAATCTACACTAAACTGTTAGTCACTGTATCTCAACTCACATTAATTTCGGCTTTCCATTCACTACTATGTCCCTTTTAAAACTCAACTCATCATCTTTAGCTCTTTGCCCCTCTCCAAATTACCATCATTATGCCTCAAGTAATTCTTTCTTACTCATGTATTTTTTCTTTTTCATTTTCATTGCATTATAATAACTACCAATAACGTAACAAATCGGGTCAATTATTAGGTACCTAAGATCCAGTGAACTTGGTGAGAAGGAAACTAAATGTAGATAATAACTGCCTCCTCTGTGGTGCTGCTCATGAATCTTCTATCCATGTACTCCTAAAATGCCCTTTTGCGAAACAAGTGTGGTTGGTGTCTTCGATAAGGATGCCAGATTGTCCAGCTACTTCGGTGCATAATTGGCTGGGGGCTGTTACACGAAGCCTATCATCACTGGAGGTAAGTCGGGTGTTAGTTATTTGTTGGTCTATTTGGTATAATAGAAATAAGGTTTGTCTAGAAAGGGCTGTCCAATCCCCTACCCAAGTAATAGATTTTTCAAAATCATATCTAGAGTAGTTTATGGAGGCGCAGAATCTAAGAACTCTAAGAAACATTTCCCCTCCAAGTGCTGGTTCGTCTGGTTGGTCTGCTCCCCCTCATGGTTTTGTGAAGATAAACTTTGATGTGGCTGTTTTCCGCTCTATTAAAGTAGTGGGGATTGGGGTTGTGGTCAGAGATTGGAAGGGTTAATTCAAAGGCGGTTTATGTAAACTAGTGAAAAGTCCTTTGGGTGTTGAATGTGTGGAGGCGCTGGAAGCATATTATGTAGTGGAGCTAGGAGTGGAGATGTGTTTAGCAAGTGTTATATTAGAGGGTGATTCAAAATCAATTGTGGAGGATATCATGAGGGAGGAACCGAATTTTTCCAGCCAAGGAGTCTTCATTGAACAGATCAAAAAGTTTGTCATACAATTCCAAGAGTTTCTACTTCTTGGGTGAGGCGTTCGGCTAATGCTGTGGCGGATAAATTATCTCATTATGCTTTTCATTGTAATAATTCTGTCTCATGGGGAGAGGTCCATCCAGAATTTTTGGATCATTTTCTTCGGAATGACAGTCAAATTTAGTTTATAATAAAAATTGCCGTTTCATATCAAAAAAAAAAAGATCCTATGAATTTTTTAAGGTTGGTTCCCTTGCCAAGTGTTGGAAGAGAATGAACCACTCTTTACGCTCTTCCAAGAACCAAGTTTTTCATGGATCTTTATAAGTCATCGCATTACAACTAAGGATGTCAAATATGTCAGGTTGGATCATTTTGTATCAGGTTGATTTCGAGTTTGTGTCGAAAATCTCAAAACTCGAACCTGACATGTTTAATAATCGTGTCAAGATGTGTAAACACTAACCTGACCTGACCTGACCATTAAACGGGTTACCCGAACCCGACCTGTTTGACACGTTTAATAAACATGTCGTTTTCGAGTTCAGCCATATAACATGATTTGTTAAACTTGTTTAACACACATAACACATAACTGTTTAACACACATAACATGTTTCCACACATGTTTATTACCATTAAATATATCATTCAATCATTCATCCAAAATTTCAAATAATTTTTTCACAAATAACATATCATATCTCATCAATGAAATTAACTAAAACGCATTCAAGTTTCAACCCAAAAATTAAAGCAATAATTATACTAGTATACTGTCATAATAATGTTAAAAACTATACTGCCAATTACCATAATAAAAGTAAGAACTAATGAGTAATAATGTTAAGACCACATCAGTCATACATAATAGGCAAACTATACTGCCATAAATGGGTTAAACGGGTCTACAATGAGTTAGATCGGGTTTGTGTCCCAATCATGTCAACCTGTTTAAAATATACGGGTTAATCAGGTCGAAATTGGGTTGACCTAATTTTGTCATGAACCCGACATGATTTTTTTTGTGTTTAAGCGTGTTGATCCGTTTTAACCTATTGACTCGTTTAATTTCGTGTCCGATCCATTAATTTCGTGTTCGGTTTGTATCGAAAATTGACAGCCCTAATTACCACTCTGCCACAACCCTTGCATCTATGCCCATGCCCATGCCCATGCCCTGCTCTTCTTTGAGTTGCGTTTTCATGATTTCAATACTAAGAGTCTACCACTTTCCTTAAGAGCCACCATTAATACCGTCACATTACACCACTTTTTCAAGAGTTCATATATGATTGTCAATCATCGGTTCTGATACCATTCTGTTGGGAGAATAAGAAATCCAGTGATTCAAGATCCAATATACATGTCTGAAACTCATATCCACTTAAAAGCTTAAGTCTATAGGTGGTGAGCCCATCAACAGAATATTAAGACCCTTCAACTTATTTTTCTCTCCGATGTGGGATTCCCACACATGCAATAACAAACAAGAAGTTAGCTCCAAAAAGACACATCATATCATGGTTTCGTAGAGAAGACCAAGAGAACAGAAGAAACAAAAACACAATTTGATAGGTCAGATTCTAAGTGGTTAAGAAACTTACTACTAGTTAGCATCGGATTGCGAAGGGGATCAACCATGTTATAGACACCCTCTAATATATCTGTGTATCAAATGTTAGTCTTGTATAACTCGTTCATTGAACTTTAGTTAAGTTCCTCGCTTAGTGGAAGATTATCCAAAGATCATCTTGAAACAGGGATTTTGATATTCAAATTGAAGCTTACTTCTCAAACATCTCATGGTGAACCAGCCCCCCCCCCCCCCCCCCCCCCCCCCTTCTCTCCAAAAGAGAGAAAAAGGTAATTGTTGGCTTTACTTAAAGAGTGAATTGTTACACAAGGAGACAAATGTATATTTGGAATATATTTTACCTAACATTATACTAAAAAAAATTATAGTCTATGCTGCATGACCTAATCCAATTGGGTATGAGTATATCTGGGCTGGATCAGTATATTTCGTTTATTCCAAAACTGGGGCCCAAATGAAATAGCTGGGAGTTGGGATTGTTACTAATTGGGCAAAATAATCGGCCCACTAATTGGTCCAAGATTACCAACCCATTGATTACTAGTCTGCTGGATCAAACCTGGGCCTAAATCTTGTCTAACGGTAGCAGTACATGCAATCCATGGGCCAAGAGCTTGACACTCCAGAGTTTTGAAATTTGAAGTATTATTTATTACTTTACAGATTTAAGTTAGTAACTTGATCATTTATTTTTATTGGATTCACAGCGAAATCTAATAAAAATTCAAATTCACTACTAATTTAAAGGGCAATCACGGAATATGTTAGTAAATTAGATTCAAACTGTTGAAGTTGAAATCTTGCAATTCTTTAATGTGCTCTTAATTTCAACTGATCACGTTGGAGAGAGAGAGAGGAAGATAGAGAGAGAGAGAGAGAGAATTTCAAGTGCAAAGCACAGCCACAAGTGTTGGGTCAGGAAGGAGATAAAAATCTCATCTTTCAATACTTGACACAACGTTGATCTTATCTTCATGCATGAGCGTGGTTGATGGATGATCATTCTAATTCCATCTCTTAGATTCTGAAAGTGAATGTGAAACCCCACAACTACCTACTAATCAAATCATTGTCCTACTTTATCTATCAATTCACCCTGGTGAGCAGTGAGCGGTAAGTCCAAAAGAAGAAACTCTCTATCAATATGTTTTACCTTCAAGCTAGATAGATTGTCGTACGAATATGTTTTTCATGCTTGCCTAGAAGTATACGTGACAACGATCAAACTGTGCAAGATCCACAAGCAATTCTGACAACTGTAGGGCTGCAAATGGATTGATCTCTTCATGAACAGTTTGAAACTGGCTCAAATTAAAGTTCATTCAAATGCGTTTATTTTTAAAACGTTCTGAGCTTGAACTTGATCCTAAATACAAATCCAAACTCAAGCTTAAACTTGTACATAGGCTCGAGTGCTATTTGTTTAGTCAGACGAATAGAGTTTGAGTTTGGAAAATGATTAGAAAGTTGATCATGAATGAGACATGTAAAAATTGTCTTGATCCAAATTGATCGAGATCTCTCTTTGCACGCCTTTAATTGAGATTTTTTGGGGATCATCAGGAGGATATGCTTAATTGTTCACAGCTACAAAAAAAAAACAAGACAAAGTGTAATTTGGGGCTTTTAAGGAAACAAATACTAGTGCTGCTCACTTAGGATGTCTAAAGTGATTAGTTGGGGTGTAACTAGATTTGCTGAAACATGCAAACAACAAATGGTTTCAGGCCTACTAAAAATGCTTAAACATGTTTGGATCACACTAAGCATGCAATTCCTGGGAAGTTGGAATGAGGCTTTGGATTCCTAATTTCCTGCTTTTTGCTGCTGGCAGGCATTTGATAACTATTACACTGTAATAAGTATTTTGCGAAAAAGGAAACACAAAGTAAGGGCCATGTTGATACGAACACAACAAGATTTACTTACTGGGTAATGACTTTAGTCTTTTACCCATTAATCTCGTTTATTAAATAGGTCAAGTTAAATAAGGTTGAATCTAAATATAAACGATTAAATAAAGCTTGACAAGACAGAACATCACTTAATGAGAATTATATCATAAAATGTCGTGATTTGTGTTTTTTTTTTTGAGGATCATAACTTTAGTCTCATGAGGTCTCCCTCTCTGATACATAAAAAGGGATGTCAATCAGTTTCTACCTTTTGTCTTTTTACTATACTGTTCCTTTTTCATCCTTCTTATCCTTGGTTGCTGGGTCAACAAGCGATGTTTTGGTCCTTTGCATGATTGAAATGTGTGGGAGAGGGAAAAAGCATAAAGGGAAAATCAAACAGTACTCCAAGTGAGTTTTTTTCTGATCCAACACTGCTTCAAAACATGGATTATTAAGCCCCATGCTCCCTCTGCTGGCCCCCTAACTAAAATGCATCACATCATGCTGTTTATTAATCAGTTTGTGTTCATTCAATGATGTGTGTGTGTGTCACATGCGGGTCTGATAAGTAGTGGTAAATCATGTGGTTTTCAAAATGAGGCTGTGAGAGGTCAGCTGCTCCATTGCTTTTAGTGACGGGGGCTGTTATTCGATTACTGCGTCAAGGGATGGAGTCGAGATTTTTTCGAGTGTTAAATAGTAACATAACACGGTATTTTTATTTAACCTAAGTCATTCAATAACATCATTAATGTCAAATTTTTACATGCATTGAACATATCGGAATCAACTACACATAGAATAGTGTAATTATTATTTTCAATACAACCGATAAAATTAATTGAAAAACTAGTCGAAAAACTTACAATAGAAAATTAGACAATCAAGAGGTATTATCTAAAGTGATGTTTAATTGAGGTTAGACACCGACCAAACATCATGATGTGTGATTAAATATATGTAATGATGCAAGTTTTGCTTGCTACACCACCTAATTATCCTGCTCTTTAAGCTTTCTCACAGGAAGATGAACATGTCGGTCTTTTGGACGGCCACTTACCTTTCATTATGTAAATTATGTTGAGTCGCAGTCTGACCTTATCATTAAAAATAGTATAATTTAAGAGCATGTTCGAATGACATTATGTGATTGTTACTATCTCAATTTCTTCCTTAAGAAGTGATTAACAAATTAAAGTAGATAAGAGGAAGCTCTTAACAGTGACATCTGACCAGTTATTGGTCAAAGAATGCAGTCATTAAAAATAGTATTAATTTAACGATTAAACACATCATTAAATTAATAAATTAAATTAATTTTTTAAATTCAAATAACATTACTTTAAATCTAATCCAGTGCAATGTTTTTTACAACTAAAGGAACAAAAGGTCAAAATTATATAATTTTTAAAGCTTAATTAATTTATCCATATAATTTTCTCCCTGATGTGTCACTTTCTCTGTATTTTATTTTCCATTTCATTTTTTTTTTAAAATTAACTTGATCCTCTACTAGTCTATATAATAATGGAAAGAATTTTGACCCATACAATTAGCTGGGCTAACTCTGATTTTTAAAGTTACTGTACCAACTTGCTTTCGCAATGAAGCAGGCCTCACACTTAAAAAACGTTGTGTGTGTTTTGATTTACAAAGATTTATTTTACATTGCGTAATATGGTGAACAACATGAGAAAAAAAAACCACTTCTAGAATCTGTGACATCAATAGAGTATTTAAGAAAATCTTTGTGTGAGTTGACTGCGCATGCTTACTCATGTAAACATCAATTAACTTTCTTTTTTTTTTTTTTGGTATTGCAGTTAGGGTAAGCGGGACAGATTACGCGCATTTCAATTTATTATTTTTTTAGTCTGATCAAAAGCAAATAATTCATACCAAAATTAGAAAAATTATGAGAGATAAATTTCATATGACATGAACTCAAATGAGTTAACAAATTTCAAATTCAGGATTTTTACATTTACAATTAAGACGTCTAAATTTACAGTTTATTTTTGTCTACGCTATGCTACATCAATTGACTTTCACGATAAATCATATTAATTTAGTAACACCTACACTAACATACCCCACGAGTTTGCTAAATTTCACGGCTTACCCTAATAAAAATAAAATTTACACGGACACTCCGTACCCTTAGTATTTTCTATAATTACAAATTAACCCCTCAAACTAGAGTAAACCATAGGAGATGTCAATGTAGTTAACTCAAATTTTTGTATTGCATGAGATCATAATATGAT
Organism: Ilex aquifolium; assembly: GCA_951799425.1. NCBI lineage: Eukaryota > Viridiplantae > Streptophyta > Magnoliopsida > Aquifoliales > Aquifoliaceae > Ilex > Ilex aquifolium. The sequence continues at coordinate 29,204,002 of OX637407.1, read as the reverse complement.
CATTTGGTTGTCAGTCTCTCGCCTACGCTACCAAGGCTCTGGGGCAGTCATAACGAGAGAGTATTCATCTTGGGATGAGCTTCTTGCTTTCATAGTCATTTTTCAAAATTCTTTGAAGATTAGGAAAAAGGAGAAATTAAGACAAGATGCCATAACATATATAAAATTTAAATTAATAATATTATTTTAACTATGTATAACTATTGAACTTTTTATTAAGAATATTCGGGCCCACAATTTATTAGTTTAAGGTAATAATAGATCAAATTATTAGTTGCGAATACTATTGACAAATCAAATTAGGATGAGTATCAATGAGTTTAATCATTGGTGTACTTTGGGGGCCAAACATTATACTATTATACATTTGACTTTGACCAAAACATGTCTGCTGGACAAAATGAAAGGTTCTAAACTCTTAAATTACTTTAGAAATGTAATAATAATTTTGCTTAATGAACACAGAATGTTATAGTATAGCTTGGAAATCACTCAAGCTTTTTGGGCCACCACGTGTGAAAACTCACTCGGATTCTACACGAGGAGGAGGAGGAGGAGGAGGAGGGGCCTCCTCAAATGAGGTGCCAAATGCGTTAAGCAACATCCTCTACGTCTCCTCTCAAATCCCATTTATGTTTTGTTCGTTACGCTAAATTCTCACAAATTCCCATCACTTAATTAATTAATTGCTTTGGAATCATTTTTAATTAATTAGAAAGATTGAGGAATGAGAATGAAGGAATATTACGTTACATGGGGCTGCCAGTAGTTTTTAATTAAACGCTTTTCTTAGTTTATAAGACTCTTGTTCAAGTGTTTTAATTCATCTATTAATTTTAGTTTTTGTCATTCTGCTGCTTCTTTTACTGAGTTGAGTTGAATTGATGTTAGTGAGAGTTATAGTTGTAAAATTTGCAGTTTTACTCTTGCAAACACAAATTTTAATATGATTATTTTTCGCAAGCTGGCATGAGTCAAAATGTAAAATGATTTCTCAGTCAAAAATGATTTTATTGACAGAAAATTGAATTTTATAATTTATTTCAAAACTTGTATAACGACTCTCAGAGTTGTGTACGTACAATTCTTATCAATTTTGTTTAGAGAATAATGATCACTCATGTTCGATTTGTGGGGAATTGACGACTGACTTTTTTCTAGCAGCTTGACGGGATTGGGGTCATACTATGAGTCTAGTTGTTCTTAGAGAGTGCTTACGGAGCTCACCATCTAATTCACTTTCGAGGACTACCCAAACGGATTTCGGACTGCCATGGTCACGTCTAAGCAGAGTTTTTACATCGATCGCCCCCTTGCAATTTTTTTGATCAGCGGAAAAAAAAAATTATACTCACGATCTTGTCTTTGCTCCTAAGGGCGTTTTTCTTCATACACTTTGGTGGGTCTTGTCTTTGTCAGAAAAATGGTTTTAAACAACATTATTCGAGTAATTTGAGACTTAAATAAAAATGAGATTCACATCGTAAAATTAGTGGGATTAAGTTTAAACACGTTCTCATCCGCGAGAAGATGAACGTTATAAATTTATTTGCTTAAAATAATTAAATATTAAAAGAGAAATTATGTCTCAAATAACACATTTAAATTGATGAAATAAACTAAGATATGTGTAGTAGAATAAGGTTTGTCTCACATTGGAAGAAGATCAACACTTTGATAAGTTAATATACTCATAATTGAATTCATGAGTTGGGTCTCAAAGGATACCACACTTTTGTGAGCGGAGTGAGGGCCTACACTACCTTAGTTATCACACACGCGTGCGTGTCGCCCGCCACGACCCGACTTGGCTTGGGCAAAAAAGATATAATTTTTTTGGATAAAATTTATTTGGAGTGGTGCCGGTTATGGGTCAAAACAATCGGATCCAAACGTGGATCGTAATTAAATTCCCAACCAAAATTTAAATCTAACCGGATTTTTAAATTTACTATCCGTTACTTTGAATTTGGCACCGAAACTGGGTTTGGTTCATTCCAAAAAGATTGTTCACTCCAGAGGTGCATTTTGTCGGTTCAGTTTAAAGATTGTGTCTCTTTAATCTAAACAATTGCATCCCATTCCTCTTCAGATGATCTGAACGGCCACCAAGGGTGTATAAATAGACTATCCATTGCCATTTCAATTCATCTCAATTCTGAATTTCAGTTTCAGAATTTCTTCTCTCTCTCTGTGCATATTGCTTGATTAATCTTTCTTGTTCAGTTTAAGTCTTAAAGATTAAAGTGTTGTTTCTTCAAGATAGTAAAATCCATTCTATCTTGAGAGACAGTTGCTCGTCAAGAAGATTGTGTTTCACAAGGTTTGGATTGAATATTTTGATTTTCTTATTCGTGCAGATTTGCGTCACTGTGAGTGCATTGTTTTTTCCTTATACATTCTGTTTAGATTAGTTTACATGTAACAATATATAAATTGGTTTAAATTATTTATACGTATAATAGTATATAGATATAACTTGAATTCTGTTTATTTCATAAGTTAGAATACATATCTATATAATAAAGTACAATATAATTCAAATCTCAAAAGATAAACAAAATGACTTTTGCTATTCGCGGTTGAGATCTCTTTAAATTTTACTTTAAAATTAATCTGACGGCTAATATTAAAACCCCTAATTTAATAGGAAAAGTAAGCCCCTAAGAGTGTGTTTGGAGTAACTTTTTAAAAGTGTTTTTAGGAATTATTTCTCATAAGTACTTTAAAAAAAAATAGTGTTTGAAACCGCTCCACCATTACCTCTACTACCATCACCCCCACCGCTCCACTACCATCACCACTACTACCACCACCACCATCACCACTACCACCACTTCCCCACCACCACCGCCACTGCCTCACTTGCACCCCCACCCCACCCTCATTACCCCACTGCCACCATCACCACCACCACCACCACCACCACCACCACTGATTGCTACCATCGTCGTCCACTGCCACCACTTACAACCATCATCATCTTATTCTTATATTTATTGCCATTACCACCATCATCTCATTACCACTGTCGTCCACCGTCAGCACCCACCACTACCATTGTTGCCCACCGTCACCCATTACAATAACCCACCACCACATGTCGTCATCTACCATTGCCACCAGCCATTGTTAGCCACCCCCATCACACCTATCACCACCACCACCCGTCATCGCCCACCGCTACAGCCACCCAGTGTTACCTACCCCCACCACACTTACCACCACCGTCATTCACCACCACCCATCACACTATCGCCTAGAAGCATCTATCGTCGCCCACCATCGCCATCGTCACCGCTTACCGCCACCGTCACTCACGACTGCCACTACCATCATCGTCACCCAAAAACCCACCACCATCATCACTGTTGTCACCCATGGCTGCCACAACTACCACGGTTGTCGCCACCCACTATAACCATCACCGTCTCCACTGCCGCCCACTACCACTAACACCGCTCACCCCCACTCCCATTACAATCAGTACTTAAATTTTTTTATCTCTCCTTTATGTTTGTGATTTGATTTTTAGTATGAATACAAATAAATTTATTGTTGACAATTTTTTTTATTACTTCGTGCTTTCAGGCACAAGAAATAACTAGTAATTTAATATAATCTAATGATATATCTATTTTCTATAACAATGTTCGCCATTAAGAATAAGATACTTGCAAGTTCTTACATATAGGAATAATCATACACACTTTTACTTCATTCTAATTATGTTAATATAATTGGAATGATCAAATGATATGTAAAGATGGGTTCGACTACAGCACCGAAATCTACTTTTCGGTATGGTACCGAAAAAAAAAATGAACGGTTCACAACTCACGAAGAACTTCCACCGTTGATCAAGCCTATAACTTTTTACCGACTACTCACTGAGCTTTACAAATTTTAAAAAAAAAAAATCAGGGCATTCGATTAAGTTTACAAACGAATCTCATCCCTGAAAAATCTTGATCGCTCAAACCAGCGATCAAGATTTTAGCTTGTCCAATAAAATTCACTTATACCTCTAAATTATCACATTTTTTCAATTTTTCCCACATATTTTTCTCATTACACCCTCAACTATGTAATTAGTTTCATATTACCCCAAATTCTTTTACCTATTTTAATTTAACACCTACCTAACTTTGTTATAATTTATTTAGCGTGAAAAACAAATGTAATAATTTGAACTTAACCCAAAATATAACCCTGACAATTTTACCAAAAAATTGTGGCAATAGTAATAGCCAAAAAAAAATGTGCTAAACTTTAGTTGTAATTTAGCTTGAACTTAATAACCTAATCTTAACCTCTAATATTTTTAACTTAATCGTAAATTTAATGTCACTTACCCTAAATATTGTAAAATTTACCTTATATTTTTATTTCAAGTTGAAATATGATAAATAATTATAATTTTTTAAAACTAATTTTAATTTCTATTATCACTTAAAATAGTGGTGAACTTAAATATTGTAAATTTTTTATTATATTTTTATTTAGGTTTAAATAATATAAATAATCATCATTTATTAAAATTAAAATAGAGTGGTAGTCTTTTCATAAAAAAAAAAAATCAGACAGGGAAGATGAATGAGAAAGATCAAAGTATGGAGTTGCAGAATTGTTTTTATCCCTAAGAGATTATAAAATCATCATCATCATTTATTCAAACTAAAATTGAGATTATAGTAAATTCATAAAAAAAAACTCACACGACAAAGAAGAAGAATAAAGAAGAAGATGAAGTTGCAAAATTATTTTTATCCTATGAACCCTTCATGAGATTTTAAATCATCATCATTTATTAAAATGTTGAGATTATAGTAAGCTTATATTTACAAAACATAAATACACTTTTTTGGTTAACATTATCACTTTTTTGGTTAAGATTACCATTTTTTTTGTTAAGAGTACCACTTTATTGGTTAACATTGCCACTTTTTTGGTTAAGAGTACCACTTTTTTAGTTAATATTACAATTTTTTTGGTTAAGAGTCCCACTTTTTTTGTTAACATTACAACTTTTTTGGTTAAGGGTACCACTTTTTTTGGTTAAAATTACCACTGTTTCGATTAAGATTATAACTTTTTTGATTAAAATTACAATTTTTTTGGTAAATGGTACAACTTTTTTTGTTAAGATTACAACTTTTTTGGTTAAGGGTACCACTTTTTTGGTTAAAATTACTACTGTTTCAATTAATAGTACCACTTTTTTGGTTAATATTACCACTTTTTTGGTGAAGAGTATTATTGTTTCGTTAAGATTACCACTTTTTTGGTTAAAATTATAACTTTTTTTGTTAAGATTACAATTTTTTTTGGTTAAGATTCCAACTTTTTTAGTTAAGGGTACCACTTTTTTTGTTAAGATTACAACTTTTTTGGTTAACGATACCACTTTTTTGGTTAAAATTACAACTGTTTCGATTAAAAGCACCACTTTTTTGGTTAACATTACCACTGTTCTGGTTAAGAGCACCACTTTTTTGGTTAACATTACCACTGTTTTAGTTAACAGTACCATTTTTTTTGTTAACATTACCACTTTTTTGGTTAAAAGTACCATTGTTTAAGTTAAGATTACCACTTTTTTGGTTAATATTACAACTTTTTTGGTTAAGATTACACTTTTTTTGGTTAAGAGTACAACTTTTTTTTGTTAATATTACAACTTTTTTGGTTAAGGGTATTACTTTTTTGGTTAAAATTACCACTAATTCGATTAAGAGTACCATTTTTTTGGTTAAAATTATAACTTTTTTGGTAAATATTACACTTTTTTGGTTAACATTACCACTGTTTTGGTTAAGAGTACCACTTTTTTGGTTAACATTACAACTATTTTGGTTAACAGTACCACTGTTTTGGTTAAGAGTACCACTCTTTTGGTTAATATTACCACTATTTTGATTAAGATTATCACTTTTTTTGTTAAGATTACTACTGTTTTGGTTAAGATTACCACTCTTTTGATTAATATTACCACTATTTTGGTTAAGAGTACCACTTTTTTTGTTAAGAGTACCATTATTTTGGTTAATAGTACCATTTTTTGGTTAATATTATCACTGTTTTGGTTAAGAGTACCATTTTTTTGGTTAACATTACCACTGTTTTGGTTAACAATACCACTGTTTTGGTTAATATTACCACTGTTTTGGTTAACATTACCACTAATTTAGTTAAGAGTACCACTTTTTTTTGTAAACATTACACTTTTTTGGTTAACATTATCACTGTTTTGGTTAAGAGTACCATTTTTTTTGTTAACATTACCATTGTTTTGGTTAACAATACCACTGTTTGGTTAATATTACCACTGTTTTGGTTAAGATTACCATTTTTTTTGTTAAGATTACCACTGTTTTGGTTAACATTACCATTATTTTGGTTAACAGTACCACTGTTTTGGTTAAGAGTACCACTCTTTTGGTTAATATTACCACTGTTTTGGTTAAGATTACCACTTTTTTTGTTAAGATTACCACTGTTTTGGTTAAGATTACCACTCTTTTGGTTAATATTACCACTATTTTGGTTAATAGTATCACTTTTTTTGTTAAGAGTACCATTGTTTTGGTTAAGAGTACCACTTGTTTTGTTAACATTATCACTGTTTTGGTTAACATTACCACTCTTTTGGTTAAGAGTACTACTGTTTTGGATAATATTACCACTAATTTAGTTAAGAGTACCACTTTTTTGGTTAAGATTACCACTTTTTTGGTTAAAATTACCGCTATTTTGGTTAATAGTACCACTGTTTTGGTTAAGAGTACCACTGTTTTGGTTAACATTACCACTATTTTGGTTAAGAGTACTACTGTTTTGGTTAAGATTACCACTGTTTTGGTTAAGATTATCACTGTTTTGGGTAAGATTACCACTATTTTGGTTAATATTACCATTATTTTGGTTAAGAGTACCACTTTTTTAGTTAATATTACCATTATTTTGGTTAAGAGTACCACTTTTTTGGTTAAGATTACAATTGTTTTGGTTAAGATTACTACTTTTTTTGTTAAAATTACTAATTTTTTGGTTATAATTAATATTACACTATTTTAGTAAGAGTACGACAGTTTTGGTTAAGATTAACATTTTTTTGGTTAAGATTAACACTTTTTTGGTTAATATTACCACTTTTTGGTAGCGATCAATAACTAGGTAGCGATCAAGATTGGGATCAAGTAGCTGTAACACCCCAACCCGGGGTACAATATCTGTAATCCCTACTTATTATTGTCATACACATTTCTTTATGTAAAAATAAGCATATAAAAAAAAAATAATCATATAATCCCTTAGTGGTACGACTTGCCATGAGCCCTGCTTATTTACAAACCATAATATTGATCTCAAGAATATGACATAGAATAATACAATTTAAATTTAAAGGTCATATTAAAATAAACCCCATGATGACATCTCAATCGAGCCTCTAGACTCGGCAGTGGACTCCTCACGTCTTTATGATTTTTCCTGAAAAGTCATTAAGACCATTAGTAAAAGCAAAGATGCAATTAATATTTAAGAGCACAACAAGTGATAAATGAAACTTTATTTATTTAGAAACAACCTTAACCACGAATTAAATACTTACTTTCAAATTACACTTCACCTCATACACATTTGTTTACATCGCATAGGCATAACCTGTATATATCACATCGACAAAATATACAGCACATATATCGACTTCCACATAATTAAATTATTCCTCACAAAGAATACCCTACACGCACACAAACTAATCGTCTTGTAGTAAACAACCGCCACACAAACTATATTTAGTTGTGCAAGTTCTTGCGCCACATAGGCCACATGTATCGAAAGCTTGTAACACCTCATAGATATCATTCATTAGTGGGACAACCCAAACCACATTAATGGTTTTCCTTCAGATGACCCACATCACAGAGAGTTTTTGATCACGTTACTTAGACAACTCTACCACATAATCAAATCTCGTCACATAAACAACTCAAGCTATATAAATACTTCATGTTACTTAGACCACTGAAATCACATAATCATCTCTCGTCATTTAAACGACTCTCGTAATGTACCGTGAGTCCCCGATCAATTAATTATTCCCAACAATAACCATAGTAAAAACATATGTTTAAAAGTCTAATAAATTATCACAAAAAGTTGTAGGGTAGTGCACCTACCTTGCTTGGAATTCTACCTTGTAGATGACCCCTCTGCCAGAACTTTGAGTGAGGCGTACTTTGAGGTGTTCGCCTCCAGGCCTAGCACACCCAATATTTGCAATTCCACTCAGACATTAATATGTAATAATGCTCAAATTTGAAATAGTTTATTCGAACCGAGTTCAATTATCAATTCGAGTCGAATTAAATAATTCATTCGCATAGAGTAAAATTATCTACTCGAATCGATTAAGCTAGTCTTCTCAAATCTGTTAAAATAATATTTATTTGAACCAATTACACTAAATTAAACATTTTCCATATAATTGCAAATACAAAAGTATACTTGAATTTACTCCATTTTCTATAAAACCATAAAATTACATGCTTTCTTGCAATTAAATTATATCCATGAATTTATGAAAGTTAAAGAACAATTACCACAAGCATCACATTTAACCCACATGCAATACCCAAATACATACACTAGAAATGTATCCATACATGCAAGAGGAGAGAAAGTAGATTACATGACTAAGCTTACCTCTTGTATCCACTTCCTTCACCACCAAGCACCATCACTTGTCTTCCACCATTAAGCCCACCACCAAGCTCCAACATTTCCCCCTTCTAGTCTTGGCCGAAATTCTCAAGTGCAAGACCCCTTTTCTTTTTTTCTTTTTCTCTCTCCTTTCCCTTAGCCTTGCATGTGTTTTTCTTTCTCTTTTTGTTCACTCTCCCTCACTCTCGGTTTTCAGCCAAGAAGAACACACACACACACACTGGTTTTATGTTATAAACACATACTTCTTCACTTTATATTACACATGCACACACACGGCACACACACACATACACTTGGCCTTTGTTTAAACACAAACACTTTATAATGTTACACATGTAAGGATGACTCGTCTTTTTTTGGGTAATTATGTTTGCCTCCCCCCAAGTTCTTAAGTGATTTTGAAATCGACCCACTAGTATTTTCACACATAAAATTCCTATAAATTGGTCTCACTAATACATCACTAACGGGGTCCACCTACCCAATGTATGCTCACATACATCATGGCTATGAAAAATTTGATTTAATTAACCCTTTAATAATTTCACATAATTACAATTTAGCCCACAAAATTATGCTAATATGCATGCAATGCATGATCGGGTCTCACAACTACATATATCCAAAAATATTGATAAACCATTAAATTCGTATTTTGGACCCTTAACCACTCCTTGCACATACTAACACATTTTATTTTTATAGCAATAAATTAATGTCACATGCTTGTCACCCAATTAATTCCACATGCGCCAACGCACATAAAATAATAAAGTCATATACTATGTCAACATTCGTATTTAGCTTTTCACACTTTTAATAAAACAATTTCCCCTATAATCATTATTTATAAAATTATCTCTATCTTTTAAAATATTCATCATTCAGGTTCAAGTCTCATATCACAATTCCTAATTAAACAATGATTACCAACCATGCGCATGCATATCACATGTGAATATGCTTACAACAAATATTTTTATCGAGATCAACACACTATTCATTGTATTTCCGATATCTCCCTTTTTAATTTACGGACTAAAGTTTGACTGTGACTAGATTATGTAACATTCAAATTCATAATATTAAAATGTCTATCGTGCATTCTCGGGTCTCACAGTAGCGATCAAGAGTTTCAGAACGTAGCGATCAAGAGTGAAGTTTGCAATCAAGATTGCGATCAAAAGCTTCACTATAGCGATCAAGAGTGAAGTTTGCAATCAAGATTGGGATCAAGCGATCGCAACAACAATCAAAATTAATATATTTAATTAACATAACAAATTAATATTACATTAAAACATTCAATTCATCAAATTAATATTAAAATTCAACTTAATTAATATTAAATTCATCCAATTTATATCCATAATCATTCAATTAACATTTAATTCATTCGATTAACATCCAATAAAAATTCACTTTGTAAACTAACATTCAATTTCATGAATTTATATTTAATTTATCAAATTAACTTTCATCTACCATTCAACTCATCAAATTACATTAACATTCATATCCATCCAATTAACACTTAATTCAATAAATTAACATCTTAAATAATCGTCAATTAATCAAATTTGTCCAATTAACCATCAATTAATCAAATTAACATCTAAATCTATTTAATTTGATGGCTATCAGGTTATGTAGTGATCAGAATCAAACTTGAATTGCTTGTTTTTAATTTAAAGCAAAAAGTAACTTTGTTCTAATTTATTTAGTGGTGAACTTAATTTCTATTATTTTTATACTTATACAGAAAATTTAATTTCACCCCAACTATTTTAATTTTTTGTTATATTTTTATTTCATGTTTAAATATAATAAATAATTATCATTTTAATTTCTATTATCACTTATCACTTAATTTTAAGGTAGATCAAGTGGGATCAAAGTAGTGGGATCAAGTGTTTGCAATCAGCGATCAAGAGCTTCACACAGTAGCGATCAAGAGGGTTTCCAGCGATCAAGTTGCTTTTGTTATCATTAAATTACACTTATAACCCTAAATTATCACTCTTTTTCAAATGTTTCCTCATATTTTTTATATTACACCCTCAACTATGTAATTAGTTTCATATTATCCCAAACTTTTTTACCTATTTTAATTTAACGCAAAAAGTATACCCAAATATGATAATTTTGTTCTAATTTATTTAGTGGTCAACTTAATTTCTATTATTTTTAATTTAATCTATAATGTTAATTTAATTTCACTCAATAACCCCAACTATTTTAATTTTTTGTTATATTTTTATTTCATGTTTAAATATAATAAATAATTATCATTTTAATTTTAATTTTTATTATTACTTAATTTTAAAGTGTATAAAGGGTTCATGTTTTAATTCTTTAAAGTGTATAGGGGTTCATGTTCATTCAATAACTTGTAAATTTTTGTTTATATTTTTATTTCATGAAGTATATACCGAAACCGGTGAAACCGGTTATAAGTTTTTATGAGTTTTGGTATGGACAGGTGGCGAGCGGTCAATTGATTTTATTTTTCGGTATCGTACCCATTTTTGCCTTTTCGATACCGAAGCCAGCTCCAGTAAAGATAGGCATAGAAGATTTGTCTGAAACCTTTGACTTAAATTACCAATACATAGAAGGCGCCCACTCTAAACCCACCATGTCAAGCTTACAGATAAATATCGTTATCCTGAATAGTCCAGACATTGAGACGCCGCCACAGCGCACTAACCCTGAAGCCACCCACTACCTACCATTGTCTGATGACGTTATCTATCATGCTCAAGTCTAAGCAAATCCACTGAGAATATATGAGTGGAACTTTATCATTACACAAACAATCAAAAATTTATAAAAAAAAAAAAATTAAAAAAATGTGTATGAAGTGTTCAAAATCCAAAAAATAAAATGTTTCCCATTGTGAATTTTCTCAAATAAATACAGTAACCACTATTTTCAGTTATTTGCCTCAATCCAAGCAATAAAACTTTTATCCTATGAAAAGTTGGAAACACGGAGATGATATAGAGTTTCATTGGATAATTTGCACACGTTTTTTTTTTTTGGAAACAAATAATTTGCACACGTTTAACACAAGAACACATGAAAATATGATCATCGTACATACTTTTATGAAAGCTTGATTTATGTCTTATCATGTATCGATTTTCCTATTTACCATCTTTAACTTTTGAAATACAATTGTTAAGAGGCCTCACGAATTGATACTTAAATACATAACTCATGAATTATTTCCCACCACAACTTTTGCGTGATAAAGAAACGATTTCCATGCAAATCTTCTGCATACATCTTATCTCCTTTCTCGGATACGTCCGAAACTTCTCTTGGTGAGAAAGAAATACGTACCCTTCTTTTGTCTAAAACATGAAAAAGAAAATAATACCAGGAAAAAGCAATTCCACTAGCCATGAAAAAGTCACCAATTCACCAACTTGCGCCATGCGTGTCTGTGTCTGTGTCTGTGTTTGTGTTTGTGTGTGAGAGAGAGAGAGAGAGATTATATCTCTTTTGAAGATTCGCATGTCCTTGCATTGATGTGCATTCTATTTTCGGGTAAGCCGAATTTTGCCAAGATTCTATCTTGAGTTTACATTTCTCGTAATTCCATATATGAGAAGTCTATGGTATTGGTTTTTTTTTGATACTGTACCATTGGTAATAATATTTTATGAAAAAATTATAATTTTAAAAAGATAAATTATAACTGGTAAATTGAAGGTTATGATCGATCACGAACTCTCGGTATCGATCCAAATCTTCAATTATCAATCATGCCCTTTAAAATTATAACTTACATCTCAAAAAAATTATAACTTAAACTTTCAAAAATTGTACTTTTCTCCATACAAGTATCACATTTATATTGTTTTGGTACGATTGAATAAGTATGGTATTTTATATTTAATTCATGATTTATTTTCTTGCCAACATGTATATGATGCATGCATGAGTGCTCACATAGTTTCATTTCAGCATGTGTGCATTCGCATGCAGAAATAACATGTTCACATAGGGAGGTATGATTGCACATATTTGACTTTTTTTCGATTTTTATAGTGACAAGAATCTCGTGTACTGAATTATACTATGTGTTTTTTTTCAAAGTCTAACAAACATTCATCAACATTCTATATCTTTTTTCTTTACAATCCACAAAATATGAATCAAAAATTTTATATGTAATTTACCGTACCAACCTAAGGTGAGAATTGAAGATATTTGTGCTCCTTCTACTCCACATCTTCAACCTTATCTCCTTCCGTCCGTCTACCTTTAGATGTCAAACTACAATGACTATAGTATCCCTGGTCAATTTGAAGCTCACTTACCATGCACGTAAAGGCGAAGTAGCATTTGTCCCGGGAGGAGAAGGCAAAAAGCAACCTCACTCTTGCTTGCACGGTCAAGCAGTAAGACTGACGAGACGTTTGTGCCTGAATGGGCAAGAAAACCCTATCATCATCACATCCAACGGCCCCATCCAATTCATGTCATTTGAACATTGGGTTATGGGATATTTGTCATGAAGTAAAAAAAAAATCTAGTGTATTTCAAGATATTGGAAATCTTCTGCTCACTAGCTCGATTTTGTAAAGTAGAATCTAAAAATACGTGATTAATTAGTAAACCACCGTGGGTTTTGACAACAGTCTGACTCTTGTACACTCATGATCTATTTATTTACTAGACATATCCCGTCCCCGAAAGTACAAAAAAAAAAAAAAAAATTTGAGAAGTCAAAAAATTGATCTCTTTATATTAAATAATAGTTTTTTTCTTTTCATTTATTTGATTGCATCATTTAAAATTTATTTTTATCAATTATTTTCTTAAAAATATTGAATAAAATTTCTCAAAAATACATAATCCGATAAAATTTTTCTCAACATCTGTATATTGTCGTATATAGATAATATCTAAAATAAAAATTATGTTAAACTATAAATTAATTAAATATTAAATGATTGAGTATGTAATAAGATATGTGATGTGATAGAATTGGGAGGGGAAATATGTAGGGGATAAAATTCAACTTCTCATGTGATTTATTATATAGATGGGTAATTCTTTATGCACCAAATCAGTAATGCTACGTTGACCAAATTTTGGGACCAAATTAAGAGCCCAAATGATATGACATCATATTATTTGGAGTCTTTATTGGGGCCCAAATGACATGACACAAAATAAAGAAGCCAAGTCAATTGTCATATCATTTAGGCTCTTAATTTGGTCCCAAAATTTGGTCAGCGTAACATTATTGGCACCAAATGTAAAAACCCGGAAAATTTGAACTTTTTCCAAAGAGGGCAAAATAGTAATTTACCACTATGATGCGTACTTAAAATACTCATGTTCTAGACCTCAGATGAGGAAACGGAGTTCGCCGTTGGATTCGTATCGCGAAAACGAGTCACCTTGTCAAATTTCGTCGAATTCCGAGATAGTCGGATTTTGCACGTCGTTCTAGGCGACTGCGTGGCGAATGACCTCACGAACGTCCCCATAAATAAATTTTATAAAATTTCCTTAAAATTAAGTTAAAGATCAAATAAAATTAATTTGAACTTAAATCGGGATCAAATAAATCGTTTCGGGACGAAATCGGATCCGATTAAACGAAGGACACGTGGCGCGACGTGGGCCAAGTATTTAAAAACTATATATAGGGGTAAATATCTTAGAAAATCAGATTTTTAGCCTCTTGTGTTCTTGTTTGGCCGACCAAGAGAGAGAGAAGAGAGAAAACCTTGATCTTCAAGCTTTCTCCGTCGATTCCCGGAGTTCCGTCGGTCGGAATCCGTCGAGCCAAGAGTTAAAGTCGATCACATCGACGAGGGCTACGCAACCACACCAAGAGCAAGTGATTTCACCGAAGATCCAAAGGAGGGGATTTGGGGAAAATCTAGTCTTGGGCTCGGGAAGTGTTCTTGAAGCTTCATTCGGGTGAATTACGCTTCAAGAGGTAGGGTTCTTTCTACTTTGGTGTAATCTTTCCTTAGATGTTGGTAGTCTAAAGGTTTAATATGTTATGCCTATGATAGACCTTCATATATAGGGTTATGGGTATGGAAACGGAAAAGTGAGCCTAGAAATGGTTTGAACTAAATTCTAGTTCGAATTTGGTATATGAAGTACATCTGATTTATTACGTAACTTGGGGAAATTTGAGGCAAGATTATGTGATATATATATTGTGCCTAGAAGGTGTTTGATTAAATGCCTTGTTTGAATGGAATAGTTGTTTTGATTTAATTGAAATAACATGTTTAAGTTCAACTTGTGGAATCATATGCTTATGATGTGATTGTAATTAAAGGTGCTTGTTGATATATGCATAGGTTGATATATTAACATCGGAATGAATATGGTATTTATATGCTTAAGATATAAATTTACCATGAATATGTTGAAATTGTGCATGGGTTGTTCTTGACATAATGAACCTCATGTGGTATGCAATGGGACATAGCATTGCATGTGCACGGAAGCATCTCATTACATGGGTGTGTGCATGGTTGATGTCAACACCACACTTGGTGGTTGATGGTATGGCTTGGGAAAAGTTGGGTCGAAGACCTAGCTAAGCCGCTTGATTGCATGATAAATATGGGTCGGGATGAGCAAGAAGAGGCATGACGACCTCTCGGGTGCAAGGCCCGGTGAATTGGGGGGTGCACTCCATTGGTATAAGAGTCCATAAAGTGTACGGGTGTGGAAGACTCTTGGTATGAGTCCATGAAATGTCCGATCCCAAGAAAGACCCTAGTTTTTGAAAAATATCATTTGATGTAAACATAAATGATGAAATGAAACACTTTGGCATTGCATCGTGTAGTAGGAGTCGGTGAGGACTCGAGTTGAATTGCATGAGTGAGCGTCATCTCATTTCATGGCATGGTAGTATTGTATTTCAACTTCGAATGCATGTCCTTATGAGAAATGATTGTTTGCAAATGAATGTTGCATGAGCATGAGCATCTAGGGGGAGAGTACCCCTTGTAGGATTTACTCTACTGGGCGTTGGCTCACCCTATATGGGAAACATTTCAGGTGTGGAATTTGCACCGGCGGATGGCTCACTTGGAGAGTATCAAACATGAAGGGGGCCGGCTTGTGGCCTTAGTTTGAGTTTTTGTAAAACTTTTATCAAAATTCCATTTTGACGTGTAAATTATGGAATTAATTGTAATGGAACTTGTATAAGTTATGTATTATATGGAAAATCTCATTAAACATGTGTTGGATGAGTTTTGGAAGGTTTGGAATGGATTGAAAATGAGAAATGGTTGAAAAAGGCAATACTGGGCAGACAGTACCGGTACTGTGTACCGGTACGCCATTTCCAGTAGGTTAACTGTACCGGTATTGTGTACCGGTACGGTAGGGTACCAGTACTGTGTACCGGTACGATATGGTACCGGTACACTGTACCGGTACACTTTCAGAAATTTTCAGATTTTTAAACTGCTTTGCCCCATTTTCAATCTAGGTTTTCCTTCCCTCCAATGATATAAATGGACTATAATGGAGTACAAATCCTGATATATTGGGTCTGGGTTGAACCCAACGAATAATTGAATTCAGTTATAATTATGAATTATGATCCCAGCGAAGGGTTCTATCGCCGTGGTGTTGATTTGAGTGGCATCCACGGGTATTTCCGTGGGTTGATGGATGATCAACGGACCCCCGAATTTTGGGGCGTCACACCAAATTTATCCATAAAAAATTGTATCAAATCAATTGCAGTCGTTGGATCAGTGATATTGATCCAATAGCTACAAGTGATTTAATGCAAGTTTTACCACATATTTTTGGTGAATATAGCGTTGTTCTTCATTTAGAGGGCTAAGACTACTGGGAAAAGAAATTTTGGTACTATACCTTCAAATTTTATAATTTTTGTGGGTTTTGATATTAGTTTTGGGGCTTTTTTTAATAATTTTTTGGATCAAATTATAACTTTTAAGATTTGAATTACAATTTTTTTGGGTCAAGTTACATTTTTTGTAATAACTTGCAAATTGCGATCGATTCTAAAAATATTGAAATCGATCCTCACATTTTTATAATCGATTACAAGTTATCACAAAAATTATAAAATAATTATAAAAAATTATTAAAAAAATACAAATTTTATAATAATGATACAGTCCCAAAAAAAAAAAATTCGGTATCCTAGACTTCTTCCCATTTAAACATCTAATTTTACTTGTGGGTGCAGATTAGTCACATCTTAAAGTAGATCAACGAAAGCAGGCTAAAGAAAGGGGGCACTGGCTTGGTCTATACTCAACCCAGTGCACCATCACGTGCACAAGCGTATGCACGTATCTGACTCGACTCACGAGGGTCCCTTAGTAATGGTAAATGCGTTAAGCAACATCCTCTGACGACCTTAGTATTAGTTTATTTGTTTATTAAGATCTTTCACTGAACTTAACCCCCCCCCCCCCCCCCCCCCTCGGCATGTTGTGAGAGAGAGATTGACACTGAACTTGTCCTCTATATGTGGTTTATGACAAATAATATGGTACCGAATTTTTATACTTTTATATTATACCGAAAACTGAATTTTTTTTTGAAAAATAATAAGAACTCAATCAAAAGGTTGCTAAACCTCTACCAAAAAATAATATATAGTCAAACCCGTAGTTTATATAATTAGTTATCGGTGGGATATATAATTATGCCTTCTGTGGGTATTATGCTACTAATACAACAAGGCTGCTTTTAAGTTTTAAACCATATCTATAGAAAGTTATATACAAATAGAGTGTTTAACATTTTAGCTAATTCATAATTAGTACATGTGGTCGAGCCCCTGAAGGCCGGCCCTCTAAGCCGGATCACCCTGACCATGGTGTGTCTTGATTTCGCCGAAAACAACCATACAAACGACGTAACTTGCCGTGCCATCACATTTGTTGACTCCTTTTGTAATTAGACTCTTAATACTCACCTCACCCACATCCGACCGTCCATCTGTTCTTCTTCTGTTGTGCCACGTTTCATACACATGCACGCATAGATTGACTGTGTACTGTGTGAGCCTGGTTATCCTCCACGTGTCTAACTCAGAAGAGAGCCGTGTACTGCTGAGAGGGAACAACTCACTTGTCTCCAAACCTTCCAACAAAATGTGGGTCCGCGAGAGAGAGATAGGAACTTTTCACCTCTCTCAACAAACTCTCTATATTAAGCAGAGAGCCGTTCCCTACCCTTGGCGTCATCTGGAGCTAAACTTTAAAAACCCCCATTTTGTAACAACTCATTACAACATTCGTAACTCATCACCAGCAAACTTCGATAGGTTATATATATATATATATCTAGATCATATGTGGGGTTCATATTATCTATATAATAAAGTAGCTTACAATTCAAATCTCAAAAGATAAACAAAATGACTTTTGCTTTTCGCGGTTGAGATCGTTTCTAAATTTGTCTAAATTTGATCTAAGAGTTGATATTAATCTAAAAATTTTGAGATTCCCGCCCAATCTCTTCATTACACACACATGTTATCTCACACACTCACTTAAATTAATGACCGAAAAAAAAAAAAAAAAACTCTCCAGAATGAACTCCACGGCGAACTCCTCCTCTTTGTTCACTTTCTCCGGCGATATCCTTCTCTGACATAGCCTAAATGCAACCTCCGATGACATCAGGCAAGGCAGGCTGATAGTCGAGCAATTCCAAAGGCACCTCCAAAGTTCAGATCTGTTCTTCTCTCTCTCTCTCTCACCTTCAGATCTGTTCACTTTCTCCGGAGAGATCATTTATTCTTAGGCACCTCCAAAGTCTTCGGCGACTTCAATTTGTCTCAAACAGTTCGACTCTACCTCATACAGCTCCAAAGGCATTATACTGAGCCCTCCTTCATACTGTCTCTCTTTCAGCTCCAGCGACACACCCCTGACCCAGATCCACATCAGGCAACCTCTGATGACATCAGGCAAGGCAGGCGAAGTGTCGAACTCAGCAAGGCAATCGATCTCAGCAATGAACAATCGAATGTAAGTCTTCTTTTCTCTCTCTCCATTCCAGATCCATGGAATTTAATTTGCCCCAATTGTAGCCCTACGTTTGTACCAGTGTTCTTTGTCTGGATCTAATTTGACTATGGCGACAACATGTTAGGTAATTTCCAAGTTTATTTCTAATTTAATGTTTACAGATGGTTTAGTAAATTTGGCAACGGAATTTATCACCAAGAGCATTCTGAATCACTGAAGGTTATTTAGGCGTCCAATTGCTTAGATGCAAGTTTTCCAATGATTTCAGTTTTAAGATCATGCTAATGAAGCTTCTCATAATCCAAAGTAGCACAACAGAGAAAAGGTTGTGATTTCCCAATTGTACTTCCATTTTAGCCCTAACTAGAAGAATGGCTCCAAAAGAGTTTTTGAATCACGTTGTACCCAAAAAACTTACAAACACAAGTAAGAACCAGGCGTTTGCTTAGGATGTGCAGATAAGTCAGGAACCTGAAGAACATGAAGCAGGCGTGAACTGGCGAATAGATGTCATTCCACATTTTACCATATACAACACTACGGTGGAGACTCTTATGTGTAGGTATATGTGAGCTATGTCAATTGCCTTAAGAAGATGCTGTGAGGGAGACCTTAGGCAATAACAGGTTCAGGCTCTACCAATTTATATACCCTGCACTCGAATCCTCGAACTCAGCCAATACACTCGGTCTCTCTCTCTCTCTCTCTCTCTCTCTGCTTGCAACCCATCCCCCTAACCCCCATGCCCGCAGCACCACGTGTGTGCTTTGTTGTTAATTTATTGTGTTTTGAGGATTTTGGAATTAGGTTAATTTGATGAAATCTTACTGAAATTGATTGATATTGAATGGTGTTTTGATAAATTTAAATGTGAATTTGATATTTACTTGATGAGGTAATTCAATAAATTTAAATGTTCATTTGTTTACCCTTCTCGATATGTCCAGCGGCATCCTTGCTTCTTCGTTTTCTTCTTCTCTTTTATTTTTTTAAGCTTACTAACTTGGAATGAAACTCTCTGTGGAGTTGTATGCATTATACTATTTGGTGATTGTATTGGATTTTCTCTGGTGGTATTAAATCCTTTAATTGGTTGATGGTTGTCTTGGTTCAACAGTTGGTTGCGACCATGTTTTGTGAATGGTGAGTTTACTAGCTATGTTCCATTATGTATCATTTAACTGTATTTGCCAATGAATTTTTTTGGTTGAACATTTTAAGATTAAACTATAATCGACATGGTAGCTTTTCTATGTTTATTGCCCATTATGGTGGTAATATCATTGATAGTTATTCGACCAAATCAAACCACATCCACCACTTTCTGTTTGCGAATCGTTGCGACTTGAGTTTATTACACAATTTGTTTTTATGTATTCCTTGCAGATTGGATTTGGAGTAAAGTAATTGTAAAAACAATGTCAACATAATTTTTTGACTGCTACAAAAGTTTACTATTGTTTTTTCTTAATTGCCTTTTCGCCTATTCATTTTCTTAACAGAGATGACCTTAGTTATGTGGTTTGTAATTTATATTTAATTACTATTCCTAGCTTTTGTATGTAATTTTGGGGATTGAATTCCTTGATCTTAGTTTTGTTTGCAAATTTTAGTGACCTAATGCGAATTTTGAGAAGGTTTTCTTATTTTGTTGGGAATTTAATGGATGCAATATTGAGGGGAATTGAATGCGACTTGATGCCAATTGTTTGATTTTATTTGATTTGATGCAAATTGTTGTGATGTAATATTAAGGGGCTTCCTTGACATGAGGACTTTTATTTCATTACTACATCCTGTAAAGATTTTGAAGATTGGATAGGACTGTGATTTGAATTATTTTAGTTATTTTAATGGCCTCTAATGTAATGTTTTTCAACTTTTTAGAAGTGGGTTTGAACTATTTCATGTGTAATTGAAGTATTGAGGCGAGTGAAAGGCTATTTGGTACATTTGTTTGCTCTTTGGTTATGTAAAGGGTGGTGCGGAGGGTTTATAGACTTGATTGTTATATTTGACTAATATTTTTTCCTCTCTTTCCAAAAAACTAGGTGGTTGTGCAATCACCTAACTTGCAGTATCGCATACGTATTGATACACGGACAATCACAAATGAATCGTGCAGAATACGTACAATCACAAATGAATCGTGCGATTACAGATTGGATTCGATGTACTAAATAGTTCTCATACTATGATATCATTGACTGCACTTCGGTTTATTGCTTTTTGTTTCAATTTTGTTGCCAATGAAAATGTGGGCTTGAGAGTTTTGACGTAGGAGAGAGAAAGGGAGAGGTGAGGGGGATTGGTTAAAATTATTTTAATTACTTCAAATGCAATAGTGTTTTAATAGTTTGTTGGGTACACTTTCAATGTTGGGAACTTATTGGAATTCAAGTTACTTAAAGAACCAATGTTATTTTTGAGCAATTTTTTAGACAGCCTCTTGAATGCTTTGATGTTTCGTAATTTCTTTTATACCAATTTCTATGGTGTGCATTTGTATTTGAAAAATAATAGTTATATGCTAGATCAAGTTGATTGAGAATGAGGATTTGTACTTTAACCATATGGAGAGAGTGGTTATTTGATATCAAAAAGCGTTCTTTTAGTTCATTGGCTCTAGATATTTTTCTCTTGCTAATTGTCATTTTTTTTAATTGATTTTTTTTCGTCGTACAGTGCCTTCAGGCACGGGTAATAACTAGTAATTTTATATCATACGTATAAATCATAATGTATTAAAATTTAGTTATTGCATCCAATAATAATAATCATTTTTAGAGTTGAAGTCGTTTTGACACATCTATTAAAACGAGTTTAATATCTCCTCTAAATAATACATTTCTAGGGTTAAATGTATATTGACATCCTCTAAATAATACATTTCTCGTGTTTAAAATTTTAACCTTTCAGTTGGAGAAGTCCCTCTTAAGGAGGGGAGGGGAGGGGAGGGGAGGGGGGGATGCAGGAGACCGGATATGAACACATCAGCTCTCCTGTAAAGTTGTAGGAAGGGGACAAAACCATGTGGATTTACACTAAAAATGTACTGGAAAACTTTCTTTTGATTTAACCGAGTGTATAGTTAATTTCTTGATTTTCAGTACTCAAGGTTCATGAAGTATCAGAACGAATTGTCTTGCTTAAAGGTCTTCTGTTTCTTTAATTTAAGAGTAATCTCTGGGTAATTAATTCACTCCAAGTAACTTTACACTTACGTTTGTGACACCTTGATGGTTGATAAAGTTTCTCTCTTTTATAAAGGAAAATTATTCATGCTTCCTTTTAGCCTTGGATGGAGAAGGTATCACAGTAAGAACCCACTTGACGCTATTCTCCCCATTGCTTTAAAATCAAAATTACCCATGTCCATTGCTTTAAAATCAAAATTACCCATGTTGTCTTGGCTGATAATAGTATCATTGCATGTCAGCCTTCCACGTGTCGGGAGACAAATTGATAACTTAATCCTGAAAAAAATCTAATGCTGCCAAGAGGACCAAGGGCAGACACACTACCAAACACATATACTTTTTTTTTTCAACAATGTACGGTGTTGGAGTGAGTTTACGTAAATTTCGATTAATCACATCTCCGATCAAGTCAAAAGTAGATCATCCATGTTAGAACTAAGATATTCATAATTATTATCCCTCATGACATGATTTTAAAGAATTACTAATATTTGAATTCATGACGTTTGAGTTTACAGCGCACGTTCATATTATACAAGGATGGAACTAACCACCAAAATGTCATCAACTTAGAATCAATACTTTAAGTAGTGAGATTTTTTGAACTTTTTTTCTTCAAAATTGAATGATTTTTAACTTATTTCTAATTCTACTGTAATTTGTATGAAAGTTTGATTTCAACTCATACTTACAATATTTAAAGGAAACAGGTTAAATATCATTGTTACATAGTAAAACAAATGGTAAAATGTAATTAGCCATACTCATTTTTCATGAAGTTCCAAAGGCTCATTCATGAATGTGGATTTTGGAAGGAAACCCTTTAGTATATACATGATTAGGAGTATTTGTACACAACACTTGTGTCCTGAATTATAAAAGAGTGAGATATGAAGAGAGATTGATAGACATAACTGATGATGCACAAATTGGTTTACACAGTACCTGTTAAATGGGCAGTGATAAATACAGTAATTAAAGTAGAGAGAGATGGAGACAAGAATAATGCAAGGATTTATAGTGGTTCGGTCAACGTGACCTACGTCCATTTTGAATGGCTAGGGTCACCGGGGTATTTTATTACTTCAAGTGTGTTGGGAGAGCAGCGAATTACCAGCTGAGAGAGTTAGGAAAGTTGTGCTCGACTGAGTGTGATCTGCCCCCCAAGTGTTGGCGGGGCTTAAAATTTATAATCGTCATCCTAACAGATTGAAACGACTTATTAATAACTAAATGACTAATCTGGTGGAGCTGGCGGCTTCTTCTTAATGGATGGGAAGTTACAGTGCTCTACATTAGATCTGGCCAAAGATGACGTGGTAGTTCACTCTTTCCAAGGTGGCGTGGATGACACTCTTGAATGACCCTGCATACTCCCTTGGTGATGTAGCTCCTCGAACCCTGACGAGCTTGACCGGGCGTGGACCCCTTTGGGCTGGACTTACTGGAGCTCTCTTAAGTTGGGCTCTTAATTTAAACTGGGCTTACAACGTGAGTTGGGCCCTTGGGCTTGACCCATCATTTGCCCCTCAATGCCCTGTGTCCAATGGCACTTGGAGAGGAGAGCATTCGGTTGAGTTTGAATTTCGACTGAACGCACAACTAGAAAAACTTCAGAAGGTCCAAACATATGTTTCTAAGCCTTTTTTGGGCTTTTAACAATGTCTGTACCAACCAAATACAGTTAGTCTTGTAGGGCTCGTCGACAACTTCGATTTGATATATTATGGGCCCCGTTTGGAGAAACGGATCAAAAATTACGGTCACGAAGGAGGTGCTGCTCCAAGGAACTAAGGTACTTGCCATTGGGCGAGCTCCCATGGGCGAGCACCATAGGCGAGCTTCTATGGGCGAGCATGGAAAAACAACTGAAAAAAACTCTGGGAGGCCAAAACATATGTTTCTAGGCCTTTTTTGGGCTTTTAACAGCGTCTATCATTGCCAAGTCTTGTAGGGTTCGCCGAGAGCTTCGATTTGGTATATTATGGGTCCCGTTTGAAGAAACGGATTAAAAGTTACTGTCAAACTAGCGATCAACTCTTCTTGAACTCGGATTCCTTGGAGACTCCTTTCATTCCTGATATATTCCACCTTCCTAGGACTTCTCAAGACCTTCCCCATTTTATATTAGGATTATAAAAGAACCTTTGGTTTTAAATTGGGACTTTTCCCCCCTTTTTTCCATTTCATCACTTAATAGGATTCTAAAGAACCCTAGGTAGAGGAGGCGGACGCAGGCCTGGGAGGTCTGGGCGAGCAGACTGTTCGTGCAAGGGAGGTGGGCGAGCTGGCCGGGCGCGCAGGAGGGTCGATGGGCGCTGATGGAGTGTCCCCTGCAAGGGCGCCCATGGCCCTGGTCGCTGCTGCAAGGGCACCCATGGAGTTACTCAAGAGGCGTCTATGGTGCTAGGCGCTGCTAAAGAGGCTCTTATGGTGCTGGGTGCTACCTGAGAGGCGCATATGGTGCTGGGCGCCGCTGGCTGGCGATGGAGGAGCATTTTTTAGGGACAAGTGCAGACAGACCTTGTTTGCGCTAGATGTTAAGCGCGTGAGTGCTGCGGCAAGGAGGTGACAATGCTGAATGGATAAGGTACGATTGTTGACGTTTAATCTAATGTTGTCTCACGGGTTGCAGACGACCTGATTTTCAAAAGCGTGCTTAGAAATGACAAAAATAATGTTATTCCAACATCAAAATATCTAACATGATTACCTGGAGAGAGAGGTAGGCTGCTTGCGTGAGAGCAAAGACAGAGTTTGAGATTTGCTAGTGAGAGAGCTGCACCTTTTCAGACCGAACTTTCGGCGACCCATGAAAGAGCCCGTAAGCTGGAGGTATAGGTTGCTTGCTTGAGAGCAAAGCAGAGGCCAAGCTTTTGGCGACCCACGAGAGAGCCGATAAGCTGGAGTTATAGGCTACCTGCTTGAGAGCATAGCAAAGGCCAAGCTTTTGGCGACCCACGAGAGAGCCGATAAGCTGGAGACATAGGTTGTCTACTTGAGAGCAGAGCAGAGCAGAGACCAAGCTTTTGGCGACCCGCGAGAGAACTGCTCAGTTGGAGATATAGGCTGTCTGCTTGAGAGTAGAACAGAGGCCAAACTTTTGGCGACCCGCGAGAGAGCGGCTCAGCTGGAGATATAGGCTGACTACTTGAGAGTAGTGCAGAGTCCAAGCTTTTGGTGACTCGTGAGAAAGTCGCTCAGTTGGAGATATAGGCTACCTTCTTGAGAGCAGAGGCGGAGGTCAAGCATTTGGAAACCCGCGAGAGAGCCACTCAACTTGAGATATACACTGTCTGCTTGAGAGCAGAACTGAATTTGAGGGTTAGCCCATGTGAGGGTCACCAAGCAGGAGGCTCATTCTAATAGATGGAGATGAGGAGGGCGCTGAGGAGCTAGGCGCCTAAAGAGTTGGGCGCCTGAGGAACAGGGCGCCTGAGGAGCTAGGCGACTGAGTAGGAGCATTGATAGGCCCTTGGCGCTGAGTTTTCTTGACAATCCCTCTCCTCAAGCGGTGTGAGCTCAGCTAGAAAATATGTTGATGTATGTGCCTTTGTGGCTTCTTTTTTTAGAGTCAGGCGTAGGTGGTGATGATGATGGCGAAGACTCACCTCGCCTGGCTTTGGTGACATCCTTGGCGTTTAAGTATTTCTAAGTTTTTGCCCACAATTCTGGCAAGCTCTTTGGTGGGTGCTTCATCATTGAGAAGAGAATACTAGATGAGCGTAGGCCCCCCAAGAAAGCGGTCATGGTGACCTTGTCATCGGGCTCCTTAATTTGGAGGACATCCTCGTTAAAACGAGTGAGATAACTCATTAGACTCTTGTCTCGATCATGCTTTATGCTGAGCAGGTGGGTGGCAGGTTTCTAGTGGCGGCGTCCTCCAATGAAATGCGACACGAAGGACCTGCTTAGTTCGGCAAAAGAGCCAATGAAGGCTGGGGTGAGCTTGGCGAACCACTGTCGAGTTGATCCCTTCAGAGTAGTTGAGAATACTCTACACATGATTTCGTTGGGGACGTTATGTAGTTGCATTAAGGACTTGTAGGTTTTGAGGTGATCAAGTGGGTCTTTTGTACCATCAAAGATTTTGACGAATGACATTTTGAACTTTTGGGGAAGTGGGTAGTTCGCCACATCTGGTATGAAGGGTGTGTCGGTTCGCCTTACCAGGTAATCCACGGTTTCGGGTCCTTGTCCGTCATTGTGCTGAAGACATCGCCTAACTGATTCTGCACTTATTTGATTTTTTCGTCTCAGTGGTTGCGAGCTCCCTTGGAATTATCGTGGAAATGACTCTTATGTTCCATACTTTGGTTTTCGCTTTCATCCTCTTGGAAATGAGAGTCTCCACCATGAGAAGATGAAATTGGAGGTGGACGTCCCTCATGGTAGGCTCCCCTGTGTTGGGCGCCCAAGGGGGTTGGACTGGGCATAGACCCCTTTGGGCTGGACTTATTGGAGCTCTCTTAAGTTAGGCTCTTAATTTAAACTGGACTTATAACGTGAGTTGGACCCTTGAGCTTGACCTATCAATAACAATTTTTTTTTCTTCATATGTATTCCAAAAACTAATATATGTGAAAAATTATTATTGATTATAAGTCATTAAGGGATAATAAAGATACTTTACAATAAAGACATCATATCTATTGTCGCTCTTTAGTAATACAATAGATACGTGAGATGAGAGAGAGCGACATGAAATGAAAGAATAATTTTGAGATACAAATCATCGAATTTGGTGCAAAAGCCATCTCATCCAAGAGACAAAAAAACTAAAGCAAAATCATGGGAAGATTTTCTTTTAAGATTGGAAAGAAAAAGATGGAAGAAAAAGAAAAAGATTTTATTGAAAGCAATGGCACGTCTTTGACTAGTCGGAGACACGACATGTTGAAGTGAATCCCCCTCCTTTCAAGTTAAGGAACCATACTAATTTACAAAATTAAGATGCCTAAAGTCGGGATTATTTTCCCCACTTGGACTGGTCTACCACTTTGAAATAGTATGCAATCACATATCATTTACTAAATACTATCTATTAATGCCTGAATCATAGTAGCTAACATACGCCGAGCAATTGGAAAGTGATTGACATAATAATGATTAATATTCATTAGAATACTAAATCACCTATTATAAATATAAGTGAGATTCATTGTATACTATTGAATTCCTCTATAATACATCATTTTGTTTTTCAATGGTTCTCTCTCTCTCTCTCTCTCTCTCTCTCTCCTCAAAAGTATTACATAGTAAATATGAGTAATGGTATAGAGACCGTATTTAAAGATCTAATTCAATACAACCGTTGAATTAGTTGCGAGTTTCTACATTAAATGGAACCCATTTTCAATTTAATTATTGCATTGAATTAATTCCCTAAATTAGATAACCAAATTAGACCCAAGTAGAATTTTTCAGGAAATATTATACTCCGTTATACTTTCTCATGTGGAATATAAATTTTGAGCCAAGAACATAGAACTATTTTCAAATTCGGGCACAGAGCTTTTGTTTTGATATTAAAATTAAACTAATAAGTCATGCAAAAATTAATCATAAGGGAAAATACAATATAATACTTATATACTTTAACATTCAAATTATAAGAATGGTCGAATAACAATTATTTAGAGAGTTATATAACCAATTTGCACTCAGAGATTCAATTAAAAATATCAGCACATTCTAATTAATCGAATTTAGAATCGACTCACATTCACGTCAAATTTTGATCTATTAATAAATCTAAAATTTTAATATATGAGAAAATCCTGTTTAATCTTCAAAATATGAAACTATCCTTAATTCTTTTTACAAATTTTTTGGTAGGTTCAAAATTTTACAATGTATAAATATTTTGAATTGCATATGGAGGTTACTGTAGAGTAAATATTGAATGCAACGGTTATACTGTGTCACCGTTGATGACATAAGATCCACAACTAATAATAAAACTTCAATTGAGTAAGATGAACCTCACTTGAATTTCAATTTACTTAGGTGACATCTTGGTTATTAATTTTTGTAGGATCCATTTATTTATTTAGAGTTTTATTATTAGTTAATAATATTTCATTATATTATCATGTAATATCACTTTAATATTGAATATTTTCTCGGTTACTGTCAGCCCACCCTCTTAATTAAATTAATAAATTAAATTAACAAATTATTGTCCAATAACATTACTATACAAAAAAGACCTAATGCTCTATTAAAAAAAAAATGCGGGTCCCTCGGCGTAAGAAGCCTTACATGTTTCGCTTCTGGAACTGGAAAGCCTCCTTCAGACAGGTTGGTCCCACCATGATTGACATGAGTGGTAGATAACACTCCTTGAGATCCACGTCATTTTCCAACTTGTCCACTTAACACACTACATCAGTGACTGGTTTTATCTTACCTGCGAGCGGGCTTACCATATAACCAAGGACTCGAATGTTTCTATTTTTTTTTTAATTAAAGAAAATTCGAAAATTGAGTAAGGCTAGAATTAGGGATGACAGTGGATCGAAGTGGAGGCGGGGGGTGTAGTCTCTATCCCCTCTTAAAAAAAATGTGTTCATCCCCAGTCCAACCTTGTTATCGGGTATAATTTTCGTCGTTATTCCCATTCGCAGGTAAATTTGTAATCCCCACCTCCGCCTTCACCCCTCGCTCAAGTCCAACATCTATATAATAAAGTAGCTTACAATTCAAATCTCAAAAAGATAAACAAAATGACTTTTGCTATTCGCGGTTGAGATCATTTTAAATTTTACTTTACAGTTAATCTAACGGATAATATTAACACCCTAAATTTAATAGGAAAAATAGGTCTCTAAGGGTGTGTTTGGATTGACTTTTTAAAAGTACTTTTATAAATTATTTCTCATAAATACTTTAAAAAAAAAAATAGTGTTTGAAACCGCTCCACCACCACCACTACCGTCGCCACCACTACCACCATCGTCATCGCCGCCATCACCGCCACCACCACCACCGTCATCCTCGCCCCCACCGCCACCACCACTGCCACCACCGCCACCACCATCGTCGTCGCCGCCATCACCACCACCATCACCACCACCGCCACCGTCGCAGCCACCACCACCGCCGTCACCACCACCGCCGCCACAACCACCACCATCATCGCCGCCACCACCACCATCACCATTGCCCTCGCCGCCGCCACGGTCATTGCCACGCACCACAACCATCACCGTCCCCTACCACCACCACTGCGGCCTACCACCTCTTACCCCCACTACAAACCGATACTTAAATTCTTTTTTATCTTCTCTATGTTTGTGATTTGATTTTGGATATGAATACAAATATGTTTATTGTTTATCATTTTTTATTACTCTGTGCCTTCAGGCACATACAATAACTAGTAATTCAATATTATATATAATCCAAAAAATCAAAAAAATTGTGTGTCACCAACTGAAAATTATAATATAATTCTTCTCAATAATAAGGATTAACATTTGGTATACTGAGTAAACAAGAAATCTATCTAGCACTTTTCAAACAAAAAATCTATCCAATAATTTTTTAAGAGCAAAAATCATATTCAAGTAGAATAAATTTAAAAATCAGTAAAAATCATATCTAACACTATAATTAGAATTCAACAAAGACCATATTCAAGTAGCATAAAATTAGAAAATTCAGAATATTACATATTTAACCTAGAAAATCAAATATAGCACATAAAAATTACAGATCTAACATAAAAAAAAGAAAAAAAAAATCAGAACAATCAACATCTAAAAACCTCGTATCTAACACACATAAATCCGAAACAAAAACCCTTAATAACTAACACAAAACAGACCCTTAGATCTAACAAAATCCAATACAAATCTAACTAAAAAGATCACAGATCTAATAAAGATCATAATAAAGAACACAAAGTTAATAGATCTTACCTTATTGGATAAAGAAAAAAAAAATGAGCTACTAAATTTTGAAATTAACTTTACAAATGGGTGAGAATAGAATTGGAGTTTATAATCATATATATATATATAACGGGTTAGTGGGCGCAGGACGGGGGTAAGTATCAATCCATTCCCACCTCCCTTTCCGTGCGAGTTTATACGAGTCTCCCTATATATATTTATCGTTTAATATGTATAATCTATCACCAATTCAAACAAGACGAATTTAAATGAATACTTATTTTTTTTCGATTCAGTGTCATTTCTAATTAGAATTCTACTGCCAACCACGTCTCTGTTTGACGTGACGGAAATTGTTAATTTTACGGGGATGTGACATCAGGCAGGCGTTTTTACGTGCCTTGCCCGTCTCATAAGTTTGCTCATATAATTCCTCAATGGCTCATAATCACCGGACCTCAAAACACACTAATTTATTTTTATTTTTTAACTTGAGATATAAGTGAACATTCTACCCTTTCTTTCTTTTTTATTAACAACACTTATTTTTTTTGAAACAGATTAACAACACAAATTAATCACATAAATATAAAAAGTCACTTAACATAAGTGCAATTTTTCTTAGAAGAGTCCAGAAGATCAATATATCCAAAAACACATATCACCTCCAAACAAGTTGAAACATATTTGTCACAATAATGCAATATTTAGATAATTTTTACTAACAAACGTGAATTACAGAACCCCTAACTTTTGAAAGAGTAGATGGGGGTATATCAAGTGGTTGTAGGCAGGGGTGGATCTAAAATTTTATCGTTAAGGAGGCCAAATATTAGGTGCAAAAATTTTGGTCAGCAGAACTCAAATAATATATCATATGTTTATAGATAGAGAAATAATAACATAACAATGCATAGGGTAGTAGATACTCATCTCTATAAATTTCACAGAAAAATAAATATATCATATATTGTATTTTTTGACTAAAAATAAACGTTATTAAATTTCACATAAAAACAAATATATGATAGAGTTCATTTTCACACCTAAAAATACGCATCTAATACAAACAACATTATATTATTCTATTCTTAAATATACCGCATAAATTAACACATTGATATTACATTTCTTCTAATTCAAAAATTCGTCAAGATCCAAAATTTTTTAACAGTCAGATTTAAAAACACTAACCTGTTAATTAATAGAGAAAAAATAGAGATAGGATTAATTTTGGCTTGATCTTGAGTAAAAAGATAAATGACTTCTTCACGGGAGCAATTCAACCATGAAAAAGGTCTGAATTTTTAAAAATAGATTTTTGATGGAATTAGAGTTTAAATCGTAAAAAAAAAAAAAAAAATCTTTGAAGGGATAATTATTCTGTCAAGTTAACTTTTCAATGGCATATACTTGAGAAACTTTTCAATTGCCAATCATAAAAAGATTGGTAAGGGCTCCGCTAAAAAGATTGGAGTCTTACCGAAAAAAAAAATATTTGGGGGACCATTTCTATACTAGGAAACTTCTAAAAGGACTAAAATACTATTACTTTAGGGGTTCTAAAAATTCTTAGGGGCCATGGCCCCCTTATGCCATGGTGAAGCTCCGCTACTAGTTGTAGGGTTTCGATTTTTTTTTATTAACAAACATAAATTTATTACACAATCATAAATATTCGTTCAACATCAATGTAAAATATTCAACAAAGCTTCTAAAAGTTTGATAATGAATTTTAGTATTTACTTTATATTATTTTATTAATTTTCAGGAAACATATATAAGTTTGGCATCATATATACCCACATAAATAGATGTATGTTTAATTCTAAATAGCATTTTCTATTTTTATTTGTTTTTGAATTTGCTAGTTTCTTCTAACTTTATTAGTGTGTATCATATAAACCCACATAAGTTTATTGTTTATTGTGCGGGAAGATTTTTGCGCGACAAATGAGATAATAGATTTCTCTCTTGATGAACTCGAGTTTGCCTAGAAAATCTGTGCAATAGAATCCCTCAGGCGTTTCCCACAGTGAATAGTTATGGGGCTGCAAGTAGGGCCTTAGAGAAGAAAGGTGGTAAATAGTGGATAAACCTTTTGCAAACGGTCAACTCACATATAAGCTCTTGCACGGAATCCTGTAACTAAAGAAAGGAGAGTTAGAAGGGCGTCAGAGTGTTTTTCGGCGTGACCCCTCTGACACTCAAGTCAGTATTTGAGGAATGATTTGAGAACACCATTCGATTGCTTGGGCAGGAGGGTTGTGTACCTTGACTTTTAGCTTGGTGTGTTATTTATACTTTTCAAGAGTTGATCAAGGTGGACGGTTGGATCCCCTTGGAGGAAAAACACCTTGTTGGTTCGTATAGAAGACAACATTTGATGCGCAGACCTCGATCAGAGCACCTGTTTCTCCCTGCACCAGAAGCTTCTACAAATTTGCACTTGGGTCCCCGAGTACTTAATGCACACTTCTCGGCTCTGTCGAGTAATGAATACATCCCACGCTTCTTTAGAATCATTTAATGTGCCTTGGGTATGGCTATGCACCTGCAAGGGTATTTTCGTCAATTTTCCTCCAAGAGGTTAGGAATTAATTGTCTCGTAGACCGTATGCCTTTATCATTGGTCATTGAACTGCTTTTCTAAACATTTTGATTGCCTTGGAGAGAGGAACCAGTGGCTGATAGTCAACTCCGTTCCCAAGCCATGATGCTCAGAAATTGCTTTACCTCGATCACGGGTATGTTTGTCTCAGTTGATTTTTTCTTATTTTCTCTTGAGATCGAAGCTCATCTTTTGGCAGGGACTAATGTCGGGGCAACTGTTCACTTCACGCCGACATGCAAGTGTAGATGTCGAGGTTGGGTGGACAGCGACAGTGTGGAGAAAACACGCAAAGGTGATCCTCTTAGCGCTAAGGTAACCCAAATGTTTCGAGGTAATATGCCGAAGTGAGCCAACGACGCCAATGACACGTGTCGCTTGCCTAATTGATTGCGTAAACGTCCCATCATTTATATACGTACCAAGATGCATTTATATCAATTTTAAAAAATAGTAATAAAATAATATTTTCTTCTTCTTTTTTTCTTTGACAAAACTAATCATACTCATACAAAAATTAATTGCATAACCTACTGATATGCTTTAAAATTTTTGTAAATACATTGCTATTTTTTCCTTTCTTTCTTTGTTTATCAAAACAAAATACCCTATTTGAGAACGATTACAATGGTATGGATCTCATTTGACACTATTTTCTTTGGTTTATCTTAAAGGTAAATTATATAAATCACCATATTATTGAAGATGGCCATAATTAATCAATTGCTTTATTTTTTTGTCCGTCGTCGTTAAAGTGTGTCATTCACGGGATCATATGATATAAAAAATAAAAATGACTCAATTGACATAATTAGAAAATTCAGAGATTTAATTGACACAAAAAAAATTCAGGAACTTAATTGACATAAGAGTCATAATTTGAGGGTTATATGTGTAATTTATTGTAAAAAATTGTGTCTAGTCTACTTCATCATTTTTCATTAAAAAATCTAACGATGACGGCTAGAAAAATTCAATTGATAGAATGAAAGAGTTCAAGGAATCAATTGATATACAAAAAAATTCAGAATTTAATTGACACAAATGTGATAATGTAAAAGTCATTTGTATAATTTATTGTAAGGATCATGACAGTGCAGGAGAGCAGCCACTAAATGTCAATCGAATTTTGTAATACATTCTTTGCTGGCAAATACTTGATGTTTTCTGAGAAATATTGTCAGATTACGGAAACTAAATAAAGACCAAAAAATAGAAAAGGATTGAAAAAAAAAAAAAAAAGACTTTGCATGGGAATACTTTTTAATTGGAGTTATTAGTAATTTTTTATGTGTAATCTGGTATTTGACCCAAAAAAAATACTAAAGAAGATAAATTCATAAAATAAATTAATAAATTAAATTTAAATAATATTATTAAATGGCATATAAAACCAAAGAAGAGTAACTGAACCTCTCTCAGTGCCGAATCACCCATTTGACCTTTACTGTTAAGGTCATCGGAGGGGGCCGAGAATTCGCTACCTGAATTTGTTGAAATTCAATCCTTCTCGCACCCTCACGAAAGGCGCGTGTAGAAAATGCACTATCCGGGAACTACTCGTTGAAAGAAACTAATCATCACGCGCCGTTGTTAATCAGGATTATATTTGTTCATATTGTTTCTCGAAATTAACCGAAGTTAGTTGCTTTCTTAGAACAAAATTAACTGCTTTTAAAACAAACTTTTAGCCTTCCTCTCTCTCTCTCTCTCTCTGTCCTCTCGCTCTCTCTTCCATCATAAATGAGAGTTCAATTACCCTCTTTATCTCTATCGCTCTAATAATCACTAAAATTATGTTTGTTTCTTTGAGGGAGAGTGCATTAATATACAGAGAAATGTAACCGTCGTCGACGACGGACGGGCGGATCTGGTCAGCATCGTTTGACCATAAATACGACAAGTCCAGGGGTATTAAGGTAAATAAGTAGACCCTCCCCTGGTTTATTTATTCTCGTCGGCTATGTCGTTGTTTTTGTTTGTCGGTCTCTTGATGAGCCCTCGCGTATCAGCTACCCTTTTTTATATAAAGTCTCGCCTCTCTTTATCTCTGTAGGGAGAGAATTAGGCAAAAACACAAAGAGATACTTTCATGTGCACTTCTTGAAAGAGAGAGAGATAGGGATGAGAACAAGGAGGGGGCTGTGTTATCCCAAAGTGAACGTGTGTTTGGAAAAGATGGCTGTGAAGAGGGAGAGAGATTTCGCCGGAGAAATGGTGAATGCCAGGAAAAGGTCCAGAGTTTCCCCAGACAACGCCGGAGACTGTGATTTGTTCGATGCGTTGCCAGATGATCTAGTTGTTTGTATTCTCAGCAAACTCAGCTCCACCGCTAGGTGTCCTGCCGATTTCATCAACGTTCTAGTAACGTATGTGAGATTATCTTTAGCGCTTATTAAATTGTGTACTATTTCCATGAGCTTATCAGAGTTTTGGCCGGAAAATTGAAATTCTTCATTACGAGTCAGTCTGTTATACCTGATTATTATACATAAAATTTGATTTCATCGAATTTGTTAATCTTAGCATCTGAATAAATAAATTTCCTTTTTATTGTTGAGAGAGATTAATTTATCTAAGTTTATAGGTTGGGTTTGAAATCTAATGTTATTGAATCGTATGGAAACAGATGCAGAAGATTAAACGGCTTGGGTCTCCATTCTCTTGTACTATCAAAAGCCTCTCAGCAGATGTTCTCCATTAATGCTAACAACTGGTCTGAGTCAACTCATAGGTTCCTAAAACAGTGTGCCGATGCCGGAAACGTTGAAGCCTGCTACACTCTTGGCATGGTCAGTCAGTATATATTACTTATTATGTGCATATCTCTGTTTGGACTCCTTAATCTAAAGATGAATCCAAACGTCATGAGAATTCCCTATGTGATGGTGGTCATTAATGAGATAATCAGACTCTAATAAGTTTTTGCCTTCACACAGATTCGCTTCTACTGTTTGCAAAACCGAGGCAGCGGAGCTTCTTTGATGGCGAAGGCAGCGATTAGCTCCCACTCGCCGGCACTCTACTCTCTCGCCGTCATTCAGTTCAACGGAAGCGGAGGCTCCAAAAACGACAAGGACCTCAGAGCCGGAGTGGCTCTCTGTGCGCGAGCGGCTTTTCTCGGCCACATCGACGCGCTCCGGGAACTCGGCCACTGCCTCCAAGACGGTTACGGCGTCAAACAAAACATCGCCGAGGGACGACGATTTTTGGTTCAAGCCAACGCTCGCGAGCTAGCCGCAGTGCTGTCCACGACTCCATCGGCTCTAACCTCCGGATCGTGGCTGACGTGGAATCCATTACCTCATCTCCGCCACGTGGCAGGCTCAGGGTGTCCATTACTGAGTGATTTTGGTTGTAATGTTCCGGCTCCGGAAGCTCATCCGTCGAACCGGTTTTTGACGGAATGGTTCGAGGCTCGTGGAGGTGTTCCTGGTCCGGGGCTCCGATTGTGTTCGCATTCGGGTTGTGGAAGACCTGAGACGAGGAGGCATGAGTTCCGGAGGTGCTCCGTTTGTGGCGCTGTGAACTACTGCTCACGTGCATGTCAGGCGCTCGATTGGAAGATGCGCCACAAGGCTGAGTGCGCACCCGTGGAGGGTTGGGGCGACGAGGATGGAGATGGTGAAGTAAACGGCAACGGCAACGGCAACGGGAATGTAAATGGGGAAGTTGTTGAAGATATTTTGGTGGAAAGTTAACGGTGAAGGTGACGAGAACTGTGATTTTGATCATGGCGGTAACGCCACGTGAGTCTTTGAAGATGAAAATGAGCGAGGGAGGAAAATCCTGGTGGCCATTTTTGGGTGAAAAAACTCCAATTTTACTTTTGATATGGTCGCTATTTTGTATAGAGGAGGTAGTTCTGAGGTTCTAAAGGGGGTGTTTTTGTACAATACTGCTATGTGGCTGGCGGATGCCTTGAATTTTTCGTAAATGACACTTTTTATTTCCGTAAAGCGCCCCTCTCCTGATTTTCTCGGTAAACCACTTCTTCTATAAGTTTTATTTTAATTATGTGTGTTAAGATTACGTTCTAACCCAGTTCCATTAGATAGAAAAAATAAACTTTAAAGTAGAATTTAAAAAGTGACAAAATTAGGTATGGGAAGATCATGGATTTTAATATTTGTTAGGATGGTCAAGGCCTCAGCTCCCAATTCAGGGTTTTGAAATCTGAACCTAGCTAAGGATGAACTGTGAATGAGATGCAGAAGGCTAGTTTGTACTAGATTTAAGACCTGATTTCAGCTCTTATTTTTCTCTTAGCCACGATTATGCAATCTGTCGGCAAGAATAGGCAATGTATACCAGGAAATATACGAGGATCAGATAAATAACCAACCTCATTTTACAGCAGAAAGCTGCCATTGCTTGAGGCTAAAGAGAAAGCAGCTTCGCATAGTCTTAAATGTCAGAGAATCGAATGATTCAAAATTCAAAATCTAACAGCTCATAGCTCATAGCTTGGGTACAAACCTTTTCATGTTTAAAACCTCATGTAATGACAGTGAAGGGAAGGTTAAGGTAACAGCATATATGTAACAGAAAGGAATCCTATATTATTATTATTATTATCACCTTCCCCTGTTGCTGTTCTTTTTTCTGTTTTGGCTTTTAAGTTGGTCAAAAAAGGTAAGACTAGAGAGAATGAGATTGACCAAGGAGGAAAAGAAGAGAAAGACTAGATTAGAAGATGGGAAAGGAATAGTGGGGGTAGACAAATGCATTTTGCAAGTGATGAACCCATTATACAAAGAAAGAGAAAAATGTAAAATAATGTACTCAAAAGGCATCTCCCGGTGGTAGTGCACTTATTCTTTTTTTTTTTTTTATCATCATCATTGTTGTTATTTCCATCCAAAATCAGCGTTCAAACCTAGGCAAGAAGGGGTGGTCCAAAGCCCCACTCCATTTAAGGCCATTCTTGTTGGTTGGAGCTGTAACTAATGTGGTTGAGAGTGCAACGACACCACTCACTAAACATAGTGCAACATTACGGATATAAACTGCTTTGATTATTTGCCAGATCCAAATCCTAAAGTAAAATAAAAAACTGATTCGAATTCCAGCTTTTGTATTTATCGCAACTCCAACATGACAAAGAACATTCTTCAAGAGGTTCCTATTTTTGCGAACAATATGCTATTTAGTGTATTCCAAGAGAGGGTAAAAGTGAGAAAGAAACCGTTATTACATAGTTGATATGACTTGAATTTACACTATATTTGGGAATAAGTTGTTTTTAGCCATTCGAAAAACTCTATTTTATGTGAAAATGTCCAACCTCGATTGAAGAGTCCAACCATGCAAAGACCCACCAAGTCTAATTTCAAGTCCAATCCAGCTGGGGCCCTCCTCCAAAAGAATTGGAATACGAGGGAGAGAAATGCGGCGCACAAAGAAACCCTACCAAATTTGTAATTACCAAAACAAGTAGGAAACCCCTCCCCCACGTCACCGCCTCACCTCCAAACCCTAACTCTATAAATGTAAGCCCTCTCATCATCTAGGGCACGCCTCCCAAAAAACCTCATTTCGTACCTTGCACAACATTGTTGTTCCTCTCTCCCTCAAAGCACTGTAGCTCTCCGGTGTAAATCTTCCGATGACGATTATTCATTAATAAAGAACACCAAGGCCACCGCTGCCATTCAAAGTGGACGTAGGCCACGGCCGAACCACTATAAATCTCTGTGTTGATCATTTATTTGCTATTTTGGTCATTGATTATTTGTTTACTGCATATTGATTGTACCTATTCACCTTTTTGACCAATTTGTGTATCATCAGTATTGGCATAGCATTTCCTGTTTTTTTTCCTTGAACAAAAATAGAAGCTTCCACTTGATCGATAAGTTTTAGAGTGTTGGCGCATGCGCTTTGTTGGGCTTACATATAGACGTAAGGTTTGTCTGGCAGTCTGTTCTACCTTAAGCTTCAATGAGGTCAGTCTTGACTCTGGATTCTTGTCAAGTAGTGTTAAAGAAATATGGAATCTTGCAATGCCCCCCAAATGCCACCCCGCTGTACGTTTTTCAGTAATAAAATGGACCGTAATGCTTTGTCTGATCCTCAACAAGAGACATTGTAAGAAGAATATTATTAATCTTACGGCGACTTTGCACTGGAAGTTTTTTTTTCAGCCGGCTTGATGTATCCTGGTATCCAAACAATAAAAGTATTGAACTGCCGTAATAAATAAAATATATAATTGTCCTTTAAACCACTCTTCAATTCTTACACCATTATAAAAACTTTGAATCAATTGTACAATGCACCCAACCTTGTTAAAAAGGTACTCCGATAATCGTCATGTCCTCTTTAGCCAGTACAGCAACTGTACTATACTTTTTGTCTCCAAAGAAGATCCACAGGATTCGTTGCAATTTCGTGTCATATATATAATTACTGCAATTTTGTGGCCCTTCACTTCTCACCAAAGATTAGCCGATAGAGAAGAAGCTTCCTTTTTTGTCCCTTCGTTTAGGTTTAGGTTTAGGTTTAGGTTTAGGTTTAGGTTTGGAACTACCTCCTGGAACACCAGGAGCAACTTTGTCTTACCCACCCACCCCAGGTTACAAACTATTCAGTCACATAGGTCTTAAATGAATTATCTTCCCAGGAGTACCTTTAATGTTGAGGAGCCCGCGAGTGGTCCAAACACATTATAAAATCCACCAATATAACTATTTGAAATATAAATGTTTAAGCTTAAACTCATCTAAAAGTTTTAACTACTTATTTCTTCTTCTCATATAATAATTTATATATGAAGTCGCAAAAATTTCAAATTAAGGTCGACTCAGGCTAAACTAAATTAGACTTAATATATTAACCCATCAAATGTAGAGTGAAAATTTTT
Organism: Ilex aquifolium; assembly: GCA_951799425.1. Taxonomy (NCBI): domain Eukaryota; kingdom Viridiplantae; phylum Streptophyta; class Magnoliopsida; order Aquifoliales; family Aquifoliaceae; genus Ilex; species Ilex aquifolium. The sequence continues at coordinate 29,164,670 of OX637407.1, read as the reverse complement.
AACTCAACACAATAACCAGACACGAATTTAAATATTTATGGTTGATTAATTTTTATGATAGTTCGATAATGGAACGACCCAGTCTGCTATCACAAAAAAAATGTTAGTTTAGTACCAAATATGAATATACCAAAATTTTATAACCAGAAACCCGTTTTAGCTTGTACAATTGAATTTTTTTATTTTTTTTAATTTCTTAATATGGTATTATATTTTTTTTATAAAATTAGAGAATTTTTTATTTGATTTTCCAAGCATGTGTACCAAGTTATTATATTATCGAAGACTTACGAGTGATTGATTTGATTAAATGAAAAAATAGTCTTTGATGGGTCAGGCCCAAATGACCCAATTCATGTGTAAAACCCAAACTTAATTAAGAGCCCAAGCTTGTGGAAGACCCAGCAGGCCCTATGAGGTCCAAGCCAATCAAGCCCATCAGGGAGCATTCAGGAGCCTCACCCTCGCCGCCTGGGGAGAGTCAACCTTCCCTCATCCTTTGATCAAGTCATTTGGAGAGCATCATAACTTCCTCGCCCGTTGAGAAGATGAGAGGTCGCCAAGATATTCAATTACTATTAAAGTCATCACAATCGGTTATGACCGCTTGATTAGTTATTTAATTTATATCCATTATGAGACGACTACTACAAATTGTAAGCCCCCGCCAACACTTGGAGGGCATCGCACTCATTCTAGCATCATTCTCTCCTATCTCTCAAAGCTTATAACTTTCTGCTCTCCCTACACACCTGAGTTAATAAAGTATCCGGCGATCCTTACTCTTCAAAGTGGACGTAGGTCACATTGCCTGAACCTAGAGGTGGCAAATGGGTGGGTTGGGTTGGTTATGGGTTGGGTTAAATTGGATTTGGCTAAAATAAATCCAATCCATTATTCACTCACCTAATAAATGGGTTATAATGAGTTGGGTTTATAACGGGTTGGGTTAAACCAATTAACCCATAAAATAATAAAATTTCTTAATAGACACATTAGTAATACACCAAAATACAAATATACACACACACTAATACACCAAAGCACACACAAATTAATGCATTAAGGGTACGGTGTTATCGTTTTTTTTTAATTTTTTTTTAAAAATTATTTTGAATTTTTTCCTTGTATTATGTTTAAACGTACGGTGTCACCGGTTTTTTTTTATTTTTTTTTTAAAATTATTTTGAATTTTTTCCTTGTATTATGTTTAAACGTACGGTGTCATCGGTTTTTTTTTTAATTTTTTTTTTAAAAAAATTATTTTGAATTTTTTCTTTGTATTATGTTTAAGCGTACGGTGTTACCGATTTTTTTTTTTATTTTTTTTTTTAAATTATTTTGAATTTTTTCCTTGTATTATGTTTAAACGTACGGTGTCACCGGTTTTTTTTTTTAATTTTTTTTTTAAAATTATTTTGAATTTTTTTCCTTGTATTATGTTTAAACGTACGGTGTCACTGGTTTTTTTTTTTAATTTTTTTTAAAAAAAAATTATTTTAAATTTTTTCTTTGTATTATGTTTAAGCGTACGGTGTTACCGATTTTTTTTTGAATTTTTTTCTTGTATTATGTTTAAGCATACGGTGTTACCGGTTTTTTTTTTAAAAAATCATTTTTTATTTTTTATTTATATTATGTTTAAGCATACGGTGTTATCGTAGGTTGACCCATGAATTGAGTTAGCTCATGGGACGTGGGTCATAAGTCGACCCGTGGGTCATGTGTGGTGTATTAGTGCGTGTGTTTTTTGTGTACTAGTGTGTGTATGTTTTGGTGTATTAGTGTATATGTGTGTATTTTTTGGTGTAATAATGTGTGTATTTTTTAGTATATTAGTATATTTATTTAATTTTATTACTTGTGTTATTTAATAAAAAGATAAATATTCAACCCAATGGGTACCCATTTGTAATCTATATTAACCCGCTTAATAAAAATGAATCATATTACCCAACCCATTTATTTATGGGCGGATTAATGGGTAATGGGTTAAGATTGCCACCTCTAACTGAACCACTATAATCCTTGTCTTGCTTTTATTTCTATCTTCTACTTAGCAATTTTACTGTTCAATTGACAGGTGATGTACAAACCAAATTTGTGATCATCAATCTTAATTGTTGATTTTTGGTTCATAGGTTATACTTATAAATCAATAGGCGGATTAATATTAAGACATACGATATGATTAATTAAATAAAATTAATTAATAATCAACATGAATGCATATGACAGATTGTCACCCCTAACATTTCCCCAAATGTTTCAATCTGGAGGCCGAAGTGGCACAGTGAGAGACCAACTTTAATTGGTCTCAAGCCAATGAAACCATGAGACCAGCTCAAATTAAAAAATTGGGCCTAATGACCACCCCAGGAGCTAAGACCAACCAAAGAAGCCCAGTGGGCCGGATCTGGTCTATAAATTCAAGCCACATGAAATATTTTCTATCACAGTTTCCTCTGTAGCATTGTTCAGAGTTCCTCGCAAATCACGTTCTTCTCCTTTTTCTGAAAGCCGATCAACAAACAGGTACTGATTCTCAGCCCTCATCTATCGATTTTTAATTTTTTTTCCAAAGAATTTCACTCGAATTTGTATTCTTTTGTTCGAACTTTGTCAATTATTTCAATACCAAACCTAGGGTTTCATTTTCAAATCAATGTATAAACTGAGTGTTTTTTTGTTCCGATTTGATTAGAGATGGGATTTATAATGGAATTCGCCGAGAATTTGATACTGAGGTTGATGGAGGATCCGAAGGAGAGAGATCGACAGTTCAGAGAGCATTTGTATACGATGAAGGACAGGTGCGGCAAGACCAAGGAGATGTGGAGCTATCCACTCCGTCCGTACGGTTTCTGGACCTTCGAACGCCACAATGCTCAGATCTTTTGGGACGCTCAGATCAGCCAAGTCCCCGGTCGTCGCGACCCCTACGATGACCTCCTTCAGGACTCCTCCGATTCAGCCTCCACCACCTCCAAGTAATTGGTGAGCTTCTATTATCAGAATTTATGTATCCTATGTTGCTTGTGTTTTCGTTTGAATGTATGAATGTGACAGTATTATGCGTAGATATTGTGATCACTGGTGATAGAGGACTTGTGTGACACTAAGCTGTTGAAAACTTGCTATGTGTTTTGTCACATCTATGTAATTTGAATTATATTCTGGATGGAATGGTCTGGACCTAGGGTTTGTGATGGTTCTTCGAAAAATATCTGTCTTTGAAATTTTATTTTGAAGTTTTTTTTGGAAGTCCTTCATACACGATGCAGTTATTTTTTCTTGAACTTCTGTTCAATAAAACGGACTAATTTTCTCTTTATATATGTTTATATGGACTCTATATTGGAGTAAGTTTAGATTTACGCAGGCATGAAGAGTTTAGATTGTTTTGTAATTGCTGTGCTCTCCAATTTGACAGTTGTTGTATGTTTTCCGTAGCCATGTATTTAGGTATTTAGGAAGCACGGCAGTGTAAACTAATTTATTTAGCGTTGAGTCAATGGTCAAGCGTCCCCCGAGGGGTTAATGATGAGTAATGACTTGTGTTTCTGCTAGAGAATTTGAGGTTTTTATTGACTGCAGGTTTCCAATGTATTAGTAGTTTTTTGTTTTCTTGATTTCTTGCTATTCAAGCTAGCGGGTTTGATTATGGTACCAAATTTTTTTTGGTACCGTACCACTTATTATTTTTTTGGATATCTATACCTCCTTTTGGATAGAGCTTATTAATTTTTAGAATGCACTCGCTTTTTGAGTTCATTTACCACTTTTGAGATATAATTTATCATATTTTGGATAAAATTTACTATCGTTTTGGGTTTTTTCTACTTTTCGGTACAATAGTGTTTCCCCAAGCTTTATGATACATGATTCTCTACCTATTTCATCAGGGGACATGCAATTTTTTTTTAGCTAGTTAAAGTAAAAGCACATTGTCTAAGAGGGGTGAGTGAGCATCATCAAGTTAAAAGAGAACATGAGAATAAAAATGAAATCAAGTGCCATGTAGACCAGTTTTAGACATTCCCACTAAAACTGCAGTATGCTTCAGTTTTCATTTAAAGTCTTCTGATGGCAGAGATTCCCCCCCCCCAAAAAAAAACCCCCATCCCCCACCAAAATTTTCCTCTCTTAGAACACAACAAAAAAAATTTATAGTTCTTAGAAGGCTTCTAAAACATTAACCAATCCCATGTAAAACTAGAAATGTTATTGCATTCCTTCATGTGTAGGGATGCACACTAAATAATATGAAGCTCAACCTGACACTAATCATGTGATATAGATACAAATTTAAACTTGAAAAGCCTCCTCTCTTAAGAACCAAAACGAGACTTTTGTCAAGTTCCAAACTCTATCCGAATTAAACATGTCAATAAATTAGAGGCTTGAATAGGCACACTCCTGTGTTGTAGACTGTAGGTGCTGGGATTGGTACCGTTATATTTGTAGGTTGTTTCTGCAGTCTGACAATGTCGGTGTTTTCTCTTGCTGCACTGCATGATGGTCTATCTTTAAGTAGTTGACTGCTGTGGCCATGCTTGGAATATGGGGTTTTTTTGGGGGGTTGGGGGGCAGCCAGCACATCTACGGCTATTAGCAGTCATGCACTGTTTGTTTTATTCATAAAACTGGCCACTCAGATAAGCTTTCTCACATTTTGGCTCATGTTGGAATGGAAAAGTTCTTGTCTAGTAAAATGATGCTTTTTAACCTCTTTCAAAAATAAGATGAAGTGCTTTGATTGGTGTCTTGACGTCCTGGTTAGGTCTACAATCTATAGAGGAATAGATTCATAATATAGTTCATAAGAGGTCTTGTGGTCTTGATGTTGTATAACTTGCTCTTTTTTTTTCTTTAAGGTAGTGCTTTTATGTAATCTGGTTGGACTTCTTGTCCACACCTGTCCTAATTTTACTACATCCATTTTGTTCTATTAATATAGTCTTGTTTCCTATCCAAAAAAATATATATACATACAATATTCATGTGTATGTCCACATTTGGCTGTCATTAGACCTTGATTTTGCATTACATGTTGCACGTAAGATGGAGGCCAATGTTTTAATGTACATATCTGCACATGTGCGTGTTTTGCTGTAGTAAGAAAAAGCTTGGGAATATAACTGCTTTGTGATTTGGTGTGTGGTACTGTCCGATAACTTCAATCGTGTTTGACTTTGATTACATTGGCAGAGGTGTTTAGTTCTTATGTTGCTCTCATTTATCTTCCTGTTGGTATCTTGTATTTCAATCCGTTTTCTTGTTTGCTGTCAGGCTTCTGCTAGTATTTTTATACTATTATCTATTTTGAAAAAGAAAAGATAAGTCGAGGTTCTTTTAGTTTTTTTTTTTTTTTTTTGGTTTTAGATTACACAATGGAGGTTTCTCATAAATTTTATTCCCATATGCAGGAAGAGCCTGAAGCCATCAATGCCAATTTTTTTAATGGGTGATGTGTGAGGTGAATAATCGAGTCCTTCTATTGAAATCGAATAAGTATCCCATGTTATAATGATGGCGGTGAAGACATTTTTCAGGTGAAAGTTCGAATCCATACTGTTTAATTTGCAATTTTCATTCTCTTTCCATCCCTACTGATTGTTGAATATTCGCTTTATTAGCAAACTGCTATAAAAAGTCTAATGCTATATTGGGTTTGTATTGTATATTATTGTTAAAAATGAGTCTAGTATCATCAAATTTTTAGACTCGTTTAGTATTTAAGTTAAGACTGAGTAATGTGGCACTCGTCTCAGCTGGTTTGAGCTCAATTTGTTAAAATATAATATATAAAGATATTGAGTGGTGAAGAAATCACAAGATAACACTCTTATGTGTTGGATAAATTGAATGATGGAAAGTTAGAGGAATATATAAAATATCATGTTTGGTAAGGAAGAAAAATAGGAAGGATGAAAAAGTAGATGAATTAGTTTTTCTTTCAACTCACTAAAATTAATTCCCCCAAAATTGGGATGAAAAGTAGATGAAAAGTTAATTATGTGTTATGAAATTTGTTATTTTTATATATATATTTTAATATATATATACTAGTATTGCTCGTTCTTAAAGGCACTATACAAAAAAAAAACTTAAACTTGAAAGCAATGTATAACACAAATTTCCAATCAATATAGACTTACTATTAAAAAAAAAAAAAATCAATAAAAAAAATTTCAAAAACATGATCCTTGGACAATATCAATTTGGATACACAATTTGTATAATCAAAATAGTAAAGATTACAACAGTCTTTCATAATATAAACCTCTCCAAAATGCTCTTCCAGTCTCGAGGATAATTTAAACCTCTCCAAAATGTTCTTCCAGTCCCGGGGATAATTTACAAAACTCTTTTTTCATGGAAAATTGAATGGAGTATTGAAAATATTTTACTTTTTTATTTTTTGAATTGAAAAATATTTTACATGACACCTTAAAAAATTGGAATAAGTAGAACTTATTTGCTCATTATCTAAATACCAAATAGTCATCAAACTCAAGTTATTATGTCTCGTTCTCTTTGTATTAAAAAAACTAAAATTTCATACTGCTCGCATTAATCCAAAAATTAAAGTTATATAACACAAAAAAAATCATTCACTCAGTCGATAAAATCATATATGAAAAAAAAAACAGCTTTCATGAATACTAAAATTAAATGTGTCACTCTACTTTATCAATAATAAATTTAAAAATCCTCATTGTATAGGGTGGGCCTATTTTCACTCCTTAAATCTTTTTTTTCAATTCATTTAATCATTTTACTTCAAACTATTAAATTCACTCTATCTATATCAACCTCATTAGTTATTAGGTTCACCTCATTTATACCCATTCAATTAAACTATTAAATATATGTCAAAGAAATTAAAACAAAAATAGTAATTGAAGCAAAATTTTAATGTTTCGAGGTGATCTATATTTTTTCAAGGTGTTTTGATATATTTTCACCAATGTCTTTAAAATATTTTGAGGTATTTTAAGATATTTTTGAATAATATTTTAAAAATAATTATTAATTTTTATTCTACTTCTGAAATATTTTCATACCAAAATAATACACTTAAACAAAATTTTGATCATTGCCTATATAGTAGGTTAAAATAAAATTGAATGAATTTAATTTTTAATTAGTGAATATAGATGGAGTAGGTTTAGTAACTAATGGGGTGAGTATAGATGGATGAACTTAATAGTTTGAAATAAGATGATAAAATGGGGTGAAAAATAAGATTTAAGGGGTGAGAATAACCCCACCCAAACTAATTAGTTACCATAGTAAGAGAATGAATTAAGGTAGGCATAATTTGGAGAAGATATGTGTCTGATTTAGTGGGAGATTTGCCTTTGAATTAAGGCGAATCAGATTTCTATCAATCTGATTCGTCTAATCAATATTTTTGAGTTGATCTGAACAGCAAAAAATTAGAGATAAGAAAGACCCTTGAATATAACTTATCTTTTGCTCAGAATTGATTTGAGTCGCGAAAAACTCAAGATAAATTTTTGAGTTTCAAACTCAGCTTTACTTTATTATATATATATATATAATGGTAAAATTTGTATTTATATTTTTTCATTCTTCTACTTTTTTATTCTATCAAACACAAAAAAATCAATCGTTCCTATTTTTTATCCCTAAGACAAGGGAAGAAAAGAACGATTTTTCCCTTAAAGGATAAAAAGTGTCTCATTCTCACTTTCTATCTTTCTATTTTTTTTTCATCCACCCTACTAAATACACTATTAGCTTAATGGATTAGACGTTTAAATCTAATAAAAAAAATTATGGGTTTGAGTCTCATTGGATGTTTTTTTTTTACTCGAGCCTAAGATTGAATCTAGCTGCTTGTACGAGACTGAGTCGAGGGGAATTTGAGCAAATGATTTGAATAGTCAACCTGGGACGTGCTTGACATATCAAAACTTGAAAGGCTTGGATCATATATATAAGACTTCTGTCTGAAATATGTCATTGTTTTTGTTTGACCTTCTCACAATAAAGTCCTATTCTCGGGGTCGCAATATTCGCAGGCGTAGTCCGTCCTTCAAGCGTTTGCTAATTGAGTCGAGCTCTTATCAGCTTAGGACTTGTTTAAAATGTTCGAAACTCCGTCATCTAATGACTGCTTAAAATATTGTTTAATAATAAATCAATAAGCGAATAAATTTTATATAATTTACTAAATATCCCATCCATATAGGTATATAATAACTACTACTTATAAAAAAAAAAATGAGATTCAGCTCACCTCTTTCCTGGTTTTTTATTGGCTGATAATATTACTTAACAATGTTGACATTCCTCAAAAAGAAGTCATTGACAACACAAAGTTATTCATCCACAATACTACTAATAACTCACGAACCCACACTTACTGTTTAAAGCAGGCCCAACACTTACATACCAAACCTACAGACAAGAACGAATAATGCTAAGAGATCCTAAATTTGGGATCCTAAATGAGTGTTGGTTTTTTATTGGCTGATAATATTACTTAACAATGTTGACATTCCTCAAAAAGAAGTCATTGACAACACAAAGTTATTCATCCACAATACTACTAATAACTCACGAACCCACACTTACTGTTTAAAGCAGGCCCAACACTTACATACCAAACCTACAGACAAGAACGAATAATGCTAAGAGATCCTAAATTTGGGATCCTAAATGAGTGTGGACCATATTAGATCAGTAGGTTTTACGAACTAATCCAATGGTTCACACTGATTTGAGATGCAATTTGGGATCCCTAACATTACTCAGACAAGAACAGCCTCCTAGTCCTTATCTGCTTCACTCTCAACAGCGATGGTGACACCACCCTCCTTCCTTGCGGCTGCTTCAACCTGCTGATTATATGCCTTGGCCATCTCACTGACAGGAACCAACGGGACATAGCTGAAGATACTCCAACCATTTGCAGCCATGTATGAAACTACTTTGTTGTACGTCTCGGCCAAGAGAGCCACAATGGGAAGAACCATCTCTGCAATTACATGTAACAGTGGACAACGATTGACTTCATACCACGCCCATGCCAGTTGGGTGAAAATGAACTGCTTTGCTAATGTCCAAGCAACATAAATGGCTGCGTATAGGCCACCAGCTAGAGCCTCATTAACTAAGCTCTGGCCCACCTGTGATGCCGTCTGGACCATAGACTGAGCTTGGCCGACAACATTCTTCACCAAAGCCGGAGCAATCTCGTCGAACTTACTTGTTGCTTTATCCACCTAAATATAACGGGACAGTTTAGTTCATACTTGTAAACGTTTTTGTATCATCTGAGAGAAACAGAAGCATTTTGCATTTACGATGAGAACTTGGTGCATAATAGGATACGGAAAGAATGGGATAAATGAAGTACATAATTAAGGAGTCGAGACAGGATTGCCTGAATGCGAACTAGTAAAAACCACTAGCGATTTTGCATTAGATCAGTGGTAGAAGTGTGACAAACAAGCAGCTATAACGAAGCACCTGATTAAAAACCCTAATACAAAAGCATCAACAAGTCATCTACTAAACCATGGCTACTGAACAAGTTTATATGAAATGATTTATTAACACAGAAAGCGCAATCCAACATGGAAGGGTAAACTACATTAATAAGTGGACAGGTATACCAAACCAAACTCCTTTATCTTGAAGATAAAGCAGGAGGACAAGAATGAAAGTAAGTGATCCTTTATCAAACACTTTATTCATAGGGTAGCAATGCCACAGAAAATTGTTTTCAGAAGCAGAGGACAAAGAAAAAGGTCGCAATTATCATAGCAAAAGAATATTAAAAATTACTTCTCATAACAGAAAAATCAACCACCACGAGTGAAGCAGATTAATCAATTGCAACACAAACATAAAGAACTTACTTAGCTACTCAAAGGCTAAAAAGGCCTCTCAGATGTCAAGACTACTCGAAACTCAAAAAACCACAAATAATATAAAACTTTAGAAGAGTAACTATTCATCTTACACCTCATATATGCCATGGTAAACCACATTTTTCGTTATTGGGATGCAAGATGCCAATACCGCCTAGACTAGACTTGAAAAACCCCTTCTCATACTCTATGGAAGAATTAAAAAAGACTTGATGAATAACCATCATTCTTTCACACACACACACACACAGAATATATATGATATTCAGGTATAATTATAAATCACAACATTAACTAAAATCTCTTTATTCCTGAAAGTCAATTATATATAGCTGCCAACTTAATTCCCCGGTAAACATGAAATCAACTAAATTCCCAAATTTAAGAGTTACTATTCTTGTTGGGTATTTTGGAAACATCTCTTTCTTAAAGCTTAGCTTGAGATAGGCTTTATTTCGTACTAATTCCGAATAACAATAGAAAAAGAAAGGGACAAAAGAGGAATGAAAAGCATCCATTGTCTCGTGACAACATTCTTGAAAAATAATCGAATCGACGGTTTGGAAAAGAATTGGCCATTCAATCTTGTGAACTACTCGAGACCAAAATTGGAGAAAAAAATACAAACATAAAGGTCAAGTAATAGACAAGATAATAAATTGGATTCAATATTGAACAATATCTCTGTGCACAATTAGACCATGACACATAACCAAAGTAAACAAGGACAATATGACAAAGATAGAGTGTCTTTGACTGAGCCAAGAATTGTTTAACTGAATAGATACCGGCGCTAGCCGGTCAGAATTGGAGTCTACTTAGCAAACAGCTCAGTTTGTAAAATTCCTGCGCAATTGGTAAAGGTCAAGCAAACAGGATCAGTACCCGAATGGGAGTCCCGTTCCACTATTCAAGCGATAAGGATTGGCTCTGCCCGAATAATAGATAACCAGGCTATCGTGAATAACCAAAGGCGGTCATAACGATTCAATAAGTAAATTGCCTAAAGATACACATTAACCTAAAAAATCGATTAACGAGAAATGAAATTTAGAAAAGTTCAATCATGAATTTGGGAAGATCTGACTAGAAAATAGATGTCACTCTATTCTAGCTAGGATTCTAAATCATAAAAAGTAGGTATACACTCCAATAAATATAAGATAAGTTTAAGTTAAAGGTATGCACTTCTTTTCTTGCCAGCTCTACTAGCTTAACTTCAAAATCGTTCCTCGCTTAAGTATGAGTGCATCTAACTACTCAAATCCCGATCTGTGACAATTTGTTTGTCTTACAAAGAGGAAAGTGCACTCAGTTTAACCAATAGTCGATTCATTTTTCAGAAGTTAATTCGTTTTCCAAAAATCAACATCATTATCAATGTACGATATTTTTTTCTCGTACAGATATAGTGAATCACTATCATAGAGCTAAAAATTGAACATAGTTAAAAATGAAAGAAAACATGTATTGTTTTTGGCTCTTAGCCTGAATACAGAATACAAACATGTTGCCCCTATTTAAAAAATAACCACTCCAAATCTACTACAAGGCATTGTGAATTTGTTATGTGTAAGAGAAGAAGTGAAATGCTAAAGTGGAAATTTCATATATGACAAATTGGACTTCATTCTTGCTGCCTAGTTGGTGATTTTTTGCTTCAAAGTAAATATGAAATGTTGACTTTTGGAAAAAGTTGCCAAAAATTTTCCACTCTTCAACAAGAAATGCATCTGACTTAAAAAAAAACAAGAAATGCATTAAATTGTTTAACAACTACATCAATCACTAGCAAAATATTATAAAATCAACAGAAACTACCACCAAAAATTAAAAATCAAAAACACTTTATTCATGAATCTCGAAATTTATACAGGGATATCTTCTTTTCCTAACATCACTTAAACCTGGAATCAAATCTATATTCGAGAATTTAAACGACTTGAAAAATATATACTAAATTACCAAAATACGAGTTTTCCGTCAAACAATTGTATAAACTCACAGAATGAAGTGAACACAAACTACCAGCAAATATGCGCACTTATGATCAATAAGGACTTTTGAGTATATCATATTAACGAATACCTTTTGATCAAGAGAAGCAATGAGATCACCAGGTACGTCCTTGAAATTTTCGTAAACAGGTCCAGCGACAGTGGTTACAGCATTCTCTGCACTTCCTATGACTGATTTCAAGGGACCACTGCTTTGCTTTGCATTTTCATACAGAGACGAAACGACCACTAGAGAGTTCATCGCGAACATGCTCACAAGACCTTGGTTCTTCAATTCCTTATCACTCTTCTCTACCTCAACCTGCATAGTAAGTATATCACGCAAAATAAAACAACTCAGATATATAGACGAATCAAACATGGAAGAACAATCAAATGCATATCGTGAATCTCGTGATAGAACTGTAAATCGACAAAATTGATTCTCAGACCTCGTCCGAAGCCATTTCCTGCTCCAGAAACACACTTCTTCTCCTTCTCCTTCGTCTCTCTATCTCTCTCTCTCTCTCTCTCTCTCTCTCACACCTTCACAAATTCTGTTCTCGTGTTGCGTAACTACTAGCCAAAAGCACCTCCAACTACCAAAAGTTACTTTAATTATTTAAAAAGCAAATTTTTTTTATTTTAGTTATTCACTTTTTTAATATACACTCTAACATATTTTTTATATTTTTAATTACTCATTTTAAATATTATTTTTTGATATTATTTTTTATTTTTTATTTCTTTTGTATTATTTTTTTTAAGAATAGTGAAAGAGAGAATAGAAGAAAAGAGAGAAAGAGAGAAAAAATATTTACAAATTACTACAATGATACTCTAAATATAGAGTATTACTGTACTAAAATATTGTTTGATATGTTTTAAAGATAATTTGTTAAAATAAAAATTTTAAATTAAATAATTAAAATTTGAAAATTTTGTGTATTTTAGACCACTTGGAGATGCAGTAAGAAAGGATCATTCAAAGACATCTATGCCTGTTCTGGTTCGTGAAACTCGTGTGTAATCAACATAGTACAGATCTGAGACGCTCGCGAGATCGGACGGTGGATTATGGGCAGTGGGAATTACCTTTGCGTACGAGTGCGACCCGAAAGCTGCCTATCACTGCCATAACTTGGCGGGAGAGTCTACCGTACCGCTTGGTGTACAGTACCCAAAAAAAGGTGTGGTTGCAAATTTTTTGGCATTTAATATTACTCAAATGTGTGGCTGTAAATTTTTTATCATTAAATATTATTCACTAAAGGTGTAACTTTACCTATAAATGTAATAACATTACCTTAAAGGGTTGTAACTCACCTCAAATACTTGTAATCTCAGCCGCAGTTTTTTGGTGGTATTTTTACCTTTACCAGTTGTAACCTAACATTAAATGTAGTAATTTTACTATAAATAGTTATAACCTCACTTTCAAAGTTATAACTATTTTACTATAAAATTACTCCCTCCGTTCCTAAATAACTGTCGTTTTACACAATTTTTTTTGTTCCATAATATCTGTCGTTTAATGAAACCAAAGCACAATTAATATTTTTTCTTCCAAATTTACCCTTAACTCTTCAATGCATTAGATTAGGTGAAGGCAAAGTGCTTTTCATATTCCTTTCCTTCCCAATACATATTGAATAAAGGTATTTTAGTCTTGTGCAATTATTTTTTACTCATATTAGATCTATTTAATAGCTTCCTTAATCCTTGTGCAAAAACCTTAAACGACAGATATTTAGGAACGGAGGGAGTACTATCTTTACAGTCACACATTTGAATAATATTAAATGTCAAAAAATTTACAACCACACTTTTTTATTGATACGGTACCGCTGTTTGACCAGACGGTACCGTAGACTCTCCCGCCAAGTTGGCAGATTCTGCGTTATACGGAGAAGCAGGATTAAATATTACCTGACACAATTATATCATATCACAATAAAAAAATATTTTGCGACAAAAAAAAAACGTCGCTAAAAGTTAAAAAACGTAACTAAAATCTATTCCACAAGCATAAAAAAATAAAAAATAATAATTTAATTAATTTTTCGCGACGTAAATAAATCGTCGTAAATACTTTTTTATAAATAAAAATGTTAAAAATAATAATTTAATTAATTTTTCACGACGTCAAAAAAACGTCGCAAATAACGTTTTACATAAATAAAAAAAATGTAAAAATTAATAATTTAATTTATTTTTAGCGACGTAAATAAATCGTCACGAATTGTAATTTCTCCCGCCAAAAAACAATTAGGAGGGAATCGCCTTTTCGAGACGTTTTTAAAAAAACGTCGCAAAAAAAATTTCAAAATAGAAATTTGCGACAAAATTATAAAATCATCGGTAATAGTAAACTTTTTGCGACAAGTTTATAATCGTCGCAAAAAAAAACGTCGCAAAAAATATTTTTTGTTGTAGTGATTATAATTGTATACTAACTATGTTTTTTTTTTTAAATATAGATTTTTATTTTTGATTTTATTTAAATAAATGACATAATATAACATGAATTTTTGTTGTAAAATTTATGTTCTATTAAGGATGACTCTGACCCTTTGTTTGATTTTTTAGTTTTATTCTAATATATTATATAATTGTATATTAATTACAATTTTTTAAGGAAAGATTGAATTTTTATTTTTGATTTTATTTCAATAAATGATCCAATAAAATATGAATTTTGGTTGTAAAATTTAAAATATTTGATATTCTATCTTTGATTGAAGTATTTTTTGTGTAAGTATAACATTTTAAATTTAAGAAATTTAAGTATTATATGCGTACAAATTTCAAGAGGGTCTAGGTGTAATTTATTAACGGATATATTTACAGCAGCGGTCTAAGTGTTACGGGCGTACAAACCTTAGGGGGGTCAGTGTGTAATATTTCAAATGTCAAGGGGTTTGAGTGATTAAGTGACAAATCTCAAGGGGTCTGACTGTAATTCTCCCAATAAAAATTTTTAACTTAAATAAATTAGACATATTAATTTAGTCGTGAAATTAAAAAGTTTTAAAATTTATTTTTTTTGAAAAAAATCTAACAGTGAAACTAAAACTACTAAAAGAATTTAGTCTTTAACCCCTCAAAAAATTCAAATTTAAACTTACTCTCATAATTTTTTAATTATTTTTTCTCTCTTTATTATCAAGTTAAAATATAATAACAAAAGATTAAATATAAAATTTTAATTAATATTTTTGTACTTAAAAATTTTAAAAATTAAATTAAATATTAATATTAAAAATAAAAAAACATAATTTATTATTTTCACTTTAAACCTTAAAATGTCTTGTTAAGATTCGCCAATATCCAAAAACAAAAAGATGTTAAGATTCGCTTGTCTATGGACGATTCTTTCACATCAACGTGATGACTTCATGTCATAGTGTTGTCACATCCATTATTTTCTCGAGAAGTAGAGGCTGTGGAAAGGACACGTTGCGATTGTTGTAAAGTGGGCTAGAAATATCTAGAATCTTAGTGGTCTCTGGGGATTTTTGTACCGTCCCTATAAATTTTATAATTTTTGTCAATTTTTCTATAAATTTTTAAATTTATTTATAATAAAAAATTTATAACTCTTTATATTGAGTTATAATTTTTAAGATTTGACCTACATTTTTTTTAATCAAGTTATCAATTTTTGAGGTAGCTTATAATCAATTTAATATTTTTAGGATCAATTATAAATATCACAAAAATTATAAACAACCTTTAATTATTGAAAAAAAGTAGGGGATGGCATTAACGAAAGCGGCCGAAAAATATCTGCACCTACGTTTCTTTATCCAACCTTCCCCTTTCTCTCTAGTTATGTATTCTGTTGTGGCCTTTGTGGGTTAATTGCGTTAGAAGTCTTTAAATATGTAGTTGGTCTTATTTTAGTTTTTAATATTTTAATTGTATTATTTTAGTTTTTAAAATATTAAATACTAGTTATTATATGTACCTGAAGACACAGAGTAATAAAAAATGATAAACAATAAACATATTTATATTCATATCCAAAATCAAATCACAAACATAGAGGAGAGATAAATAAATTTAAACATCGGTTGTAATGGGGGTGAGAAATAGTGGTGGTAGAAGACGGTGATGGTTGTGGTGGGTGGCGGTGATGGTGGTGGCAGCGGCGGCGATGGTGGCGGTAATTGTGGTGGTGTTGGTGGCGATGGTGACGACGATGGTGATGGCGTGGGCGGTGGTGGTGGCGGCGGCGGTGACGATGGTGGCGGTGACAATGGTGGTGGTGGCTGTAGTTGTGGTGGTGATGACGGTGATGATGGTGGTGGTGGTGGTGGTGGTGGCAACGGCGATGACGGTGGTAGTGGTGGTGGCGACGACGGCGACAGCGGTGGTGGTGGTGGTGGTGGTGGCGGCGGCGGCGGTGGTGGTGGCGATGGCGATGGTGGGGGCGGTGGTTGTGGCGGTGGCGGCGATGGTTATGGTGGCGGTGGCTGTGGCTGTTGTGGTGGTGGTGGCGGTGGTGATGATAGAGGTAGTAGTGGTGGTAGAGGTAGTGGTGGAGCGGTTTCAAACACTATACTTTTATATAGTCCTTCAAGTAGATAATATCCAGATTGTTAACATTTTTTTATTATAAACTTGTTACGTAATTACTTAAATATGGACAAAAAATAATTTTGATATTTAAACAAAATTTAAGTAGTTCTTGACAAAAAAATATTAATATGAATAGTTTTTTACCAAAAATTGAATAGCTCATGATCAGAACTGTATAATTTACGTACTATTCAACTAAAATTTGAGTAAAAATTTGGTCAAAATTTATCAAAATTATTATTTTTTATCCATATTTAAGTATTACGTGACAAGTTTATGATAAAAAAATCATTAGCAATCTGGACACTGTCTGCTTGAGTGACCATATAAAAACATATTCAATACTTTAGGGACCAAAATGATGCAATTGAAAAATTGGGGACCAAAATGAGACAAACTCTATATTTTGCGAACTTCCAGTGCAATTAGTCATTTTGTTGTAATGCCCTTCACTTTTTTGTTGTTTCAATTTTGATATTTCCAACTATGTAAAAAAATATGAACTAATTATCATATTTTTCGTTTTGATTATAAAAAATTATGATCGATCATGAAAATTATAATTTATGAAGGTCAAGTTACCATTTTTAAAGGTCAAATTATATCTTTTAAAGATCTAATCACAACTAATTGACATTGTTCATAATCAATTGCAATATTTCATGATTAATCATGAATAAATTTAATCATATGTAATTTTTTATTTTTTTTAAAAATGGAACTTAACCATTAAAAATAGTAATTTTTTATACCCAAGGGGAAAAATAGAGAAGAACAACTGAATTAAAAAACGAGTGAAGACACTTGCCCACAAAAGAAAAGAAAAAAAAGTGAAGACTTCATATTGAGAAGCCCTCATAGTCATAGGCATCTCAATGAATTGATTAAGGTATTTTTCTCCATCAAATTCTATGAATCTGCACGACTCAGCATCCACATCATTATAAATTTGTTAGAGCATTTCCAATTGATTTTCTATGATATCCAATGCGAACACAGACGCCCTCAAGGCTCAAGTCGGCTTGCTATTTAATAGAAAGATATGGGCCAAAAGTATTGCCCCGGGATGGGCTTATTTTACAACCTGCTCATTCCAATTGGAAAGGACTTTTTGATTTTTTTTTTTCTTTTATTCTGTTTTTTGTACCTATTAAATCTATGAATTTAGCAATAAATATTTGATAATTTATTTTTCAAATATTGGTTGAAATATGCTGAAACATTTTCAAATGTTCCGAAATAGTAGTGCAAACATGCCAAAAATTCTCTAAAATACCTCGAAATTATCCGAAATATTTTGAAGTATTAAAATTTAGATTCAATCACTAAATCATTTCGATTTCTTTGAAAGCAAAAAAATTTTAGCTATTTCGAAACGAAATTTTTATCCTTAAATATTACGAACGGCAAGATGAGTTGGTTTTGCTCAGAAATTCACTTGTGATGTGATGAAAGAAGCTGAAAGATGGACACTGAAGAATGAAGATGCATGATATCGATCGTGTGAAGAAAGATAGACGGGGGTCCAATTTTATGACCAGCCAAGAAGCCTCACGTTGTGAACTAATTATCTTGTGCTAACTGTAATCGTTGGAAGTCTCTTTTCATTCCTATTGACGGTATCGCAAAATATCTAAGGATGAGCTCGGTTTTTCAGGTTATGCTTACCAGCTCGGGAGCTCAGCTCATCAATATTACTTGTAGACCTCGACTTTAGACCTTAACTCCCTGTGTCCATATCTCAAGGAAGTTTGTTCAAATAACAACTGGATCCCACCAAGTCCCCCATCTTTTCGGCGTCAATCACCCAACTGGCGCAAGTCTCGTTGTGTAATAAGGGACAACCGTTATGAGGACAGGGCGAGGATCTCGCCCCAGATCAAGCAAAGCTCAGGGATATCTATAAATAAGAGGCAAGCCCTCTAGAGAAGGGAGAGCCATTGTAGCCTCAAAAAATATTTTCTGTAAACCACACACAGTTATTAATAGATTCAGGAGCAAGAGACTCTCTAAAGAGTGGATTAACTAAGCTTCCGAGCTGGTGAACCATTATAAATACTATGCGTAATCATCCATTAATCCTAGAAAAATCCTATTATTTAGAGCCTTGGAGTTCAGATTGAATTGTTCAGTGCACCTTATATTCATACATCTATCCATTCGCGTTAATAACCTCATCACCTATAATCAACGGCCTAAGCATCGTATTGCCCATTTATGACAGCTCTTCAACATCAAAGTTTTTTAGACCATATTAATCCTAAAGTCCATGAAACGTGATGGTGCTAAACATCAAGAGGTGATGATGAGCTCAGAGTGGGGTGTATAGAATGTGTGTGATGAGATAAGAGAGATATATATAAGATTAAGTGGTTCATCCAGTTCAAAAATTAGGCTAGTTCACTGTAATGAAAGTTCTTGCTCCATAATAATGTGTATTGATTGAGTAACAAGAAGGTGAGTATACTTATGGCATGTTTGTTTGGAGTATTGTTACGCATGTGATTGAGAAATGTATTTCTTACATTTTCATTGAGAAATGTATTCCTTATATTTTCAATACCCATAAAAATTAGTACCGGTAATATAAAGTATTCAAATCCCTTCTCATGTTTGTTAATTCAATAGGTATTATGGTGGGTCTCACAAACAACCATCTATATCACATCTTATATAATAAATATACAATTTTACCCTTAACATCATCATTCCATTACTCCATTCCAGATGTATGCACAAAAAAAATTATAAAAAAAACCGTTGACACCGTACATTTGAATATAATATAAGAAAAAAATTCAAAATAATTTGTTTTAAAAAAATTTAAAAAAAAAATCAATGACACCGTACACTTAAATTTATAAGGAAAAAATTCCAAATCAAATTTTTTTTAAAAAAATTAAAAAAAAAATCGATGACACAGTACGCTTAAACATAATACAAAGAAAAAATTCAAAATCTATTTTTTTTTAAAAAACATAATAAAATTAAAAAACAAAAAATCGTTGGTGACTAAAATCTCATAGTAACATTAAAGGTCGAAGGGTAATTCAATCGTTAATCTCCTTAATACCGTTGGTGGCCAAAACCCAAAAATAATACCACCTCCTAAGTGGTATTATATAAGCCCATGTACATGGATTTTGATGAACTGTAACTAGCAAGTCGGTATTGTGACCTACAAAAAGACAAACAAACAAAGTATTATTAGACTCCATGTATTATTTTTTCTAATCCCACCTCCTTATAATATCATTGTCCTTCAAACAAACATGTCTTAAGGTATTGTTTTCACACATATCCCTCGAGGCAAAGCGATTATCTACTTTTTAGACACAATGTCACAATGATAATGTAATCTTAACAAACTTGTCATAATATTTGAGAGAATTATTGGCCTTTAGAGATTCTCCTTCTTAAATGTGATGGGACTTTCTAAAAACAATGATTCCACATCCTTGAAATGATAACTTCTTGTCTAAGGTAAGTTTTATTGATGAAAGCCCTCTTCTATCATTCGGGTGGTTTCCAAGCTGTTGCGTCCATGGCTAACCTGTCATTTTCGCACGGACGCAACAGCTTCTAGTCTATTTTTTCTGGTATCATCAAAATGTAATAAAACCAATAATTAGGTATTATGGTAGGACAGATTGTTGCGGTGATTGATGTTTGTAATCGCAAACAGCTAGAAGGCATGTTTGCAATGTAACTTAATGCTCTTTTATCTGCATTAATTGGGGCCATCAAATATGGGATTTTCAAGATAGAAACATATATATCGGACTTTCATGTGTAATTGATCTTCGCAATTCAGATATATAGTTTATCCTTTATTTTTAATGTTGTGTTTGGTAAGTAGTAATGAAGCATGAAAAGAAAATAATCATTACTTAGTGATGTTTATTCCAAAGTTTGGTATTCAGTAATGCACTTTATTTGGTTCTCGTTTGAGTCGAGTCCGAGTCTAAGTTCGGGTCATGATTCCGAGATTATGTCCGAGACCGTGGTTCGGATCCAAGTTTAGGAAAAAAATATTCATTAGAACAGTGATACTATGTGGCAATACTGACATGGTATCACCAACCAATAATATCAAAATAAATAAGTAAATGGACTCTGCAAAAATTAATAAATAACCTTCCATCTAAACAAATAACTACCCATACTTTCTATATGTAAGCAAATAGCTATCCAAGTAAGGTTCACCTTCCCCACTTGGTGTTTTATTATTAATTAGTGATACCACGTCAGCATTGCTAATATGGTATCACCGTTGCATTCAATATTTACTCCATGTTTAGAGATTATCTAAATATTTAAGTGGATTTTCAACTATATTATAGCACTTAATTCTAGTTATTATCAAATATTAGAATAGTAATGTACATTCTATTCCTATGTTAATTCTATTCCCACATGTAAAAGTGTTATTAGCATTACACCCCTAGAACTAAAGAGAGAATAAAGCTAATGCAGTTGAGTACTATCCTCTCTTTTTTCTTGGGTTAATATCAGTTGAGTCTTATCTTCAGGTGCTAAAACATATGAAAAGTTCTTTACAAGACTTTATCATATGCGTCTTTAATTACTTTAGTCGCAATTCAATAATCTTTATCATTATCCATGCCGCGTTGTTAGATGAGCTGGATCATACTCAACACAACACAAATAGCAGAGTGGCTGAGGACAAGAAAACAAACCTTAATTAATCGAACTCCATCCTTCCCAACAGAAGATATTTGTGTGGCACTTGATACGAAAACATCTCTTACCTCTAATCAGCATTTTAATGCTACGTGACAATAATTAAAGGACCAATAATTCGTGGAAACGTCACGAGCAATGTCCAGCTCCAAAGCTAGAAACTATGTGGAGGGTCCCAGATGATCAATAGGATACCAGATTTGTGGAGCATTCACTTGGTAACTAAAACATGTGTGTATAAAGGCGAAAGAGCTTTGCTTTCATGCCTGGCCGGAATGAGAAAAGTCGAGAGATTTGGATCTAAAAAAGCCGAAACTTTAGGGGTAATGTCCAAATATCTTTACACCACAACAAATTCGTTTAAGGAACAAGGTTCTTTCAAAAGGGCACGTTCTAGTCATTTGATCCATCACTAGTGTCCTACAATCAGAATCCAATAATTTGGTGAAAAAGTAATTGTGGGACTTCCAAATCTGCATGAAGTGGGAAGAACAGCGCGCATGCTGTTGGTTTAGATTTGTTCTGACTGATCGCGCATGCTGTTGGTTTAGATTTGTTCTGACCATCAGTGTTTATTTTACCAATAACAATCTTTTATTTTCTTTTGTACAAATCCATGTTGCTCCTGCACTTGGACATACTCTCTCTCTCTCTCTCTCTCTCACACACACACTTGTATGTATACATACATTGACATTCGTTGAACCCTATCTGATTGAGATAAGAGGTGCTATGATGTCATCTTCTCTTGCAACAATTCATAATGTAATAATCTATACATAAAAAATGCCACTTATTGGTTCTAAACTAATTGCATTTGGAAACCTAATCTGTGCTTATGAGTCATGTGACCCTAAGGAGACAAGCTTATCAAATTATTGTGTGTTAAGTTAAAGTCATAGGTGGCCAATGAACATTTTAAAATTACAATTTGCTTTAATTTCGGATGACTATGGGCAGAATAAGCTCTTCTAAGATCAATAAACTAGGTTTAAAATGCACAATTGATTCGAGCCGTGGTTTTGGTTTAATCCAAGCTGTGCATACTATAGTATCCATTGCTAACTGGAATATTTGGACGACTTTTAATTGATTTTTTTACCTATTTGGAATAAATATATTTTATCCATTGTAGTTTGTCGAATATTAAATAAATCTCATATGCTTTTAAAGAAATTATTTATTACAATAATCATATCATATTACCATTAACACATGGTATCATTAACTAATGAGAGATCAACTAATTAGCCTTAAGAAGCCTCGTTTAAATGATCTCACTATCTGCTCGGACTTTTGGACAAAAATTAAAATATAATGCCATTCATGGACACAAAGCAAAAAACTATTTTACCCCTCTTTTAGTTAACCCTCGTGGTGGCATTCGACATTTGCACACCCGAATCTTTTCATACAAGGATGGAACAATATCCCGGTCCGACGTTGGTTTTTCAACCCGAAAGGATAATGTTCCCAAGTGCCCGACTCCCATTTTGACTCCGGTCATTCACTCGTGGCTCTTTTCTCTCTCTTTTTTTTTTTTTTTTGTTCTCTGATTCTCTCTCTATATCTCTCGACTAATCTCTCTCAAATGGTAAGGGAGAGAAGTTTTCAAACCTGTTTGGCAGCCATGTGGATGTTCGATTCAAATCGTACTTGAAACATCACATTTGGATTAGAGGTGATCGGGCTCTTAATCAGTCAAGGCTCGACTATGATATGAAGAAGAAGAAACCCATGATTGAGCTGCATGCTAGTGGAAACCATGAATGAGCTGCATGCTAGTTAAACACTACCACTCCTTACAAATCAAGTAAGAGACAGTAATTTACAACTTCAAATTGTTCTTTCCCTCAAGCTTACATTGCCTAGATACGTCGCTGAGAGTTAAGAACATTGTTCCATGCTAAAGGCACTTTTAATTAAATTACAAACACACTTGAACTAGACACACTGATCACTACCATCTAAAAAGTACAACTTAAATGCATAAAAGAACTTTTGTTTCTCAAGCTAAAAGTACCATGCAACTTCAAGCGATTAACGAACCATATCTACGAACCGCACGACAAGCCAGTGGTTTCTTCATTTCAAGAGAGAGCCTTAAACATTCCGAAAGATCAACGGGCTGGTGGTCTGGACCTGCTGTAAGCCATTTGAATTGGTGGAGAAGCCTCGCAAGCCACAACTCAACCGTGGCCAACCCTAGTGCTTTTCCAGGGCACACCCTCCGGCCCGACCCGAATGGTGCAAGCCTTAGATCCGAGCCGCTCATCATTGAAAAACCATGACCTTCCTCAATGAACCGTTCGGGCTTGAAGACCCATGGATCTTTCCAGATGGACGGGTCATGGGTAATGGCCCACATGTTGACCATTGCTGTTGTGCCAGCTGGGATGAAGAGATTGTCCACGTGGACATCGTGGACCGCGAGGCGGGACCATGAGAGCAATGGACCTGGAGGGTGCAATCGGAGGACCTCTTTGACTATGGCTTGAAGGTAAGGGAGATTCGGAATGTCCGAATCATGCACGTGCCTTTGGCTGCCGACACGCGTGTCGATCTCTTTCTGGGCTTTTGCTTGAATGTCTTGATGCAATACCATTCTAGCCATTATCCATTCGAGAAGGATAGCAACCGTGTCTGTTCCTCTAAATATCATCTCCTACACATAGTCATTAGTAAAAATCGTGAGTGACAGCTCTGATAACTTTCCAGAAAAAAAAAATGAAACCACTCTCTAGCTTACAAGAATATCATCCATATTATTAATAAAAGGAGACGAAGGGTTTGGTGTCCTCTATCTTTATTAATAGTTTGTTGGTATTCATGAATTGTAGGAATCGAAAGTTAATTGGTATAAAAAAGGATAGAACCAATCACTACTAGAGTCCAAAATTTGGGAGAGACTACCCTATTGAGGCCAAAACAAATTACTATTCGCACAGTGACTAAATACTGATATTTTCAGCACTAGCGATTGCTGGAATGAAGATCTAGACTAGATGTGACTCTATATACATCGTTAATTTAGTGACTGTCTTTCATCCTTAGAAATAAAGCAGGTAAGATAATTTAAAGATAAAATATAAAGTCTACGTACCAACCATGATCTTTTGACTCATAGGTCAATATTCCCTTTTTTAGTCATATGCCTGCTGACTAAGTGAAATGCAAGAATTTTATAAGTGCCATAGAATTATTATGATATGACACCAATACAACGTTTCTTTTATGGGTTCGAACACCAATACCACCTTTCAGTTTAATGATTTTGTCACTTCAGTAAAGTTTTAAAATTAGGAAACACGGCAAAAATATTTTTTTTCTTTTTTTTTTGTCTGCACTTGTCCTTGAGCTATATTAAATCGACGATGGAGTATATACTGAAGGACGTGAACATCTTTAGAACCAAGTACAAGGACATATCAAACCATCAACTTGCTAAAAGTGTTAATTTTTAGTGATATCACCAATAATATATTATATATCAAGCAACTCCTCCCAAATTTTGTACCTTAATTTGCTAAAATTTCACAGAACTTTACTGCACACATGGGGAAAATAAAAGTTATTGAGCTTATTGGATAGTTTTATGAGTGAGTGTGTGTGGGCATGCGCGTGTGAGTGAGAGAGAGAGAGAGTCCTTACCCACAGGACAGCCACCATGTCTGCATCACTAAGTTGATCCTCTTTAGGCAAAGAAAGCAAAGCACTAAGAAAGTCATTCCTCCCACTGAACTCCCCACTTCGTGTTCTTTCTTTAATGACCTGACCCACAAGATCATTGACCTTAGCTGCTAATTTGTGACACCTTCTCTTCACCCCATAGAAGTCCAAAAACCCCAAAGGAAAATAATCAGCCCAGTTGAATTCACCTATTAACTCATATCCTTCTTCCACCATTAATCCTAGCTCTTCTCCTAACCCTAAACCACTCCCAAAGACACTCTCTACAACATTACTTAAAGCACCATTGTGTAATATCCCTCTCACCTCCACAAACCCTCTCTCATCCATCTCATTCATCACCCCCACCACCATCCCATTGGCTATACGTTGTCTAAGCCCCTCAAGGCTTGAAATTCTTCTAGGGGAGAACATGTTGGTTGCAGCAATCCTCCGGAGATAGCGCCAGTAGTTCCCGGCTGGAGCGAACCCCATGGCCCGTTCGAACATCAACAAACGAGCCGATTCCTTTATTGGACGGTCGGAAAATGAAGTCCCACATAGGATTTCCTTAGCAGTTTCTGGGTGGGAACTGATTATCACACGCGTTGCGCCAAGACTAAGTGCCATGAGACGATTTGCGCCTAATACAGTGGCCATCGCAGCTAGTTTTCGATGAGCATGAGAACCCATTATAGGTAAAGACCCCAAGAAGGGCCAACCCATAGGACCACTCAGATTTCTAAGCTTTTTAGGGTTTTGATAATAATTTCGCCATGCAAAGCCTCCTGGAACTACCCATAGGTTTACGAAGAAGGGAACAAGAGTAAGCAAAGAAAGCAAGACCAAAGTGTGAGGCCATGAATTTTGGTAAGTGGCTCCAAACCATAGGATTAAGAGAGGGAGGCTGGCAAGCATGAAAGACTTCATTTTGGAAAGCTCCTCAAAAGCCTATAGAAATATCGAGAGAGGGGCTCTTGAGGATTGCATGTGGGAGGATTTGTATATATAGTACGTAGAAAGTGACACTGGTTAATTATAGGGTTTGTTAGGTAACCCTGGTTAGGTATGTACGACCTTGTGTGCTGCTGTAGAATTGTTGGGTCTGGATGAGTTTGGATCAGTCAAATGAGGCTACCCAAAAATTTGCCAACCTTAATTGGAGGAGGTTTGTTTCATAGATTTTTTTCCAAATAGGAAAAAGATTTGTTTCTAGTGAATGTAAGTTATTGTTTCAAAACCATAACAATATCACTACAACTTAAAAAAAAATAGGTATGATATTTCGACTTAATATTATAACGTTACAATTACAACTCAATTTTAAGTTTAAGTTACCACTATGGATCGATCTGGAATGATTCTATTTTAGTTTCAAACCTTTTTTAATATCAATTGTCAATATAGTATCAAAAAGTAGTACTATAGTGTTTTGTATGAATTAGGGGAGAAAAAGCACTACAATTGTAAACTTCAGACGACGTCGTGCTCACAGAAGAAATTCGATTCGAACTAATGACTTGTTCTAATTAAAATTCTTATCACTACTCATTGTAAATCGACTGCAATTGAACCCTCTTGTAAAGAAACCGTTAACTTTCCCATATAGTGGAAGGAAAGACTGCCTTAATTAAAAATGCACAAATATATGTATATTTAAAGTTGCACGTCCGAACGATGGGATCAATGTCTCGGTAGTGTGTGATCCGGAAGATGTACGAAGTTGCTTCCTTTCCCATGTAGTGGAAGGAAAGGTATACGTATGTAGGGCATGTTTGTTTGGGAGTTTTAGTGGTATTATAGGGTGGGATAGTAAGAAATAGTATATGGAGTTCACCTATTATCTTGTTTAGTAACCTTTAACCTTTGTATATGGCTTTAATGAATATCAACGGTACAAGCAAAGAAAAGGACACAAATACCCTCCTATGTGTAGAGTTCACATATAAAAAATTTATTTTGAATTTTTTTCTTGTATTATGTTTAAGTGTACTGTGTCACCGGTTTTTTTTAATTTTTTTTAAAAAAATATTTTGAATTTTTTCCTTATATTATGTTTAAGTGTATAGTGTCACCGGTTTTTTTTTTGTTTTTTAAAAAAAAAATTATTTTGAATTATTTTGTATTATGTTTAAGCGTACGGTGTTACCGTTTTTTTAAAAAAATTATTTTGATTTTTTTCCTTATATTATGTTTAAGCGTACAATATTACCGATTTTTTTTTAAAAAATTATTTTGAATTTTTTCCTTATATTATGTTTAAGCGTACGGTGTCACTGATATTTTTTTTTTATTTTTTTTACGGTATTACCGATTCATAGCATCAGATTTTTTATTTTTTATGTGGATTTTTTACACTATCCGAAATTTTTTGAGTATGGATTGTCATACCATATATTATACCAAACATTGTACAAAAACGTTACACAAACGGAGTAATGAAATGGATGATGTTAAGGGTAAAATGATATATTTGTTATACAATATGTGATAGAATAAATGGTTAATTATGAGACCCATCATAGTACCTATTGAACAAACAAACATGAGAGGAGATTAAAATATTTTCTATTACCGGTACTAATTTTCATTGGTATTGTAAATGTAAGAAATATATTTCTTAATATCATACATAACAATACTCAAAACAAACATGCCCGTAAAGTCAAATGAATATTGACGGGAATGGAGCAAGGCGTAAACCTGCACATCTGAGTTTGAATTCAACAAATAGCATAAAAATTAGGTTTAGTCGATGTGCATGATAATGCCTATTACCACTCATAAGATTAAACATGGCGTAGAAGACTGAAGTTCTTGAGCCTTATCATTATGCAAACACGACAAATTAGGTGTATGAATCTTCCGCTTCTTCTTCTATTCTCATTGATTGGTCTCCTCGTTTTTGGACTACTAATCACATGTCGAGTGATATCTTTCTTTTCCGGTCTCTCTCTTTCTCATATTAGGTTTTTCATGATATATTCTATTGTTTTGCTAAAAACAAATTTGCTTTCTGCGGGTCACCTTGTAAGTAACATATTGCTTACATCTTGGATTGGTAATGTATCACAGTTATGTATTCAATAGATGAATGGTTGGGACGATTTCTTTTTCACTAAAACAAATGAGATGAGTGTTTTTCAAGTTTGTGATCCGAAAGATGTAGGAAGTTGCTTCCTTTAGCAAGTGGACCCATATTTCCACCAGTCTAAGGAAATGGACCCTGAGCTTCCTAATCTTGCTGGAAGCACTACTGTATACTAAGTCATACCAGCACTCAAAGTGATCCAATCTACACTGCAATTCACTTTATATGCTTTAGCTAAACAATTGAACAGGTCGCGCTCTGTACATGGCAGCATTTCACATATATTGTTATGTTGGCGTCGAGAACGACGTTCCTGCTGTACTAACTCCATTACAGGAGAGTGAAAGGCAGAATTTAAAAGCAAATGGGAAATTTTTTATTGATACTAATCCAATTCATTCGATATTCCTTTTAATTTCGTGTAGTTCTCGTGTTCCTACTCTATTAGGTTCGAATAAAAAATTGCCACCTCTCAACTTGATCCACTAATCCACACAGAGATTATGTTTGAATTCTTTAGCTCTACAATGAGTCGGGGCATATCCCGGGGATAATGACATTTTTGCACATATCTACTTCAATCTTTGAGATTTTAGCGTCGAAAATATGTTGTCGCCGCTGTCGTCTTGCTAATTCCATTACAAGAGCTTGGAAAGGCAGAATTTTAACGGCAAACAAGCTGCCACCAAAAAAGGGCATGGAATTATAGAGTTTGGCTTGGCCAACAGGTTTTCCACCCGGTTAGGAGCTAGTATTTTCTTACCCAGGTTACTATAACTCTCTCTCTCTCTCTCAATAGAGGTGAACAGGTGATAGACCATGTCCTAAGAAGGGATAATTTGCCATGTTGGAACAAGGATGGTTCCAAATTCTAAATCTAATGGAAAAGAAAATAAAAGATTGTAAGATTAGCGGATGTCACTGTATCCCTTAAACCTCCAATGATCACTATTTTCCAGACATAAATCACTATACGCAGGAGCTCATCTGTCCATCAAACTAATGTCACGTGACCTACTACTATAGTCATTTCCTAGACCTATCATTATAACTTACGTATCAACCTCAGGAAATAATCAGAAAAAACAATATTTATAAAGTCAATTATATTTTCTACTCCTGTTTGACTATTTTAAAACTTTTCAATTTTCGAAATCTCGTTGAATATGGTGTCTTTTTTATAAATTATTACCAATTCTGTGGTACGAAATACATCACAATTGAGAGACAATAGTTTTACGCTGCTCTCAATCAAGAGCATCCAGTAAATTTGAACTCTGATATTCATCTATTTGTGGAACAAAAATCCAAGGGAAGATGGGATGAGAAGCGTGGACAACTTGTGTCCACGAAACCCACTACCATTCCCTTTGAATGTCGATCATCAGAACTCTCCAATCTACTAATTAGAAGCAACCCTACAATGCACTAATATAAAAAAATCCTTCCACTAACGCAACATCACTTGAGCAGCCTAGTAGCTACTGGAGGAAAGAACAACATAATGGACACATAAAATATCATAAAGCCTGGACCAAAACCACCAATGGGGGCTTAATTAACTGTGATTAATCCAAAGAGAAAAGTTGAAATGGATCTAGATCATCCTATACACTCTCTCTTCTCGGCACATTATTCACTATTAATGAGTAATGGATTCACTTGTTAATGACACGTGTTATTTGAATGCATGGTAAATAATCTGTGAAGAACATAATTGAAGAAAAAGTGTATTAACCAACGGGCTTTTGATCCAATGATACTCTTGAGGTCAAGGGTTCAAGTCTCTCCTCTCCCTCCCCCTCCTTCCAAAAAAAAAAAAAGGAAAAAGTGTATTGGATGAAATGTTATTGTTTACATTTTAAAGCACATAGCCTTTGCGGCCGATTTCCTGGAAGTTGCTTCTGGGACCATAACTTGGAAGCGAACCAAACAAAAGATTGTACAAGTGGAATGCAACGTTCAAGGGAGGTTTCTGCTCCAGATAAAAAAATTATAAAGGTCGATCACTACCATCGTCTAAGTGAGTTTTCTTTCCAATAATAGCAAGGTATACTGTAGGAATTACATTTAAGAGAAAGTAATATAATACACACCCTGCCTGCCCACAGTATTAATGGAGCCAACAAAATACAATATACCATATACCATAAAGTACTACAACTTACAAAGGTACTATGATATGATGTCCGAAAGTAAATTTGGATACGAAATAGGTTTGGTTTATTTGTAATCATTTCTTCTGTAAATAATAAAGTGACACGAATAATAAAATGAGAAAACTTTACGCGCACACAGTTGTTAGACAAAAGGAGGATGTAGAATACCAAACAATTTCAACAACATTCAACTTAGAATGATTGAACAAATCCCCATCATGAGCTGCATAATAAATTAGAGAAAAAATAGATAATGTTTCAAGTTGTGGGTGCTTATCCAAAAATCCAATCACTGGTATCTAAGAGCATCTCCAACAACAGTAGCTATTTTAGCTACCCAAAAAACAACTTTTTCTATTTTAGCTACTCACTTTTTCAATACACACTCCAACAGATTCTCTATATTTTTAACTACTCCTTTTAAATATTATTTATCATCTATTTTGTATTATATTTTTTGGGAATAGTTAAAGGGAGAAAGAGAGAGAATGGAAGAAATAAGAGGAAGAGAGAGAAAATAATATATATTTATGTTTACATATTGCTACAGTGATTCTCTATATTTAGAGAATCACTGTAGCAAAAATGCATTATAGCTATTATGAAGAGCATCTGTTGGAGCATGAACAGTGGCTTTGATTAGCTAAATTATACCTATTTTGATGATTTACAGCATCTGTTGGAGATGCTCTAATGAACTTAAAACATTAAATACCAGGTGACTCCAGCAGTGTTGGTAATTTTAGACATGATTTGCGCATTCAAAATTAAATCGATACAGAATGAGCAGATTTTTATTGGATTTAACGGGTTTGGATAAAAAAACGAGTGCACTGATATAATTCATCAAATAAGTTGGCCGACACAAATTCAACTTGTATATTGAACAAATCTAAAGTGACATAAACTCAACGGTACACGAGTATAAACTAAATCGAACATGAGTTGAACAAAAAGTTTAACACACTACCCATTACAAACCCTAATTCTCACCCTCCAAGGACTAAAAGAAGTAGCTAGAAATAAGGATTTTTAGGCATCAGATATTCCAAGATGCGCAAGAGATCGAAAAGAAATCATTAGATCACTAACGATTCGATTTAATATTCATTGACAGCCAAGCTGAAAGAGGAAGGAGGTGAAATTGCCTACACTGTAGGACTCCACTAGAGTGGCAGTCTGGCCACAACTGCAAGAAAGTAAAGCTGCAACCAGAACATCCCACTGCTTTAATAGAAAAGGACCACTTCTTTTGGCAGATACAATCCTTAGTACTAGATTTGTTCTTACATATCTTAACAAACTAGGAATATTTCTTCTTCGTAGCCTAAACTTTTGATTAGCTTATACAGCCGTGAAATAGATAGTAAATTATTCTAAAGTCAGGGAGGCATTTTCAAGGGACCAGGTCAAATAAAGGAGAGGTCCAGATATATCTGGAAGAGAACTGGGTGAACACCGAATAGTTGTTTATCGTTGTAAAAAGTAGTATAAAATAAAGAAGATGTAGTGACTTAATTTGTTGAGGTTACAAAAAATTAAGGTTATGTGTAATCAATCCTAAAAGGATTATAACTCATCTAATTTTTTGCCGTAATTTGACACATCTCAAAAAAAAAAAATTTAATTTTTAATATCCTCATTTGAAACTGTAATCTTACACTCCTTTTAGGGAAATTTTAAGTTACAAAAAAAAAAAAAAAGGTTAATTGCATTGGAGGTTCTCAAAGTATGATGTTTGTCTCATTTTGGTCCCCAATATTTCAATTGTATTATTTTGATTCCTGCAATATTAAATATGTTTCTATATGGTCTTTCAAGCAGACAAAATTTAGATTATCAACGATTTCTTATCATAAACTTGTCACATAATATCTAAATATGGACAAAAAATAATTTTGATAGTTTTGAAACAAAATTTGGGTAGCTCTTGACAAAAAATGTGTAATATTGGTAGCTTTTGACCAAAATTTGGATAGCTCATTATCAAAACTATGTAATTTGGGTAGCTATTTAACCAAAATTTGAGTACAAATTTGGTCAAAAATTATCCAAATTATTTTTTTGTCTTTATTTAAGTATCACGTGACAAGTTTATGATAAAAAATCATTAGCAATCTAGACGTTATCTGCTTGAGGGACCATACAGAAACATATTCAATATTTCAAGGACCAAAATGTTGCAATTAAAATATTGGGGACCAAAATGAGACAAACTCCATACTTTAGGGACCTTCAGTGCAATTAACCCTAAAAAATTGGTACTGTACCACCGATTACCACTTTTTATGGATAAAATTATAACTTTAAAAAGAGAAGTTATAACTGCTCAACGGAAGACCATGATCGATTATGAAAATCTCGGTATCGATTTCAATCTCCCATAATTAATCATGTCTTTTAAAATTGTAACTTACACATCAAAAAAATTGTAACTTAATCTTAAAAAGTTATAATTTTTGGTACCGTAACAAATCAATCACAAGAGGTTGTCTCTTTTACTTGATATCTAATGTCGTCTAGTACTCCCTTTATTTGAAAAAATTAAACAAAAAAAAAAAGAAAGAGAGAGAGAGAGAAGAACACCAGATTATTCGCCCAGCTCATTCATTCGCGAATAGTTGTTTGGGTTCAAAAGGTCGATCATTTGCAGCCCTATGTGTCAACGACAAAGATTAACAATTTTTCTTTTGAAGAAATAAAGTATCTTTTACCTACCACCGAAAGTTTTGGTTCCAATAGGCGTCTACTAAGAATCAGGTTAGGCGTTCATTTTTTATATAGTTAGCATCTCCTGAAACTTTATACCAAGGTTAATCATGGTTGTTCACCAACATATCTGATAAATTTTCCAGAAAGTGGTCAAAATTAAGCCATTTTCTATGTGGCTGCTGTGGAAGACAGCAAAATTGGACAGTAACATATGACACATACAATTTGTACGAGGCCCTGCAAGTCAATATTAAATGGTTAACAAACACCACTAGCTGGTGGTTCAACTGATATTTTCATCTATATGGTGTAAAAAAAGTGCAGATTTCAAGTTTCGAGAAGGGATGGAAAAAAGAAAAGAGGATGTTAAAAGACGTGCAAGATTTACCGAGGACATAGACCAATAGCCTTACAATATTCAGGGGAAACATCACAGAACAATTTCACATAGCATTGAAAGACAAAGAGAAAGAGAATCAAATGACAAACAAATTGTGACGGCTTAAAATTCGGGTGTCCGTAATTATCCGATTGATCACCCATCAACCCGCAGAATACCTGTAGATACAGTGTAATTTGATATCACGCCGATATGCCCATTTACCAGGATCCATAACTTAACAAAATTCGGGCAGAGTCTCCTTTGTACGGGAAGCTCTACCCAAAATGCAACCTGTGCAATCCTATAACATTAACCACACCGGGTCCATTCATCCATACTCAATTACATAGTATTGGATACTACCATAATCATCATCACTACGTACATTCATTCATAAAAGAATAAATGTCTCAAAAGAGTCTCATATACATGCCTTTTAAATATAAACAAGTTTTTGTTCCAAAAATTATACAAGGCCAAAAGTAACATATACAAGGGACTGCAAAGTCAAAATAAGAGCCACAGACCGGCTCTGTGGTCAAAACGGGCCCATGGCCTTGCCTTCGGTGGACGCCTGGGCGATATCTGAAAAATGTTCCCATAAAAGGTGAGCCAACACTCAATAGGGTAACTCCTATAGAGAATACCTCTCAACCTAAATGCATATGAAATGTCACATGCAACAATCATTTCATGCATTCATTCAAATATGTATATTATGAACAAATGTCATAAATCATGTCATACCATGAGATGAGACTCATGCAAGCAATACCAACATCGAGTCCCATCCTAAGCTCCCACAACACATGTAATGTCATGCGTATGTATCCGGACATTCCAAGCCCCCGTCATTAGTGTTATGTACACTCAATGACTAATTAATTCATTTTCTTGTGTCTTTGTGGGGAGATGATTAATGGTATTACACTAATGGGACACCAACCATCAACGGATTTTTAGGACATCCCACCTGCGGCTCCATTTTCGCCATTACACTTTTCTGGAATTGCACCGCCGGAAAGTGTATAAATCAAGTAAGCGGGTCTTGCACCCGAGGGAGAAATCTAACCCTTCTTGCTTTCCCCGACACGTTTATCCATTTAATTTTTTCCGTGCTACTCAGCCGGACCTTGGTGCGACTTTCCCGACCCCACGATCAACCACCTATGTGGTGATTGATTTCATACCATGCACATACTCCCACTCATGTTAATGTCCATGAATGTAGTACAACTCATGCATAATGCAATACAATATGCAATTGTCTTTAGTACCATTTACAATGTCCATTACATAATGAATGCAATGTAATGACATTTTCAACACAATCTCAAACATGTTATGTAAGATAATTAACTCAACTAACATACTTGTATTCACCTAAGCATTTAAACAAACACCAAGAGAGCACATCAATTTACACAACTAACATGTTTATTAATTCTATAAACATACACACAAGTCCACCACCATAATCATATGCTAAATAATCATTTAACGTACATATTATTTCATAATCACATAACAAGCTAATAATTTTATTAAACTTGATATGTCGTTAAAATATCAAGTCATGCTAATGTATAATTAACATGCTTTAAATCACTAACATTAACTTACACCAAGTTAATTATAATAAAATTTTACTAATTACAAAGTTAATTATAAATCTTATTTTTGACCCACTAGTTACACTAGTCAAGGCCTAACATGTGATATACACCCTTAGCTTGTCCATTTCATATGTCATATTTTAAGTTAAAATTACATCTAAATAGGGGAAACCCTACCTCTCGTAGCGTGAGCCCACGTAGTAGACTCCAAAGAAAGCCTGAATTTAGCTTCCCAAGCCTTAGGTTTAGATTCTCGTCTTTGATATTTTTTGAGAAAAATACGATCTTTAGTGTGGTTCCGTAGCTCTCGTTGCGTAGAGTAACTTTAATTCTTGGCCCGAAGCGATTAAACGGTTAAATCTTCGTAGATCCAAGGAAGAAAGTCAGGAGGTCTATTTTTTCTTTTTTTCTTTTTTTTTTTTTTTTTTTTTTTTTTCTTTCTCTTTCTCTTTCTCTTTCTCTCTTTTCTATCTCTCTGTCTAGCCGCCTCCGGAGAAGAAAGCAAAAGTGGAAGACAGAAGTCTTCCACTTATATATATATAGTCTAAATCTATTTTTTTTTAAATTACGTTTTTGACCCATACTTTAACAATTAATTATTATTTTACCACCTTTAATTAACATTTTAATAAAAAAAAATTCGGGTTTTACACAAATAGAAGGCAAAGAGGGATGAATCAAGTAAAGAGGATGAAGTGGACAATTTTGTTTTGTACGAATCAGAAAAATAGATAGATAAATATTGTATGAAATTGACCTCGGCAAAGCTTGCAATAATCAAGATGTTACAAGAAACAAAATCTTACTAATCATCAATTTCATTTTCTGGAAGGATTGCCATTAGACGGCGCAAATGATGGCAGTGGAAGCAGGTGAAACAAGCATTTTGGTTTTTTGTTTGCCTAGCCTTGAATTTTGGGTTCGAAGTTCTTTCCTTTCTTTGTTATTTGCCTTCTTAGTCTTGGTGTGTTTTGACTAGGTTGAGAATTATCCTCTATGGCCTTCGGGCAAGTGTCAAGCCTCGGAGCTTGATTTTTCTTTTGTCCTCTCTTTCTCCTTAATTTCAATTTTACTTTGCCAAAAAAAAAGGAAAGAGAAAGTCTCACTCTCTCCCTCTCTCTCTCTCTCGTCCGATACTGTGGTCATGATTATTTATTGGTCACTATAAATCTTATATCAAAGAAAGTCATGAAAATTTTTATTTGCTAACGTTATAGGATTGATTTTAATTTTTTTTATGGTAACTTGACCATCGTGTTTTAACAGCACTTTTTTAATGAAAACTTGAACCCAAATGATTGGTATCTGATCTCTATTAAAATGTGACTACCAGTACAGTACATCCTTCAGACTACCTTAGTCTGAACCACAGAACCAGTGATTAATATCTAACGTTGTGTTTGGTACGCGGTAATGCTTTTCAGTAGGAATGGAATGAGTTTGGGAATGGAATGAACTTGGGAATGGAATGGAATGCGCATTACCATTCCAATGTTTGGCAGCTGTTTAGGATTAAGTGCTGGAATGGAATGTTCATTTCATTCTTATGCTTGGATAAAATAATTTTTTCATTGGAATGGAATCAACTTTAACCAAAATATTCATAGCGACTAAAAATAATTAATAACAATTTTTTTTATGATTGTGATGCCTTTAAAAGTTATGTGTAAAAAAATTTATAATTAGAAAAATTGATAATCCATTGAAAAAAATTAAACCCCTATAAATTTTAAAAAATTAGAAAACAAATTCCTTTAAACATATGTTCACAAAAAGAAATCAAAATCAAAAAATATTCAAAATTTGTCATTCATTTCAAATGAACAACGATAGTTCTTTGTGAATTCAATAGAGCACATGTGCAAACTCAAAAAAAAAAAAAAACTATCAAGACAACTAGGAATCTTATCCGAACATGCAAGTTGAACCAAAAAATAAATCAATGAAAAGTAAGTCCAAAAAATAATCAACAGTATACAGAAAACAAAAACAAGTTGAATAAAAAAAAGAATTCTTAAATTTCATTCATTTCATCTCAATAGCATTGGAGGTAGAATTCCAAGAAACAAAATCATTCTCAAATATAAGTACAAAAAATTACACTCTTTGTCTACTTGCTCTCCACTCATCAAACATTTTGTTTGCCAAATTCAATCTAAATGTTGACCACTCGTTGGATGTTTCAACCGTGGTAATATGATCATCATGTACATCATTTTCCACCACGAGACCTGCTGCGTCTACCTCCGCCTTGATTGAGTCTATTGGCATCTGATCCCTGATATGGTTGTGAAGCACATGATCGTGGGCACTGTGGTCAACATATCTCACAATTTCACGAAAAAAATGCCACTAAACTTACAAGCATGTTTACAATTATGCCAATGTTAAATGGTAAGGACAAAAATACATGCATAAAGCTGAAAGGAAATATAATAACACGTCTAAACAACAATACATGTATACTGGCTATAATTCTACTACGTCAATTCCTTCTCAGAAAAGAGGTTTTTTTTTTTAAAAAAAAGGCGAGAAATAGATGCTTATTGAACTGATGACATTGTGTATGTACAGACAGGAGGGCTAGTTGAACGAAAAAATTGGGACTAACCAGCATCAAGCATGCCTATCAAAGTCAAACTCACAGATTCACAAGGTGAGACTGATCATCAAAATGAAATGCAATCTGCTTCAAGCTAGAAAAATATTTTGGAGTGTATGATCTGTTGGATTTGATTGACACCAGCTCTTGACTGGATTGTCTTATGCTGCTATGCTTCTCTGTTATGCATTTTTGAAAATTTTGTCCAGGAAAATTTTGTTCACAACATTAATAAAAAAATGATCCAGAAAATATCCTCTATAAAACAACCCTTTCTCATTTAGGATTATCATCGAACAGGTTTAAGACGTAATCCCATTCAACTGATTTAACTTGTTCGCCCAATAGATTTCCAACCCAATTCAATCGTATAAGCATGAAAACTAATTCAACTGAATATGTACAACAATTACTCATTGATCAAGACAACAGAAAAACATACAAATTCCATCATAACAACAAAAACATTGCCCAAACCCCAACAAACATGCAATTGTTGACTAACGTAAGTGAAGAATTACCTGAGATTGGTGGCGCTGCGGTTTTGCTGTCAAACATTTTGTCAGACAGGTGGAGGGCAAAGTACAAACTTGTTCATATTGTGAGAACCCATAAAGGAGCTGATGATAAGGCCTTCCAGTGCGTGTATCAGGAGCAAGATGACAATGGAAAAACCGGAGTTTCTCTCTCCAAGGATCTGATGGCGATCGCCGGTGGTGCTCTGAGGATTAATATCACAACAATGGGTCCTCTAGTTCTTCCAATTAGTCAACAACTCCTTTTCTTTGCCACCCTTGTTACAAGAAAACTGTTTGATTCGAAAATCAAGCCTTATATCCCAGATTTCAAGCTAGCTTTTGATCATTTCTGCATCCACGCCGGTGGGAGAGCTGTGATTGATGAACTGGAGAAGAATTTGCAGCTCCTCCCACTTCATGTCGAGGCTTCTCGGATGACTCTGCATCGATTTGGGAACACAAGCTCGAGCTCGATTTGGTACGAATTGGCCTACACGGAGGCGAAAGGGAGGATGAGAAAGGGAAATCGAGTATGGCAGATTGCTTTCGGAAGTGGGTTCAAGTGTAACAGTCGAGAGTCGAGAACAGTCGAGAGTTGAGCAGAGCCTGCAGAGGAGTGGAGGAGGGAAGAGAGATTTGGCGAGGAGAGCAGCCGATAAGAGAAAACGAAGAGGCAAGAAGAAGAGAAAAAGAAGAATCGGGTTTTTTTGTGTTACGAATTTGGGTTGATTACCGAGTGCTTTGGAATGGACAATACCATGTGTTATTTGGTAATGAGTAATCCCATGTTTTGTGGGATTAACTATTACTTAGGAATGGAATGAATTTTCATTACTACATACCAAACATTGGAATGAGCATTACTAAGTAATGGTCATTCCATTCTCATGCTTCATTACCCCCAACCAAACACAGCGTAAGTATTTACCCATCAAATCCCCCTTTATGGAAGTCCCAACACAGATCAAGAGTTTTGAGAGCATGCAAATAGAGCCCCAGAGGAAGAAAAGAGGGAACAGGAATTGGGTACAAGACTTTGCAGGAAGCTACTCGATACACCTTCAACCCATTAAAGGCAGTGTATAAACAGATTAATTGACAGGTTAATGGTATACTGCACACTGCACATTATAAATGTAATTCCAATACAAGACAATAGTCCTGAGTGGCTGAGTCTGCATTTAAATCTCCTACCAGTTTAGTAAACCAGTAGGTTCAGACACAAAATCTCATTTCAGAAGAGCTAATTCAACTACGCTTCCACAACAGATTTCAGATCATAGAGCGGATTGGTTTGGCAGAAAAGCTGCCAAAGCGGTTAAGTGAAGTGTGTCTTTCGATCATTGACTTCCAACTGGTAATGGCTATGTGCCAATCAAGGAACAGTCGATGCCAGAAAAGATCGGGTTCGCTGAAGCAGCTCAGCTTTTACAGAATCTGGAACAGAAGCTGCATAAACATACCAATACACATTTTATGTAAACAAGAAGTATGAGAAAACTAATACAAGTATAAATTATTCTGGTCTAAGAGATAAAGTAGACATCGTAAATAAATGTTTCTGCGACGATATTGATCAGCATAGATTGGAACAGATTGCCCTTGTAGTCCACTTCAGATGAACACAAGGACGTCATGTATCATTTTTGATTTTGCGGATCTCTGAGTAGCCTATAGAAACAAATTACTCTTGCCAAGTATAAAGGAATAGTTGTATGCATATTATTTAGATTTTGAGCTGGATTATTTGGCAGATTACATATTCATTTACCATTCACTGGTTGAGAATGGTAATGGTATTTTCTTGAATTGCCATCTGTTTTAGAATGCTTGATCGATTAGAATGAGGGCACATGATATGTGGCAATAAATCACATACAATTTCCAGTTTGAGAAAATATCCACAAATAGGCAAGTTTAAAATACAGCTCTTTCTATTTACCTTCTGGGAAAAAAAATACAACTCTTTCTGCAGAACTTTAAATTGCAGATACTAACCAACACATATACAGATGATGCATGACTCCTTTTTGATGTAGTTCCTCCTTCAACTTGGACGAGACACATAAGCTAACAATTTCCTTGAGCCACATAAATGATGCTCTCATGTTTACTTTCTGACTTCTGATTAATAGCAAGTCATATTATTTATCATTTGGATAGTTCTCAATTATGATTTATAGTAAGCCATAATATTTGTCATTTGGATAGTATGCTTGGGGTAAAAGCCACATGGTTTCACGTTTATACTAGTCTAATGACAGTTTCTACTAGTCTACTTGCCATTAATCATTTTTAGTTTTTACTTTACTTTTTTCCAAGTGGGATCATCTAAACTACTTCCAATCACACAAAACGCTGCTTAGAACTGCTGAAAACTTTTTCACTGGAAAAAAACTTAATTCAAAAGTAGGACCATACAATTATTCATTTGAGAGACAAGGCTGGCATTGAAGAATACATGCCAAATCCAACAAGGTTCAAGGATTAACCCACCCACCTCTACCTTTTGGGGTGATGACATGAACAAGGTTGTCTAGTGTCACGTTATTCCTTCCTTTCTTCCTTGTAAATGCCCTTGTGTAAACAAAATAGAGACAGCAATTTTAGGTGTACTTAAGAAGGAGACAATCTTGTATAGATCAATAAGAACACAAGATAAGAAGTGGATAGGGCAAATAACTAGCTAATCAATGCACCTAAACTCATAACACTAGTTAAGCATTAAAAATCAAAACTAAAACCAATCAAGAAAGTCTGAGTAAAATTCTGCTTTAGTTGCTGTATGGATTTTTTTGTCCCATATGCTGATGTCAAGCCGAGGGGCTTATCATCAAATTTTAGGACAAGAAGTTAATTTTCTTTTGCCAACTAATCACTTGTTTCTTTTACATATGCACAGAAGTAAGAAGGCTATAAATGATTCTTTTCCACATCTTTTCTTTCTTCCATCTCTGTTGACATTTGTGAGCCTCAATTAGTTGGATGGTAAAAGGTCTGGACTAAGTGTGCGCTCACTTTTGGAGCTGGAGTCCAACAATATCTCAGTGCCAGCTCAGCACGTTGTCATACTCAGACGAATATATATGCCGCAACAGCTTTGTTTTCTTTCAATATTTTGACCATGATTTAAGGTAATAGATGCATTGGCATTCCTAGTGGTAGCTCATCCATTTGATAAAGCTCTCATGAGGAGTAAGTACTAGGTTCGAATATCCCATGATGACCCATAGATTTACCCTCTTGTGTGGAAAGGCGGCTTTACACAAGGTCCAGCATTAGTCCGAAATGTGAACGGGGGTAATAATGCGGTGATCTACTGAGACAGTTGAGATATCAAAAAAAAAATAGATGCATTGTCATTCCCATATTCTCTCACTTAATAGCAAACACTGCATACAACAATTACACAGCACCTAAGAACAATTCAATGCTATTATCCTGGTTGGAATTTATTTTCACTGAATAATTAAGGGCTATTCGTTTTCTGAAGACAATAGCATTGGAATGAAAAAACAGCGACCGCAAGAATAATAAGAAACTACAAATACAAATGAATAGATAGAGAACCTGCAAAGAGATTTCATTTCATCCCGCCAACCACATTCTATAAGTCTCTCCCTCAAAAGCTCCTTCAATCGTTCCTTCTCTCCACTCTCTATCAACTACGGACCAATCAAAATATAAAAATAAAAATATCCAAAAAAATGCAAATCAGAAATACAAATTAACAAATCAATCCAAGAACTGCACGAAAATTAAACACAAGCACAAGCAGAATTTTCAAAAAATAAAAGTTAAAAATCGAAATTTCCCAGCCTATGAGCATAGTTTGGAATTGCTCATCAACGAAACAAATTATCGTGATTATGAGTAATTAATCAGTACGGATGTCATTAGTAATCACCTTCATGTTGATAACTTCTTGGAGATTGGGCTGACGATCTTGTTCTTCATCTGCGTCTGGGGTTGGAGGACGTTTGATCGAAGCCCTCCTGTTTATAGAACAGAGAAATTGCAAGTAAATACAAAATTGTGATAATGAATAATATCAATAACTCACATTTTCTTTTCTTTTCTGGTTCAGAACTACTCCAGTCTCCAGTGGGTTGAATTTAGATTAATGTAAGCTTCCCTAGTTCCCAGACGCTCTGGATGATATGGGTTACGAGCAGATAAAGCCGTTTTACCTTTTTCCTTTTTTTGGTATTACGATTTTATATCATTTTACAAGTATTTTGATTAAATTTTTTTTAATCAAAGATAAGATCATGATTTAACCGAAGACAATTGAAAATTAACAACTTTGATTGTTTAAATAAAGTTTAAGCTTTGGTTGTTTCTAATTTTCTTCCATCTCGAATGACTTATTTAGCTTAGTTAGTATATGAAATTGACTAACAAATTTACATGCTAAAAAATAAATTTAAATTTGGCTTATTTATTTGATATTGAATGACTTTTTAATGAGCAAATCGGGAAATGGGTTTCAATAATTTAATTATTGTTACTAAAAATATTGTCCCAAAAAAATTTATCTTGTTTTTAAATAAGAATATATTCACGATATAGATCATAGTATATGATGAGTCCAGATTCTGTTAGGTCCAAGTCCAATTAATGAGATATGTCCAAATCAACTAAAAGAAAAGTCAAGTCTAGTTCATGGAGTTCGGCCTAGTCCAGAAGTCTAGGATTTCAAGAAGATTAGCCTGACCGAATCACTTGGAATAGGTCACCCTGACCAAACCACTTTATATCTGTGTTGTTTGTGTGGATCTCACATTTATTTGCTTGTGTGGATCTCAGCTTTATACTTACTGCATTCATTACATATATTAATTACTCGACAAGTGGTGTATAAATTCACTTTTGTGCATCATCAGTATTTAGAAATAAAATTTATATGTTGAATGAAATTCACTTCTAGATCTACAAATTAAATGTCTAAATTAAGTAAAATATAAAAATAACGTCAATACTTTTTTAACCAATGTTTAAATATTACTTTAGACGGTGGTTTTAAATATTTCTTCATTTATTTAACTAACTGATTTTGTCTAACATTAAAAAGTTAATTAATTTCAAGTGTGTGCTATTTATTTACTATTGAATATTATATTTAAATTCTCTGCAATACACTTCCACTCAATTTCATTCAATAATAAATCATCAATTATATACGAATGAGGGGTACATATATAAATTATGAATCCTTTGGTGGGTGATTTATCATTATGTAAAAAGCGTATATCAACCCTTTGATATTATCACGAGTCATAGTAGTGTCATACTGTCCGTGTCGCCCATGGTAACATAACTTTCTCCCCTTTGGCGCCAGATGCATTTGACGTGGCGGGTAAATAAACAACATGACTACATTACCCTTGCTATATTCCAAAAAGGCCTTCAAACATCGCATAAGCTCTGTGTAATATAACTGAGCTTGAAGCCATTTATTGCCAATTCACGCTTCACAAAAAATCTCAAACAATTTACGTTTCCCGCCAAATCCAAAACTTGAAAACCAGTTCTCATCCCCAATTCTTCACTCCTCCACTCCCACAGTTTGCTCACCGACAATGGCAGAACCAGAAGATGAGAACAACGACATAGGTACACCTCACCAACCCACACTACCCACTGGCCGAGTCAAGAGACTCATCAAACTCGACAAAGACATCAACAAGATCAACTCAGAAGCCCTATTCCTAATCTCATGCTCCACAGAACTCTTCCTTCAATCCCTCGCTGAAAAATCAGCACAAGTCGCGTTAGAGAAGAAGAGAAAGACTGTGAAGCTCGAGCATTTGAGAGTAGCGGTGAAGAGGCATCAACCGACTAGTGATTTCCTCCTGGACTCGCTCCCATTGCCGGCTCAGCCGTCCGATAAACCGGTGACAGAGCGGATGAAGCATCGGTCCGATGATAAGGCGGTTCCGGCTGGGACTCGGAGGATTGATGCTTTCTTTCACAAGTGTTCTTAGGTCTTTATGATTATTGTTGTTAATTATGATACAGT
This sequence comes from Ilex aquifolium, assembly GCA_951799425.1. Lineage (NCBI taxonomy): Eukaryota > Viridiplantae > Streptophyta > Magnoliopsida > Aquifoliales > Aquifoliaceae > Ilex > Ilex aquifolium. The sequence continues at coordinate 29,120,703 of OX637407.1, read as the reverse complement.
ATTTGGCCTGTGGAATCATATAATTTGTGTATTGAAGCTGTTTTTGTTCTCGTAATTCAATTATATTACTAATCTATACCTAATTTCTGTATTTGTTGATAAAAGATTTGAACAACATTAAAAATCACTTTCGCATTGTCAGTGTTTCTTATGGTATCTTCATTGTTTTTCATCTTAGTTTATTATATTTAATTAATTAGTTGGAAATACTAATGTTGATTGGTATTTAAAGGTGCACACAGTTTGCAAACTTCTTCTTCCTCAGGCACAATACTTGTCATGCAAGGGAAACGGTTGTCACTTGAATCAATTCATATAGGAATGGGATTCAAGAATCCTGAGGAGGCAATAGAAGGCAAAGGTATTTATTTATTGCCTCAAATAGTTTCACTATTGCATGCCTTGCATCAAAGCTGTCATTCAATTGTTCCGAGTAAATGAATGTTCATGGGACCTTGAGCATTGTAATTGACCTGATAAATGTTCATAGATGTGAGGCTCCACAGCTATATATTCTTTACTAAGATGATTGGGTCAATTAACTGTTAATTTAGTGGATGATTTGGAGACTTGACTCTAATGTGATAGAGAACTAGAAAGGCCAGAATCGTGCATATTTGCATCTAGTTTGACAGATGCATGTTGATAAGAGCAGATAAGGCATTACTCGATTCAGCATCAGGTAAACAAAAGCTCTTTGATTGGGGAAAACACATTTATTTTACTTCAGAAACACCAAATTACTGCATATCACACTGCAGTATTGGCATGTACTAAAATAAAAATCAATCATATTTTTGTGTTTAATCTTACTTGCTATCCCAAGCAGCTTAAAATTCTAAATGAGGGCCTTCATAAAGAGGCAAGACATAATTATCAAAGTATTTTTACAAACTGACAATAGAAGCTGAATTATTCTTTTGCGCAATCATTATTTTTGCCTGTCAGAACACATTGTAATCTCTCCTACTTGGTGAATTCTCATTAAACGTGAAACCTCATCCATCTGATGCAAAATTTAAGGTGAGAAGGGGCCAGAAAATGATGAGACTACTGAAACTGTATCTTCTTTGAGATGAGAAGCAAGGCGGCTGTGAGCATATGTCTTTGGTCCATGTGCCTTTTTTCCTTCCTTAATGAAGGATATGCCTTGAGTTGGTGAACTGATGCTATTTGTTCCTAGCTGCTGTATACCCAAAGAAAGTCTCCTGTTCATAGGTGTAGCACTGCTAAAACCTCCATTTAAGCTTCTGCTTTTCAGTCGCCGATTACTAGTGCTTGGCCTAGGCCCAAGCAAATTGTTTTGCTCGACTATTACCTGACTCTGAACTTTTTTCTTTTCCTGTTGGGGAGAAGCAACTTCATCAGAAAGAAAGTAAACTTTAAAAGTTTGTTGTGGATGAATTTAAATTATTGGACCCATATGCTAATTTTAAGAAACCATTACAAGGGACTGGCATAACAGGAGAGAGGCAACATATATTTGCATCTTGTGAATAACTGTTGGACTTATTCGCCTGTGTAGTGAAACAATGATACTAACCCTTTGTCTTTGCTTCTCCTCTTCTTTTTCCTGCCTCAACATATTGTACTGTTCCAACATGGCCATGAGAGACACCTAGGTAACAGGAGCATTGAGTACTAATTTGAAAGTGAAATGTTTTACTAAAGCAGAAATACATAGTTGAATTGCAAGATGTAGTGTGCAGCATAAACGAGCTTAAAGTACATATTGATTTTCTTGGTATTCTACTTCTAGTCTGATTTCTACAGTTAGATCATAGGATATTATATCACAAACATCGTGTAATTATTTCTTATTTGAGTTGCTGTTAGAACTAGACCTACTCAGCATAATTTTTTAAGCTTGTGAATGCTTTTGCAGTTTCTTTTGTTTTATATTCTATCAGATCATTTCACCAATTTTTTGGACCTTAGAGTTTTATTGCTTTAATCTGTACTTCTCTTGTTCTTTGATAGAAGCTGGTGAGAATTGGGGTTGGGGCGCAGGGTTGTTCTTTATCTGGGTAGATCTGTGGAAGAATTGATCAAAATCTTCATTTTTTACAACCAGAAGAACCTGCAAAGAAATAGCTTAATCTACAAACTTGTTGCTGTAATCTCAAAAAGGTCTTGCCATCAGTAATATGGGCTCTAAAGCCCGAATTTAAGTTTCCTGATATCTAATTGATTTTGCCACTTCATAGTTTGTGGAACTTTCCCCTTCTTTGGTATACTAGTGTTAAGCTTGACGTATTTTATTAAAATGTCCAGAGATGCTTCAAGCCGAATATTACAACTGTGTTGAAACAAAAGTACTCATAGATAGTAGTTATCTCACCTCATCGTACAAGAAAATTTTGTTCCTTTCTTCTTCCCAGCTCTTAGTCTTGGCTATCAGTGACTCCACCAAAGCTGCATTGACACCATTTTTTGAATATATATGTTTAGTTGCCTGTCAACGAGGTTTAGGATTAAGTGTCGTGGGTCTTTCTTTGTTATTCCGATGGTCCGTTACTCATCCAGTGAATGAGATTTGTCTAGAACAATGTTATTTATAGTGACTTCTGCATATTTTTAGTTTGTATCCTTTTTGGAAAGCCTTACCTGGTATTTTGTTGACCATTATCCGGGCACGTTCTGCTCGTCTTAGATTCTTGTGAGCACCTCTGCTAACTGAATACCGATTGTCATCCTGAAAACATTCATATCACAGAAAACCTAAAAAGATGAAGAAATGTTGGAGTTAGCTGATCATGGAGATCAACAATTGAAGAAACTTGCCCTGCTATATTCTTCCAACCATCGTTCCTCATCACTTGCTAATATCCACTTTTCCACCTTCTCCATTATAACCTTCCTGCTAAAAGCTTCTTCTTCTGCTCTTGATATCTGTTCATCCATGCTCATGAGGAGATCGGCATGGTCAATCTCCCCTTTTGTATATTTTCAGTCAGTTTGTGAACCAGTAGAATATTAGAGGAAAACAAGATTACAACGTGGAGAAACAAATAGTAATCACTAGTCAGACCAGAGTTTATTAGGTTGATTATATTGTCCATCTCTGATTGTGAAGGAATCTCCATGTGTGATTGATTGCATATTTCCTCAAGCTCCTTGTGTTTCTTAAGGAAAAGCTCTTTCATTTTGCACACTTTTAACTGATCCAGTCTCTTGACTTCAGCCTCAGCCTTGAAACAAATTGAAAAACATATATTAGCTCTTACATGTGGTATTGATGTGCTTGATAACCATAAGTTATATATACTGACCTGCTGGATTATATCGAGGGTAATGCTTCCAGCAGTAGAAATTTCAGGTGCTGAAACTGATAGTAAAGTGGTAACATGGGAAAGTTGACGGTCTTCATAAGGAGTATCCATGAGATTCCACAAGTTTGTCAATGCTTTACCGAGATGGTGAAGCTGCAAAGATCACAAAGGGATTTATCTAGCTTCTGCTTTATCTGAGAATTGGGTTAGCAACTATGCTACTAAAAGTTTGAAACAGTAGAAGCATAGTGCTGGTATCATTTAGTTTAGTTACTAGCCACGGCCGTGTGCAATGCACAGAATTTCCGTCCAATCTATAATCTCGTAATCTTGAGAGAGTTTGAGTTTTTTAGGTAACAAAGGAGCGGGTGTCCAAAATGACATAAAAACTAATTTTATGATTCCAGACTCCAAAATGATATAAAAACTATTTGTTGCCCAAAAATGTAGGAAAAATGCAATTTTAACAGCATAAAGTTTTACCTTCTCTAACCGCATTTGCTTTTCTGCTTCAAGAGATTCTACAGTACTGCCGAGTTTAGCCAAAATACTGTCACTTATGTTTTTTGATAGTCCAGACAATTCATTCAAGCTTGGATGAACCTTTGTGATGATCATGGAAGAATTCATTCCCAATGTGGCTGACAGGTTCTGAATTGTGCTTATATGTTTTTCCACTTTTTGGAGTCTGTCATTCTTTGATGTCAACAAGATATGAACAAGGGAAAAAAAATTGAAACGCATTAATTCAATGTGAAGTTGATAGAGCCCCTTAGGAAGCAAATTGCTGATTGCTTTACCTTCTCATTGTGAAGTCTTTGAAGCTCAATTTGGTACTCCTCAAGTTTTTTTAGTGAAAGATCATTCTTGTTAACTATTACATTTGATGATGAATCATCGTATTCTGATTGGCCTGCTACTTCTGCAGAAATTTTCTGAATTTGACCTCGCACAGCTCGGAACTGTTTCACCCTTTCTTCTTTTCTTAATTGCATCTCCCGCAGAGCTGGGGTGATTGAATCTAGCTGCTCCTTTAATGTTCCTGCCATTTTCTCTGGCTGTCACAAGCAGAAATACTTGATTCAGCGAAGGTGAGTAATTTTTTTCCTAACAGTAGTAGAATCTGGTTGCAACGTATCGCACCATGGGCACAACTTTTAGATGGAAGCCATAACACATTTAGGGAAAATCCACATATAATTGTGTATTTTGTCAAATGAAAAGAGTGTTCTCTGTCGACTATAACATTGTGACCAGTCTCTGAAGTTTTTTTTGTAATCATTGAATTTCTTCACTAAGAATTTCAAGTCTGTCTTGCTCTTTAGGCTATAATTGGAGGATAACTGGGTGATTGAGTACTGTCTTATTTTGTTCATCAATTGAAAGTTTCTGCAATTTGTACAAATCAATTTTATATATGTTGATGATACATCTATACAGTAAGATGCGGTTTTTCTTCAGGCAAATTTTCTATTCTCTTGAAAGTACAGAGGTACACTTCAAACTCTCTTTCCCAATATAGGCTACCCCTAAACATCTGACTCCCGCAGCATTTAGTAAATCCTTGAATGCGGAGTGATTTCTAATGCTGGACAATCTACTGGTTTAGTTATACAAACTAGTTTGCTATTCTAAATTCCGGTCAACTGGTCAATAATACTTAACAGACTAGGGAGAATGATAAAGAAACTTACCCGTCCAGGAAGTGAGCGTTCACCAAGTGACAAAAGGAGATCGGTAAATTCTGCCTCGGACTCTGCCAATTCCTGATGTAGTCGAGCTCTTGAAATGTTTGCACTGTCAACTTTCCTTCTGTAAACCTCTAGACACTCTTGTTCTAAGTCCAGTAGAACCTTTTCCCTTTGGAACTGTTCTTCTCCAACTTCATCCCATATCATCTGATTCAGTATTACAGAATCTATTATCAATTAAAGAACTAGGACTACCATCAAGATATAAATAACTTACAAACTACTTGCCTGTAATTCTTGTAGCAAATATCCACATGATGTCTCTTGTAGTGCAAAATTTCTTGTTCCCATCGGTGTTTGGAAGGATCCCATTTGGTTGTTTCTTGCTCGGAATGAAACCGGGATTCCAATAGAGGGGCCTTCTTTAGTATGCAACTAAAGTTTTTTGTGTAGTAGGAAGAGGTTAATATGAGATGAGAAAGACTGGCAAGAGAATGATGGTTGGGGGCCGTGGGTGTCAATTTTTGCTTAAAAGATAAGGCTGCACAGGTAGGTGGTAGTGAAGCTTTGGATTGAAGGATACCCCATTTCTTTGATCCTCCAGGTTCATTCTTTCCCTCTTTTAATATTTTGAATTCCTAAATATATATATATGAAAGTGCCTCTTTATCTATCACATCATTTTTTTATGGGTTTCATTATTTTTATGCCATGTAAACCCTTTAAGGCTTTAACAGAACTTGATTCCCAAGCAATCTATGCCCAGAAAAAGGAAATGAAAAATGTGCGTAACTATAATAGTGTATCACATGATTTGCCTTGTTTAAAAATCTGGGTAATTCTAGTTCATATTGCAATGGGTAAGTTTTTGTTAATTGTTCCTGGTCATGAAATCGAGGGCATATGTGATCACTGATCTAACCTTTCTGCATTCTTTTGTGATTAGCCAAGTCCTGACCATATCGCTTAGTGCTTGCCCCCCTCCCAGTCAACTGACTTCCATAATTTTTCTTACTTGAATTATGATGACTATAAAGATGATAATTTCTCTTCCAATATGGCCTTTCTGTTGTTGAATTTGGCCCTACCTAACATATCCCACCTTGCTATATTTGTATATCTTGATAGGTTGTCATTGTTTTTTTATGTTCGTAATGTCCATGTGGGTAGATTCTATTCTATAAAGCCAAAAAAAAAAAAAAGAAGAATTTTCTAATTGTTCATTTATTATAGGTTTGAGCTAAAATTTCATCCGACAGAATGATCATTTGATTAACCTTGTCTTATCTTCAACATAACCTTGCACCTTGTCCACCTTTCTAATAATAATTCAACAGAATTGAGCAGTCTTTTTCATAAAAGCCTCTTAAAGAAGGTTGGGTGGTGAGGTGATATCTCACCTCTTCTTGACCTTGTTTCTATTCGAATTGATTAGTATTTATCTCCTGCTATCTTATTTTGTGGTAAGCAAGGCCCAAGGAGATTAAAACATTGAATAAGACTGTCAAGAGCAAAATCATGGTATATAGATAAGCCTTAATTAAGATTGTTCGCCAAAAAGGAAGAGTCATCAGGTTCAAACATTGTTTGCATTTTTCTCCCATTGTTTGCTTGTAGAAAGATGATAGTGCACTCAACAGTTAACACCCAATTGGATACTAAAACACGGAGTGTCTCTGATATAATTGGAACGATGATTAACATGTCTCTTGCTATAGGATGGCGAAGAATTTGAGAAATGGTCCAAATTTTCCCACTTTTGCCCTAGCTTTTCAATTGTTAGTTTACAGAACCAACCTCCCCCAGATTCTCACCATTGGCTGCACCACCATAGACATAGAATAGAACTAAATAATAAAATTTAGGCTTCAGTCCGTCTTGAAAGCTATAGAATGTTTTCTGGCAGACCTAACTATCCATTTTGTGCTGAAAATCCAAAAGAGGACCTGATTTTACAGAATTAGTCGAGTGGTATCCGAATTAGATAGACTGATGAAAAATGTATCCACCAGGGGCCAGCAAGTCACATTAGGGTTTGCGTACACTTTGAATCTCTGGGTTGATGGGCTCCGTTTCGTCCTCCCACCCGAATTGTAGTGAAAAATATCAAAAATGTATTAGGAGAAAAGTGAGTATGCAATTTTATCCTAAATACTCGAATGGGGGCTAGAAACCAAACTTGTCCTCATGTTTAGAGTTGTTAGATGTCATAGGTTAATTATAGGTATTAACACCAAAACGATTCACAAGTTGAAGTAACAAGTAAAAGACTATCTCCTGAAAATTTTAAACTTATTAATTTCATCGTTCCCAGCGGCCCCCCACTGCCAAAAAAAAAAAAAAATCAGTAGGGTTGGAAAGATAAAACTTTGGAAGCAGACATGTATTGAACGAGGCTATGATTTTCAGTTCCCTTCGAGAGGGGAGAGAGATTGTACATTCTAAAGTCATCTAAATTAGGGATGTGGGATACATCCATTCTAAGAATCCCTATCTGCACCTTTTCAAGTTGGCTGTCATTAACAGAGAAGGCTATAAGAAGGCATGTCTTCTATCCTTAGGACATCATCCATTAGAAGTTCCTTCTCCAGCTGAGACCGAGTGGATTTCAGAACATCCTATGAAGGACAAATAATTTCATTAGTACCAAGTACGGGGGGTTAAAAAATAGCAAACCTGGTACATGAGTATGTATGCAACTCATAAGTTCTAGGTCAAACTGTGAAGTTGGCTCCAATGGCCGGGAGATTATGTCAAGAAGAGATGGATATCCTTCAATATATGAATAATAAGGACAAACAAGTTGTGCTCACATTGAACTCCATGTAAGTTGCATTCCTCTCCAGCCACTGTTTGTCCATAACCACGAATGCAACGCAGTAAAGCAAGTCAAAGGTCCACTCATTCTCTGAAAGTGCACCAAGAGTTGTACTTAATTTCAAAACCCTGAAACCCTTTTTTAATGAGAGTATAAGGTGTTAAAATGCCCCAACTTTTTTGGGTATTGGTGAAGCATAAATGGAAATGAGCATAAAAAACTCTGAAGATCTGACACTATCATCAGATAAGACAATGCTTTATATCAAAAATTCAAAATTAGTGTAAAGATGCCTTTTTGAATGTTTGAGAAGGTAGCACCTAGGGCTCTACAGGACAAGTGTTGATTTGGAAACTGCTTACCTGACAGCATCTGTAGGAAAACTGCTCTGACAAATGTCCGGGGTTTTGCTGCAAATAATGAAGTGGCTTGTATAAGATTAAACGCAAAAGAGCCAAAAAAAATCCTCAGAAAAGTAAGCGCCTTGGATTTCATTCATCTTCTTCTGCCAGGAAAATATGTCTTAATTTGAACCAGTGACCTAGAGCCTAAGAGTCTAATTGTGGTAATTCGAACAAATATGCCCAACTCTGAACGAAAGGTATTTTGTCCTTACTGGCATCTAGATCAAGCATTTGCATGATCATGAATGTGATATTTACACCAGCAACAGCAAAGGGATACTCCCAAGCGACTTGCTTCCCCCCTTGCTTTTTCAGTAGATGCTGAAAAGACGTCTGTGTCAACAATCAAGTAACTAACATCAGACAAACACAAAATGTTCTTGAACAAGTCATACAGTAGCTAATTATCAGCCAATACCAAAAAAGACTTGAGCACCAAATATCTGGGTAACTCTCCCTCATAGAATAGTTTTTGAGGCAATGAAGAGCATTCATGGTAAATGTTTTGAAACCAAATAAAATAATGGCCTTAAAAATTCATAAATAGGCTTTGTAAGAAAATCATATGTACAACTCTCATTTCCCAATAAAGCAGCCAGATCAAAAACTTACAGAAAATGTCTTGGCAAAAAATAACAAGTTCTCCAAAGAAATAAATCCCGCTCCTCTGCTCAACAGGTAACACCATCAAGATCAACTGATAAGGAAAAAGTAGGCAAAAATATGATAGAGTGAAAATAAAACGACCATATTGTGGATGATGAAGTCAGAGAAAAACCTGAAATCTGTCGATGGATCTCTTCCCTGCCATCCCATTTCTTTCCATTGATCAGATACCAAACCATGTAGCTCCTGATCAGGGTATGTAGCAGACCAGAGAGCTCTCAAAGCTTCCTGTCATTGTAAAAATTTTATAGTGAGTGCAACCATCATTTAACTGAAGTGCCAATTATACCATGAACCCTTGTTTTTCTCTAATAAATTTCAGCTGTTGATTCTCCAAGTGTCTCATTGAATATGATGAAATATCACCATGATTATATGATGCTCACGCATCAAAGTCCTGAACAGAAAACACACCTGATGGTCTGGCCTGGAAGCATCAAAGTGAACCTTCATCCGGTGTTTCAACCTTCTCTGTCTCTCTTCCTACAATTGGCCAAACAAAATATATAACGGATAATATAGTTATCAGGACAAATTAATACAAAATGACTCAAATCTTCTTTAACATGTTGCCACCACAGATTCATTTGGGAATGTCTTAGAATGGAAAGGCCAAATGTCAAATATAGGCAAAAGAAAGCCATGAGCAAAGGGACAATGATCAAATATAGGCACATAAATGATAAATCTATTGAACATCATTTTGATCTTTCAAATATCTGGCTCAAAAATATGAATCATGTGGTTCTTTAACGAATCCACATATGCCATTGCCAGATGTGATGTAAGTGTACTATTGGAACAACACGAAGAATTGATCTGCCGAACAAAACAGAACCTAAAGGGATCTCAACAGTTTGACAAGAGATCTGACTTTGACTGCCAGAAGAAACAAGGTGAAACAATGGGGACTTAGCTTTTACTAACAAGATGAGCATAATATATGCATATGAGCAGTGGTGCATTTTTCCTCCTACTTAATGAAGTGATTGTTGTTGTACTTGCCTGTAGGGGTGTCAAATTAATGTAGACCCGTTCACAAGTTCCCTTTCGCTTGAAGCAAACACAAGTAAGGCCCTTCCCCATCCACGTTGGCGACCCGCAACTTGCATTATCTGCAGAGAATTAGCAGACTTCTGCCCTTAGTTTAGGACTATCGACCTACCTTCAATAGAGTCAATTTTCAGGACAGTTTAAAAAGAGACTAGGAAAAGAACTGAAGAACTGCCACAACATAAATTATTTTTAAATGGGTAAAGCAATTTTTTTAGTGTGAGAAACAGTTGCGCCCTTATTCTGATCCAAAATTCATGAGTGTGAGGACCACCTGCACCTGGTGATCAAGGCCCAGTGCAACCTTTCACGAAGATGACTTCAATGTTCGTATAGGAACATTTTGGTGCAGAGAAAATTTACCTCAATGTATGGTTGGAATGGTCATAAAATCCCATTCAACCATTCGGGTTAAACAAATTACTTATTGTACGAGAAAGTTTCCGCTGAAATATATGCAAATTCCTTTGTGATTCAGACATTTACTTGTGAATGATATGTAACAGAAACACCTTATGGTTGATACAATCCCCACAGTCAACAACAAAGCTTCACACAACAGGGAGTGTTTCTCATGGCGTCCCAAGAAAGCAGAACCTCGCACAGATGATAGTGATAAGTGGTAAGTCCTCGCATCTGCACGGCCAGCCCATAGAGGAGTTGCAAGATATAATGTTCAAATTTAAACAACTTGAGAATCATGGGATTCTGTCAGATGCTTGTATGACTGTATCCATGAAAATGAGTTTGCTTGGGCTCAATCATGGGATTTTGAGTGAAGCTACCTAAGCAACAATGAAGCATCCACTCTCACATTTTTTTATATTATTTGATTACATTTAACTAAAAACTATATCCAAACACTAAAAGATGATCTAGATCATGGAACAGTATAGTTATTCAAATGCTTCTACAACACTGTGGCAGATGAAAGACATGGCAACTAAAAGAAGGGATTTGCATAACTACAAGGAGTAAAATTTTTAACTCTTATAATTTTAGAAGTGTAATTTGGCAGCCATTTGTGTAGTTTGTAATATATCAACCTAGTTTACCAAAAGAAACATCTACGTATGGCTTGGATAGAAACATAGCAGCAAATGTCTGGAAATTAAAGGTTCAATCTGCCCCCATCAAATGATTTTTATGCATATTTAGTCTCCAAAGGCACTATATGGAGGGTTCCAACCTTCTTTCATTGTAACCCAGGAGATCTGTAAGGCAGCTAATATCGAGGGAAGTAACATTACAAATTATATTTATAGCAAGCAGACGTCTCCAAAATCAATTGCTATAGGTCTTTTAAGTGGACAATGTCAACTGAAACAGAATGTTCATAGCAAAACAACTCAAAATTAGCCCATTCCAAAGTTTTAAGGGAATAATGGTGCCTTTTCCAAAACTCAAGGGTTGTTTAATTAATAACCTAACAGCCAGTGCAGTCCCCATTAATGGGGTCTGAGAGAGATAGATTGGGTTCCTAATCAAGTATAGGTGACGTAACAAGGCCTAACTACCACCACAGATAAATTTTGCCCTTGACTGGAAACTGTATGATCTCATTGCTTGCTAAGGTGAACATTATACATTACACATTCTATTATGCAAAAAAATCTACGTTCCGCCAATCCAACAACGAATGAGACAGCGAATGCTTTGTGTCCTTGTCAAATACCCACACAGTCTGCTTTGAAAATGAAGATGTGAGGTGTCTTAGTTGGTAGGCTTGTTGGTAATAGTACAACACGCTCAAGTCAGTCTCATTCTAACAAGTATTCACCTCAAATTCCAGCCAAATATGCCCCAGTTAGTCGAATACTGAACACTCATTATCTTTCACTCGCAAGTAATCCAAAGAAAAAAAGATATTAATCATGGTGATGTCAAAAAAATATTGTTGAAATATGAATTCGGGCCTCTTAGGTAGGTTGAAGTGTATGTTAAATTAGAACCAGATGTTATCCAAATGCAGGAAACATATAAAAAATGACAACATGACGGTTATAATCAATCCCAAAAAAAGTAATAAAGCTCGTGAATTCCTGGTAAAAAAGGGTAATAGCTTAGAATAACAAAGAGACCAATGACACCAACAATTAATCAAATATGCAGTCTAAATCGCTATATTTCTTAAATGAAAACCAAGCCTCCGAGCAAAAATCCGAAAAAAATTGAGAACAAAATAGGAAAAAAAATATCAGCTCCGATACCAAACAAGCAATGCTGAATCTGAACGAACATCGCAGTATTAGGCAATACTGTATCCACAATCAGGACTCACAAGTGATCGGTTTCCAATGCTTTATACTTCTTCGGATAACAAATAATCGAATTGAAAAACGTGTTGAATGAATCTAGAGATTCCAAACATAAAGTCCGTCGATCTCACGCATTCATGAACATACAATCATAATTTACTGTACATAGGCATATCTATAGACGTCGGTAACGTGAGTATAGCATACAGGGAGGGGGAGAGAGAGAGAGTACCTAAAGAATCAGAAGAGTGAGAGCATCTGGAGATCGATGACGAAGGGAGAGTACGGATTGCCACGCAGCTTCCCTGAGTTCGCTCAACGCTCATTTCAACTCGGAAGAAGTGACCACTTGCTCCAATCTCTACCAATTCAATCCCTTACGGTTAGCAACAGCATAAACACGGAGAGAGAGAGAGTGTGTGTGTGACCCGTCGTTTCGTTCGCGGCTCTTTGTAGTTTTATATAGCACAGCATAAGATGTTTATGGCGTTCAAGGACGAAAATACCCCTACTTAGTATACTAATGACTAATATGTTAGTCTCACGTGAAATTTATTATTTTTCGTAGGCTAAAAAAAGCTCATTTCAATGTAATAGTTATACCATGTTAGTAGTGTCATATAATATAATTGTTTAATATTTTTTTCACCTGAAGGAAGTCCAACAGGAAATTCATTGCATAAATTAAAATAATAATCCCTACCCCAATAGAGTGATTGAAAATATTAATCAAATTCATTTTTAGTTATTCGAGTATTTATTCTCTCTCACTCTAATCTCTTTTTTCTTGTTTTGATAGTATTGAGCTTTAAATTGAAAAACTTTCAATTTGTTCAATTTGTATTCATATGGTTGAATTAATTATTGGCGTTTAAATTGATAACGAAACATGTTATTACATGCTCTCTTTTTTTGTACATTAAAATCTATACTCTTGTTTTTATTGTGGAATTGAATTATTTTGAATATGTTATGTTCTTTTGATATTAATGTGTAGACAATCTATCAATTTAATATTACATGCAACTTTGATACTGATGATGTTATTAACACGACTGGACAGATGTATGAATATAAGGTGCATTGAACAGTTCAGTCCGAGCTCCAAGGCTCTAAATGATAGGGTTTTTATGGGACTAACGGATAGTTACGCACAGTATTTATAGTGATTCATCAGCTCGGAAGCTCGGCTAATCTACTCTTAAAAGAGTGTCTTTCTCCTGAATTTAGTAATCACTGTATGTGGTTTACAGAGAATATTTTGTAAGGCTATAATAACTTTCTCCTCTCTAGAGGGCTTTGCCTTTTATTTATAGATATTCCTGGACTTTGCTTGATCTGGGGCGAGATCCTCGCCCCTTCCTTGTAACGGTTGCCCTTTATTGCGCAACGAGACTTGCGCTTGTTAGGTGATTGATGCCAGAAAGATGGGGGACTTGGTGGGATCCAACAGTCATTTGAACAAACTTTCTTGAGATATGGACACGAGGAGTTGAGGTCTAAGATCGAGGTCCACAAGTAATACTAATGAGCTGAGCTCCCGAGCTGGTTAGCATGACCTGGAAAACTAAGGTCATCCTCAGATCTTTTGTGGTACCATCAGATACCATTATCTTATTGCATCACTTTGCTTGGTTTGAGTGGACTTACAGATAAGATTTGGTCTCTCTGTGAAACCTAAAGGAACATTGGGTATATATTCATCACTGAGGAGATTATTATAGCTCCTTGCATGTGATATAAACAAGGCGAATCTAATTGAAATCAACAATAGAAGTTGACCGCACTAAATAAACTAAATGAAAAATAAACTCTAATCCGATTTAAACTTGGACAATAATAAGGTTAAGATCTTGAGTTCTCAAAATCCAACTTAAACCCAACTAAATTACCAAATTCGGGTTAAATTTAAATTCTAATTTAACTTGCATAACCCAAGATTCCAAGTTGAGTTCAACCTTAATTAAACCTGATTCTAAAAGATTGCAAATTGAATTCAAATTAAGGTTAAACTCGAGATTTTATAATTTGGGTTATGTTTTTAATGATCTTTCAACTCGTCTAATCTACACACGAATGAAAAGATCATAACGGTATCAAGAATGGTAAAGAAAAAACAAATTAGAAGTAGGAGGACACATGGGACATTACAAGAAAAGTAAAGGGCAGCCCAAAATGAACATGTCTGGCCTATACGTTTTGGACTGGGAGCACACTACAACAATCATTTATGTATGCATGGGGACAACAAGTCCACAACAGTCTGCAGTCTCCGCATGGCAGCCGGCTCTCCGACCCCTGACTGCAACTCCCAGATATATTCAAATGGGAAATTCAACCACGCCCACAAACGGACACATATGGAACTACAAATAGCCTGACACCACTCTCTTATAGCTAGGGGCGGTGAACAACAAATTGAGATACCGTACAGAAATTACACATTTTGGAGATTAAATTTATTTTTTTTAAATTATATTACAAGTAATTAAACTTATTTATAATTGATCATAAAAATCATTTTCAATCACGAATAACATTCATTATTTGTAAATTTATTTTTTATGCAAAATAAAATTTTGATTTCTACGCATGATAAAAGTAGTCAAGAGTTAAGAATTATTATCCAATTTTTTTTTTTTGCATTTAGAAAATGATATTATAAATTATGATCTTATTAATCTATCTTAATACGTAAAATCTATCTGTTTATTTATTATGTTTTTATTAGAGTATAATACTGCATGACGATAATAACGTAAATCAAAATTAAAAAAAAAAGAAGTTGGTTGGCTAGTGAGAAATTGATACCACGCTATGGATTTGAGAGTAAGAATCGTGTGGGACGTTGAACTCAATAACCGTCTGGTACAAAAAGCTACTATTGAGAAAGCATTAGCCTTTGGAAGTAGCTACCACTACTTTTCCGTTATGTATTTACTTATTGCCGTTTTCATATAAGTAGGCTAAAGTTAAAAGACAGACTGCCATGTGGATTAGACTCAAATGGAATCAGACGGATTGTGAATTTGTGAGACTTCTAGTGTGGCAAATGCCCAACAAGTTATCATGCATGTTACCCACGCTGCTCCTACGTATATGGGTCCCGGTGATCATTATGCCACGTGGCACATAATACTCAAATTTAGGAATTCAATTCTGACCCATTAATACGAAAGATTGGTTAGGATTTTGAATCCAAACCAATCCAATGAAAACCCATGTACATGGAACATAGACAGGATAATATTAATGTTGTGCAATCCAATCCTTACTTTGGAAAGTACTTTTGTATTTAATGGGTCCCACGGAAAAACCATTGTATTTTGTCTAAATTCTCTTACCTTTCACATTAAATTACAATTTGAGACAATATTATTAATTTTGTCCACCTAAAAAATTCATTCTAATTTTCATCTATGTTACCAACTGTACAAACCGAATACAATTTGGTTTTAATGTTTGGAATTTCCAAAAAGATAAATAAAATTAATTAGCTCATAATATTGTCCCACATTTGTTAAAAAAATTAAAAAAAATTATCGATATACACAAATCGATAAACAGGTAAACATATTTCATTACCACATGTAGCCTTATACAAAAGACGAAGCAAAAGTAAGGCAGCGTACTACTTAATTACACGTACCCGATATGTTTATATTGTTTGTTGCCTTCAAGTATACATACAAAACGAAGGCAACACAAGGAGGTAGGAAGAGCGAATCGCGCACACACGCTATTGTGTGTTGCATACAAAAAAATGGTAAACATACTTACCCAGCTGCTACATACACATATATATTGTCATACATACATATATAATAAGTTACCATTACAAAAGACAACCTGACCGAACATAATCAACAGTCAATCATCGATCACTACTATATCACCATCATAGTAAGAGTTAACTGACGATGAACTCCCTCCACTGTCACTAAGAACATTTCTTGAGCTTGCTTCATCTTTTAGAAATATAAGACCGAAATATTCATAATTCGGGCATGGTTG
This sequence comes from Ilex aquifolium, assembly GCA_951799425.1. NCBI lineage: Eukaryota > Viridiplantae > Streptophyta > Magnoliopsida > Aquifoliales > Aquifoliaceae > Ilex > Ilex aquifolium. The sequence goes on along the minus strand of OX637407.1, from coordinate 29,104,527 downwards.
AATACAATATTGTGAAGCAAAATCATCCTCCTACAATTATTAACATGAAAGTATGTGTTAATGGACGCCAAAAAAAAAAATTTATGAAACTAAATTTCATACTTGACATTAACGTAAGGAAAATTCTAAGAATGAAGTAACTTACCTCCAAATACTCAACATGCCCTCTGCCTAGTCCCCTTACGACCGACTTCTTCAAAGGATCCCAAGTAAAATTGCCAGAATCAATCATTGACTTAATAGTGAAGAATTGTCTTTCCCAAAAGAATATGATTCGAATAAGTTCGGTAAACGACAATGTAAACCCTCTACAACGTCGTTTAACGACACGCAACAAATCATCCATCATTTTATGCGTGTAACGGCCCACAGGAAGTAACTTTCATTTATTCTTGAAGTCTAGTAATGTGTCGATAATGATGTCTGTTTCATCCTCCGAAATCTGTGGGATCTTCATTCTCAACTACAACATATACTTTACATATTAATTTGAGTACAAACATACATAAAATTTAAGACTAATATGATATCGACAGTACACGAATCACATGCATACATTACATAGTCAATAACTTATTACTACACAAATATAGTTGATAAAAAAAGCATAAGGTACTTAGGTTTACATAAAACAGTTACACAAGTCATTACATATTATATAAACATGAATAAAAGATGTTTGTTGTTATGGTAACCACTTAAACAAACTCACGATAACCCATTACATAGTAGACAATATGGGTGACCACAATACCAACAATAAGCATGAATAGACTTATCATGCACCACATCATATCACGCGTGTACGCGTTTGTTCCAAGTAAACGACCTTGTGTTTCATCGTTGTTCACAACACCTTCGTCCACGACATTGTCCGTAGGTGCAGGCGGATGAAAAGGCATCGCATTGGGTACTTCAACTTCATGTCGTGCACTATGCAATGTCAATGCTGTTTCTGCCTCAGCATACGAATCATAAGATTTGTATAATGCACCTGGATACCTGTTAACATGCGCATGACATTCCACCCATGACTCGTAAATACCAACCTGTCGTCCAATGAATACTACATACCAACGTTGTTTCCTGTTCATATCTATGTACACAACAAAAGGCAAGCTGTTGTTACTGAAAAGACGTTGGAACATTATTACAGTAATATGCATATGATTCGCCATAATAACAACGTCCCATTTAAAACTTATTTACAAAAATAAGTTCTATGAAAAACGTACACATACTCGAACCGAATATTACATATATGGCATTGTATTTGTTACATACACACCCAAAAATATACCAACAAAATTGACCTATTAAAAGATCATCAAAGTGTTTAGCAATTGTTCATGTTCTCCAACTACATCCACATATCAAGTTACATTCAACATCACAAAAATCACAGACACATTCTTAGCAAAAAAAGATGTTAGGTGGTGGCCTTGGCAAACGGTACACATGAAAATTTTTATCAATGTTGTGATTGCTGCCACAATAGGCCACCAACCCATGCTGGTCTCTCATAATCCGGCAAACTGAAGAAGATGTCAACTTTGACTGGGTCAGAACAAATCTTATAAAGTGCCGCATGACGATCAACCATAGACAACCCATTAATCTTCTCAAGTTCCGCATTGACTCTTCTTCGGGCGTCTGCAACATCATGCATGTACCCAACTCTATGTGCAATATTGTCCAACTGCTTACGACTCTCTTGCACATATTCCCCAAATACCTTGCACATGTCTCCCAAACTTTTTGCAATCGAGTCAGAAGCATTACTACTCACCTTAGTTTTCTTTCTCTTATTTGAACATGGTGATGCAACACTTGGTTCCGCAACAGGTGGATCATCACCTCCATGATTTGCACTACTAGATGCCGGGACATTTGTTCCTAAAGGATTTTGTGCTTCCATTGTGTCAATTTCCCTCATTGATGCTTCGGCCTCGGCATCACCAACCATGTCTTCAATATCGATAGCGAACTCTCCGGTTGCCCGGTCCTTGCCAAATATAACAGCCCAGTCATTGAAGTAAGGCCACGATTTATCTCGTATGCCTTTTGCATTTCGATCTTTCTACAATATATATTTACAATTATTATCAGCCTTTACAATAATTAAAACTATGTTGTAACATATTAAAATGAAACCTAGTTAAATTGTTGGTTAAAGATAAATTTCACCTTCAAGTAGTCTTGCCATATGTCGTCGCCGTCAACCATGATCTTATTATCAGTACTGTTGAACCCAAACCCTGATGTGGCCATCATGCTAAATAGAGAGTTGTAATTTTTCTTCCATATTTTCAGCTTTGACTCTATATGGGGCGAAGCGCGCAACTCACAACCTGGAATCGCTACTTTCAAGCTATTCTCAAGTGCTTGTAAGTATCCAGGTCTGAAAGTGCCATTTTGGCACTTCCACCCATTAACACACAGTTCCTTCAATGATTGTAACAACTGATTCTCTTCAGCCATACTCCATATCCTTCTAACACCCCTTTTTGACTGTGTACTTGCAACTGTGTCTGACATAGTCTACTCTATTGTAAAAAACAAGAACAACATCATTGGCATTTTAAATCTATAAATCACAAAATTAGATTAAACATGACACTTGGCAATGGAAAACACGTAATAGGAACATACAACATTAAAATTTTACACATTCAGGTCCTCGTGTCCCACAAAGTCTACATTAATAAAGTCATAAAATTAGTAAACAATATAAAATACTAAGTACTCCAATTAGGTAGTTTGTCCACGACTGCTTCTCCACTCATTGTACATATCTAATGCCATCTGATTTCGAAACGTAGACCATTCCGTGGATGTCTCAACAATGTCTATGATATCATCCGCATGTTCACCATCAACAGGAATTTCTTCTGGCAAATCCTCCTCAAATGGGTCAACGCTCATTTCATTCCTAATTAAGTTATGTAACAAACAACATGCAGCTATGATGCGGTTATGCGTGCGCACAGGGTAGTAGCAAGGTGCCCTAAGAATCACCCATCTATTTTTTAACAAAGCAAAACATCTCTCAATGGAAGTCCTTGCAGCAGAATGACGCAAATTAAACAATTCTTCGGGATTTCTGGGTGCTGCAGAAGCAACCCCAAACTCTTGGATATGATATCGCTGACCTCGGAATGGTGCTAAAAAACCATCACCATTTGTATAACCCGCATCAACTAGGTAGTACGTTCCTGTGTTTTATAAAAATATATTTGTTACACGTACCAAACACATGTAAATATGACCATAGTTATAAAATAAATATATAATATGGTACATACCACGTGCTACCTTCAACCCATTTGGCCTACTAACCGCATCACGCAATATCCTAGAATCAGCAGCTGACCCTTCCCATCCAGGAAGCATGTATATGAACTTCATGTTCGGTGCACAAACACCCAACACATTGGTTGCTATACCACCTTTACGTGTTCTATATCTAGCTTGATGGACAAGCGGTACACGGGCAGGAACATACGTGCCATCTAATGCCCCCACACAATTCTACAAAGCCAAGTGATTAAAAAATTTTATAAATATTTATGAAAGCAAAAAAAATCCATGTTAAATGACAATTAAAATAATCAATATTGACTTGAATGTTAAATGGTCATTACCTTAAACCACTTCCATTTAGGATCTGTACTGTTTTCGGGCACTTGTTCTGCGGACTGGAGCAATACACTGCGTAGCCTTAACACCGCAGTAAGGACATTGTTGAAATGTCTACTAACGGTTTCACCCGAGCGCAAGAAATTGAACTTAACTGGTCGATTTTTGTCATCATGACCTAAAATACTTAAGAACATCGCCACCATCTCCTCAACACTAACGTGCCTAGTTGGTCTTAGCAGCCCAACATCTCGCACCAGATTACACAGGACCATAAAAGTATGCCTATCCATCCTTAGTTGGCTTATACACGTCCTGTCACTCTCCCCAATGAGTCGGTGCAAGTGTTCAATCTGTAATCTAGACCTATTAAAAGATGGTGGAACCTCGGATATTGTACTATTGTGTTCCATGTCCCATATCATTAACATTATTGAGACGACAAGATTAAACACCACTACCATCTCCCGAATACTCCTATGCATTAAGGTAAGTAACAAACATAATTCATCGTACTCGCTATCCATGGTTACCTAATTCAATGGAAACAAAACAAATCCAATGATGTTGTTATCACCCATCATTGATATGTAAACAAAAAACAAATCCAATAATGCAATCCAAATTGTTTGGTTAACAAAGTAATACACAGTTATGAAAAAAAAAAAAAAAAACAAAGTAATACACAGCAATATGGTATTCTAATTACAACACATGTACAACTAACCTCATTTAATGTATAACCAGTAAAAAAAATCAAGGAATACACATTAATATACAAGCTGCCACAACATTTTTAACTGCCTAATGTAAGAATATAAATAAATAAATAAATAATTACATCAAAACATATACGTACCTGAATGCTGCTTGTGAAACCCCTGATTAGAAATGCTGTTAAGAACGTAACAACTGTATTAAAAATAATAAACATACCAGATCAAATAATAAACAACTACAAATAATCCCCATGAGGTAGTTTATGTGTCTAGCTATCTTTGTCTCTCTCAATCTGTTCTTGGGAAAGTTGAACACCTACTTCTAATTAATTGGTTTCAATATGAATAGACCAAGAAATAAACATGAAATCCTGGGTACGACTTTTTACTATCTCGTAAGCATCAATAATTCATAGTCAAATTAAGAATTTATGTACACTAAATAATACTAATACGTTAGCTTACTAGCTACAAACTATTACAGCTTTCAAGTACTTTTGTCATGAACTACTGTAACAATTAATACCCAAAATGATAGATATTAAGCTTTCATGGATATTTTTTTCCCTTTATACCGATTTAATATAATTAAAGGTAATTTAGATAACTATAAAACAATTTCTTGTAATTTTTATTTCTATCAAACAATAGATTTAATTTTTTTAAAAACTTTCTCCTAACGAATACTCACCTTCTTGGTGATAAATTTATTTATAGTTTGAATGATCGTGTCAATTATTGTTATAGAAATGTCGATCATTGATTATTCAGTATAAATGAAAATTTACTACAAAATTTGATGACACTTTTTTCCTAGGATATATAATGGGGGACTATAATGTTATTTGCCTACGATATATAAATTTAAAAAATGAATAAAATCAAGATTCACCACTCAGAATAGTTGAATTAATCAAGACTTGTGTTTTCAGTCGACTAGTTCACCTACTACAGGGAGCTTCAACAGTCGGTGTATACATGTTTTGGACTCAAAAATTAATGAAGAGCTCTCACTTGCTTAACCAAAATTCAACAAAATAGTATAATACATGTTCATCAAACAGTCTGTGTGTACATGTTTTTGGTACTGATTTTCTGTACATTAAGTTTGTTTTCTGTACATTAAGTTTGTTTTGTTCATCAAACAGTTGGTCTGATTTTCTGTACATATATAATATACATTTTCTGTACATGTTCATCAAACAGCCCCATTGTTAGTGTATATTAGATTTAATATACCATTTAGTTGTAGTTTTTAGCCTACTCAAAAGAGAAGATGATATCGGTATGGATCTACCTCCACCAACAATGGGGCTGTACATGATATGGATCTAGCCTAGTTAAAACAGTTGGTCTGTACATGATATCGGTATGGATCTACCTCACCAACCACCCAACACATCCATACAAGATTAAACACCAACCCACAACATACATAATGAACCAACAACCAAAAATCTACACAAAATCTGAAGTGAATGAGAGTTTTGAGATGTAGATGGAGATTGAGTTTTGGTTTTCACGGAGAGGGGTGCCACAGTGATAGTGATATATATATATATATATATATATATATATATATATATATATATATATATATATATATATATATATATATATATATATATATATATATATATATTTTCTGGGTTCAAGTGCGAATCAACACATCTGGGTTCAAGTGCTCGGCCAGCCAAACTGGGTTCTTCGGCAAACTCGGTCAGTTAATCAAGGAAAAGGCCAAGAGCGATGTGGAGAAGATATTTTCTGGGTTCACCAAAACCCGAGACAACCTGGCCGTCATCGACGACCTCCTCCTTTACTGGAACCTCTCCGACACCGACCGCGTCCTCGACGAGTTAGAAGAGGTTTTTCCCCTCATTATCGTTTACCCAGAAAATTCCTTCACTTTCCTCCTCAAAGTTTAGTTTCATATACATCCCTGCGTGCACATTGATTCCTATGTGGGTATGTATTGTAAGTTACGAAATGGTCATATTGGACAATTTTTACTATAAGAACAAGTTGAGTTTAAATTTTTGGAGCTATATTGGAGCTATATATATATATAGGCGAGATTGAGAGAGACAGAGAGAGTATATATATATATATATATATATATATATATATACCTTGCAATGGGGACCAGTGGGCGCCGCTTGTCCGAAGAGATGACCAATGAGGAGGAAGACAAAAAAAAGTGGAGCCAGTAAAAAAACCCTACACGTGATACTGTACAGGGATATTATAGTCATTCCAAGTCTAATCCGGGTAATGGGCTAACTAATCCCAAAGTTTGGGTGGGATACAAATAAGTGGGTCAGATGGAATAAATGGGAGCAAAGCCTACGGGCCGAGGAATTCAGCCCAACGCCTATCCCATTCAGAAAATTGGATCAAAAGCAAGGATATGTGGGCCACCGGACAATGTAACCCAATCCAACTAGTGGTTATCCCACTTTATCACTTATACCAAACACACCCAAATGGTATCAGACGGATTGTGAATTTGTGAGACTTCTAGTGTGGCAAATGCCCAACAAGTTATCATGCATGTTACCCACGCTGCTCCTACGTATATGGGTCCCGGTGATCATTATGCCACGTGGCACATAATACTCAAATTTAGGAATTCAATTCTGACCCATTAATACGAAAGATTATAAAATGGGAAATACGATGTATCCCAAATCTCGAATCCAAATTTTCATCCCAAATGAAAGGAGACCATTAGATCAGTGAGTCCCATTAATTTTTTTAAATGGGACCCACTGATTCAATGATCTCCCTTGATTTTGGATGAAAATTAGGGATACATATCATTGCTCTTTCCTACCAATACTAGAAGAACTTAATATTGTATTCATTGGATAAACAGGGAGTATTAATTTTAGGTCAAATTCATTTTTAATCAAACGATTGTAATTAATTAATTTTTCTTAGGTTCTTAAATTAGAAACAAATAATATTTTTTATTATTCCCTAATAAATGCAACAAGTACCAATCTAAATCATTCCGAACAGAAATGGATCTAAAAATTTATTTTAAAAGTGAAACGATATATACGAGAACATTTATTTTGAATCATTGGAAAACTAGATATAAATATATGCAGTTTTGGTATTCATAACAATGTAATATAAGAGGTATTTATAAATCTTTAGGGCAATGATTAACCTTATTTGGCTCATAGATGCATCTTGTGAGATTAGATTTATACGTGGATATTGGGGGGGGGGGGGGGGGGGGGGGGGTGGTGTGAGAGTTGGTGTTTATTATTTTGAGGCATTATAGGAAAGTGAGCGGTGCAACTAGCCAGGCTAAGTAGTGAGAAATATGGGCCATTGTATGGTATACTATCTAGATGACCCAATTAGGAAGAGCAGGATACAACCATAGAGGGCTCATTTGCTTTGTTGAGCTTGTTGGGTATTCTGTTTTTTAGGTAGATGGAGGGGGTTGTCACCCTACCCCAATGGCATGAATGTGGGCCTTATGCAGGTTCCTTGTAACTTTCATGAGAAATTCAACATTATAGTGTATTTCCTTCTTTTTTTTATTTTTTTTATTTTTAATTTTATAGTTAGGGGTGTTCGGATCAGCTTACTCGCACTTTGACTAATTCTTTTTTCGGTCCGGTCAAATGCAGATTATCCACGTCAATACTAGGATATTCATGAGGAATAATTCTATCATGGTTTGACTCCAAAGAGTTATCAAGATTTGAACTTAAAACATCTAAATTTACAGTTCATCCATGTTATCACTTGAACTACTCTTTAATATTCCGTTTGGTATGATGAAAAAATAGAAAGATAAAAAGTTTGAAGGATGAAAAATTGAAGAGATAGATAAAACATCATGTTTGGTAAGGAAAGAAAATAAAAAAGATGAAAAAGTGGATGAATGAACTTTTCTTTCAACTCACCAAATCAATTCCTCCAAAATTAGAAGAAAAGTGGATGAAAAGTTAATTATTTGTATATTGAAATATATCTTATTTATCTATATATCGTTTGATATATACATATATTATGTATACATTAATTTCATATATAAAAAAATTGATAAAATATGTATTTATATATATTTTTTTAAAATTATTATTTTTTCATCTTACCAAGTACAGAAAAAAAAAATTAATTATTTTTATTTTTCATCCATCTTATCAAATATAAGAAAGGAAAGTGTTTCATTTTTTTTTTTTTTTTTAAGGATAAAAAATATATCACTCATACTTTTTATTTTTCTTATCAAACAGATGTTACATTATAATGTATTTGCATAGCACAAGGAGGCAACACCCAAAGAACCCCAAGAAAGAAAACTTGTACATATAGACAGAACAAAGAGCAACTAGAGAGGATACGGATAAATATCTCGCCGCCTATGGAGAGGCTTAATCCCATGAACTCTCGTGCAACAGTGTTACAGACAATCATTAACTACAGTACAACTTGTTTAGTTAGAAATTCGAATGATAATTCATGAAGCCAGCATAATTTCACTATGGCTTTTTTGGGGAAAGGGAGGAGGGTGGCGTGGGGTGGCGGCAAAGTATTAAGATGAGATATTCCGTACAATTATCTTTTTCATAGAGTGTTAATTAAGATGAGGTATTTGGAATCGGCAAATACTTAATTTAGATAAAATTCGACTCGAGTTCGACTTATGTTCTAAACGAACTGTATTTTAATAAGTTTTTAGGCTCATTTAAAAAAACAAGCCTACAAGACTCGGTTCGTTTATATGTAAAATAGTCGAGCTTAATTTGAGTTTGACCCGAACTCGAGCTCGACTTGTGTTCTAAAAAAGTTATGCTTGAATAATTTTTTAGGCTCTTTTAAAAAAAGTGTCTAAAAGACTCGATTCGAGCTCACAAAAACTTGGCTCGTTTATATATAAAATAGTTGAGTTACTCGAGCTTAGCTCGGATTCGGCTTTAGTTTTAAACGAGCCGAGTTTAAACAATTTTTTATATTTGCTTAGAAAAACAAGTTCACGAGCCTTATATTTAGAATTCGAACCAAATTTGAACAATTTTTTAAATTTACTTAAAAAAACAAGTTCACCAACCTTAGACTCAAACTCTCAAAACTCGGTTTCATTAACACCCTTATCCCCAACCCCATGAATCATTCTGAAGCCTACTCAATCCAAATCTGTCTTTGCAAAATACACTTTGTTGTATTAAAAGCATTTTTCCAAATCCTGCATTGAAAGCTAAATATTGTATGGAAAGAAAAAGTAAAATTCGTTGCCAAATAGGAGACTCTTTATGAAATCAGATGGCTACGTTCACACCCAATTATCCACCCGCAAGGAAATACAAATGAATGCATTGTTAAAAATGGGATTGAAATGGTGTCTATTACTTTTTTGACATAATTTCATTTAATAGTATGAGGAATACTATGTAACTCAAATCTGCATCTCAAATGAAGGGGTACCATTGGATGAGTGAGTCTCATCAACTTTTTTAAATGGAATCCACTGATCCAATTGTCTCTCTTCATTTGGGATATAAATTTGAGTTGCAGATTTAGGTTACATAGCATTACTTTAATAGTATATCATCCACCATGTATTTATGTGAGACCCATTATTTATATGTGAACCCCTTATCTATACACATGGTTACGATTTATCATTGAATAAAATTATGTGAAATGAAAAAAATTTAGATCCTGTTAAACGTGGGGCTTTAGAGCATTCTACTAATTATAAAAAAATCGGATAGGTCTTGGATTTAAGCAACGTTGTTAAACTGGTGCAATTTGAGTATACTTAAACTAAGTTTGATTGAGATTGGTGGAACTAAAGTTGGAGTTGAATTCTATAATCAAGTTTAGAGGTTAATTCAAGTTTGTCTTGATAGAAACTTCCGAGATTTTGAGATAAATTCAAACGCAGAATCTCAACAAATTTTTTAAAAAGAAATTAAATTTCAAATCTTAATAATTAATTCTATATTCATCAAGTTCTTAAAAAAAAATCTATAAAATTTTTACAGAGTCATAAAATTAAGTTATATATGCACAAATTTCTAACAAAATCTAGTAAAAAAAGAGAAGAAATTGAGCTTTAAAGTTAAATTATCCGAACCCAGATGTGCATTATTAGAATGAGTAATAATGTTACACAATTCAAATGAAACTTAAAAACTTATAATTCAAATACATATTATTCTTTTGATGAATGAGTATCATTAACTTTTTCAATGAAATACACTCATCTAACACTTGTCCAAAAAATAATATATATTTAAATAATATTTTTTAAATTTTATTTGGATCTAATATTTTTCGAAAAGAAATCAAGGTCAGGAGGGGCATCATCAATCTGAAGACAAAGGGCCAGAACAGGTGTCAATTAATGTAGTACCAAGAAAATCTAAACGGCGTGGGACATTTTTAAACTTCTCTTATAAGCTCTCCTCCCTGACTGGCTCTGCAGACGAGTACCAGCATCTTCCAATGCGCTCAGGTAGGTGCTTTTGAACTTCAACCCTCTCTCTCTCTCTCTCCCCCTTCCCTAGATAGGATCAGTTATTATTCAAAGGGACAGACGCTGGAGTTTCGAAAAAATGGCGTTCAGGCTAAGTTCCGGAGATGTCGCTGGCTTCAAAGTACTGTTTTGTTTGGCGATTCTTTACGGTCTCATGTCGATTATAGCCTACTCCGTCATTCACATGAAGTTCATCACACCTCTCGGCCTCGATGCGCCTCTCGATCGATTTTCGGAATCCAGAGCCGTCGAGCATGTCCGAGTGTTGTCCAAAGAGATCGATGGTCGCCAGGTTAGAAAGATTTTACATACATTTCTCTTTCAACACCAATAACGAGTGTAGTTATAGGCACACATATGGTATATGCCATGTATGTTGTTCCAATTGGTCATGTTTGAGCTCCGATTGTGTTTGATTTAATTCAGTTGAATGTGCTCTATTAATTATTCTCTGTTTGGTTGCTGAGAATTTGTGGAAGTCAGAATTCTGAATATCGAGTGTCTGAGACGACGAAAATTCGCTTGACTTTGCGTTCTTTCATGCGATTCAAATCTTGTTTCTTATCCCTAGCTCAATTTTTCTGGGTGACATAACTGAGTGGAAGCTAGTTGATGAGTATAGGATATACGTCCATTGCTTTTTCTTGATTATGTTTAATTCCAATACCTATATATTGATAGGTAGGGCGTCAAGGTTTAAGAGAAGCTGCTGAATATATCAAAATGCAGTTGGAAAAGATGAAGGAGCAAGCTGGACCCAATCTTAGGTTGGTAGTTGGTTTTATATTTTAAAGATATGCAATATGTGAGTAAAGTTGAGTTGTACGAAATTATGTTGATTTCATTTAATTATTTTTTGAACTTGTATAATTTCAGGATTGAGATAGAGGAAAACATCATTAATGGCTCCTTCACCATGTTGTTTCTACGCCATAGTCTGTCTCTGGCATATAGAAATCATACAAACATTGTCATGAGGTATCCTATTTGGGTTTAAATTGGACATTGTACTTTTTCATGCGAATTTAGTATATTGTATGAAATTTACAGGGACTTTGGGAGTCCAGGTGTTGCACCAAGTTTCTTGTTCTTCTAATGATGAGCTGTTTAGGCCTCTATTAGAGCGTGTGTGAGGGAGAGAAAGGGCACATGAATACAAAGGCAACAAGACAGTGAAACCAGATAAAATTTAGCCTTGCAAAGTAGGTCCTAGGTGATACTTCATGACTTGCCAAATTACTGACGAGCCAGGATGCATTTACTATGTTGTCTTCCTGATTGATACCTAAATTCTAGAATGTGTGGCAAACATGATGTGTGTGTGGAAAAATTTGTTGTAAGAAAAATGAAACTGTAGCAATAAAATAAAATTTTTTTTTTTTGGGGGGGGGGGTTGGGGGGGATGGAGTGATGGTTATGGAAATTTTTATTACAGTGGGGAGATACCAAGTTTCCCCCTTGCCCAACAAAAAGTAATAGATAAGTCATACCGTTACCATCCAAAACTAAAGCAGTGAAAAATTTCTCTTTCAAACCCAAACTGCAAAATTTTTTCAGTAAATGACATTGAATTATCTTGACTCTGAGTTACAGGATTTCATCAATAGATTCACATGACACTGACCCATCATTTTTGTTGAATGGCCATTTTGATGCTCCACCTGGTTCCCCGGGCGCTGGTGATTGTGGCTCATGTGTTGGTGGGTTTCATAAGTAACTTTTACATTTTTAGATGCATCTAAGTAGTTATGTTTCCCTTGATTGTATTGCGTCCTCTTTTGCAGCATCAATGCTGGAAATAGCCCGGCTTACTGTTGATTCTGGATGGATTCCTCCTCGACCCATTATATTTCTATTTAACGGCGCAGAAGAACTTTTTATGCTGGTAAGAAACTGTGTTTATTGTAAAATTCTGAGGGATGAGTTTTATTTCTGAAACTTGCTCTGGTTGATCCCAGTGTTGTGGGTTTTTTCACAGATTCAGTGACCTTTTAACATGAACTATGATACTACATTTTTTACTCCCACATCTTGTGTCATAATAACTTTTTTCTTGAAAAAATGAAAAAGGAAATGGTATGATTATGTAGTGGACTAGTGTTCTAGGCTTTTGATTTTACTTCTGTTGTTATGGAGAATTTGGTCTTGTCAGGATTTTTTATTGTATTTTATGATTTTATTTCAAAGTTTAATTGTTTTTTCCGAGTTTGTTTCCTTTCATTTAGTTTCAACTTGGACATTTTTTTGTCACCTGCACTAATCCCTCGACACTATTAGATCGAATGGATTAAAAAAAAAAAAGGGATAGCCTTTCTGTTGAACATATGAGTTGATCAAACCAACCTTAACCTCCATTTAGAAAGATTTTAGAGATAATTTACTTATTGTAACTCATTGATTGGGTTAATTTGCGTGATTTTTGAGATTCAGAATCTTGTATTTAACACTTATTTTTTTGTCACCCCTTATAAAAGCTGGGAGCTCTATGCAAATATGATGAATGAACTACAATAAGAGATGTAGTCCTTTGTGCATTTTAGTCCATGGTTGTAGGCGGATTGTCCGAATGTCATATGTGTGTTTTCTATTCTTCCTCGCCTGTCTTATTCTCTTCCTTTTATATTATTATCTTGCAATAAGCTTATAAAATGTCAATCTTGAATCATGCGTAAAGTGATTAAGCATGTATGCCTCTAATATTGACATAAATTTATGATTGGTATACTTTAAGCGAAAAATGTTGATTATTACCATTATTGATGTTACTAACCAGTAATAGTTGTTTTACTTGAGTTTGATTCGTCATAGATATTACTTACAATTAATTTGTCAGACCCAACCATAGTTGTAACATCATCAATGCATTAATAATAGTGTTGTGAATTCGATCTTGATTTGCATACGTTATAAAAAGACAGACGGAGAGAGAAACCGTAATAATATGTTCTGCATTACACAGATTAGTTCTACATCATATTTATGTTTTCACTTTGGCGACATTGCAGCATCTTCCAAAGTGAATATGTACACATGTTAATAAGGGTCTTACAATATGAATGTGTTGTGTCTTGAGAGTGGTCAGACACTGATATGCAGGGCTATATTAAGGTCACCTTTGCATCTAAGCAGATTGTTTGTACCACCATTATGTTGCATTTCCAAAACAATGTAAATTCAGTCTACTTTGATGCTGGATGACAACATTGAAATCATCTAATAAATTAGATTATTGTAAGATATGCTTGAGCTTACAGAATAATATGTTGTTAACACTTAACATGCTATACGAGCTGGAAAGGCTTGTGTTAAAGTTATTCCATAATAGTAAATATTAAATTCACATCCATGGATCACTAATTGTAGTGAGCAGAGTGTGATAGAATTTTCCGGCTTCTGCTCATTAGATGCATAAATGGCTTTATAGACTTAAGACAGGTGATCTGCTTATGACTTTTCAGGGTTCACATGGCTTCATGACAACACATAAATGGCGTGATACAATCGGAGCTTTTATAAATGTCGAAGCGTCTGGGACTGGAGGGCTAGGTAAGTATTTTGTTTGGATAAGTGAGCTAGGTAAGTATTTTTTGGCTGCTTATATGTTCATTTTGCAAAGATTTTGAATTTTTTTGCCATGCTGGTGCGTATCAATTGGGAGTGCAACCAACTTCTGGTTCTTGGTAGACATTATTCTTTACAGTGGCAGTTACCTCTTACGTCAAGCTAGCAAAAAAGGAGGGATAAAATATGGGAGAACAATATACCTCCAGTCGACCAATATCGACAAATAAAGAAGGTCCAGAAAGCTCCCAAATAATTAGATCACGGTGCCCAGAAAAACAACTCTCCAGTCGAACTGTAGCGACAAATAAAGAAGGTCCAGAAAGCTCTCAAATAATCAGGTCATGGTGCCCAAAAATCCAAGAAATATATAAGTGATCTACTGCATCAAAAGAAGATCAACAGAAAAGATGATCTGCTCCCTCCTAAAAAAGTCCTAGGACGAAGCCACAACGAAAAAACGCGACCTGGCAGGGGTTGCTGGGTTGCTTTAATATGTCTAGTATTATTGTTATATGGGCAGTGGGTAAAGTATTATATGGGCAGTCGGTGGGTAAAGTGTTATATGGGCAGAGTGGGTAAAGTTTGATATGGGCAGTTAGTAAAGTATTAAATGGGCAGTGGGTATGATGTTTCGGTGCTGCTGGGTATGGTTTGGAGGCTGCTGGGTATGGTATGGGTTTTGTGGGGTGCAGTTGGTGGGTTGTGCTTGGGTGTTCTGGGTATGCTTGGTCGGTAGATATACCAAGGGGGGTGCAGTCGGTGGGTCTGGGTATATATATTGTCGGTGGGTCTCTCGTTGGGCTTTGCTGTGTGCACTGGTTTGGCAGCGGTCGGTCAGTTGTTTGAGTTTACTGGTCGGTTGATCGCTGGTTGTCGCTTGTTTCGCTGGGCAGTGGCTGTAACGTGGTGGTTGGTGATGGTTTGGCTGTCGGTGTGGCCTGGGCAGTCGCTGTGGCTGTCGGTTATGGTGTAGGCTCTCGGTGGCTTTGGAGTATGTCGGTTATGGGGTTTTGGTATGCTGGTCGGTGATTGTGGAGGGGTGGCTGTTAATTGCCGGTGAGGATGATGGAGAGGGAGAGGGTTAGGGTTAGGGTTAGGGTATTGCTCTGATACCAACTTGAAATATTTAGAAGAAAGAAAGGGATACAAACTAAGTGTAGAGCCCCCGTATATATAGTCAAGTAATAAAGGTACAATAAGGATAAATTAGGAAAAGGAAAACCCTAATAAATTAGGAAATAGGAAAACCCTAATAAACTAGGAAATATCTCCAACAGAGATGAACTAGTGATAGCGGCCTTCTTACGATTACTGATTCTAATATGGTTGAAAATATATTGAGGTTCAATCAATCATGAAGTGGTTGAATCTCCTAGTTCAAATGAGAAATACTTTTTTCCTTTGAGTGTTTTGCCTATCTGATGCACAGCAGTTGAAAAGAACTAATATGTAGATGAGTACCAAAATATTGCCTCCAGGTTGCCACTGTGTAGCTTGTAACCAAAATTTTGAATGGACGATGCAAATGGATAGAATTGAACACAAGTCATGGCAACAACAATAAACCTCAATTGTGTGATAGCTATTTCTATGCAGCTGCTCTGCTGTTAATCCGGCTGCACTTTCATAAGCTACATTTGTATGATTAAGTTAAGAGATTTTTAAGTCTTGTTAAGAGGATTGTGGAAAGAATGTACTGTGAAGACGACCTTTTCCCAAGGTTATCAGAGTGGGTTTTGTGCTTTTTGGTGAGACATTGGCTAAGTGCTTTTTATTTGTTTTTACTGATTTATATTGCACTTTACGGAGCTATATTGGGTTTGTGGCTTCAATATACATTAATTCTGTTGAACAAGTTGGCTAACCAAATGCATTTGTATGCTACATTACTACGGAAAAAAAATTAAGAAAACTCTATTCCATTAATGGAGGGTGCAAACTGTAGGTTTTATTTCATGTGATGCTACTGCATCTTTTTTTTTAAGCAGAATTTATTTACTGATTTTTATTATTCAAGTAACAGATGTTGTGTGCCAATCTGGACCTGGATCTTGGCCTTCCTATATCTATTCTCAATCAGCTTTATATCCAATGGCAAATAGTGCAGCTCAGGTTTTGGTTTTACTTCTCTATTATTTCATTTGAACAGCTTTAAATTAGTTGATACAAGCTCCAATTTTGGAGAGATGACTGTTCAAAATTTGGAAATTACATGTGTTATTACATTTTGATGAAAGCATGTAAGGCTGTTGAAAAATGGGGTCTTAATCTGCTGTTTATTGTGTACGCACACCAGTATAGTGATTATTTTGTGTTGTTCCATAAGTTCGATGTCATTTTTGACATCCTTTTCTCTTTCATGGTGAGCTTGGAACCATAAAATTAAGTTGCGCTTCATTTCAGTTAGGGCATCTACAATGTTGACCCAAACTCAAACTCAAATTTGAGTAAAAAACTTGATTTGATATAGAATTCTCCAATGGACAAATTCAAATTTAAAGAATGACAAACTCAAATTTAAAGGGGTGAAATATGGTCATTGAATCTTTTAAAAGAGTGAAATCTGACCATTAAAGATTTGAGTAAATATTTGAGTTTGCCTCGATTTGAATAAAAAGTTGAGTCTCCCTTCATTTGGTATACGTTTGCGTCAAAGACTGAAACTTGTTTTTAGTTTGTTTTTACTCAAATTTAAATTTGAGTAAGGGTTTGAGTTAGGAGTGGAGATGGCCTTATATTCACATTGTTCACTTGTTGTCCTTGGTGTAATTGTCATATATACTCTCTGATTGGATTATTTGTTAATTTTTTCTTTTTTTTTGCATGTATGCAGGATGTTTTTGGAGCTGTTCCCGGTGACACGGATTACAGAATATTTGCCAATGATTATGGCAACATTCCTGGGCTGGATATTATATTTCTCCTTGGGGGTTATTTTTATCATACATCCTCCGATACTGTGGAAAGACTATTGTATGCATTACAAATGCCATTTTGGTATAGTTCACTTAATTGTGATTTTAAGATCACTTCGTCAATTTGGGTACTCGCCCTGATTAATGTGATTCCCTGTGAGCCAGACCAGGAAGTATCCAAGCACGTGGGGACAATTTGTTTGGTGTAATTAAAGCACTCTCCAATTCTTCTAAGCTACGAAATGCCCACGAACGAGAGTCTCTTAGAGACACTTCCGTTGGATCTGAAGATGAGCCGGCTGTTTTCTTTGATTACTTGTCATGGTTCTTGGTATGCTACATTCTACAAGTTCAGAATTTGTTTTATAAACGTTTTCTGCTTAATCTACTTGTACATTTACCATTAAGAAGGATTATCTTTTAGAAATGTTTATCTTTAAAATTCATTTATGAATCTTCCAGATATTCTATTCAAGAAGGCAAGCAATGATACTTCATAGTATTCCTTTTGCTCTCTACTTTCTTATGCCTTTTTTTTTGCGCCTCCCAAATAGCGGAGTATGCTCTTCCTTCGTGACCTCCTTGGACTTTTTCAAAGGTAAGGGGTAGTTACGGATATCGAATGTGTCTTTTTACTTGAAATATTGGCCCTCGACCATCTATATGTTATAATGTATATGTGTGATGCAGTTACTATGCCAATTTGCAGGAATGATTTTGCATGCTATTGGGATTATACTTGCCATCATTTTTCCAGTTATCTTTAGCATCCTGCGGCTGCTATTCTCTGGTCATTCAATGCACTGGTAGGTGTTTATGTCTTTCTGTGAGATCACTTTCCCCTGGTGAATCACTAAACTAGCAGGGGTTAGTTTCTTTCTGGATTATTTATGTGCACAAACTGATGCTTTGTCAGAATTCCTGAGCTTTCTATTTCAGAGATAACATGCAAATTTTAGCTTCAGTGTATATGTATGATTTACATAGACCTGTTAAATTGCATTTATTTTGTTAATAGGATACTTCCATTTTGTACTCTGAGGCAAAGAACAAAATTTCGTTTTGAAATGTTTCCATTTCTAGTGAAACTGAAATGATCAGTGATTGAATGTTGAAATTCATATGTTTTGACGTGTTCTGTTATGTTTCTAGCAATGTTTCGCAAATAAATTTGAATTGTTTCCATCCGGTTTCCAAAATATTTTTGGGACATTTTTGAAATGTTTGCGTTTTCAAGCAGACCAAAACTATGCACCAAAACGAAATTTTGATCATTGCTTTAAGGCTAGTCATTGATGAAGTACTTGTTCTTTCTATATGATGCATGACATATTGATTAATTTCTCTTCAGTAATTTTTTGAGAGTTTTGTTGAAATCTAGTGAAATGGCATGTCAATTAGGATTGTTATGCATACGAATTCAAAAAGAATAAAAATGAAAGAACAAGGAAGAAAAAGAGAGAACTCGATATGATCTTGTGTTGATTTAAACCAAAAACCCAAGCCACTGAAAAAATCTAATATCAAATATCAGCACATACCATATTAGGGGACTAATGGAGGATGCTATCCTGCATGATATGAATCTGGCAACTATTATTTAATTTATTAGAGACAACCTTGATATTCTTTTAGAACCCAAATACATCATTTGTTGGATTAAATAAGCATGGCCTAAAACTTCACAGCAGTATGTTTATGGAATCCATTAACCACTGCGAATCGATTCCAGTTGTGAAGTTGTTGAAGTTCATCATGGAGTTTGATACCAGAACTCTGGCATTTTGTAAAATTTAAATGTCACAGTTTGATACTTCCGATTTTGGTGACCTTTTTTTCTCTATGTAGGTTTGCTAATCCATACTTAGCTTTTATGATGTTCATACCCTGTTCACTTGCTGGTCTGTTGATTCCATGGATTGTTTGGCGATGCTTTCCTCTCTCTCAAGATGTTTCTGTTCTCAAATCATCAAAAGAGGTACAGTTGTTCATCTTGGCTTTACCAAATTATGATTTGTTACCTGTCCACTTGTTGGTCTGTTGATTCCAATAGCTGTTTGGAGATACTTCCCCCATCTCTCTCTCTCTCTCACACACCCACCCACCGCATACACACGAGATGTTTCTGTTCTTAGAACATTGAAAAGGTAAACATTTGTTTGATGGAAATTATGGAACTGATTTCAGATTATCCTATATTATGGAGACACTTATGATGCACGACAAATGTTAGGTTTGGGAATTAAGAAATGGGGCATTGGTTACAAAAGAACTGTTCAATTAAAGTTTGTGATGCCTCATTTACTATATTAAATATATATACTATAAACTACGAGATGAGTCTTTGCTGAAGTTGCTGGAGCAACACGTTATCAGCTTGGTGAGACCAAGCTGCTAAATGTTTGTGCAGATCATGGTGATCAGTGAAGATTCTGAAGTCGATTTATGTACACAGATTTTTTTGCCAGATGGTTTTGTTTTCCCTTTGTTTTTTTTTTTTTGGGGGGGGGGTGGAGTTTGGTTAGTGTCTGTTGTGGCTGAATTCACGTCTTAGAATGTCAAATTGTCAATCAATTGAGTTACTGGCTTGCAGAATTCACAACGTTATCGAGTTAGCAAACTTCTGATTTGATATTAAAATATTGCAGGAACTAGCAGATGAAGCAAGGTTTTGGGGAGCATTTGGGCTGTATGCTCTATTGACGCTGGTGTGTAATTCATTTCAATTATAATCTTATGTCGTCTTGCACGTGGAATTTTATTCTTCTATTGATCACCAGAGCTGTGTAACTAGATCAGTTTGATAGAATAATATTTGAAGACTTGTATTACTAAAGCAACATATTGAAACCAGGCTTATCTTTTAGCTGGGTTGAATGGAGGTTTCTTGACTTTTTGGTCAGCAGCCTTTATGCTTCCTGCATGGATCTCATTCTGCCTATCAATTAAATCCTTTGGTCACAAATCACTCAGGTAACTATTGTGAAATATTTTTGGTTATATATATTCTTTACTGTTGTGATTCATTTGAATCGATGGAAGTTTTGTTCTTTTATCCTCCAGTGATATAAGGGAAAGTTTAATATGTTACATAGCTGGTTGTAGGTTGTCTTGAAAGAGAGAGATTCCTTATTTAGTATCAGGATGGAATTAAGGCTTCCAAACACAAACTTGGTATCTAATAACTTGTTTTCAACAGTGATCTGATTAGAAATCGTCTCTATCAGGTCTATGGCATGTTATGTGGTACCCCTAATACCTTGCCTTATCTACTCTGTTTACTTTGGTGGGTTAATGGCCCAGTTCTTGATCGAGAAAATGGGCATGATGGGCTCACTACCACCGCCTTATGGTTAGTACATCTAAGCTTATTTATTTTCCAAATTCGTGCAATCTTGCTCCAATTTTGCTTTTTACCTACGTAGTGCCCACAAAAAATGAAGAAATTGAAAAAGAAGTACTAATCTAAATGTCAGTCCAATTATATTGTAGAAGCAAGGTTTATAAAGTCAGCTATCTGCATCCTCAGATCCTACTCTTCCCCCTCAACTTGTGCCAGACCAATGAGTTTTATGGTTTAGCACTTGGATGGCTGTGCATTTTACTCAAAAACCAATCAAAATGAATGTTTCAACTTTCAACATTTACTAAGCTAACAGAATTTAATTTGAAACGTATCTTCTAGTATTCAGATCTTTAATACTATCTGTAATTCCGTACAATTCTTATTATTATTATTATTTTTTTTGTTTTGGGGAATTCTTTTCTTTTTTCTGTTTGTTTTGGTCATTAGGGTGAATGGGATGTTCTTCCAATTACGTGTTGTGATTGCGTCATATTTGCATGTATTGTGTCTAAAAGGAAAATTGACTTCTGCTATGGACCATTAATTTCCCTTCTTTACAGTCATAATTAAAGTGGTATTTCTGAAATTTGATGCCATCAATATTCATCTCACAATGAACTTCTTGTGGATACCCAAACATGGTCGTCTTGAGAAGGTTTATGTTGAAAACATTGAAACAGGCCATGAATAAGTTTCTAGTTATGTCCGCATTTTAAAAATATTTACATGATATGATGTGACAGTCTAATTTGCTTGCAGGGTATTTCATTCCTGATGCTGTAGTGGCAGCAACTATTGGAATTGTGACCGGTTGGTGTACAGGACCTCTTATACCAGTTGCTGGCCATTGGTTAGCCAGGTCATCTATAATGCAATTCTTGCTGCATATTAGTGTGCTTGCCTTGGCCCTATCATCCCAGTTCTTTCCATACAGCACAGATGCACCTAAAAGGGTTGTTTTCCAGCATACAGTTCTGACTGCAGGTACTGAATATATTGGAATTCAAATGTGTAAACCCTAATTTGCTTGCCCTTGTAGTTTCTATGACTTGACATTGTTTGCGACTTATTATATGACATTGTACAGTCTCATACACACAACCCCGCTTTGATTCAATAAAAGATTAGTGATCTTATACTTGCCAATCTTCTACGGTCTAGCTGATAGTATGACAACTCTAAAACTTCGTATGAAGTACAACCTTGTGATATTTATGCCTAATGGTCTCCTCCCTTTGGTAAATCTGGTCTCTGGAATAGCAACATTTGCCTTGGAGGTTCTGTTTTTGCCCATTGTTATTCTTGTTCTGAAGATTTGATGCATCATATTTGTCAAAGAAGATGCATAATTAACTTTATGCGGTTCAACTCCTTGTTCATTAAATCATTTTTGCTGCTTTTAGCATATTAATTGGTATTGCTCACAATGGATATGCTGCGCTATCAATATATAAATCAAGTTATGAGCTTTGATTTTGAAGTGTATATATTTTACTTGAAGGAATTGGCGATTTCTCTCTTGAAGATAAGTTAGTGCTCTCTAGGATATATAGTGTGGTGGTATGAGAGTTTCTTCACTTTCTTTCCAATCCTCGCACTTAAAGCAAGCTCTTGTATTTTAGATGTATTAGTGTCAATGACTCAACATGTCATGGAATCAAATCTCTGGTACATTTTGAACTAATAATTGTGCATAAGCAAAAATGTTAGGCAATTAAGAATGGCCAGGCAACATATATGATGTCATTATATTGATATTTGTAACCATGGCCATAACAATTTTAATCAGGCTTGATTTATGAGCATAAAAGTCCGTGGTTGTTCTGATGGGAATCGTGTAGGAATTGGATAGATATTATAGATTAATTATGATAGTTATTTAGATACTTTTAATATTTATCTTTTAAGTATTTTCTTATAACTTTTAAGGGTTTAGTTGTCATTTTGATTATTTATTTATTTTAGGATTTGTGATCTCCTTATATATATAGGATTTGTGAACTCCTTATATATATAGGGGATACAAATTTGTTGGGAGATTAGACTTTGATTATTATTGATTATTGATATTGAATTTTTCTTTCTCAAATTCTCTCTCTCTTCTCATCCCCTTCTTCTTCCCTTCTCATCCCTAATTCTTCCCTAATACGATCTACATCAATTTGGTATCAGAGCTATTACGATTTACATCAATTTGTTATTAGAGCCCAACTTCGATTCGTACAAATCACCAAAAAAAAAAAAAAATACATCAACACTGTTCATTGGGAAAAACACTATTCATCGCGGTCACTGTTCATCGGCGCTGTTCATCACCCCAGAAGTTCCAAAAATTACAGAAAAACTCCAAAAAGTTCCAGAATTTGTAGGGTCATCCTCTAAATTGTCAAGTATCCTCTTGGAGTTGTATCTAACACCAGAAATATCCCAACAGATCCAAAAAAAAATTGCAGAATCATCTTCCAGCAAATTTCAGAATTTCATCACAACAAAACTTGATTATGGTATGCATACTCCTATAGAAATTTGAGACTAATATTTTTATTCATTGGGAAATTAGAGAATTTACAAAAGGTCCAAAACAAATTTTCTTCTATTTAAACTTTCTTGAAATTGTCAATTGCATTCTTGAATTTGTTCTTATATCATTCTCATCTTTCAAGAGTCACTCATGACTTCCTCTAATGCACATGTTTCAAGAGTCTCTCGTCGAGGTCATCATCATAAGAATTCTAGGGATGTTTACATGGAGTCAATCCCTATGACCACACTAGTCAAAGATCCTTCTATATTTAGTGGCACTTTAAATCCTTTAGAATTCTTGGATTGGTTAGCTAATTTAGAAGAATATTTTGATTGGCATGGCATGTCGGATTCCCATTGCGTCCGTTTTTCTAAATTGATGTTGGAGGGTTCCGCCAAGAAGTATTGACAAACAATCTAAAGAAGCCTAGACCCCTTAGGAGAATCACATATCACTTGGGTTGAAATGAGATATAAATTGAAAGAGAAGTAGAAGTATTTGCCTACTTCCTACATGGATCAAGTTTATGACCAATGGCTCAATCTTAGACAACATTCTTCTAGTGTCTCTAATTACTTTGTCCAGTTCGATTATCTCATGTACTTGTGTGACATTGTTGAAGAGTCTTAGACAATTGATCAGTTTATTCTTGGGTTGAGACAAAAAATTAGTAGGGAGGTCAAGCAATACACTTTTAATACGTTAGTTGCAGCTATCAATATGCTCTAAAGGTTGAGAGATTTCATAAGAAATCCAACTATAGCTTAATGGGTTCTCAATCACAGTCTGCTAAACAGCGTGAAAGGATACCTTCCAATTTTAATTCCACCACATATGAGTATCATGATTACTTGAACGATGTCCATGTTGTTTCTGCATGCTTTCTTAATCCGAATGTGGCAAATGATTTAGATATGCTAGTATCGGATGAAGAGAAAAATGTTATTCATATTGACTTCCAACTCCCTCATTCAATTTCATCAGATCAGAGTCCTCCTCCTTTGCACCATAAGAGTTCATATCGAAAGAAAGTGTGTGTGAGTCTTTGCTTGTGTCAATTCTTGAACCATCATTGGTCTTGAAAATTGTGAAAAAGTCTGTTGAGTCTACACCTATGCAAGATATTAAGCCAATCGAGTCATTTATTGCAGAATCTATTAATGCCTATTCTGTGTCTACTTGTCCAAGTCATCATGACTTTGTTACGGATTCTTCCCAACCTGAGATTGTTGACATTGTTCTGGATTCTGCCCCACTTGAGAGTGTTAACTTTGATTCTTTGCTAAATGTCAAGTGTTCAATTGAGTCTGTACTTTCTTATTTTCAGCACCAGCGTGTTATAGTTACTCATTTGTCATTGATGTCTTGTCCCACTGAATGTCTTTTATTCAAATCTAATGAGAATTGTTTTGCTATTCTTGAGTTTGGATCTAATGCTTATTTACTTAATTTTTTGGTAAATGTTAGTATTAGTCCAGATTTTTATTTGAAGAACATCCTACTTAATCGAGGTACTCCAGAATCTCCTATTTTGTTATCAGGTGTTTCTACTGGTGGAATTGCTTATTCTTCAGCACTAGCTCCAGTTCTTATCTTTCCACTTCCATCGCGTATTTCGGGACAAATAGATGATGTGCTACGTGATCAGATTTACATTGCTACAGATAGAGATTCTTGCATTTATTCTGGTCGATGGAAAGATGTTGATGGTTCTTTCACTCTAGATGAGGCGTTATGTCATTTTCATGCTGCTCTCTTAGGATACTTCTACTTTGAAGACTCTCCGGAGGAGAGTTTTTTTCAACCGGAGGAGAATGATGGGAATCGTGTAGGAATTGGATAGATATTATAGATTAATTATGATAGTTATTTAGATACTTTTAATATTTATTTTTTAAGTATTTTCTTTTAACTTTTAAGGGTTTAGTTGTTATTTTGATTATTTATTTATTTTAGGGTTTGTGATCTCCTTATATATATAGGATTTTTGAACTCCTTATATATATAGGGGATATAAATTTGTTGGGAGATTAGACTTTGATTATTATTGATTATTGATATTGAATCCTTCTTCCTCAAATTCTCTCTTTTTTCTCATCCCCTTCTTCTTCCCTTCTCATCCCTAATTCTTCCGTAATACGATCTACATCAATTTGGTATCAGAGATATTACGATTTACATCATGTTCAGGATTCTTCTTCATAGAATAGGGCTGCTCTCTCTCACATGAAGTTATATTCACTGCGGATATTGTTGGTTATTCATGCAAGTATGTGTTTTCGTGTTTTTGGATTCTGCTAGATGTTGAGTATAAAATTTGAATGCACTTTCAAATTGATTACTTTTGTGACTTCTAACAAATGTTTCACTTCTGCGATTGACAGATGCAGCTCAAGTTGTGGGCTCCAGTTATGATTTCTCTGTAGTTGACTCCAACTCTCTACTTTTTCTTTTCAAACATGCTCCAGAAGTGTCAAAGGAACTACACATTGGTTCAGAGTTATTGTTTGACACCATCAGTCAGTCTCGCCAAGAGAGTTGGGTGGTACATATCCTACAATCTTTAAGTGAATGTTTAGCCAAATTATCGATTAAGATGAACTTTTTATGCCTTTTGTGTTAATAAGGAATAAAAGTGGCCTTGCCTGTTCTAAACAGACTTATTTGGTGGACTTCACATCTGAACCTGCAAAGCTCATTTATGCCTGCATATATTCGTCTTTCTATGTCGGCTTTTCTTTCTCCTTTTAATTGTAAAGTGGTCAGACTTCCAAGAGTGAAATGCACCTGAGTATGAGAGCAACCACTTTATGCAAAAGTTAGCACTCTGCATACATTGAAGCAATCTGGATACTAGACCTTTTCGTTTCTTGTTTTTTTTTTTTTCAAAAATAGGAAAGAAACTGGATAATAAGCCTTATGTCTCCTTAAAATGGTAAAACAGTTGTCATTTTATTCAAACATGACTTCCTTGTCATGCAACTTGAGAGTTGGTTGTAAAAATCTCAAATTTTGATGGATAACAATTCAATTTAAATCTGACCAAGTAATTGAATTATAGCTTGGTTAGGTTGACTTCCTGTCTGACAAAAGGTTATTGTGTGTGTGTGTGTGTGTGTGTGTGTGTGTGTGTGTGTGCATGTTGAGTAGTTTGAATACAGGTATTCTATTTCATTTGTATACTATTTTATATGAACTTTGAATTAACCATTACTTTTTGATGAATTGTTTGAAGCAAATTAGTTTTTGGTTCAAGGATGTCTTCGGAGGAAATATATAATACATGCTTATTTGTTTCACAAATATATACTGCATGCTTATTTGTTTTGCAGGGAATTTTTCCAGTATCTTTCTTGTTTTCAAGAAGCTTAAAATTCCCCGCAGAAAATGATGATATCTTGAAGCAATATCGATACTTCCCTCATTTATCGTCTTATAAGCCCCAAATCATTTTCAGTGGGGGATCTCGGAGAGTGTACTTGGAGTTTTCGTTGGGGTAAGTATGCAAGCATATGCAATTGATGGAATAACGGTGGTACTTTATTTTTACACTTTCTTTCGCCTACAGCACTGAAATCTCTAGGCTAGTGAACATGTTCATTTTCCAAAATATGGTCATAGATATGCATGTGTAAAACATATTTTTATGTTGTAACTTCATAAGAAATCTAAATAATGGTTCTTTCATGGATGAATGTTGGAAGCCTCTGTCAGCAGGCTAACAGTTTTGTAAGACTGGAAGTGTCTTATCATGCATTTGACTTATTGTCAGGACTTGGACCACAATAAATAGTATATACTTTCAACATTATTAGCAATGTTTTGTAACTTTTTAAATTTTTTCAGTTCTTCAAAGGAGGTTTGGGTTGCAGTCCTTAATATTACTGGTCCCTTATCCAATTGGTCTCTTGCAAGCAATACACTTCCAGGTGATTCAATTTTCTTCTTAGTCAGACTTTAAGTGCTGCTTTTGGCTGCATAATGATCCATGTGAAATTGTTTCACAGGTCCAGAAATGCTTGATGGTGGTCCACCCTCTTACATATGTAGGTTTAGTGGAGTAGGCCAGGAGAACTGGACGTTCTGGCTGGAGGTAACACTCTTAACATGTTTTGGCATTGTGTTGGCATTCATATTCTACTGCCTCTTTTTGCATAGTTTTTTCTTGCTACATCTCTATTCTGGTTGTGATCGATATGGTTTAATATAGTAGTTAAAAGGATAATCTGCCGAATAAAAGACATGGCATATACACTAGTTCCCTAAATAATACAGCTTGGAAACAAATGCTATTTTCATGTAATTTGAGTTTTCCAACAATAATGCTTCATTCGAAGTGACTTTCATTGGCATTCATGAATCAATTTTGTTGCTTTTGACCTATAACTCAAAAACAAGAATAGTTGTTGCTGTGTGGAGAGCAGACGATTCCTAAATTTTGTTGCAATTTCATGTGTACGGTATAATTCCCCGATGATAACGTACACTTAAGTCCAATTCCTTTTGTACACTTGCCCTGTTCTTCATTACTTGTGTCGTAGAAATCTCTTGAACTTCTTTGTCCTTATGCTTTCCATCACTTGGCTAAAGCCAAAAATGACATTGTGCAAGTAGATAACTTTCTGCCCCCCACCCACCCTACCCAAAAAAAAGTAAAGACAGACAAAGAAAGAAACACAAGGAAAAATGGACAACAACCTATCTCGACTAGACTATTTATTAGAACAGTTATCTGTAATGCTCTAGTCTAATTAATTGTCCAGAGTTGCAATGACTGAAGTGGGCGAGTCAGAATCAAAAAGAGCCAAATTTGTTTTCATTTTGTTTTTTTTTATTACGCAGGCCAGCAGTTCTGAAGCTTTACAGGTTGAAGTTGCTGTAGTAGACCAATATTTAGTGGAGCCGGCAAAGAAGTTGAAAAGCCTTTTTCCAAACTGGGTGGATGTCACTGCTTATACAAGTTTTCTGTCAAGTTATATCTTCTAGTTTACCTTTCCCTGTTTTGTAAGGCTATGATTCTATGAGGTACCCCAAAATGTTCTGGAAATACTCTGTTGATTTTAAATTTATTAGTTAAAGCAATAGGATTTTATTTTAATCGTCATTTGGATCGTGATTGACTCAAATACTTGCTGGATGTGGCCAAAAGTAGAAGTAGCAACTAAATGTGAGGGGGTCCATATGTTAGTGTGTTGCTAATGAGAAAATCCTCCCTTTTAGCAGAATTTATTTATCGCTTCTGTGGGGAGCTAACTATCTAGTATAAGATATACTTGGACATAGAGTACGTAGAATTTGATAAGTCATTTTTCTGTATCTTTCCTTTTGGTAGGCCGACCAGTGAGTCTGTGACAAGCTTGCGATAATATTTGTTAGCTTGCAGGTAATATGTTTACCTGATGTTTGGAGTTCTCATAAATCTTACTGTGGTATGCATATTTTCGAAGGAAGTATGTTTGGGGCAGGGTTTATTCCTCTGTAATTGACGCTTGTTTGAAGGTAATTTCTGCCAAATTAAGTCTTGTATGTTAACCTTGACCTTAGTAATTGTCTCTGAAAACATGAGGTGGGGTTAATTTCAGTAATCTCATCTGGAGTGCAATATAGCAATGTTTGTCTGTATCTGTTGATATTTGAACTTTGTTGACACCTATAATTGTTGAGTAATGCTATTTAGACCTAATTTATTGATGTAATTTGTCGACCTAATTTACCATAGTCTTTAGATCGACTCTAGCTCTCTTCAAACATTAAAACTTAAAGAGTTAATTCAACAGTTACGATGCAACCAGCTCACCTAATCAATAGTGTTAAGGGCATTGAGAAGCGCATATACTTGGGTACTGTGGACTGCAAACTACCTGATTTAATACATTAGCATTCAATAACGGTTGTAGACATGATCATCAGCTTTACCGTTAGAAGGCGGAGGTTGCCAGGCGCGCACAGACTCGGCATGACAATTCAAGACATGATCTATCAATTCGTTACTATATTTACCCTTAACGACTTTGGGTTGCAAACGGATAGATCAACTGGACTAATAAAGTAAATGAGTTAACATGAACTCAATACGATACAAACTCAATTAAACACCTATGGTATGGAAAGAGTGACCAAGTGAAATCTCAATTACAGAACTTTGAAATAACCAACGATAATTACTTTAAGCATCTGGAACTGGTACCTGCGTGGTAATGGGTACACATCAAAACGTCCTAATCGTTCCACAGCGTCTGCGACACAATTCACATGAACAGAATCATTAATTTCCTGCATGAAACCTTTCAATTCACTGTTATCTTACATCATACAGGTATTTTGAGAGCTTCTGTCGGGGTAAACCTACGAAATCCTTGTTCATCTAGTGCTGTAATATGTACTGGCAACAAAAAGGGGGTCAAGGAATTTATATACAATGTAAGATTCAAGTCAGCATGCTTCCTACTGGTTTTCATGCCTCATTGCCCTTAAAATGGGATTCTCATCATCTGATAAGTTGTCATCATCATCAAGTTCATCCAGCTCATCTAGTAGTGACTGGTTAATCCTCTTACGAGATTGTCTCCTATGCTTCTTGGGCTCCAACCGCGGTTCTGCTTGCTTGACACCCATTCCACCCACCTTGTACCTGAAAATGTACTCCAAATTTTCGAATCATATATAAATTAAAGGAGATTAAAGGAGAGAGAGAGAATCATAGGTAAGTGCGAGCTATAAAGTTAGACAAAGGAGTGAAAGTTAAGTATCCCGGAAACCATCTTACTAAAGCACTCATGATTTCTCTAGCACAATTTAATCAACACAACCAGGAACTTAACAATTGCTTTCTGTTAGTGTTCAATAAATTTGCTAGGAAGTATACATGCTCAACCAGAAAAGTAGTATAACTCGTACTTAAGAGAATTCTATTAGGATACATGCAAAATCTTCCACACGAGTAGATAGTGTTTGTGGCTTTGTGCTTTTCAAAAGATCCCACTCATTAGTGCAATCATGTCCGGTTCAAAAAAAAAAATTAGTGTCATCATGTTGTTTAGGGGCTATATCACACAAACTTTTTGCATTAGATAAGCTCAAAGACACAGGTTCTTACAGCTGAATTTCTTTAAAAGTAGTTTTCAAGTGCAAAGATGTCAATCCATGGTTCTCTTCAAGTATCATAAGCAAAGCCTTTGTTTGACAGAGCATAGATATACAATCTGGGAGCCAAAAGATCTTCATACAAGGATATCTTTGAGAAATTTAGTAATACTATGCAAGTTAGACATGAATAATTTTGTATCTTGTGTGTGCTACAGTTAATATACTGAATTTCACAACTGGCCAGAGAAATTGAAAATGTATCTTGAAATGTCACTAACATAGAAGACAATGGAAGGGCAGTTACTTTCCTACTGTCACTCTTCAATATGGTGTACCATTTGTTATTATGACAGTATTACCCTGGAAGTTAAGATACAAATTCGACAGGGATGCATCACATAAAATTTCTCAATGGAGTTTTCGAAAGACGAGATTTTTCAAAAATGACAAACACACATCACAGATAATCTTCTGTTCCAATTATTCCTTAGCTACAATGAACATACCTTACATCACCCTCTCTTTTGGTTCCAACGGTCCTTAGTTGAAACTCCTCTCTGATTTTGATCTCATCAAGCAATTGGAGATAGTATGGATATCTTTCCCAGTCCCCTTTGACAAGGCAGCCGCATTCACCAAGATGCAAGCAATCATTGAATGTGCATTTCGCAGGTTCACTAGCATTGAGCATTTTCCGGATCTGAAGGAAATGAAAAGTGAGGCCATAAGATACATAAGATTGTGTGCATTCAGAGCTTGATGCACAAGAATCACACAAAAAGTGAACCAAATGAAGCCAAATATGCAGAGTTGATAGCAGAAACCTCTGGGAAGTGTTGTGCAAGAGACTGCTTTGTTACTTTTGTCAAACTAGGCTGGTTGAACCCAGGAGTATCAGCAAGATATCCTCCTCCAGTTAATGGAAGCAAAGAAACATGGCGAGTAGTGTGTTTTCCTCGGCCACTTCTTGTTGACACTTCCCCGACTCGCTGATCTTCAAACCACTTGCTGCCTAGAATCTAAAATAGGTAAATCAACAAAAGACAACTCATTTACAAGTGGATAGGCATAAGAAAAAAAGAAAGGATCTGACAGGGAGTAAAATAAATATTAGAAACAAAGAGGGCACCCACAGAATCAGACCAATTGTCCCCTCCTGCAACACCAAGGACATGTTGATTGCCTCTCAAAGCATTGATCAGACTGGACTTTCCAACACCACTTGGACCCACGACTACAGAGGTCTGTTCTCTCAGATTGAATTGTAGAGTATCAAGTCCAAGTTTAGATTCAACGCTGCAGAAAATTGGTTCATAGCCCCATCTACGCAGCCTAGATTTCCATGAAACCAGTGTCTGCATAATTTTTGAACTTCTAAATCATTTAGCAATTAATAATAATCATGCATACAATAGGATGAGAGGGCGACATAGAAGTTTGTTTTTTGTAGTGAAACTCGTTTTATTAATTAATAAAAGTTTGTTCTTTCCATTTTATTGAGAATCAATATGGACAAAATGTTTGCATTATATTTAATATATGGTATGCATGTGTGTCTTATATTTTACATTATAGATAATCTGGTGTATAAAATTCGGCTTATACACAGAAGACCAGATTATCGGATCCTTCTATAATATGAGTATATGTTCACAATCCTAGATGGAATTAGACACACCATTGGTATGATTGTAGTATAATATTTTGGTACAGTCTGTCATGACTGTATGAGACTATTTGATGTCTCGGATTATTGCACTAGTACACTTTGTATATTGAACAGACCCGTGTTGAGGTTATTATCTTTTATTGATTCAATAGGATAATAAATACCTCATGATTATTATGAATTATGATTACTTACACTCTTAATCCTAAAATATTTAATTGTCACGTGCATATAATGTTTGTCACTTTAATTAATCAAAGTGTCAGATTCATATTGAGTCAATAAGCTCGGTAAATTGGGAGACAATATTATTTGTATGGTGGAAATTAAATATTAAAAGAAATCACGTCCTATTATTTAAATGGGTTGATGATGTTCTCTTGAGAAAACTCATAAGTTTTGTCCATGTTAAACCCTGCAGGTAGATTTAATTATCCGACGTGACAAATAAGTTGAGTGGTAAGGTCTCAAGGAATAAAAGAAGTCAATTAAATATAATTGTCAGTAATTTATTTAATTGATGGACATCTGTAATCTTAATCGTGGGGAGATTATTAAGCATATAATAATAAGGAGCTCGAATATAATTTTGAGATAAGGCTCAAGGAGATTAATAATAAGTTTTTAGTGGACTGACTTATTATTAATGGACTGTAGGATGTTTGTTTTGGGTTGAATATAGAAATCATAAGCCCATTGGAAGCCCGGTCCTTATTTCTCCTTAGGGTTTCTGTCGTACCCTATATATAGACGTTTAAGCTCTCTAATTCAAGATCTATTCTTTACTCATGTTTTTTAGAGAGGCTGAAAGAGAGAGTAAGGATTCGAAGGTCTTAACAGCCCACACTGCATCTGAATTCTGACGTTGAGGGATATACGACAGAAGGCCGCGAGGTTCGAAGGTAAATCCTAATTCCGCCTCCGTTCCAACAGATTGCCTCTCAAAGCATTGATCAAACTGGACTTTCCAACACCACTTGGACCCACGATTATAGAGGTCTGATCTCTCAAATTGAATTTTAGAGTATCAAGTCCAAGTTTAGATTCAACGCTGTAGAAAATTGGTTCATAGCCCCATCTATGCAGCCTAGATTTCCACGAAATCAGTGTCTGCATAATTTTTGAACTTCTAAATCATTTAGCAATTAATAATAATCATGCATACAAGAGGGCGACATAGAATACACACAAAAGGCCAATAGCAGGATTGAGCTTTCAAACAGAGTTATTATCATTTTGTTGCTGAAGTATACAAGACCTGTCATAATCCATTTGCAATGACATGGATGTCCAATGATACTTCAAAAAGCAACTTGTGCTTCTGAAACTCAATTATCTGAAAGGTAAAAGAAACATCACCCGAGCATTCTCACATGTAATTTCTAGTCTCCTAAATTATTCAAAACTTAAGGCAAGTAAAATAACGTCACAAAGCACTACATGTTATTTGAACTGAATCTCATTTTCAAGCATTTGACATAACCAGGCCCGGCATAACATTACTAGCATCTACAGCATATACAAATTGTTTCAACTTCAGCGTCAAAAAGCATTTTCAAAAATCTTAAACCACCATCTATATGAAAACACTAATAATCATGGTAAAATAACTCAAAACTATTTTATGACACAATTAAGCATTACAAGCAAAGCCCTCCTGACAAGTCACATAAACATTCATTCATACGTTTGTGAACCTCAGTCTCAATTTCAAGCAGCTGACATAAGCAGATGCAGCATAGCATTATCATTGAATAAATTAGCAATGTTAAAGAATGTTCAAATCACTTCAAACTCACTACTTCGCAATTCACTATCAAACTCACTACTGCACAATTCACATACAACCAAATACACCCCCATTCTATGCTTTTATAAAATCAGAAACTTGGATGAAGAAAAAAAAAACACATGTCAGACACCCTAAAATAGTGCTGGTAGGGGTTTAACCTCTGAAAATTTGTAACTGTTACCAAAGATATAAACTCAAACCTCTTCGTCGACGAGTTCTGACTTATTTAACGCAAGCATGAGCGGAATCCCTGTGGATTCAGCCTCCACCAAAAACCTTGTCAGTGAGAATGGCTCCAACTTCGGCTGATCCATAGAGAACAAAACCAGCAAATGATCCACATTCGCCACCGGAGGATCCAAAATCTCCGACTTCCTCTCGAAGACATTCTCAATCATTCCTCTCCGGTCCACCCAATCAATTGACCCAACCAGCACTTTATCCCCAACCATAACTCTCCTCTTTATCTTCTTCAAAAGCGCCCTCACTACGCACAACAATTCCACTCCAACTCTCTGTGTTTCTTCGAAACCCTCGTCGAAGCTAGACTTCAATTCGTCTGTTGCAGAAAGTTCAGTAGGGAGTGATTGGACGATTACGCGCATGAAATTGGCCTGTGAAGAGGCGACTAAGCCGATGGCCTGGTTGTGAGAGAGAGGCTTGTCCTCGAAGTTGAGGACTGGAGAGAGAGAAGAGAAGTGTTTGAGTGTGTCACGCGCTTTGAGTAGGTTCTTGTTTGGTGGTGGTGGCGGTGGTTGTTGAGTTTTGCGAGAGACGTTAGGGTTCTGGTTTCGGGAAGAGGTGATGGAGAGGTGGCGCAAGGTGGAGATGCGGCGGAGAGAGCTAACGCAGAGGGGAAGAGACGGCGTCGTTCTGTGGCGGAGAATGGAAATAGCGGCGATCGGCATTTTTGGGAATTGTTTAGAGGCAGAATAGAAATGAAGAGGAGAGATAAAGTGAAGAGTGAGAGTTGTGACTCATGAGCGTTGCGTGCCTTAAATATGGTACGGTGAAGCAGCGGATTGAGCAAACTGTCTGTGTTTGCTTAGGGGTTCA
Organism: Ilex aquifolium; assembly: GCA_951799425.1. Taxonomy (NCBI): domain Eukaryota; kingdom Viridiplantae; phylum Streptophyta; class Magnoliopsida; order Aquifoliales; family Aquifoliaceae; genus Ilex; species Ilex aquifolium. The sequence continues at coordinate 29,069,709 of OX637407.1, read as the reverse complement.
GCTTCAGCAGTTTAGATTCTTTCATCAATGTCTCGTGTTGAACAGAAAGATGATGGGTTGATATGGAGAATGGAGATGCAGTGAACCGGCGTCGTTTTTGCTTTAGTCTTGCAAAATGCAAATGGCAGCCAATTGCCGCAATTAAAAAGGTGTGACGATCCATACTTGTGGGCTTTGTCTTTGTTCAGCCCATTGGGTTTTAACTACAATTGTTTGGGCACCTCCTATACTTTTACAAATTCTTTCTTTAAGATTTGGGCCTTTGGCTTTAAATAGGTTGTCTTATTTTGCTAGTTTCAAACTGCCCTCGTTACAAGAAGTTTATATGTTGATTTAACCTTAATCCTACAAATTCTTGTTCAAAAAAAAAAATCTTATTCTAAAAATTTGATTTAATGATATGGTTTCAGTGTAACCGTTAAATTAACACAAAGTTTCATTGAGAGGGCTTATAGTGAATTAAGTCTGAATAGCATTGTTGATTTGAAAGAAAAAAAAAAAGAAGTGAATGTGCACGATTTACTATTTATAATCATCGAAGCGGCTAAAAAAGAAGTAGAGTACAAATAAAAACTAAAAAAGAACTAGGCAGTCATGCTTCCTATTCTATCTTGATCCCAAATTCAAGCATGATAATGCTTGAAAGAGCATATAAGAGTTTTCTTTTTGAGTAAAATTCGAGAGAGACTCATTCTTTATTAACTTTCGAGTCAGCTTAATACGTATAATCGAGCCATAAAATCAGAACTTAAACTTATAATCCATCCGTTGAAGGAAACTCCATTCCAAGAGAAATTTTATTTCGAACCGGAGATTTTAAATTTTACTTTCTTCCCTTACAATTCATCCGTTGAACTATAGTCTTTCTTTTGTTGTTTTATAACCTTCAACTTATAAGTTATACAAATAAAAAAAGACAACCAAATGCATAATACTCTAATTATATCGGGGTTTAACAATGGTTAGATGTACAAAATTTTATCTTTGCATGTGAAAAGATTAATTTTATAGCTTGAACTCATGACGTCAAAATCATGATGTAAACCAATAAAACAGCAACCCTTCTATACCATGACAATTGAATTCACTTCGGGCCTATAGTGGTGATGGGCTGAGACTATCCCACATCGGATAGCCTTTGGGTGTGTGTGTGGATTATATGGATGCTTTAGCCTTACACTTTTAAGTGTAAGTGTTGTAGTTATCCTTTGATCAAAAAAAAAATTCACTTCAGACTTTAGATAAGTATAGAGCCAAGTCATCTTGATTCATCATCTCTGAGTCATCGTGATTCATCTCCCTAAGAGTATCTTTCCCCTTTTTCTTATCTTCTAGACAGCGTTGGGAGGTTGGTTTCCTGAGCATATTTTACTATTATCAGATTGCTTAAAACTTGTTCCACTCCACCCCGATCGAAAAACAATTTAATAGTTGCAGCTTATCCACTTACTACGAAATCCTACTCGAAAATGATGTAAATCTGAAACAGAAAGTGGAGGGAGAGACTAGAGAGATAGAGGCATAGACTAGTAATGGTCAACACCGAGTCACCGACTCATACATACATAATCATGAAACGAATATATTCGCTTTTCCCGTCTAGCTTACCGGCCTCATATTCAACAACAAGTTGATAAGATAGTGACATGCTCTTTCCAAAGCCAAAACCATGAGCTCATTGCTTTTTTCAACCCCAAAATCTATGGACTTCTTCTACAAATTAAGACCAACTAGTATATATATATATATCTATATAATAAAGTAGCTTACAATTCAAATCTCAAAAGATAAATAAAATAATTTTTGCTTTTTGCGGTTCAGATCACTTTAAATTTTACTTTTAAACTAATCTAACGGCTAATATTAACACCCTAAATTTAATAGGAAAAATAGGCGCCTAAGGGTATGTTTGGATTAACTTTTTAAAAGTATTTTTAAAAATTATTTCTCATAAATATTTTTAAAAAAAAATTGTGTTTGAAACCGCTCCACCACCACCACCACCACCACAACCACCACTACCGCCGCCGTCACTACCACTGCCACCACCACCATCGTCTTTGTCGCCACCACTGCCACCACCACCACCGCCTCTACCATCGCCACCACCACCGTCTCCCCCAACGCTACCACCATTGCCACCACCCCACCACAACCATCACCATTTCCTACCACCACCACTGTTACTGCCGCCCACCACCTCTCACCCCAACTACAAACCGATGCTTAAATTCTTTTATCTCTTCTCTATATTTGTGATTTGATTTTGGATATGAATACAAATATGTTTATTATTTACCATTTTTTATTACTCTGTGCCTTCAGGCACAGGTAATAACTAGTATATAATAAAGTAGCTTACAATTCAAATCTCAAAAGATAAACAAAATGACTTTTGTTTTTCGCGGTTGAGATCACTTTAAATTTTACTTTAAAGTAAATCTAACGGCGAACATTAACACCCTAAATTTAATAGGAAAAATAAGCCCCTAAGGGTGTGTTTGGAGTTACTTTTTAAAAGTACTTTTACAAATTATTTCTCATAAATACTTGTAAAAAAAAAAAATAGTGTTTGAAACTGCCCCATCACTACCTCTACCACCACCACCCCCACCACCACCACCGCCACCATCACCACCGCCGCCACCATCACCACCGCCGCCACCACCACCATCGTCGCCGTCGTCGCCACCACCGCGGCCACCACGGTCATTGTCACCCACCACAACCATTACCGTCTCCTACCACCACAACCTCTTACCCCTATTACAATCGATGCTTAAATTCATTTATCTCTCCTCTATGTTTGTGATTTGATTTTGGATATAATTACAAATATGTTTATTGTTTACCATTTTTTATTACTCTGTGTTTTCAGGCACATGCAATAACTAGTATATCTATATAATAAAGTAGCTTACAATTCAAATCTCAAAAATAAACAAAATGACTTTTGTTATTCGCGGTTGAGATCGCTTTAAATTTTACTTTAAAGTTAATCTAATGGCTAATATTAACACCCTAAATTTAATATGAAAAATTGGCCCCTAAAGGTGTGTTTGAAGTGATTTTTTAAAAGTACATCTAAAAATTATTTCTCATAAATATTTTAAAAAAAATAATAGTGTTTGAAATCACCCCACTACTACCTCTACCACCACTGCCACCGCCGCCGCCGCCGCCACTATAGTCGTCACCGCCACCACCACCCCCACAACCACCACCACCACCGTCGCCGCCACCACCACCACCACTACCACCGTCGCCGCCACCATCACCACTGCCCTCGCCACCACAGTCATTGTCACCCACCACAACCATCATCGTCTCCTACCACCACCACTGCCGCCCACCACCTCTCACCCCCACTACAAACCGATACTTAAATTCCTATATCTCTTTTTTATGTTTGTGATTTAATTTTGGATATGAATACAAATATGTTTACTGTTTATCATTTTTTATTACATTGTGCCTTCAGACACAGGGAATAACTAGTATATCTATATAATAAAGTAGCTTACAATTCAAATCTCAAAAGATAAACAAAATGACTTTTGCTATTCGCGGTTGAGATTACTTTAAATTTTATTTTAAAATTAATCTAATGGCTAATATTGACACCCTAAATTTAATAAGAAAAATAGGTCTCTAAGGGTGTGTTTGGATTGACTTTTTAAAAGTACTTATAGAAATTATTTCTCATAAGTACTTTAAAAAAAATAGTGTTTAAAACCGCTCTACCACTACCTCCACCACCACCACCACCACCAACACCGCCACCGCCGTCGCCGTCGCTGCCACCTCCACCACTGTCGCCGCCGTTGCTGCCACCTCCACCACCACCGCCGCCGCCGTCGCTGCCACCGCCACCTCCACCACCATCGTCGTCGTCGCCGCCCCCACCACTACCCACCCCCCCGCAACTGCCATCGTCATCGCCGCCCCCACCACCACCGCCACCGCCACCCCCACCACCACCACTGCCATCACCATCGCCGCCACCACCGCCACCGCCGCCGCCACCATCGCCGCCGCCACCGTCACCGCCGTCGCCATCACCACCACCACGGTCATTGCCACCCACCACAACTATCACCGTCTCCTACCACCACCACCTCTCACCTCGACTACGACCGATGTTTAAATTCATTTATTTCTTCTCTATGTTTGTGATTTGATTTTGAATATGAATACAAATATGTTTATTATTTACCATTTTTTATTACTCTGTGCCTTCAGGCACAGACAATAACTAGTATATATAATAAAGTAGCTTACAATTCAAATTTCAAAAGATAAACAAAATGACTTTTGTTATTCGCGGTTGATATCACTTTAAATTTTACTTTAAAATTAATCTAACGGTTAATATTAACACCCTAAATTTAATAGGAAAAATAGGCTCCTAAGGGTGTGTTTGAAGTGACTTTTTAAAAGTACTTCTAGATATTATTTCTCATAAATACTTTAAAAAAAAAATAGTGTTGGAAATCATCCCACCACTACCTCTACCACCACCACTGCCACCGCCGCCACAACTACCGCCGCCGTCACTGCCACCACTACCACTACCACCACCGCCACTGCCACCGCTGTCGCTGCCACCACTACCACCACGGCCATTGCCACCCACCACAACCATCACCGTCTCCTACCACCACCACTACCGCCCACCACCTCTCACCCCCACTACAATCCGATGCTTAAATTCTTTTATCTCTTCTCTATGTTTGTGATTTGATTTTGAATATGAATACAAATATGTGTATTATTTATCATTTTTTATTACTCTGTGCCTTCAGGCACAAACAATAACTAGTATATAATAAAGTAGCTTACAATTAAAATCTCAAAAGATAAACAAAATGACTTTTGTTATTCGCGGTTGAGATCGTTTTAAATTTTACTTTAAAATTAATCTAATGGCTAATATTAACACCCCAAATTTAATAGGAAAAATAAGTCCCTAAAAGTGTGTTTGAAGTGATTTTTTAAAAGTACTTCTAAGAGTTATTTCTCATAAGTACTTTTAAAAAAAAATTATGTTTGGAACCACCTCATCACTACTTCTACTACCACCACCCCCATCGCTCAACCACCATCACCATTACCACCACCATTGCCACCCCCACCGCTCTACCACCATCATCACTACCACCACCATTGCCACCACCAACACTGTCATCACCACCATTACCACCAACACTATCGCTGCCACCGCCATCATCACTATCGCCACCCTACCATACCCACCACCACCGTTGCCACCACCACCATCACCATTTTCATTGCCCTACCACCACTGCCCACCACGGCCACCCATCACCACCACCATTGTCACCCACGATTGTCACTATCATTATCGTCACTCAAAACCCACCACCAACATCACCGTTGCCACCTACAACTACTACCAACACCACGATTGTCGTCTTACCCACCACAGTCATCACCGTCTCCCACCATCACCACTGTCGCCTACCCCCACTATCATTGCTCACTCTCACTATAATCGGTGCTTAAATTTCTTTATTTCTTCTCTATGTTTATGATTTGATTTTTGGTGTGAATACAAATATGTTAACCATTTTTTTATTACTTCGTGCCTTCAGGCACGGGGAATAACTAGTCTATATACTAAAGTAGCTTACAACAAATTTCAAAAGATAAACAAAATGACTTTTGCTATTCGCGGTTGAGATCGCTTTAAATTTTACTTTAAAGTTAATCGAACGATTAATATTAACACTCTAAATTTAATAGGAAAAATAGGCCCCTAAGGGTGTGTTTGGAGTAGGGCTGTTAGTCAAACGAGTCCGAGTCGAGTTCAAGCCGAGCTTGAAAAACTTGTTTCTTAATCGAGTTTAAAAAATTGTTCAAGCTCGGCTCGTTTAAGAAACGAGCCGAGCCTGAACGAGCTAAAAACAAGTCGAGCCCGAGTATTTGCACATAAACGAGCCGAGCCTGTCGAGTTTGAGCTGAGCTTGTAGGGCTTGTTTTCTAAACGAGCCTAAAAACTTGTTCAAGTTTGAGCTTGTTTAGAAAACGAACCGAGCCTGAACGAGTCGAACCCGAGCCGAACTCAAGCCAAGCTCGAGTAGCTCAATTTAATTAACAGCCCTAGTTTGAAGTGATTTTTTAAAAGTACTTTTAGAAATTATTTCTCATAAGTACTTTAAAAAAAAAAAATTTTGTTTGAAACCGCCACACCACTGCTTCTACCACCACCACCGCCGTCGCTGCCACCACCGTTGCCACCACCGTCACCATCATCACCACTATCACCGCCACCACCACCACCATCACCGTCGCCGCCGCCACCACCACCATCGCCGCCACCCTCGCCGCCATCACAGCCACCACGATTATTGCCACCTACCACAACCATCACCGTCTCCTACCACCACCACTATGGCCCACCACCTCTCACCCCCGCTACAAAATCAATACTTAAATTCTTTTATTTCTTCTTTATGTTTGTGATTTGATTTTGGATATAAATGCAAATGTGTTTATTGTTTACCGTTTTTTATTACACTGTGCCTTCAGGCACATGTAATAACTAGTATATATATATAATTAGTCATCAGCACGCTGCTGACTATATCACATACTGAATTGAATATCCTACGAAACCCCCAATGAGTTATGCTGTCTGTTTCCCAATTTCTATTTTTTTTCACTATTTTTATCACTCCACCACCGGTTACAAAACACAAAGAATAGTCATAATTATTGCAGTGTATTCTCATTCAAGGATACTTAAAATTATATCTCCCGAGATTTGTTACTTAAATATATAAAAACTTTTCATATTATAATAAATATCTGTATAAGATTATATTCCCAATTAGTATGACGTTTGCAATTTCGGGGGCTACTATACCCTAAATTTTTCGTTTCTTTCTTTCCATTATTGCCTCTCCAAGCCATCATTGACACAGGTGGTAGTATTACTTTTCAATGAAAGAGGGTCTATCTGGTTATGTAACAAACCTTGGGGGTCTAGATATAATTAATCCTATCTTAAATACTCTGGCCGTGAGTTCATGATTGTACATATTTTTATGCAATAATTTAACTCCAATTTCACAACCAACAGAAAAATCCAATTTGTTTTCCGTCAGCCATTTTGGCTGTTTTTACGTCCATTCACCATTCAAATTTGGACACTTCTCCACTAATGTTGTCCTTGATTTCCACTAATTAGAGTAAGGGTTAAGAACTTACTAGCTGTGGAATTATTTTGATACTAAAATGGAAGAAAGCTCCATCTTATTACCCCTTTTAAACCAGTTCTTGGTTTTATTGCTTCCTAGTGTTTGTTTTTAGTTTATTTGATTCCCTTCATTATTCCCATTTTTTTTCCTTTATGTTCTCCCTTATCTTTTCATTCAGTTTCTCACACATCTCAATGGTATTGCGTGTCGAAAAAATATAAAAGAAAGCATCACTCTACCTATTAAACGCGTTTTTTTGGGCCAAAAACTCATGCCCTACATACAATAGCACAATATGGTGCTACTGCTACCACTATATATTAAATATTCTTATTGAGAGAAAATCGTAAATCTGTCCCTTCACCTCCCAAAGGGCAAATCAACAAGGCTAGAATCCTTCCTCACGTGGGTCCCACCACGATCGATCAAAATGGGCCCATCCGCCGTCAACTTCGACGCAACTCCACGACATTCCTGACTCCACACCCAAAGCCAACAACACCCCCAACGTATCAAATCAAGAATTCAAACGGCCTTTGCTTGCCACATTGCGGACTTACCTATCAGATTGAAGCCTAAAGCCACGTCCATCGCCATCTGATATTTGGAGTGAATCCAACGTCCCAGATTTGAGGGGCTCTTGACTATAGCCATACACGTGACTGAAATTGAATGGTGTGGGACTTACATACTTCTGTTTGTTTAAGGAATGTAAGGTGTAACATTCACTAGTTGTAACATCGGTAGGTCTGGTGGGTTACTGTGATGATTTGATTGAATCTGAATCAACCACACAGTTGTTTGTGGTTGTGGATGACGATGCTCACAGCACTCACAGAATCATGAGTTCAATACAAAGATAACTCAAGTAAACTGACAATTCAGACATCTTGAATTTAAATTTTAATAATTTTTTGGGGTCAAGTCATGAAAAAATTATCTCTTATAAATACTCTAATCTTAGCGTTAGTGCCTTTGACCGAATCGAAAAAAAAAATAATCGAGATATACATAAACTAATCCGTACACCCTTAACTATCAAAAAATCATGAGTCCATGTCATAACAGTTATCTAACAATGAGGTGACCTTTCTTGTTCTATGCAGTTGTCACACCGATTATGCTTTATTCTTGTTAAATTTTAAGATGCTTCAACATAAATTCTTTAAACAAGGGCCATTACTTTGTTGTATTTTCCTTGCATTTTTTAGGAGTGGATGTAGACACATATATCAGCACTTTAGGAATTTGTTTTCAGGACAACTGCTTATGCATTATTTTTGGAAGGCAGCAAGACCATATATATTGTACATCATTTAACATTGCAATGGAAAAGATAAAAGAATATAAGCTTGTTGCATAGAAACGTGTGTTGTGTAAACAGTTTGGTCACAACAAAAATATCTGTCAAAGAGGCCTTGTCAAGAAGAACAATGCCAGAAACAAAGACCAAGCAACTAGAAATCAAAATTCTGCAGATGGAGCAGAATACTGGAAATCAGACTTCTTTGGATGGTGCAATGGTGGTGAGTACTGTCTAATTTTTACACATTTTTTCAACTACCTACCCTGTAGTTTTGGTCCAATAGACTTGAGCCCACAAGGGGCAACGCTAGAATTTTCATAACATTATCTTATTACGTCATCAAAGGACTAACGTCCTCTTAACGGTCAAATGAACATTGGGGGAATCTGTTACAGATAGCAACAACAAAAGGGAGGTCATTGTTATTTTTCAAACAAGAGGTGGGTCTAGTTGTTATTTGTCCAAACCTCAAGAAAGATAGAAATAATTTACCTAAACTAAATAAAATTATGATAAAAAAATATAACATACATATAAAGAGGGGGAGGGAAGTGCTCACTAGTTCTAACTAGGCCTGACAATTCTAGACACGACTCGTGAAACCGACACGAATCCGACACGGATTTAGCGGGTTTGGGTGTAGTGTTAACGGGTTCGGGTGATTAATGGGTTAACTCGGCAGACCCGTGAAATAAATGAACCGGTTTCGTGTTTAACCCATAAATTCGTTTCAACCCGTTTAACCCGTTAATAATTGTACTATAAATTTTTTTAAAAAAAGTTAGGTTTCTCAGCCTCTACCTCATCTCACACCTCCCATCTCTTAGACTCATTCAAATTTAGTAGTCATTTAATGTTTATTTTTTGTCTTTATTTTTTTGCTCAACCATGATTTATTGTTATAGTAAACAGGTCAAACATGTTTAATGTGTAGCAAGTTGATGATTTTTTGTGTGTACTTGAAATACTCTAACATAATCTCTTATATAGCGGGTGACATATGGGTTGTATCGGATGGATGTGATAGTTGAACTCGTTTATAAAAACGAATGGGATATGGATGAAGAGTTTTTTGACACAAACCCGTTCCACCCGACACGAAACCGTTCCACTCGACACGATTGTCAGGCCTAGTTCTAACGTGGCTCCGCCCCTAACAATGGACATGGGCTGGTCCACCGAAAAGAGTCCAATGGACATAGTTACATTTTCTCATGCATGTTAATAGTTTGAGCAATATTATTAGTACCTAATTTATTGATTTAATTTACTATGATGTTTGTATTAATTGTGAATTTTATCAAATATTAGAATTTAATGTTATTCAATAATTCTAATAAAATCACATTATTAAGTTAATAAATTAAATTATATTTTTAAATCTAAATAGCATTACTCTAATAATTTTTAGTCCAATGAAATAAAAATTTGCCATTGACATAAATTCCGACAAATACCTTTTTTTTGGAAGGTAAGTAATTCCGACAAATAAATCATTACAAAACTGTTTCTAAAATATTTTGCTAGAACTCATACTATTAACTATATTTTATTTCGGGAAAAGAATAAGTTTAGTAACCTTCCTTACCGTTTGGGCGGAAATCTCATGTGTCTGACGTGGGAAGGCTCTGTCAATTTTATCGTTAGCTCCTCATTCCTGGTTCTTTATATCCTGTTCCACGCTCACGAGAACCATCACTCTTACAATCAGTCATTCCCTCCCTCTCTCTCTCGCTATATATACATCCTCAGATCCATATACATCTCTCTCTCTCTCTCGCTACATATACATCCTCATATCCATATCTATCTGTGTAACCTCGATTCACGCACCTCCAAGACGTCTTCACTGGGTTTTCATTTCTCAGGTAAATTTCAGGTCTCTTATGTCCTCTAATCCATTTTTCTATGGTTTAAGGTATAGAGTCTTAGGTGAGATCTGTCGCCATTGCCAATTGTCCTTTGGTAGATCTATTTGTTTTATTATGAATTCCCTTTAAGTTTTTGATGTACGTTTATTAGCTTTTGATGCTTCCATATCTGGAAACTCTTAAGCTTTGGTAGTCATTGCTTGTTTGGACGGAAAATAACCCCTGGGGAATATTTCCGGGGAAAAGGTTTTTGCTGTCTCGTTTTTGTTGTTAATAGGCTAACTTCAACAAAAAAAAAAAAAAATTTATTCTATTTTTCAATTCTAATTACCACATACATAGTTTAAATCTGGCTGTTTGTCTCATAGCTTAAGAGGTCAATGTTGTTGCGTTCTGGTAATTTTTGTTTCTGTTTCATTATCCCATAAGAAAGTACTTGATTGAAGTAATTGTTTAAGCTGTTGATTTATAGTTTCAGTTTTTCAAAATTAGATCTGACTTTGAATATAAGAATCTGGGTTTATTTGAGCGATCAATTATTTTTCTTCAATTTTCGTTCTTAGTTTTGATAATTAAGTTGTAATGTAGTGAGAAAATAGATCTAGTTTCCATTTTCTATGCTCCATTTTGGCCATTTTTTTTGTTGTTCTGGTGAGATAGTTGTTTTTTTTGGTAGGGGTGGGGTGGGGATTGTTTGGCTGGTGGTAGGTGAACTGGATTTATATTCACCCTTTGGGAGGTTAGCTGAATATCCAGCTAATTTTTGGACCTTTCAATTGGTTACTACATTTCTTCCATTTGCGGAACAATTTGAATCATGTGATGACTTTTCCTTTTGGGTTTTAAAAATATGGTGTTGACTTTGATGGTCGGCTATGAATGTGTAAGTTCCACGATATATGTAGTATTTTGTTGTATTGCCAACTAATGTATTGTTTGATTTTTTTTTTTTGGCTTTTTTAACCAGCTTTTATTTTGAATTTAACTTTTTGTTTTTCTTTTTGGGTTTGGTCTTGCTCCTTTTCTTCACGCTGAATCACTTGTTAGTGCCGCACAGACTTACACTTAAATTTATCATTTATATACTAAGATTTATATAAATCACTTTTGTAAAATACAAATCAAACATGCTTTTATTTTTTTGTTGCAATTATTTTTTTTCCTAAAAAAGTTGCTTGAAAAAAGCGTTACCAGATGTACATTAGTTTTTATCCAGGGCATATATGTACCATATTGCTTGAATAGCTCTACTTGAATAAAATTAAACATCTCCTAGATTCATAAATATGAAATTTGAAAATACAGCCTTTTTGTTCTATTTTCTTGTCTTATATTTGATTCACTTTGTACTTTACAGATTTATTGCAGGTGATTATCTGCTACAGTAAAATGGAAGTCATCGGGGGCTAACGCTTTACCAGTTCTATGGCCTTGGCTGGTATGTTTTCCTGTCTCATTTAATTGATTACTCTTTGTTGTTCTTGTTCTGTTTTCACAAACTGGGTTGCTGTAACTTAGTATCGTTGTATGCAGGCATTTGGGCAATGTGTGTGGGAATAAACAGTTCAGGGAAATTAGAAACTGGAATCACTTCGAGTAGAACAACCAAGAAGAACTACTTGAGGGATAGAACAAGTGGCATGGAATTCGAAGTGGATTGGACAAAGCATAGAAAACCATCTGCATTTACATCTCAATTGATCCGCTCTGCAACATCATTCATGCCTTGGTCTCGCAAAATCCCTATGAGTGAAGGATATCATGAATTTCTTTAGTCAGGACAAAGCATAGAAAATTATCTGCATTTACATCTCACGTGATCCGCACTACAACATCTTCAATTTCTCGGTCTCGTAAAATCCCTTTGGGTGAAGGATAAAATGTATTTCTTTTGTCACATGTCTGTCACTGAGTCAAGTTAGTGTTTGATTCTGAGAGAAATTAATTGATCAACATGATTGTAGTCTCAGCCTCTTGGAATTTGTATTGTTTTGCAATCTAGAAAATGCCTGATTATATACGTGGGAAGAAGAGACTTACGGAATTGAATATGTGTTGCACCAATTCAGTCCGGCAAGATACCTCAAAAAACAATAGCCATTTAATTTCTCAGGTTGTTGATGATTTTCGCAGCCCCCTCTTGCCCGGGTTGCCCGATGATGTGGCCAAGTGCTGCCTTGCTCTTGTCCCTCGATCTAACTTCCCTGCTATGGGTGGTGTGTCCAAGCGATGGAGGACGTTTATCAAGAGTAAAGAGTTCATCACAGTTCGAAAACTAGCTGGCATGCTTGAGGAGTGGCTCTATGTGCTGACAACGGATGCTCAAGGAAAGGGGAGCCACTGGGAGGTTTTGGATTGTTTGGGACACAAGCACCATGACCTTCCACTGATGCCTGGTAATTTCAAGGCTGGTTTTGGCGTGGTGGTTCTCAACGGAAAACTTCTAGTCATGGCTGGCTATACAATAATGGAAGGGGCTGGGTCTGCCTCGGCAGATGTATACCAATATGATTCTTGCCTCAACAGGTTTGTTCTTTGCTTCCTTCCCAATCCTTGTCAGTTCTGTTACGTTATGGCAAATCATTAGAACTGTTTGTTTTTGTGAGTTTTTTCTTATTTTTTTCAGAATGGTGATTATGATTGTTAATTTTTGCTAGGTGTAGCTAGAGAAAGGGGTCTGCTTTTTGTTGCGATAGCTTAGAGAGCAAAATCTTCCATTTAAATCAGCTCTGACTTGGTGCTACTGTTGAAAAGGACAGCGGAATAGGGTGGTCCAATGACCAGTTTAGTCTCACCTTTTTAAATTGAGTGATGTTTTAAAATCAGTTCATCAAATGGGTGGCAGTGTCGAAATAAGTTTATCCTCTATCCTATCAACTCTTTTATATTCACTTGGTGAAACCTTGAAAAAGGAGAAGAAATGGACTCTTTGAGGTGCCATTACTCAGTAGTTGTGTATGTATTGCTACCTCATTCTTCAGCAGCTAAATTCCTTCCGCTGAATTCAATCAGAACTGTTGGGGAGGGTGCCTCCCATTGAAGTTTTCCTTTTCTTTATGTTAGGAAGTGAGTGCAGTTCTGACAGGTCAATAAAGTCACCTAAGAGTAGGGCTCCCCAAAGTTGAACCAAGTTGTGTATTGAACCAGTTCAAACCAACCCTGATTGAAGTTTGGTTGGTTGGGATATTTGGCTCCTGTCCCTCAAACTAAAACCATGCCACTAAGCAGTTCAATCGTGGTTGAAAGGTCGAGTTTTAGACCAGTTTTAGGATACACATAATAGAGTTGCCTCCCCAATTAGACCAGTAATTTGGTGGGTTGTCCATTTCTTGTGAAATATGTTGGACGGCCTTCAAATTTCCAACGATCAGACGGAGGAGTCCCTTTCCTTGGAATTTTCACCAGGGACTTTCAAATGGCAACATTGGAGCAAGTCCATATGTAAACATGACTCGTCTTGTAGGGCATGCATCTTAATCAGCTGCTATCTATCAATTTATCTTCATTCATTTCTGAAGTAGGGTTTTATCTTGCAATTGTTGTTGCTTCATGCTCTTAACAATTTTGCCATGAACATTGCTATTAACTTTGATCGTATGATTCATCCGAAATCCGGTCTCTGGTTGATGCAGAATGGAAAATGATCGTATGATTTATCAGAGCTCTATTTTTCCTCGTTTTCTTGTGTAAATTGTAACATTTCATCTGTAATTGCAGCTGGAGCAAATTAGCAAGCATGAATGTGGCTCGCTACGACTTTGCTTGTGCAGAGGTAAATGGCATGGTTTATGTAGTTGGGGGTTATGGGATGGATGGCGAGTCTCTCTCTTGTGCTGAGGTGTACAACCCGGATGCTAACAAGTGGACCTTAATTGAGAGTCTTCGTCGCCCAAGATGGGGTTGCTTTGCTTGTGGTTTTGAGGGAAAGCTTTACATTATGGGTGGAAGGTCAAGTTTCACTATTGGAAACTCAAGGTTTGTTGATGTGTATAACCCTGAGAAGCACAGCTGGTGTGAAATGAAAAATGGTTGTGTCATGGTCACTGCTCATGCTGTGCTTGGAAAGAAGCTCTTTTGCATGGAATGGAAGAATCAGCGGAAACTAGCCATATTTAATCCTGATGACAATTCTTGGAAGATGGTTCCGGTTCCGGTGACTGGAAGCTCAAAAATTGGGTTTCAGTTTGGGATATTGGATGGAAAGCTTTTACTGTTCTCGCTGGACGAGGAACCTGCTTACCACACACTCTTATACGATCCAAACGCAGCTCCAGGCTCAGAGTGGCAGACTTCTGAGATAAAGCCATCTGGTCTGTGCTTGTGCAGTGTCACAATCAAGGCATGAAAGGTTTATTTCCGGGAAGCTGATGATAAACTTGGAGTCTAGAATATCTCTGACTAATTCCTGGGCTTTCTTGCCTCATCAAATATATGGTTCTTGGTAATAGCTAGCGGTTTATTTGTTTAACTAGTGAAGGGTTTTAGATTTGTTTGTATGAGTTGTCAGTTGGATTATGAATTTGGGTACTGGAATTGCTTTTCAAGGAATTATGTTTTCTGGTAGGGATGTTTTTTCCAGTACATATTGTACTTGCCCATTCCATTCGGTTCTTTGTTATTATGTGATCTCTCTCTCTATCTTTTTGGGTATGTGGATCTAGCAAATTGAATGAACACAACTTCATCAGGCATTTCTCAGGTTGTTTTATGTCTACGTGGACTGGGAATGGTCAGACGATTGTTGGATTACATTGTGGAATTGAAATGACCATGTAATTGTTACCTGATACAGGTGGGACATGAACATTTTCTCACATAAGATTAGGTGGGTATTTTGAGAGGCAATAATATTTCTTTCTTGAAAATAAAATGGAAGATTGGTGATTCAATTTGATGCAAATCTCTTTTGCAAACATTCCTTACCACTGATAAGTAGTCTGGGGTGACTAAAAAAAAACGGAGACGTTGCCAATGTTTTGAATGCATACCAATATTCAACTTGATTGTCATACATATCAGCTTGCCGGGAGGTTAGAATCATAACAATGTCAATATTAAGGGCACATATCTGATGTATTGTTTTGAGAGAGGATTCAATTATGAAATTGTGGATCGATAATGATTATAAACTTTGAATAAACCTGATGGGAGAAAAAGAGAGGTGGACGTTGAGTGCCGATAATTTCCGGCCTTGAGAAGAACAAAATTGATTCATCGGAGTATTCAATGTTTGATCCCAAGTATTGACGATATACGAGAGTTGGGTCCATTGATATCATCAGATTCGACTGAAAAGACAAGAGATATTGACGACAGAGATTTAAGTGTTATGTGCATATAAATTTCAGGAGATCGGTATATAATATTTCAAATATTAGGGTATTTAAGTGATTAAGTGACAAACTTTAGGGAGATTGGGTGTAATTCTCCCTAAAAATGGAGTAGAAAAGAGAAATTACATCCCAAAAATTGGCGGCAATAGCTTGCGCACTCGCACAACAGATCCTAACCTAGGGTTCCAATTGCCAATTCCCAAGTTTCTCTCTACTCTCTCTCTCTCTCAGCGGGTACGAGAAAACAACAATGTTTGGAGCTCAGTCCACCTCCGCCTTCGGCACACCTTCGTCCACCCCCGTCTTTGGCACTCCATCCTCCACCCCCGCCTTCGGCACTCCGTCTTCAACACCAGCCTTCGGCACTCCATCCACGCCTTCATTCGCCACTGGCTTCGGTACATCACTGTTCTCAACCCCATTCTCCCAACAATCCCAACCCCAACAGCAACAGCAACAGCAACAGCAACAGCAACAAACTTCTTTGTTTCAGCCACAACAAAGCTCCGGTGGTTTTGGATTTTCGACTCCATTCGGTGCCGCGCAAGCACAATCTACTCCGTTCGGTCAGTCAACGTTGACTCCGGGGTTGCCGTTCGGAAATGCTCAATTGACCACTCAGATGGCTCCTGTGGCTCCTCTTCCTTTCTCTCTCGCCGATCGGGACATTCAAGTAAGTCGCCGATCGCCTGATCATTCTATCTTTTCGACGTGCCTTTGAATTTTGGAGGTTTTGAATGATTTTTTGGTGTACTATCAGGCGATTGTTGATGCTTACAAGGTGGAGCCTGGAAACCCTAAGTATGCGTTTAAGGTTCGATTCTTTGCTCTGAATTTATTTTTGCTGGAGATTTGGCTGTTTGTATTTAATAATTAACTTTCTCTTTGGTTGTTAAGAAAATCAAAGACAAGAAACAGAGAGCGAATTTTGAATGTTTTCTTTTGGGTGTAAACAAACATAGAATGATCGTTTTCTTCCACTAGGCTAGTTGTGTCTGGTTCTTTTGTTTTCTTTTTATTTTCTGAAAGTTGTCATCGATGATAGCAGGATTCAAAACCTATTCGGTGTTTAAAAATGTGGAACTTTTATAAAGCAGTGCAAGTTAGGAAGCACAAATACAAGTATGATATGGTACGGATACGATCAAACCATAAAACCTAAAAAAATAGGATACACAAACGGCCAAGATACAATATATTTTACATTTGTACTATTATGTGACGATTTGATAGCATTAATTTTTAGTGATTCTTTAACAATACTAAATAACATTAACATTTTTTATTTTAAAAAATGTAGAGATTGTCTCATTATGGTATATCTACAAAATGAACGTGGTTAATTAAAGAAACAAAACATTAAACTAGATTATTTGCTTAGAAGCATTTGGTATTAGGATTATCGTTTAATAAACTCATTTATACTCTTTGGACTTGTGATAGTGGATAATCTATATCTATACTACTTCTAAAAGACTACTGAAGTAAAAAATATTTTTATACCATAATTACCCTTAAACAATTATATAAAGTCAGATTAGTGCCACCTTAATTACCCTAATCAATTATATCAATTTATAATTACTAGATTACCCTCAATCAATTGTATCAAATTATAGAGTAACCGTAAATTTTTAAACTTCTATAATAAATGTTTTTAACTCAATAATCTTTTAGACTTATAATTATAATTCATTACCCATGGTCTTGAAGCCTTTATGAGGATCATCATTCCAATAGCCTTGACGGCAAGCTTTTCCCCACCAGCTCCCCCTATAACGTGTGTTCTGTGTAGTGACCATTGCTGCACAATCAGCCTTCAGGTAGTGACCGTTATACGATTAGTTTGAATTGGTTGGTGTACACAATGTTGTTCCTTTCTCTCCGGTGGTGGTAGATTGTAACAGCGCCGAGAGGCTTAGCTTGAGTACCACAAAAGACGTTCTGCTAGCTACCCTTCCTATCGTTTCCAACCCATTCAGTATATTCATTTCACAGCCTTATCTCCAACTGTTGGCTTCTAAGGGCAAGAACTGCTCCCCAAAATCTCTGTGAGTAGGCACATTCAAAAAATAAGAGTTGATAGCTGATTGCACATCTGGTTATCTAGGTCGAAGTATTTACAAGCTGCAATCTTTTTTGCCACTTGGGTTTCAACATTCTATATATCCACTATTTGTGGTATTGTATTTGATGCATTAATGGGTTGGGTTTCTGATTTTGCTAATGCAATCATAGCTTTGTGTGTGCGTGATTGATCTTTAACAATGTTAGTTAATGGTATAAGATAATGCGTGCCAAGAGGACAAATTTGTTTGTGGATTCTCTTTGGAAATTTATCAGACCTCAGTTTGTTTAGAATAAAGTTTTTTTGAGTGGTGGATGATGTGCCACGTTATGAATAAATTCAGGAAGACTTCTTAAATTATAGTTACGTTAGAAACAAATAAGGTTGGTTCTCTATAGTGAAACATGGATTGGATCACTGTTGACTATGTTTGATTTACATGCACATCTTTAAAAATGTTGGTTGATGGATGACATGCCATGACATGCTGTTCAGGAAGACTTTTGAAATTATAGTGATGCTAAAAATAATAAGGTTGGTTCTCTACAGGGAAATGTGGGTTAGATGACTATTAACTATTGACTCACTATCCCATTACCAATTAAACTCCCAAGTTGTTTAGTCCGGTGCTTCAACCGTGGCATTGATGGTTAGTTCTACCGTGTTGGCTTCCTTGGCTGTTTTATTTTTGGATAGTTATTTTGGCCATGATCAAGTACGAATTTAATGGTTTTTTATTTTTTCATACAAAATTATTGCCCTTAACTTTCTTTTCGAGATCTTGAAAGGTTGAAACTTGAGTCATTGTTGGTTGAATGTGTTGTATAGGTTTATGGTAAAGAAAAATAGTAGAAGCAGAAGAAGAAAATTCTTCCACACTTGCATACATATAGCTTAGAAAGGCACATGCTATGATGAATCCACTACAAATAGTACATAAAATGGCAAAGCTTTTCATAGGGGTGTGTGAAGCTTCTTAGTGGTTTAAAACTGGCAGATTTGTTTAATCTCAACATCTCTTTTTAAAATAGCATGTCCTCCATTAAACTTCCGAATAGAACTAAGGGTTCGCTATGGATTCTTGAGGCTCCATATGAGTAACTCTGGCTCTTCTTGACTGTGTTCAACTTCTTTTTTTTCTTCTCACTCAGTCTCTCCAAAACTTTCTCCTCGGCAGAGACAGAACACATAGTTTAATAATGTAGAGACATAAAAAAGAGGATATAGACCAAGATCAAAACTCACACGTTTCGAAAACGTTTCATAACTATTTTATAAACATTTTGAAAACAAAATGGAAACAAATGAAAATTTTAAAAATTTATTTCAAAAATATTCTGAAACATTAGTTAAAATTTATCGAAAACATTTTTAAGCACCTCAAAACATTTTGAAACAATGGCGGAAGTCTGTCGAAACATTTCGAAACACCTTCAAACATTGGCGTTTCGATTTAATCATTGATTCATTCCGGTCTCACTGGAATGAAATGAAACAACTGTTTCGACATGAAATTTTGATCCGTGGATATGGACGATTCAAAAAAGCACACACTCACAGGAAATACCCATGACCCCACCATGCCCATATATAATTGAAAACTCAAGTATAAATACGAGATATTTCAAGCACACAACGAAGATAGCCATGGACAAGGTTATGTTGATAGAGTAATAGAAAATTTCTTAATTAGATATGGTTTGGGTTTAAAATATTATACAATTGAAGATAAAGAGTTCAACAAATTTGATCACAATATAGAAGAAGTCGTAGTGATCTTCTATATTATTTGTAATAAACATATTTAATTATTGGTATATGTGGTACAAGATCACTTGTTTTAAGAAGATTTAGATGATGACATATTTGTTATTTGATACGCAAAATAGTCCACATGCAATATACATTTGCAAAAACTAGATCCAATAGTAGACGATGACTGTAAAATAATAAAATCAAAGTCATCTCATTTATGTGAACAAATTATCCAAAAATGATGTAGTGGAGGATGAAGAATTTTGTCTGCATTCATGTGACTGATTCATTTGATGAGCACACACCAAAGGAATGTTGCAATAAAAGAAAGGAGGTGCATTTGGAGAGGTGTTTCATTTGAAAAACAAATAACGAGAATAATCATTCTCGATACACTTTGTCATATCTAGGTCAAGCTAGCATAATTGATAATATTGAAAATTGAAACATTATTAATCTTAAGTTATTGCCAAATGTTTTCGAGATACATAACCTGTTGGGCAAATGCTTCAAGAATAATAAATCTCAAGGCCATGGAAAAAGATTAATAGTAAGCTCAATTCAAGGGGGAAAAAAGGAGAAATTGTTAAGAATGTTACAACTGAATGTAACAATCTTTTAATGGAAATTTTCATGTGAGTTCGATGTACAAAAAAAGTGAGTGAGAATTCGAGTTTTCGCATTATGCGATGGACTCCTTTGAAACTACATAACCTAATCTCTCTGCAAATAGTGACAATTCTAGCACAATTTTTCTATTCTCTCTTACTATTATTCATGATTTTTTTATTTTTTTCACAAAGTCATTTCGTGTATTTTAAACATCATGCACTTAAAAAATCATGTCTAAAGATTTTGCTGAAGAAATACTCAAAACTCATATCACAAAAAAAATTCAAAACTTATAATAAGAAATTATCTATGTGTAATGTACGTGGACATCAACTAATACTTTAAAAACACTCTTGTGTCTTCAAGTCGTATGATTTTTTGTTGATATATTGTATTGTATGTGAAATTGAAAGGAGGGGGTAAAGTTTAAAATTAAAAATTATTCATATTTCTTCGCATATAGAAGTATCTGCAAAGTATTCACATATTTTGTATATTATCAGATACATTTGTTGCATATTTGATATATATCTTTGAATGTCTGACGAGTATCGTATCTTAAATGGTATCTGACACAGATATGTTGACTATTCATAGATAGCAAATTTTATGCTAAATTCTCAATTACGATTCCACTCTCTAGTTCCACTCTGCCAAACACAACTGAAATTTATTTGTTTTTGCTCGAAGACACTCAATTCGTGCTTTAGAGAGTTTGAAAGCTTAGGAGATCGTTATGTTTTTTGTTGCAGCATTTGTTGTTCAGTGTGACAGAGCCTCAGTGTAGAACTAAGCCAGCTGGTGTATCAGATGTGAGTTCATTATTGTTAATTCCCTGCTTTTATGACCTTTGATTTTCTTTTCTTTTCCACATCATTTTTGACATGTGGATTTGCTAAATTTGGTGAATAGTTTACATTTTCAGATTATGTGGTCAGAGGCAATGGGGAAGTTGGAAGGAATGGAAAGTTCAAACCGAGAACGCCTTTGGCCTCAGCTTGTTCAGGGTTTCAAAGATCTTTCCCAACGTCTTAAGGTACTTAATCTTTTCTATGTTGGAGCTTATGATTGTTCTTTGCATATATTTATGAGATACGTTATCAATGCAAGATCTCATTTCGTGACTAGCATGCAATATTTTTGTTACTTCCTAGACTTAATTATTCGTCCTTTCTTTAGTGAAGAACCTTGAGAATGTATGAAGAGAGTACAAGTGATTGATTGCATACATAATCGTTATAGCTGAAAATTATAAAAAAGGACCTATTGGGAGAGAGTGCTTAGTTTTTGTTCAGAGGCCTATATGTTTCAGAAAAGATGGAATGTTCTTTCATTGGATGCTAGCACATTGGTTTTTACTTTTCAACATCAAGCGGGTATTGCGGAACTATGTCTCATCATCCAATTTCCACCACCATAATAAATGATGTGTATTTTCATTTCTCAAACCCCTTTTCCTTTTGGGGCCTCGGGTAGACAACTACAATAGGGTGGAATTGGGAAGGCCTTCACTTTTAGCACCGGACCATCTGATTGTATCCGCGTTTTTCTCAGAAGTAGTAACTCTACACAAACTATCTGCCGACTTTTGGTGTTAATCGTGAAAAAGTCTTCTATAGAAACAACTACAAAAGATTTGTTTTATTGAATAGTTAAAATTTTAAGAAATTTGCATATGGAATCATTGTTCATCTTGTTTTCGAATTAATGATATTTATTATTCAGTTCGTTTTTTAGAACATAATTACCTCCTTTGTTCCTTATATCTTTTGGAGAGTTCTCCAAAGCTAGATAAATGTTATGAAAACTCATAATGTCTTTACTTTTGTTATTGAGTAAATAATATAACTGGAATTATTGTTCATCTTATTTTGAATTCCCAACATTTACTGTGCAGTTTGTTACTTCGTTTTTAGAACATAATTACCTCATTTTTTCCTTACATCTTTTGGAGTGCCAGAAAGCAAGGATAAAATTGTATTCCCTCCACTTTTTGAGTCTAGATAAATGTTATGAAAACTCATAATTTGCCTTACTTTTGTTATTGAGTAGATAATGTGAAAACTGGAATGGTGTAATTTTGATGTCATATAATGATCTTATACTGCTGTATTGGAAGTCATAGATTATGACATTGGCTTACATTTGAAACTGGAAAAAAGAGAATGAGATTTGGGTGGTTCTCTTTTTTTTTGGGTGGGGGGTGGGAGGGCTATGAATAAAGTCAAATACACAATAGTCTAATTAAAGAATCTTATTGTACCATTGACCTCTGATTCATGAAGTTGACATGTTGAGCAAGCTGGTTTCTATCATGTGTTTTTTTTTTGAACAGGGTTTTTGTCATGTTTAGTTTTCTAGAAAAGGTTTCATGTGTATGGTTATATATTTTGGTTTATCATCTTAGGAACACCCAGCCAGATATATTTGCTTCTTTTCTTTGTTGAAATTTGTTAATTACTTCTGGTAATTGATTTATGTTTTTCAATTCGAGCTGATGCAGCTTCAAGATGAGGTCATTATTTCAGATGCTGAGAGATTGAAAATGACTCAAAGCAACGTGAAAATGGTATGTTCTCTCTCTCAACCCTCTTCTCTTCCTTTTGTTTTTTTGATAGGAAACATAACTTCATTGATTTAAAATGATAAAAAATGATACATCAAAAAGCTCTATAGATGGACAAGATGTCTAACCATGAAGTGGAAAGATACAAAATCTCAACTAATCAAATTTTGTATCACGTGAGGCCTTCCGATCTGCTAAAATACAAAAAAGCGGAATATCATCTTTTCCCCACAAATAATCCCTCATCATTTTCTCATGACAATCTTTCTTGCCATTTTAAAGAGAAATAAAAAATAAGTAGGTATACTAGCCAAAGCCAATTGTACCAATGTTAATCTACCCCCACTACAAATATAAACTCTTTTCCACCCATCCAATCTTCTCCCCCTTCCCCCGAAAAAAAACTGCCACCATCAAAGGAAGACCTAACCCTTCTCTCTCTCATGCCCACACATTATATGTTTTGCAGCTTCAGAGACATTTTCAAGCTGACACCCTTCCCTGGATCGAAAGGCTGAGACAGAAAGAGCAAGGTCTTCAAAGGCGCCTCTTAAGAGTGAGACAATCTTGGAGTGCACTCTTGATCTTTTGTTGCAGCAGTAGTGTCTGCTTTTAATGCTCATCCTACTTCTTGTTGCATGCATGCTTGCTTTTGATATTTTGCAAAAAGGTGATGAAAATACTGGAGGCATTGGAAGGAAAAGGTTTTCGATTGCCGTTGATGAAAGGAGAAGCCGAATTAGCTGAGAAGTTGGCTGCAATAACTAGACAGGTTGATATTCCTTGGCTTTAACCTTTCTATAAGATAGAAAAAGAAAGTGTCTAGTCCTGTTTCCTATATTGGAATGTATTTTTGGCATTGTACTGACAAGCAGACAAACGTGCAGTTGAAAGGATCTGGAGCCGAACTTTCTAGGAGGGTTCAAAATCTGCTAACTGTATCTCGTGTCCCAGCAAATGCACTTGGTGGTGGTGCTGTTTATTTTCCTGGATCAACCAAAATACACGAACAAAGTCTTGCTGATATGCAGGAGGTATGGCTGGACAAGTTTTAAATTCATAATGCTGATCACATGGCCATTTTTTTTTCTATTTTGCGAGTATTTTGATAACTTCAAGGGAAAGAACTTAATAATGCTTGATAAATGTATTACAAGCTAAACATAATGTGTAAGAGTGTCATTATAAGCTTTTAAGTGTAGTATAAACTATTCTTTATGGTTCCATCTACATATAAGTTTATGTTCCCAGCACTTACATGTTCACGACTTTATTATCTAAATCATAAGAGTGGGCAATGCCAGCAACCACAAGGATGTCTTGTATTAGGCTGTGGAAAAATGACTGATTTCTTGTATTGATTGGGGGCAGGTCTTACAACAGCAGACTGCGGCCATTGCTAGACTTGGCAATGTGTTGAAGCGAGATTTCCGGGACATGGAGATTATAATGGCTGAGGAAATCGAACTGGCAGAAGGTTAGACAGACTATTAAGAGCGCTACATTAATGGTTGGCGGTTTTTGCAATTTGTAGTTTTTTCAATCATGGTTTTGATGTATCAGAAGTATTGCAATTGAATTAACTAGGAAATCAATGGACATGGGGCATGTTGGAGTTCGATTACTTACTTCAGCAAGACGTTAGGCCCAGGTCTAGCCTATTAAATTAATTTACGTTCTGTGCCGCCCTGGAACTATTAGGGCCGGATTAAAGCCCATTGATACTTTTACCAAGGGGATTGAGCCCTTAAATGTAACTATATTGGGCTTGATGGCCCATAAATTTAATCAGAAAAGTTGGATGTTTGAGCTCCATATTGGGCTTTTTGATTGGGCCTGATGAGTCCATAAGTTCAACCATATGTGGGCTGATAAGCCCATTAATTTAATCACATAATTTAATCACATTGGGCCTGATAAGCCCATTTCATTTAATCCCATGGGTCTAACTTTCTGATTGGGCCTGACGAGTCCATAGATTTAACCAGATTGTGGTCCTATAAGCCATTAACTTAATCACATTGGGCCCAGTAAGCCCACAATTGGGCCTAATTAGCCCATTGGCGTAATATTGGGCTTCTTGGCCCATAAATTGAACCCCATCTGCAAGTTAGTTGGGCTTATTATTGGGCCTGAGCCCATAATCTAACTTTGGGCCAATGAGCCATAATTTAACCAGTTCAGTGGTAATAGGGCTGAATATTGGGCTTTCTGGCCCATAAATTCAACCACATTGGGCCTGATAAGCCCATTTCATTTAACCCATAGATATGGGCTTAATATTGGGCCTGAGCCCATAATCTAACTATTGGCCCTATGAGCCCATAAATTTAACCAGGTCAGTTGTGATAGGACTGAATATTGGGCTTTCTGGCCCATAAATGCAACCACATTAGGCCTGATAAGCCCATTACATTTAACCCATAGATATGGGCTTAATATTGGGCTTCTGGATTAATTGGGCTTACTATTGGACCTATCCATTGGGCCTCCGGGACAATGGGTTAGTTGGGCTTACTATTGGACCTATGAACCCATAATTTGGGCTTTCAATCGTTGGGCTTATTATAGGGCCTGGTTAGCTCGTTTGCTTAATATTGGGCTTCCGGGCTATGGGTTAGTTGGGCTTACTATTGGACCTATGAACCCATAATTTGGGCTTAATATTGGGCCTGTGAGCCTCTTCATTTACCATTAGTGGGCTAGTTGCGCTTAAAATTGGACTTGCCAATCAAATTGGCTACTAGTAGATCTTAATATTGGGCCTGATGAGGCCATAAATTTAACCAGAAAAGTGGGCTTGTTGAGCCCATAAATAAAAATTCATGAGGGCGTACTGAGCCTTTAAATTTAACCTGGGTTATTTGGGCTCAATATCAACAGGTCCAGGCAGGCCAAACATATATGGGCACGGGCCGAACATCATCCACAATTTTTGACCGAATCTAAATTTTGAATTTGGCTTTCGCCATGCCCCCACAGGTACATCTAAAAAAAGTGCATAGTACTTTTCTTTTCTTCCTGCATACATAG
This sequence comes from Ilex aquifolium, assembly GCA_951799425.1. NCBI lineage: Eukaryota > Viridiplantae > Streptophyta > Magnoliopsida > Aquifoliales > Aquifoliaceae > Ilex > Ilex aquifolium. The sequence goes on along the minus strand of OX637407.1, from coordinate 29,043,942 downwards.
ATTTCGAATGTAACTTTAGAGATATAAGACTTGAAGGTAAGATGGTGATCCACCTCCCCAGGCAGGGAAGAGACCGGAAAAAGTATAGCCTAGGGTGTGCTATGCCTGGGCCAGGCCGTTCAATACCTGGGCACACTTTAACAGCACACGCCAACTTTAACCACATGATATCGAATCATTTTAAAACATACGTATCTCCCATTGCACCACATAATATCGAATCATTTTAAAACATACATAACTCGCATCATTTGGAAATTCAATTGAGCAGTTTACTTTTTTTTCCCCCACTCCTGTGTCGAGATAACCTCATACTGATTCAGTCAATAGCATCTTCACCATAGAGTAACGATGTACTTCTGCACAATGGAAATCCGTGGAACCTACGCTGTACACATGAAGAATTCAAAGAAGCTAAAGCGAATAAAAGGGCATTATCTCGATTAAAAAACTGAATACCACCTAGTCAAACTGCTCCTCAAGTCCCTGTAGATGATCATGGCTCTTTTTCTGTATGGTGCGTCATCTACAATGCTCAACATAGAAACGAGGTAGAATCATTTTTTCCTAGGTGTGCACCTTTAAAATAATAGTGGAGTGCGGAAAGAATCATCATGTAATTCATGTTCATCCATATCCGCCCTCTCCAATAAGGTTGGTCATGCTTAGTATTGCGGTTCATGTACAATGAGTTATGTCATGAAAAGATGATGGTAACAAATACGACTTCAAGGAAAAAAAAATTGATGTCTACGTACAAGACATCATAAATATAAAGAATACAAATCAAAGGTCAGGATATCTATATAAACTCATTTTGGCAAGAAACGGGAGTCCAAACTCGGTCCAAAATGTACCCAATTGGAAATGAGTTCAAGCTGGTTTGCTAGGATCAATGAGTTCTGTATGTGATTACCCAATATGAGGAATCAGGCATGACTAAGTGGAAAAAACTCATTGTTGGAAGGAGAGCAATAGAGCCGCCGACTTTATTGCGGGATGTCGAATTATTCTTAATGTACCCAAGAGACCCCCTTTAGCTCTTAATGACATTATTAGAGAGGATATGCAGGGAAGTAGATATGAATATAGAGAATAGTATGTTGATGAGAGAATACTTCATGAACTCACAGTGGGTGTGACCGATAACCCTACCCCCAAAAGGAAAAAGGTGTTGCATAGCTTATGTGGGGAAAGTTGGAAACAGTCTTAACACTGGCTTCTCAAACTGTCTCTAATCCGCTCTTGAACAAACCTAAAAGGATGAGAGCATTGTTAAAAAATAGCATCTAATGAGCAAAATGATGTAATGGACTATAGTTAGTAGACAAAAAAATTAGCACATAAGCACAAAGTGAATGCATAGAGTAACTGCTGCATAAGACTACATTTTATTACGCGCAATGAAAAATAAAAAGAATGAAAGCCAAGGCAATGGAGATACAAGGATATGGTGAACTATGCCACGCTTAAGAAGTGAACATGGTCAACATGCATGAATTAGATGAATTAGAGGGGGGAGCTATGCCAAAACTCATGCATGGTGAACTATGCCACGCTTAAGAAGTGAACATGGTCAACATGCATGAATTAGATGAATTAGAGGGGGAAGCTATGCCAAAACTCATGCATTATTGCTGTAATTTTGGATGTAGTGATAGGCAGGTAAGTGAAAAAGAAGACTTGCACTAATCTCGACTCAAATTCTACCAACATAATGAAAATACTAAATTGGTGACAAGACCGAAAGCAGCTTCACAACATTTAACCATTATCATTATTGGGAAAGCCCATAGCCATTATGGGCTTGACCAATAACACACATTTGCAAATCCAACATTCTCCGGAAAACTTGACCTAATAGATTGCTTAGGGAACTAAGGTCATCCAAAAGTAGGGGATTCTAGCTATTTTCTTAACAATTCACTATTTCAAGAAATCTAAAGAAACTTATAACATACCAAGAAATATGACAAAGTCTTATGTTCCTTCATTCGGGGTAACGAAAAGTCTAACCTCACAAAAATAAGTACCAATCTCCAGTTAAGGTAAAATCATATAGTGTCTGAAGAATAATGGAATCCCAGGGTGTATGATAATATATATAAGAGGACTACATGTGTATATTGACGCAACTAACACTAAGGAACAATACAAGGAAATAACACTCTAATACGCCCTTGCAAGCTATGCGGGGAAGGAAGCACGCATAGATTGGATCATCCACCGCATAGCTTGGATCTTAACTCCCTAAACTTGGCTGCAGGTAAGATTTTAGTAAATATATTTGTCAACTGCTCATGCGTTGACACATGTAGAACTTTAAGCTGCCCCCAAGCAACATATTCACGAACAAAATGAATATCTACCTCAATATGTTTGGTGTGAGTTAGTTGAACCGGATTAACCGCCAAGTAGGTGGCACAAATGTTGTCACAATAAACCACTGTTGTTTGTTTGATGGGTATATGCAAATCCCAGAGAAGAGATTGTACAAACATCAACAACTGTATAGGCATTTGATTGTTTCTTTGCACACCAAGAAACAAGAGTGAATCCAATAAATACAAAATAGCCAGTAATGGAGTGGCGAGAGTTAGGACAACCCGCCCAATCAACGTCGGAATATGCAATGATTAGATCAAAATTGCTTTCATATAGTTGGAGTCCAAAGTAAATCTTCCCTTTCAGATAATGCATGATGGCCATGAAATGGGACTATCTAGGATCACGCATATGTTTGGCAAACATGATGAACAACAAAGGCAATGTCTGTGCAGGTAAAGGTCAAGTATTGAAGGGCCCCTACCAAGCTGAGATAATAAGAAGGGTTCAAGTAGACTGAATTTTGAGAAGCAAATTTGGGGAGAGAGGGAGAAGATTTGGAAATTAAGGCATTGGGCTAGCATGAGAGGGAAAGAGGGATAGGATTTTCCGGAGTGAGAGAGAGAGAGAGAGTTTTAGGCGTGATTAATGTATACAAAATGGAAAGTGCTATATAGGAGGGAAAAAATATTGCAAGACTCATTGTGGTTCGTCGGATCAATAAATTTGAGATGACCTGAGTCGTCTTTTATATTGGGATTATGTGGTCTGTTGAATGAATCTTTATTTTATCTTGAATTAATCTCAACCGTTTTTTGTCTTTAGAATTCAAAACTCCACCTACTTTATTATATTGACTAGCGATGGCCCGTGCCTAAAGGCACCATGTAACTAAAAAATCGCTAATATATAGAAGTGAAAGTAAAAAAAATAGAATACTGCTACCCCTAAAGCTTTTAAGCAACATTATTTGTATTGGCTTACACGTTCATTACCGACACAATGAGATAAATGGACCCCACAAACCTTCCAAAGTTACAATTTGAAACCATTAAAATGTGTAGGTAACCAAAAAAATATGTGCAATTGATGTATCTCTTCATTTAAGGAACATATCGCGAAAATCTTGGTGAATGAACAATCATTTAAGAAATAAGTTCTAGAATGGTAATCAAATTGCTAGTGAGCTAAACCCTCCTCCTAATACCAATTACCCCTCCATGAAATATGTCATAACTCCAACAGGGCATATAGAAACAATTCAAGCCTCAAAATGAACACATAGACTTAATATTGTTGTACTTTAAAAAAGCACAATGGATGTCCAAGCATTTTACATGGGATTCATATCACGTGCCCACTTAAACCATTCTCAAATTGGGCTCTTACATATTCGACTAAAAGGGTGGTAAAACATAGAAACGCAATGTAGGTCACCGACTAAAATCATCACTGTTCTAGGTCTAATTTATCATCTCTCAATCCAATCAAACTAGTCAACTTCACATCATTTATCACCATATCAAATATTACATACACCTGATTCCAAAAAGAGGAGGAGCAAGAAATGGTGGTGACAGTAGAGGAAGAAATGGTGGTGACAGTAGAGAAAGAAATGGTGGTGGAAGACATGGTGAATGGCGCTAGAACAGGCAGAAAAATTTAGAAAGGTCTCAAAGTTGACTTTGATACCATGAAGAATAATGGAATCCCTCACCCTTTAGGGCTGATATTATGATCATATACAAGATAATAACACTAACAGTTTCCAACTAAAAACAACATTATGATCAATTTCAGGTGCCAGTAAAAATATGACAATTACTACCATGGCATCCTTGTACATATGCGACCCTCTAGAACTTATATTACATTTATCCTTGTTTAAATACCAAAAGCAAGAGCCATGCCTTTATCGAAGGCGGAAAAACGTCTATGCTTCAACTTGCGAAGAACAATGATGAGCCTGTATTCACATATAATCACATACAATATCGAATAATAGACCTGTCAAAATTATTTTAACAACAGAATAAGAGCCTCAAGAGGATCATAACTTGTATTAGTATAGCAAATAATTGACAAAATTGTGGAAAACAACATTACAACACCACTTCAACAATGAAAATAACTTGCAGTGAAACTATGACGAAGAGCAACATTGCAAATTTTCAAGTGTAATATTAGAGACTACACAAAAACAAAATCAATCAGAAACACAATCTGAGCAAAGGAGTACCTTGCACGAGATTCAAGATGAACACAAAACATACGACCGATATGTGCCCCCAGTATAAGCACTCACTAGAGCGCACCTTGACACTGCGACAAACAATACATCCAAAGTTCAACAGCAAATCACCATCGCACATACACACCCACACACACGGGCATAAGAAAGACTAATCAATTTACGATAGGAAGTTCCATGACTCTTCGACGGAATTAAATTAAATTATAAATGAATTACAAGGCAATTAAAAAGGCGATACCTCCAAACCCTAACAGAGCTTTGAGATTAACATCAAAATTTCAAATAACGATGTGGTCTTTGCCTCTATCTTTTCGGAGTCTCTGGTTGGGCTTTGAATCACGAATCGAGCGATCGTCTTTGACGTCTCTGGAGGAAGTGATAGTCATTTCCATGCTAGGTGTTCCTTGTAACAAATCTTATCCTTGCTTCGTCAAGAGAGAAGCTCTGATATTGATAGCAGCGGGCCTATACAGAGATGGAGACATAGATCTGAGTGAGAGAGAGAGAGAGACAGACAGACAGAGACGCAGATCTGATGAGGGTGTGTGTGATTGAGAGAGAAAGAGAGAGAGAAACTAGAGGGAGAAAAATGTTGTGACTCGTGCGTGTGATTTGAGCGATCGGGTTTGTTTTTCGGATGGATTGTGTTATTTCCGAGTGGGCTGCGAATTGGGAAATAAATCGAATGATTTTGTGGAATTATGTATTCCTTTTGAATGGAAATAAATTTTAAATCTTGTAAATTAAATATTAGAATGGACATTATTTATAATGATCATTCCATTTCTAATATCATCGTTAAAATTTGGGAAAATTTCAGCCACATTCATTTTAGTTATTATATTTTTAAGGACACTTTTCTATTATTCAAAATATCACTGACATTCCTACCACCATTTTTAATAAAAAAAAAATCATTCAAAATATAAAAATTACCCCTATATAAATCTCAAACAATCTTTTTATATAAAAATCGATTAAAGTTCGAGTCAATTAAAATTTATTTTTCTATATATTAAAATTTTAAACTGATTAAAATTTATTTTTTTTACATATTAAAATTTGAGCCGATTAAAATTCGATTCAAACTGATTAAATTTTATTTTTTTATGTATTAAAATTAAGCGTATTAAAATTTATTTTTTACATATCAAAATTCAAGCCGAGTTGAGCTCTACCTAAACTGTTAACGTCAATTAAAATTTTCTTTGAGTCGATTAAAATTTATATATTTTTTTGTATCAAAATTTGGACCGATTAAAATTCAATGCTAGTTAATTAAAATTTGATTCGAGCCGATTAAAAATGAATTTTAATCGGCTCGAATATAATTTTAATCGACTCAAATTTTAATACGTAAAAAAAATATAATTTTTAATTGACTTGAATTTTAATACGTAAAAAATAAATTTTAATTAAGTCGAATCGAGTTTTAATCATCCCGAATTCTAATACGTAAAAAAATTTAAAAAATAGAGAGAGTCTCATTGAAAATATGTTTATCTAGAGGGGAGTAGATGAATTTTTTTTTAAAATATATCATGGGCAATTTAGTAAAATTGTATTTTAATGAACAATTTTAATTTTATAAGAGGTGTGAGTGAAGATTCAGAAAATAGAGAGGGTGTCCTTAAAAATATGATAAACTAGAAGAGGCGTAACTGAAATTTAGTTTTAGTTTAGTATTTCTATCAAAATTCACAAATTTATTATGACGAAATTATATTCCATAACTAACATTTGTATAACTTAGATAAAAATGTATATTTATCTGGTGAAAAAATTGTTACGTATAGGTTGAAAAATCTTACTTTATTTTATCAGATTTTAAGAAAAAAAATGATAATAAACCCCAAAAAAAATATATTAGAGTAAAAAATTTGAGAAATATTGAGACAAAAAGAAAAATATCGATTTATTTGAAAAAAATATTTTTCCAATGCCATAAAAATGAATGATCTAACAGACTATGACTACTAGCTTTCACAAACACTCAATACTCATATTCCATATCGTTGACCCTTATAGAGTTGTGATCGACCAATCTGTTAGAAAAATAAAAAAACTCACAAGACATTTTCATATCTCTGTCCCGTAGTTACATTTCACTTTGATGTTTTGAAATATATATCCAAAGTAGTGTTACTGAAAATCAAACTAAGAGTCAAAAAAATTGATAAGCTATTTAGTTTCTCTTGTCAGAGTTTTATTATATTTATAGGTAAGAGGTGAAGCATTTTCCTAGCACGCCCTTATTTGAACCAGTCCTCTCACACACTAGCAGCAACCTGTATTGGTTCACCTCCTCATTGCTCCTGTGGAGAACAGAAAAACTATTTGTCATTCTACGGTTCACCTCATTATCCAATGAAGCAACCCACCTAAAACGAGCATATATTATTAAAAAAATACACAGTGGTGAATGAAATTTTTATAGGCTTGAAGATGATGAGATGCGCATAGTCTTATTCCCGTGCAAAAAAAAAAAAAAAACTTAATGCTCAAATATCTATATTTACAACTCATTCCTATTTCAACTAGACTACCGTTGGGGTTGATTGCCAAGTCTCTCTGTCCCCAGAAGGCTTATCGATATCCTTAGTATTCATCGTTTTGTAAAGTTTCATCGACTTCAACGTGCCTTACCCGTGGCACTGCTGTTCTTTGTAAAAGAGCATAGAAATTGACAACATTTTATATATGTTTTCATGTACTGTTCCTCAACGGCAAACTGCTAATTTTGTCTTCATTTATTGCTTTCAATTTCTTGTTGTCTTGACTTCTATGATTTTCTTTCTCTATATTCAATGACTATACACGTAAGCTGTTTGAATTTATATGCTTCTATTCCCTTTAACCTGACTTAGAATATGTTCCAGTTGTTTTTTAATTACCCAAAAAAAAAAAACACGACTTTGAATTAATCTAAGCAGTGAAGACAACACGGAGGTGGGGGTGATGGCCGTGTTTTTTTTTGTTCTGTTCGGGGTGTATATTTTTATCAATCTAAGATTTTTAATTATTTATTTACGAGTTAATGAGCTTAAACTAACGCACTGTATGCATACAAGGACCAGTGTTTGTTCGAAGTTTGGGTTTATTTAGGCCGAAAAAAGAACACACCCTTTTCAGTTTTGTGAGGAGAAAATGAGGAGCATATTCCATAATATTATCATAGAGGTATAGGAGGAGATAATACTTTTTTTTAGTATGGCTCTTATTGTGGACATAGAGGAAGGCCTATATGGCCAAAAAATTCTTATGTTAACTTCTAAGCTTACTAAAGATAAAAAATTAAGTCCCCCAAAAACATTGATGTAGAGTTAAAAATTGATGTGCTGCCAAAGTATGAAGGCATAGGTTATGCATAGAATAAATAATTATTATATTTTCCGGAAGGTAATAATTACTATATATTTTCTCCAATTAGTAAATAACTAATAAGGTCTAGGAACTCCTGGAAGGACAATCTCTCTCTCCTCTCTCTCTCAAAAACAGAAACACACTCTGTACATACACACACTGATTATTTTTATGTCCCCCCAGCAACTATAAGTATTAGAGCTTTCTTCAACAATTCCTTGTGCCTTTTGAAAGGTATGGATATGGAGGAAGATGAGACGAAATCAAGGAGCTTTCGCTATGAAGACTACAGTACCAGAAGGGTTTTTTTAAGGAGCTATCCACTTCACTGGGGAGGCGAAGATGAAGGAAACAAAGAAGATAACACAGGAGTCACCAACAGAGGCAGTGGGAAGAAACCCATGAAGAAGATAATCCTATCATTTTGCCATTGGGGAGAAGAAAGAGCTTTGGTCTTCCGAAGATTTAAGCATAAGGTCACATTCTATGCCATTGCTTGTCTTCCAGTTGGTTTTAAACCAACGACTGCCCTGATGTCAGCTTAATATTTCCGGTCTTATGCACAACCTTTCACTTTTGACTGTTTTCTTTCAAGTATGTCTCATGTACATCAAATATAACAAAAATTAACTAGAGTGCTGCCAGTATTTCCTATGGACAAACAGAAAAGCATGGAAACTACAGTACCAACCGAATTGTATCGTGTTTTGTTCGAGTCGTGATGTTGCTAGTCATTTCAATTATCTTAATTTTCTAAAGATGGAGACTTCTCTTCATACAGTGATGACACAACAGAAGTAACTCTTTTTATTGGAACCTTGAATGCATCATCAACCTTAGATCCTCCTAGTTTCACATCAGCAAGGACATCTAGCCCTGTGTTGATGGTCATGAATTTTAAGTGTTTCACAAGCAAAGAATATTATTATCCACACAAAATCGAGGTGAGCAAAAGGGTAATTGATGTGATAGTATAACACGAAGAAGCGTTATGGAAAGGAGACAACCCCAGGGTGCCAAATCAGGATATATTATTCAATGTATGAGAAAGCAAAAGCATATGAGAAGAACCCATACACAAAGTATATTCATGTTATCAAACAGTAGAGCATCGTGATAAGAAACAAATCTCTATACAAAAAACATGGCTAAATCGCAATTTGGATGGGGAGGACTTCTTGATAGATAAGATCCTATTGGGCGTATTCTTGTTGTGGATAATTCTACTTTGCAATTAACCAAACCTAGTGTAGCCAGAGTGTGTGTAGAGGTGAATCTTTTGGCAAATAACCCTAAGAGGTTCTGGTTGGACATATGGGGGGTCACGTGGAAGATGGCAGCGTATTGTTTATGAGAAGGATTGTAAGTATTGCGCAGTTTGTTTGAAGCAGGGGCATGATGATTCGCTATGCAGAAAAAGGGTAAAGGAAGGGGATAATGGGAGTGGGTAAAGTGGAGGTTTCTCTAAAAAGTAGTGACAAGGAGAAAGGAAAGATGTCAGTATATGGTGCTGGGCAAGAGAGTATAACAAAATTTGTTAAAGGTAAAGTGGCATTGCAAGAGGAAAATGTTCATAAACAGGCTGAGGGGTTTAAGCTGTTGTTAAATTCAATTGCGAAGGAGGAAATCCCTTGTGAAGTAGGGGAGTGTTCTAAGAAAGAGGGAGAAGTATTACTTTCACAGCATGATGTAAATGATGGGGTGACTGAAAATGTTCCTTTGGTTCATTTAATGGAGATTGGGAGTGGTATTGTAAAAGAATGCAGGGGAATTAAAGCAAGGGGAGGATTTGATTGTGGAGGGGGTACAACCTGATGCTAAGTCTTTAATATCTCCAGTTGAGTTTCCTGGACAGGGGATTGGCAATGTTTAGACTGGATTAGGGTATGAAGTTGAGCCTAATGTTCCTGTGGTTTCAGAGAGTGGTAGTGTTATATGTAAAGGTGGTAGGAAAGGAGGGTCAACTAAGATGTGTACTGTTAATAAACAGTTTTCTCCATCTATTGGCTCTTCCTTTTATGTGGATCGTTTTTATGTTAATAAGGGAGTTAATTCTCTTCCTATGGATGATGATAGGGGATTGAAGAGAATGAAAGAACCCCCAAATAAAGGGTATTACTCAGATAAAAGTAGCTTTGTTAGGGGTGCAATGAAGTTGGGAGGGCCTGGGGAGGATGATTATGAGGAGTCTGATTCTTTGGAGTTTTCTTCTACAAAGGTTCATACTAGACTTGAGTCTAAAGGTAATGTTTTATCCTCTTTACATGATTAGTTTTTTGTCTTGGAATATGAGAGTTGTAGACAAGCTTGTCCAAAACAGGAGATTAAAGAAGTTGTTGAGGGTGCATGGGGTTTGTTTGGCTGCCATTCTAGAGCCTAAAATGGGAGTAGGGAAAATATATGGTTTCTCTTCTAGTGTAAATATGTCTCACTTCGTTGTTAATAGCTTGGCTGAGAAGAACATTTGGCTTCTGTGGGATAATAGGATGCGTGTTTCTATAGTTTATGCAAGATGTGATCATGTAATTAGAAGGTCATTATAGGAGTATTTGTTATTTTTTTCCTCTTCTTCCTCCCATCCATGGTTGGTGGTTGGGAATTTTAATGTTGTTCTCTAGTCTGATGAGAGATTGGGAGGTGCTTACCCATCTGCAGTATCTATGGAAGAGTTCAATGACTTTGTTCATAATGCTAGTTTGATTGATGGGGGTTTTGTGGGAAGTAGATTTATCTAGTGTAACAATTGTCAGGGGAATGCCAGGATGTGGCAGAGGATTGATAGAGTGTTTTTGAACTCTGAATGGGAATTTGTTTTGGGTAGAACTGAAGTTCTGCATTTGGCTAGAGGTAGGTTTGAGCATTCCCCTTTATTGATGAAGTTGTTGGATTCTCATCAGCAAAGGGTATCATATTTTAAGTTTCAGGATATGTGGGTTGAAGACCCTGGGTTTCTGCCTTTGGTGAGTTCATATTGGATAGATTCTTATTTTGGGAATCCTATTGAGAACTTATTCTTGAAGTTGAAGTATTTGAAGTTTCATTTAAAAAAGTGGAACAAATAGGTGTTTGGTAACATTTTTGAAAGGACTAAGACAAAGGAGGTAGAGTTAAGTAATACTGAGATTTTGGTTGAACAATCTTCTTCTTTGGAGAACATGGAGTCTCTAGAGAGAGTGCAGGGGGAACTGGATGGCCGTCTGTGACGCCCCAAACATCCGGGTGTCCGTAATTACCCCGTTGATCTCCCATCAACCCACGGAATATCCCTGGATATCGTGTAATTCGATACCAAGCCGTTATGCCCCATTTATCGGGATCCATAACTTAACAAAAACTCGGGCAGAGTCTCTTTTGCATGGGGAGCTCTACCCAAAACGCAACACAATCATACAATATTGACCACATCATGTCCATTTATCCATACTCAATTGCATAGTATCGGATACTACCATAATCATCATCACTACGTACATTCATTCATAAAAGAATAAATGTCTCAAAAGAGTCGCATATACATGCCTTTTAAATATAAACAAGTTTTTGTTACAAAAATTATACAAGGCCAAAAGTAAACATATACAAGGGACTACGACGTCAAAATAAGAGCCACAGTCTAGCTCTATCGTCAAAGCGGACCTGTACGAGGGCCTTCGGTGAAAGCTTGTGGTGTACTTAAAAATTGTTCCCATAAAAGGTGAGCCAACGCTCAATAGGGTAACTCCTATAGAGAATACCTGTCAACCCAAATGCATATGAAATGTCACATGCAACAATCATTTCATGCATTTATTCAAATATGTCTATTATAAGCAAATGTCATAAATCATGTTATGCCATGAGATGAGACGCACGCAAGCAAAACCAACACCAAGCCCCCGTCATTGGTGTTATGTACACTCAATGACTAATTAATTCATTTTCTTGTGTCTTTATGGGGAGATGATTTATGATATTACACCAATGAGACACCACACCATCAACGGATTTTCAGGACATCCCATTTGCGGCTCCGCTTTCGCCGTTACACTTTTCTGGAATTCCATCGCCGAAAAGTGTATAAACCAAGTAAGCGGGTCTTGCACCCGAGGGAGAATCTAACCCTTCTTGCTATACCCCGACACGTTTATCCATTTAATTTCTCGTGCGACTCAACCGAACTTTGGTGTAACTTTTCCAAGCCCACATCAACTACCTATGTGGTGATTGATTTCATACCATGCACACACTTCCACCCATGTCAATGTCCATGAATGTAGTGCAACACATGCATAATGCAATTGTGCAATTGCCTTTGGTACCATTTACAACGTCCATTATATAATAAATACAATATAATGACATTTTCAACGCAATCTCAAGCATGTTATGTAAGATAATCAACTCAACTAACATATTTGTATTCACGTAGGCATTTAAACAAACACCTAGACGGCACATCAATTTACTCAATTTGCATGCTTATTACTTCCAACTGGGCAACATGTTTATTAATTCTATAAATATAAGCACAAGTCCACCACACTAATCATATGCTAAATAATTATTTAACATACATATTATTTCGTAATCACATAACAAGTTAATAATTTTATTAAACAATGTCATTAAAACATCAAGTCATGCTAATGAACAATTAACATATTTTAAACCACTAACATTAACTTTCACCAAGTTAATCATAATAGGATTTTACTAATTATAAGGTTAATTATAAATCATATATTTGACCCACTAGTTACACTAGTCAAAACCTAACATGTGATATACACACTTAGCCTATTCATTTCATATGTCATCTTTTAGGTTGAAATTACATCTAAATAGGGGAAACACTATCTCTCGTAGCGTAAGCCCATGTAGTATAACTCCAAGGAAAGCGCGAATTTAACTTCCCAAGCCTTAGTCCTAGATTCTCGTCTTTGATATTTTTTGGAGAAAAATGCGATCTTTGGTGTAGTTGTGTAGCTCTCGTTGCGTAGAGCAACTTTAATTTTTGATCCGAAGCGATTAAACTGTTTGATCTTCGTAGATTTAAGAAAGAAGGAAGGAGAAAAAAAAAAAAAAACTCATTTTTCTCTCTCTCACTCTCTTGGCAAGCTACTGGAGAAGAAAACAAAGTGGAAGACAAAAAAAAGTCTTCCACTTTATATATAGTCTAAATGTGTGGCCCACATCGCGCCACACGTCTTCTTTTTAACGGGTCCAATTTTATTCCGAGTCAATTAAATCTTGTCTAGTGTTAAGTTTAGTATATTTTTATTGAACTAACTTTAAATTATTTTTCGGGTCTCGTGAATAAAATCTGATTGCAATTATTTTAGTCGTGCGACACCCGATTGCTTTGTAACACGTGAAAAATCCAACTGTTTCAGAATTTTACAAAAATGTATTGGGTAGCTAGATTTCGTGAGACGAATCCAACGGTGATGTCCATTTCGTCATCTGAATTATATAAAAATTCACGTTTTTTGACCCGTGCTTTAACAATTAATTACTATTTTACCCCTTTAATTAGGATTTTAATAGATTTTTTTTTCTCGGGTTTTACACCTTCTGAGGTTGGATGAGATACATTGGAGGTAGAAAGACAAGTTGAAATGAGTTGTGGATGGTGAAAAGAACACTACCTTTTATCATGCTTTAGCCAAAGGTAAAGTTATGAGAAACAGAGTTCTAAGAATTCAGAATAGCGCAGGAGTTTGGGTTAATTCTGAAGAGGAGATTGGTCAGGCAGCTAAAGAGTTTTATTCTTCTTTATATAAATCTGAGTCTAATAGTATTCATGATGATTTGTTTTCAGTCATTCCACAATTGGTTACTGTTGAGCAAAATTCTGGACTTGTTATGAATTGCTTCTATGAAAGAGGTGAGGAAGGTGGTATTTTCTATGTTTGTGCATAGTGCTCCAAAGGCAGATGGGTTGTCTGGGGGTTTCTATCAGGCGTCTTGGGATGTTATTGGGGAACATGTGGTGAAGGTAGTGAATTTTTTCTTGAATGGTGGTAAGATGCCAAGGTCTGTTAATGCTACCTTGTTAGCATTGATTCCTAAGAAGGTGAATCTTGAGTCTTGTGCTGAATTCAAGCCTATAAGTTTGTGTAATTATTTGTATTAAATTTTTACTAAACTTTTGTCTATTACACTGGCTCCTTTGCTGTCTGGGTTGGTGTCTGTGGAACAACATGATTTTGTTAGAGAGAGTAATGGTGGTGATTGTGTTTCTTTGGCTCAACTGATGGTGGGGAAATTAAATAGAAAGGTGGAGGCTGGGAACTTGATTTTAAAGCTGGATATGATGAAGACTTATGACAGGCTTGAGTGGGATTTTCTATTGAAGTCCTTAAGTGGCTTTGATTTTTCTGCATTGTTTGTTAAGATTGTTGCAAATTGTTTGGAAAACTATTTTTTGTTTTGTTTGTGTGAATGGAGTGAGAAGAGGTTTTTTCCGTTCTTCAAGGGGGTTAAGGCAAGGGGATTCTCTTTCTCCTTATCTCTTTATCTTAGTTGAGGAAGTTTTAAGCAAGGGTTTAAGGAGTATATTCCAGAATGGGCAGGCGAAGCACTTTCACTTGCGTAGGGGGCCATGTTGGTGAGCCACCTATTGTTTGCTGATGATGCCTGTGTTTTTTTGAGAGGTGATAAAAGTTCTTTGAGGCAACTCTTGGGTTTCTTGAAGAGGTATGAGGAGAGTTCTGGGCAGAGGATTGGCCTTCAAAAAAGCTCTATGTTCTGTTCTAAATTCATTTCTTCTGAGAGGAGATGTGCCTTGTCTGGTATGACCGGGATTCCAATTAAGTCATGTCCTTTTACTTGGGTTGTCCAGTTATTCACGGGAGATCCAGGGTCAAATATTTTGAAGGTTTGCTGGTTCAATTTAGGTAAAGGTTAGAAGGATGGTACACCAGACTCTTATCTAGTATGGGTAGAGTGTTGATGGTTCAGTATGTGCTTTGTGTTGTTCCCATTCATCTTCTGGCCAATTTGAATCTGCCAAAGACTGTGATTGCTTAATGGAGCTCTTTAATGGCTGGTTTTGTTTGGTCTAACATATTGGATGTTAAGATGAGGCATTGGGTTGCTTGGGGGGAAATTACTGTTCCAAAATTGGAAGGTGGTTTGGGGTTGAGGAGGTTTGAGGATGTTCAAAGTGCTTTAGAATGAAATAGGGTATGGAGTGTGTTGAAGGGCTTTTCTTTGTGGGCCCAGGTTTTTTCTTCCAAGTTTTTGAGAGGGAAACATTTACTGAGGTGTTTGGGGAGAACTCATTCTATGTGTTTTGAGATGTTGAGGCCTTACTTTGTGAAAGTTGTGAATAATTTCAAGTTGTTAGTAGGGAATGGTTTTCTTGCTAATTTCTGGTGTGATAACTAGACTGGAAAGGGTGCTCTAATTAAAAGAGTTGGGGTTATACCTCAGGTTTTTCCTAAAGTTGCTAAGTTAGTTTAGAATTCTTGTTGGCAGTTGGGATTGGTGGCTGAGTAGTTGGGTGATTCTTTGCAAGGGGAGGTAATGAGTTCTGGTATTTCATTGAATGGGTCATCTGATAAGTTGATTTGGCAGCATACTAGTAATGGTGCTTTTTCTATTAAGTCTGTGACACCCCAAAATTTGGGTGTCCGTAATTTACCCATGATTAATTCGAATTAAGCTAAGATATCGATACGTTCTGATACCAAGCTGTGACACCCCAAAATTTGGGTGTCCGTAATTTACCCATGATTAATTCGAATTAAGCTAAGATATCGATATGCTCTGATACCAAGTTGTGACGCCCCTAAAACCAGGGGTCATTTGTCAACCCGTTGAAATACCCGTGAATGTCGCATAAACCGACACCACGACACAACAATAAAAAGTTTGGACAGAGTCTCCCTTGTACCGGGAACTCCCAAACGCATAACCTATATACATTTAAAGCATATGACCCATCCGAGGTCCAATATACCACTATTTATACTTCATTATTGTTCATTTGCATCATTTGTATAAAAGGACTTAAGGCCCGGAAGAATAAGAAAACATTCTTAAAAATTTCAGATTTTTGGAAAACCTTCCGGAAGGTTTTGATAGACCTTCTGGAAGGTTTTGCCCACTGGAAAAGTTCTTCCGGAAGGTTTTCATCGAACTTCCGGAAGGTTTTGCCTGTTGTAAAATTTCTTCAGGAAGGTTCTGCCAAACCTTCCGGAAGGTTTTCTCTGTTTTCCTACGGCTCCTTCTTTTTCAATTCCAATCCATTGCCAAACATTCCAGAAGGTTTTCTCTGTTTTCCTATGGCTCCTTCCTTTTTCAATTCCAATCCATTCCAAACTCATTCAAAACCAACCCAACACATGTATAATGAAGTTTTTCATATAAAACATGGTCCATAAGGTCTATTACAATCATTTTCAAATATTTACATGCCCCAAAATCAAATTTCACAAAGTTTTACAAAAACTCTAAGTTAAAACCACATTTCGGCTTTTCTTCCTCCTTAAGGGCCCGAATGAGAGTCGTCCACCGGCATATATCCCGCACCTGAAATGTTTTTCCATAAAGGGTGAGTCACGCAACTGAAATGTTTTTCATTTCAGTTGTTTGTGGAATAGAGCTTGCTTATAAAGAAATAAGAAGAGTTGAACGAGACGAGTTTGCAAAGCGAGTTTGGGATTAAAAAGTTAAGTATATCAATTCGTCCCGATTCCATTGACTTTTTTTACATCTAATTTGTGTTTTACACATGACTATTTCTACTTTTTTTTTGTATTTATTACTTGTTATGATCATTCTTCTCTTATTTTCAACTCCCAACATTTTCATTAACCAACAATTTCCTTCTCCTTTTTTGTTGTTGTTTTCGTGTTTTTCACAACCTATAGTTGCATAGCATTTCTTTGATTATTTGTGTTTTGTTTGCTATTCTATTCGATAAATTATGTTTAATTTTTTTTTATTATCTTTCTATTAAAATTGTTAAATGTTGAAAACAAAATTCTCTTACTTGGAGACGGAGCAAAAGCAAAAAGGATGGAGGAAAATTAGGAGTTTGTAGGACATAGAATATGCTAATAGAATCTAGAATTCAAATAGGATTTAGAGCTTTAGGGGTTTTGGGTTAAGGGTTAGCGGTTAGGGGTTTAGGGATTAGGGGTTATTGTTCTTTTGCAGCTTTTGCTCAATCTCCTTATCATTATTCTCCTATCTTTTTTCCCTTATTGTTGTTTGTTATCATTTAGACTTTCATTTTTATGTGCGTAGCTAATCTAATGTGTGTTTTTATTTCAGTTGTTTGTGGAATAGAGCTTGCTTATAAAAAAATAATCGATTCGAAGCAAATTTTATTGGGGACTAGAACACTAGTATGTTCCGTACAAAACAATTTTTTTTTTAAAAAGTTTCTAGTTTATTATATCTTTAAAAACACTAATTCAATTATCAAAAACATCATTGACATCCCCTTTTTATTAAACCACCATTTATAATAAAAATAAATTATCTAAAATACTAAAATTTTCCCCTATATAAATTCTAAACAATCTTTCTATATAAAATTATATTAAAATTCGAGTCGATTAAAATTTATTTTTCTACATATTAAAATTTGAGCAGACTAAAATTCTTTTTTTTTTTTTTACATATTAAAATTTGAGTTGTTTAAAATTTGATTCGAACTGATTAAATTTATTTTTTTTACGTATTAAAATTTGAGCCTATTAAAATTATTTTACATATTAAAATTCGAGTCGATTTGAGCTCTACTTAAGCTGTTAGTCCCGATTAAAATTTGATTCGAATCGATTAAAATTTATATTTTTTTATTTATTAAAATTCGATTCAAATTGATTTTTTACGTATTAAAATTTGAGTCAATTAAAATTTATATTTTTTAATGTATAAAAAATTGGATCGATTAAAATTTGATTTGAGCCTCGAATAGAATTTTAATCGGCTCAAATTTTAATACGTAAAAAATATAATTTTTAATCGACTTAAATTTTAATTAGTCGGCTCTAATTTTAATATGTACAAATTTTTTTTAAAAAAATTATACTACATAAGTCACTGATCTATCTATGTGGTCCAGCCCTTGCTTTTGGGTCTGATTGGTTTTTAAAAAAAAGACACAAAACTGTGCCGTTTTAAGAACAACAGGCGCTGTTGTTCCTCCCGAACAGCAGAGGAGTCAGATCCTTGGACTGACAGTCTATGCCCATCCAGCAAAGGGTTTAAGGCCTGTTTGATACGTGGGTTTGGGAAGGTTTTGGAACATGGGTTGGGAAATAAACCCCCTCAAACCCATGTTTGACAAATAAATATATAACCCAAGGTTTGAAACCCAACCCAGTTTAGGCCCGGTCATGAAACCCAAGTTCATGGGTTTCAAACCCATGAGGGAATGAGTTTCATATATGGGTTAATGAGATTAACATCCAAATGACATTTATACCTCTCATATATCTTATATACCTCATATTGGTTAAGGGGCACTATAGTCATTTATATACAAATATATTATCATAATAGTCATATATCTCTGTGCATACCAAACATGAGTATGTACAACATTAAATGTTGAATCCTATCTTTGAATCTCATCTTTGGGTTTGGATGGGTTTGAACAAGTCAATCCAAACCCCTCTCAAAAAACATATCAAACAGGCACTTAGGGTTTTGGTGTTAGGTTTAGCAGGAGAGGCAGATATTTCGTTCTAGAGAGAGAAACTCCAACTTCTCTCTAACTTTTTTCTATTTTGATTTTCCTATGCTTTTTCTTCATTTGATCTTCGTTTTATTCTCTGTTTCTTTCATTGATTTGTTTCTTTAAACATAGTCCCAATGACATATAAAACTTATGTTTGGCCAAAAGTCTAGGTTACCAAGCTCAGTCCGATATTGGCCCGAACCTTAAACCCCAGAGGGGGGGAAGTGGGTTTCGGATGAGGGTTAATGAGTTTAGAATATAAAAAGACAATTATACCCCACACATATACAAGCATGAGTTTGAATTAGATTAATGAAGGGGTAAAATAGTTATTTATATACAAATATATTATTATAATAGTGATATATCCGTGGGTATACTAAACATGGGTAGGGACTGGATTCAATATTGAATCCCATCTTTGTAAAGAGGGGTTTGAGTTTGGAAAAATTTGGGGAAGTCAATCCAAACCCTTCTAAAAAATTCATTCAAACAAGCCCTTGGAGGTTGTGTGGTAAGAGGGTATGGGGGGGCTTGACAAGATGAGTTTGGAGAAAATAGTCCAAAAGATCCCCAATCTCCATGTTTGGATTGAATATTCAATCCCAGGTTCCTAAACCCGCCTCCGTAGCTGGTCCGAATATTAAATCCATGATCATGAGTTTTGTCAAACCTTAGTAGGTGGTTGAGTTTGGAAAGATAATTTAAGGGGTTAAGTATACAAAAGATAATTGTACCCCTGATATATGTATAAATTCAATTGATCAAGAGTAAAATAATTACTTATAGAATAAGCAAGGCCTCGTAGATAAAAGTAACTTTTGTTGTAACGATGCATGCAGCCAAAAAACCATCCTCCCTAAATGATTTGAGGGTTTTTTTGCAGGGTAAATAACAATTTTTTATTAAAATTGAAAGAGAAGGTGATTCAAATACAGAGACATCAAACCATTCCCTTAGGTATATTAATATATTAGTGGCCCGCTTCGTATGATGCACGAGATTATAATTTGTGTTTTTTATTTATCCGTTTCTTTTTTTATTTTATACCTTTAGAAGTTAGATAAACAATTATAAAAAAATTTGGGTGATAAAAAATAAATTTTTTGAATAAAATTTAAAAATAGTGGTTAGTTATTGAGGAGTTAAGGGTAGTTACAACTTAGAAATGACACATAATAACATTTGATTGAAGAGAGTCTTAAGTTATAAATTAAAAAATTCTAAATTTTAAAAAATTAAAAAAATGAGGAAGAATTGCTTCTTAAACACTCCCACCCCTAAACTGTTTGTTTTATTTAGATAGATGTGAAAACACAGCGCTATCAACAAGTAGTCGTCTGTAGACAGCATCAACTCTTAATGAGAACAAGAAGAAGATGCCCTTGGAATGCATGAGAGATTAAATACACTGCTTCGTGTCTGCTCTGTATCCACACAAAGACATGGGTTTATTGTCTTGCACTTCGAAGACTTAGCTGACTCTTCGCTTTAGAAATGTCAAAAGTGCACAGTTAATAAATTCTGAGATCTTATTTCCATCGCATAGAACTAAACTTGGACTAGGAGGTTGGAACTGACCTGGAAAAATTTAGAGTCCAAAGTTCAGACGTAATTTGAAAGAATCTCCATGACGGGTTAGAGCTTGGACTCCTCGTATTTAGTCTTACAAGGTGGTCCTTACATCCTGATTTGTTTGTTGCTCCTTGCCGTGTGGAATGGGTAGAAGACAAGAAATATCTGGCCACCTGATTTAAGAGTTTGTACCAGATTAGTGGTTACCCATTGCAATCAGCGTAGAATCTTGAGGTTGAGACTGAAAAGGCCAAGTTACAATTGGGTTCAAATTTTCCACGCGTTCCACCTTATCTTTCTTTGTCACTTGACCTCGTACGCCTCATCCTCTCAGGGTTGTTTGGTATGGGGGTTTTTGTTTTGGGGGGGTTGGTTTTGGAACATGAGTTGGGATATAAACCTCCCTTAAACTCATGTTTGACAATTATGAAGTATGAACAGGATTTGAAACTCGGCCCGGTCATGAAACCCAAGGGGGGTGGGTTTCATATGTGGGTTAATGGGTTTAAGGTGCAAATGACATTTATATCCCTATATATCTTATATACCCCATATATACAAATTGGTTAAGGGGTACAATAGTTATTTATACAAATATATTATCATAATAGTCATATATCCCTGCGCATACCAAACATGGGTATGGACAACATTGAGTGTTGAATCCCATCTTTGAATTCCATCTTTGGGTCAAACCCGGGTTTGAACAATCCAATCCAAACCCCTCCCAAAAAACATACCAAACAGGCCTTAATGGGTCTTCTCAACACTGCTAAACCACGCATATGACAACATTATGGGCCTGTTTGGTATGTTTTTTAGGATGAGTTTGGATTGGATTGTTCAAACCTGTGTTTGACCCAAAGATAAGATTCAAAGATGGGATTCAACATTCAATACTGTCTATACCCATGTTTGGTATGCGCAGGGATATATGATTATTATGATAATATATTTGTATATAAATAACTATTTTACCCTTTAACCAATTTTATATATGAGGTATATAGGATATATGGGGATATAAATGTCATTTGTATGTTAAACCCCTTAACCCCCATATGAAACCCACCCCCCCATGAGTTTCAAGAAACTCAAGTATGTGGGTTTCATGATCGGGCCATCCAATGGGTTGGATTTCCAAACCCTAGCCTAAACATGTGTTACCAAACATGGGTTTAAGGGGTTTATTCCCCAACTCACAATCCAAACCCCACCCAAACCGTCGTATCAAACAGCCCCTATATGTCATATTTCATACTTCCTCTTCACACGATTTTATGATTTTGTCGTATCTCACTTTATTTTTGTAGTTCCACTAAGAAGTTTTATTTTTTTTTTAGTCCTCAATCAAGAAGATTTGGAGGAGTCTTTTTTAGGAAGGGTTTTCAAAGCCCATCAGCTTATGAGTTTTGGCAATCCAATGAATTCTTCTCAAAATTTAAATTTTTTGGGATTCAATCAAGGACATTTTGGTTTACTCCCAGAAGGAGTTTATGCTGATAAAAACATTCTTTAAGTAATTGTTTTCATAAGGCATTTGTGAGCCTTTTTCTTCAGAATTTCATTTTTCAAATTGCATTTACTTTTTTATTTTTTTATTTATGTTTTAGGGGTAAGGTCTACATCCCCGGTGCTTTATAATTTTGATTATTAATAAAAATAGTCCTATGTGTCCTAGAGAGAACTTGAAGAGAGAGAGAGAGAGAGAGAGAAAGAATTTGCTGAAATTCTTCAATAATTAATTGTGATCCACCCCAATGTTTATATAGATATGATAGAGAGAAGAGCAACCAATTACTATGAACTAATCATAGTCTAATTAGCATTTTCATCACCTATCCAGTTTAGATAATCCAAATCCAATTCAACTAACCCATGTCTATGTGGATGCACCCATGGGTCAATCCATGCTATACAGGTTGAAATCAGATTAGCTCAACTCCGTGAAGAAGTAGTTTGATGGTCCAGACCCCAGAGTAGGAAACATAGCATGTCAATGAGTATATAGTCCATCGCCGTTAGACACGGCTGTGTGAATAAGAGGATCCAGACATCATCGTGTTCACATTATACCTCATTTTCAATTTTCCTCCTTTGACCTTTGTGACTTGCGATTTAACTGTAGCCAAGGGAAAGGGACCACTGTCTCTCTCAGTGGCAGAATTGTTTCTCTCTCCTTATTGGCACTGAATGACTCGACGTTGGCCTGGAAATTTCATTTCCTTCACTGTCATATTCAATATTCTGGAAGATTGAAGAGTTTGTGTGTTTTTTAAGGGTGAAAGTTAATTTGTGACATTTTTAAACTTTTAAAGATGGATTGACCCCATTAAATATTAAAACTTAGTGTTAATCCAATAATTTGAATGAAAGCACATCATTAAGTCAACAAATTAAATTAAATTTTTATGTCCAAATAACATTACTTTTTTCTTTTCACTTCGATACCTCGTGGGTAGCTTTTTAATGGCGTTATTCATTTTTCTAGGGTACGTATAGGAGCCTCCCAATAGCATGCAGAATAATCTAGTTCATAGAGTATTTCAATAGTGTTATGATACTATTTAGATCTAAAAATTTGATTTTATTTGCTGACATGATGGCGTGAATTTCATTGAAATCATAAGATGAAAGAGAAAGTTTTAAGATATGGCTCACGGTCATAATAAATCATATTGACAAATGAAGTCAAATTTTAAGTTCAAATAACATTATTCTAACAGTTAATTGTTGATTTTTTTTTTCTCCCGGTCCGTTGTCCTTTTTGACGCGGAAAGATGAAGAGGAATCCTCCTCCTCTTTCTCTTTCTCTTTCTCTTCTCGTGTATATATATAGCTATCTACTCCACTATAATGCACAACGTTCATGCAAATAAAACTAACGATGACAATCAATTCTTTTCAACATCTTTCTCTTCTTTTACTCTCTGTCTTTTCTCTCTCTCTTTCCCTTGAAGCCCATAGATTCAATTCCAATGTGGTTTGCACAGAGATGGAAAGGAAAGCACTTCTTAAATTCAAAGAACATCTTAAAGATCCTTCCGATCGACTTTCTTCCTGGATTGGTGAAGATTGTTGTAGATGGATGGGCATAGGCTGCAGCAACCGAACAGGCAATGTTGTACAACTTGACCTCAAAAACTATGACTGTTACATGGAAATCAGAAGTGACGCAGAGGCTTATAATTCATCTTGTTTGGGTGGTGAGATAAGTACTTCTTTGCTTGACTTAAAATATCTGAAGTATTTAGACCTGAGCATGAATAATTTTCAAGGAATTCCAATCCCAGCCTTCTTGGGTTCACTTGAGGAGTTGAGCTACCTTAATCTCTCTTATGCGTATTTTGGTGAAATGGTCCCTCCTCATCTCGGAAATCTTTCAAGCCTGCGTTATCTTGATCTTTACTCCGATCCATTCTTTAGTCAGAGTCTTAAAGTTAAAACCATTTGGGTCCGAGATTTTAACTGGCTCTCTAGCTTATCTTCTTTGGAATACCTTAATCTCGGTTTTGTTAACCTTAGTTCAGCAAGAACTGATTGGCTGGAAGCCCTTAATATGCTTCCTTTTCTTTCAGAGCTGCACTTGCACGGTTGTAACCTTCAAAACTTGCCTGTCTCTCTACCAAGTTTGAATTTTACCTCCCTTTCGGTAATTGATCTCTCTTACAACCATTTCAACTCGTCATTACCCCAATGGTTGAATAACATTAGTACCCTTGTTGAACTCCATCTTAGCAAGTGTCATATGAAAGGTCCAATTTTCAACATTGCATGGAGAAATCTCTGTAATGTTCGGACTTTAGCTTTATATGGGAATGAGATTAGTGGTGAGATAAGTGAATTGGTAGAGGGTTTGTCTCGATGCAATAACGGTAGCATACAGGAGATACACTTAAATTTCAATCAACTAACTGGGAAGTTGCCAGCTACATTGGGACACCTCAAGAATCTAAAATCCCTGCGAATTGATGACAACTTACTCACAGGGCCAATTCCAGCATCAATTGAAAGGTTGTCCAATTTGACGGAATTGGACCTCTCTTACAATAAGATGAATGGGTCCATCCCTGAAGCTGTCGGGAAGCTTACAAAATTAACTATTTTGCAACTTTGCCAGAACAATTGGGAGGGTCTCATATCTGAAAATATTTTCCAGGGCCTTGCAAAACTGCAAGAATTCTCCATATCATCTTCGAACACAACATTTGTCTTCAACGTGAGCAGTGAATGGGTTCCTCCCTTTAGCCTAGCATCAATTGAAATCAGAAATTGTCGATTGGGTCCAAAATTTCCAATATGGCTTAGAACTCAGAAACAACTTTCTGATATAATCCTCACTGGTGTTGCCATTTCAGACCCGATTCCTTCTTGGCTTTGGAAAATGTCTCCGCAGATCCAATGGTTAGATCTCTCTAATAACCAAATTGGAGGAATACTTCCCAGTTCACTCGAGTTCTCCCCAGGAACATGGATAGATTTGAGCATGAACCGCTTAGAGGGTCCACTCCCACTGTGGCCTAACGTGTGGTATCTCATCTTATGGAACAACTTATTCTCAGGACCTATCCCAAAGAACATTGGCCAAGTAATGGCATCGCTGCAATATTTTCTCCTTTCCGGGAATTTTCTTAATGGCAGCATCCCTTTGTCTGTTGGTAAGATGAAGAATTTAAATCGACTTGATTTATCAGACAATGATTTATCTGGAAGGATCCATGACAACTGGAGAGATTTGCAAGAACTCCAAAACATAGATTTATCCAGGAACAATCTATCTGGTAACATTCCCAGGTCAATGTGTTCACTGCCTTTTCTTTCTGACTTGAAATTGAGTGACAATAGTCTTTCTGGGGAACTCTCTCCTTCATTGAAAAACAGCATTTCCCTGACCTTGATTGATATTGGAGAGAATAGATTTACTGGGAACGTACCAAAATGGATTGGAGAAAGCCTTCCATTGCTGTCAGAGTTACGCATGCGGGCCAACATGTTCACTGGAAATATTCCTGAGCAACTATGTTCTCTTTCGCATCTCCATGTCTTGGACCTTGCTCTTAATAATTTATCAGGTACCATACCACCATGCCTCGGAAATTTGAGTGACTTGAGTTCATCGACATCTTATAGTCCACAAATTCCACCGGGGCATTACTTCTATACACCTGAGTTGGATTTGTTTCTGAAGGGAAGACAAATGCAATATACCTCCACTCTTGAGCTTGTAAATGTCATCGACCTCTCGAGCAACAGCCTAGGGGGAGAGATTCCAGAAGATATAACAAAGCTTTCCACCCTGGGAACCTTAAATTTATCCAGGAACGAATTGACAGGAAAGATACCAGAGAAGATTGCAGGCTTAAAGAAATTGGAAACTCTTGATCTCTCATGCAACCATCTTTCAGGTCCAATTCCTCCAAGCATGTCCTCTATCACCACATTAAACCATTTGAACTTGTCTCACAACAATTTGTGGGGTCCAATTCCTTCGACCAACCAGTTTCTAACCTTCAATGATCCAGCCATTTATGAGGGTAATCCAGGACTTTGTGGAGGTCCTTTATCAACCAAGTGTCTCACGCCCAATGGAGGGGATGGTGAAGGCCAAGGTCAACCCAAAGATGATGACAATGAAGATGAAAATGAAGACAAGTTTGAGATGCTGGGGTTGTGGATTAGTGTGGCATTGGGATTTGTTTCGGGATTTTGGGCTGTTGTTGGTAGTTTGGTGATAAAGAAGTCGTGGAGACATGCCTACTTCCGATTTTTAGATAGTGTGAAAGATTGGCTCTTTGTGGTCGTTGCACTGAATGTGGCTCGTCTACGAAGGATGATGGGGAGCCATAAGAGTCCTGCACCTGCATAGATAGGTAAACAAAAGCAGTATTTGTTTAACTCTATTATTATTTTGGCCATTTTTTTGTAATTTATTTTCTAATTTACCATTATTTATCTGAAAATGTAGATTAACCCCGCACTTTCAATATAATTTATAAAAACATGCATGTTTACAAAACCATTTTCAATATTTTCTATAGAAAGCATAAAACTTCACTTTGATGCAATCAAGGGTAAAAAGAAAGTCATCTGAACCCAAAGGAAAATAAAGTTGAAAAATGAGAGAAACATAAACTAGTTGATTCTGAATGACTATCTATCTCCTGCTAAAAGTGAATATCTATCTAATCAATCATTCATGTTTGTGTTTTTGCATATCATGATCATTGCAGGGAACAATCTGTGACTCGTTTGAAGGCAAGGTTTGACAGAAGACGAGATCTCGAACATAGAGGGCCAATGTTATGTAGTTGAAAGGGTAGTTGTACTCTCCTTTTTGTCTAGTATATGGTATTTTAATCTAATTCACTATAACCATTGGATTAACAAGAAGTTCTAATGTTGGATGAAATTCACCGTCAATCCAATAACTTGAATGAATTAGGAAGGCAAATTAGGTCTAAATATAGCATTATTCATTTAGTATGAATATATAACATTGTCCAAAAACTTTTTTTCTTCTTTCTTTTTAGGTTAGCATGGCATAGTATCGAGTATAATTTGTGAAAAACAGAAAGAGCATTTCAATATCTCGCTGTAAGTTGTGACATGCATGATGTCTTCCAAATATTATATAGTCCTCTCCAGAAAACTGGTGCGTATTCACAGAATTAATAGAAAGAGGTTAACTAAAAACTCTTTGACTTCATAAAGAAAATCTGTGAAGTAAATTCAACTTTGGACCAGACTAGCAAAGCAGCTCCAACTTTATAAATAATCTTTATTTTGTTGTAATCTTTGTACCATACCTTATTCGATATCGTAATCGCACAGTTATAAATATTATGAGATATTAAAACATATCAGATCGTCCTCAATTAATACCATCAAATAATATGTAAAACTACTTAAATCCCTTGATTCCTGTCATAACGAGGTTGCTATGTATTGGAACGTTTAAATGCTCAAATTAGAGTATTAGGTAGTTTTCACTTGAAAATGGATCCTATTCAATCATGAAATTCTGACCAAAAAAAATAATGAAATTCACTTACATACAAAATATAAAATTCATTTACCGCCTCCATCTTGTCACACAGATGAAACCCACTATTTGGTTCAACAAAACTAACACAGTCATATTGGTGATAATTAATAGATAAGCCAAACTCCTTTCCCATTTGCCCTTTCATTCATAAGGTAGTTTTTAGAATAGCTGCATGAATACAAATATTTAGCATATTTTTATATGAATTGTGAAAATGAAATTCGTTCGATATATATTTAGATTTAATCAAATCTTTTAAATAGGGTTTGAATTTGGATCAGTCCAAACCCAAAATCCACTCTGTTGATAAGCCTACAAAACCAAGGAGTTAGATAAATACACTGCATGATTTCAACCCTTGAAGAAAAAACACTAGTGTCTCTATTAGGAGTTGTCGCTTATATTCGTCAAAAAGTAGATGTAGCATATATAGGAGATAAATTAAGGAAGAATTAACTTAGGTAAGTTAAACATATTTGTAGACAACCTATTACGAAGAAAGAGTGATGTGATAGTTGTTGACGATCAACGTAGAGGTAGAGGAAAATCAAAATTAACTTTAAATAAAATAATAAAGAAATATATGATAATTTATGGTATGATAGAAAATATGACCATCAATGAAATACAATGGCGACACATGATCTATGTAGTCCTTTCAAAAATAAAAAAAATAATATGTTCTACCTACACCTCAAGCAACCCAAACAAAAGAAAAATGCAAGTGTTGAATAAAGAATATTTACTCACAAGTAAAAGCACAGGGGACTCATTCTAACCCAATCACCTCAAAACTAGCATAACACAAAGATAGAGACAAAATCAAATGCGTTCAATAGAATATTACTAAACCTATGCATCAGAGTCCGCAGATTTTTTTTTATCACAAGGTTGTCCCCTTTCTCTCTCTCTCTCTTTTTTTTTTTTCCCAAAAATTGCGGAAAATTCCAAAGAATCAATATCGAACCACAAAATTTCAGTATCACCGTTGCTCAATTCTGACTTCGCTTGTCCCTAGCTAATTACACTCATAATTCCTGTAGCAATCCAATTCCGAAAAACACCTCCTATGCCTCCAAGGACTAGATAGATAGCTCAACACTAAAATTCATAGAAATAAAACATTTCTAGATACATTAACTCACTGCAACCAGGGAATCATTCATACCATAATAATGCATCAAATAGAGAGGAGGGAGTACCTGATTCAACCGGTTGGAAGTTTACGCGAATTGTTTATGAAATTTTTTTCCAATTAGCGAATATAATCGATGTGTGTATGTGCGAAGTGAGTGTCGCTGAAGACATGCAGAAACTTGTGGGTTCGTTGGGAGAACTAATTATGGCGGAGAAGAGAGTGTTAAACTGTTAAACGTCTGTCATGACATGTCTCCTTCAGCTTTGCTTCTCCATAGTTAGATTCACTTCAAGGTCTCCTTCAAATAGTTGGGCCAGTCCAAGGAAGCTGGTTATGTTAGATGGACCCGTTTCAACGACATGGGCTGAACCAAGGTCAGGTCACTATCTTGAGGTGAGTAAAATACTTTTAGCAACTCCAATAGGTTATCCAGTATAAAAATAGGATCTATAGTCAAAGCATTTAGTAAAATATGTATATGTGTCATCTTTTTATTTATTAATTATAGATAGAAAGTGAGTTTGATTTTTTAAATGTAGAGAGTTAAATTGGACTCTCTATTTTAGTTAGTTTAAGTCGAGAGACGATAAATTTTTAGCTATTAATTTTTTAAAATAGAAAATTGAGTGAAAATAGAAAAGCTATTAAGGAAATCTAACCAAATATAAGTTTGTTTGAGCTCGATTAGGTTGTTCTTGAAGTATGTTCGAATTTGACTTAAGATTCTAAAAAAATTTAAATATCTTATTAAAATTTGACTAATTTGTTCTTTCTAAGCTCAAACTTGTGGTAAACTTAAGCTTAAGCTCGAATTAAGACTCGTGTTCAAAAGTAAGTCTAGCTCATTTTTATATATTTATAATAAGTATACACATATATCTATATATAATTATTTATCTTTATTTAGGACATATTTATCGATATCATATTATGTTTATATCTATATAATAAAGTAGCTTACAATTCAAATTCCAAAAGATAAACAAAATGACTTTTGTTTTTCGCGGTTCAGATTGCTTTAAATTTTACTATAAAGTTAATCTAACGGTTAATATTAACACCCTAACTTTAATAGGAAAAATAGGCCCCTAAGAGTATGTTTGGAGTGACTTTTTAAAAGTACTTTTAGAAATTATGAGAAAAAAAAATAGTGTTTGAAACCGTCTCACCACTACCTCTACCATTACCACTGCCACCGTCGCCACCACCGCCACCACCATCGCCATCGCCACCGCCATCACTACCACCACCACCACTGCTGTCGTCGCCGCCGCCGCCACCACCACCACAGTTGTCGTCGCCGCTACCACCACCACCACCGCCATTGTCATCGCCATCACCATCGCCGCCATCACCACCACTGTCGCCATCGCCGCTACCACCACCACCACCGCCATCGTCATCGCAGCCACCACCACCGTCGTCGCCACCACCACCACCATCACCATCGCCACCACCATCGTCGCCGCCACCACCACCACCATCGTCATCGCCACCACCGCCGCCGCCACCACCACAACCATCATTGTCTCCTACCACCACCACCTCTCACCCCACTACAACCGATGCTTAAATTCATTTATCTCTCATCTATGTTCGTGATTTGATTTTGAATATGAATACAAATATATTTATTATTTACCATTTTTTATTACTCTATGCCTTCAGGCACAGGCAATAACTAGTATACTTATAAATGAACTAAACAAAGCAAAAAAAGTCGTTGTTTAAGCTCAACTCATTAATTAGACAAGTTGTAAAATTGAACTTGAGTTTGATTTGTTTCATACATAAATAAACTTAAACAAGCTTCAACCTTGGTTGTTCCTTAACAAATTGGTTAATCTGCAACTCTAATTTATGTTTACAATTGATCGTTGGTTAAAAATATGTATAGCAAAAATAATACAGTGTACAAAGTTCACGTCATTGTAAAAATTTTGGAAGAATTAGACGTACACAATCTCATCTCACGTGTGGAAAAGATGTAACTCAAACACATGAACTCATGCACCATGGACCTAAAAACCAAAAAGTTCACCCCAGAAGTAGGTGAAAAAGAGTCGTCATTTTCCTGTTGAACTCCTATGTCAAAAATACTTTACCCTTCCTTTCATTTATGTTACAGAATCTTCTTTCCTTCAAATTACCATCGCTCTTCCTTCTTCCTTGCTTGTGTATGTGCAAGAAAAGCATCTTCTATGCTTTGGGTTGTAATATATATAGATGAGTTAGAGACCGGAGGTGCAATTCATGTAGCGACTCTGACACGACATTACAATAATTTGGTAACAATTTCAATACTTTTTTGTATGTCAGCTTGTCTGGTGACATTGTTTATTTGGTTGAATCAAGTTATTAAATTAAAACCGCTTAACTTTATGTGATCAATGCAGCCACTGAAGTCTTCTTCCACATCCGGTGACAAGGGGTTCTTCAACTTGAAACAAGGAGCATATTTACATATACAGGTATTAATGTTTTGCCTTTAAATTTTTTACTCTTCATTTTTATTTATTTGTCGACACATCATCACTAAGTATGTTTATTCATCAACACATTTGACGGAATTGAACCAGGGGACTCTCTCGACATGAAATATACACGTGTTTTGATCAAAAAGTCTATTTTAAAAAAAAATCGGCTCTATGGTCTAACATCCTAAATCTTTTAAGCTTTTTTATTTTCAAAACTTAGCCGAAGGCAAATGGATTGAAAACAAATAGGTTGTATGAAACTAGGGATAGAACAGTAGTAATTGACAACAGAGTCAATTGGTTGTGCAGACCCTGCAAATGTATTATAACTCGAAAACAATTGTGAACATGCAGTGCTGTGAATAATCAAAAACTAAATTTTCATGGTTCGATAAAAATGAGCCACCCACCATTCCCAACAAAAACATTGAAACAGGCTTGAAAAAAACCTAGTATCATAACACAACTGATGTCTTATCTTGAATCGTATGTGCAGTGGCAATGAACTTTATACAACGTTTGCTTGAAATTCTGAAGTGCATATGGGATAAAATCATGATACTCATGGGTTATAAAAGAAGCCCGACAACGAATACCGAAGAGGAGCTTAGCAAAAGGGATGAACACCCTATGAAAGCCTTTGGATGGGCAGCCAGAGATCATTCTGGTGTCCTCTCTCCATTCAAGTTCTCAAGAAGGGCAACAGGTGATAAAGATGTGAGGTTCAAGGTGTTATATTGTGGGATCAGTCATTCTGACCTTCACTTCATCAAAAACGAATTAGGAGTGTCCCAGTATCCTCTTGTCCCAGGGCGCGAAATTGTGGGGGTTGTGACAGAGGTGGGTTGCAATGTACAGAAGTTCATGGTTGGAGACAAAGTGGGTGTAGGTTGCCTGGTTGATGCATGTCACTCGTGCGACAACTGTGCTGACAATCTTGAGAATTATTGTCCTAGACTTGTACTAACCTACAATTCCACCTACTATGATGGAACTATCACATATGGAGGTTTTTCTGATACCATGGTTGCTGATGAACATTTTGTTGTTCACATGCCTGAGAGCCTCCCTCTCGCTGCTGCTGCCCCTCTCCTATGCGCGGGGATTACTGTTTACAGCCCTCTGAAATATTTTGGACTCGATAAACCTGGTATTCATGTTGGTGTAGTGGGACTGGGTGGGTTAGGCCATATAGCTGTAAAGTTTGCAAAGGCTTTTGGGGCTAAAGTGACGGTGATAAGTACCTCCTCTCATAAGAAGAACGACGCCATTGATCATCTAGGTGCAGATTCTTTCTTGTTCAGTCGTGACCAAGAGCAGATGAAGGCTGCAATGGGCACAATGGATGGCATCATTGACACCATCCCTGCAGTTCACCCTCTTCAACCATTGATTGGACTATTGAAGTCTCATTCAATACTGGTCTTACTCGGGTTACCAGACAAGCCGCTCGAGTTGCCAGCCTTTCCTTTGCTTTTAGGGAGAAAGATAGTCGCTGGTAGTTATATTGGGGGCTTGAAGGAGACACAAGAGATGATCAATTTTGCAGCAAATCACAACATAACAGCAGACATTGAAGTTATTACAATGGACTATGTTAACACTGCCATGAAGCGTCTTGCAAAAGGTTATGTCAAATACCGATTTGTAATCGACGTCGGGAACACTTTGAATGCTGCCTAGAGGTTCCTGAAACGTAATTATTAATTTGAAAAGAGAAAGTGTCATGTGTATATGAAATAAATACGTAGTCATCGTACTTCCAAGTGTGGCCAAAGTCCTTGGGCTGTCTGTGTTTTGTTCCTGGCCCTATCTTCTTTTCTGCATTAAAATGATTGATATGGTGTTATATGTGAGATGAAGTCGACAATTCCCTGAGAGAGAGAGGGGTTTCCAAAGCTACTTGGAGCCTGGTCAAAAACTCCCACACAGGAGAGAGGGAACATCAGAAACATGGAAAACTAATCTATCAAGCAAGACAGTTAAAAACTTCATAACCAGACACAATGATACCAGCAAAACCAGGTTAAATTCGGGTCTGTAGAGAAATTAAGAATGGAAACGATTCCATGTATTTAAGAAAAACATTACAGCAACTATCCCTTTTTGATTCTCAGGCCACAGACACTTCAGTCATTTCCTGTTCCACTGCTGTTGGTTCAACTGGATAATACATGTAGTGAAGTTCTCCAACATCATCACCTGATAGTTTCTTCCATCCTTCTGGTCCCACGTGATAAACTGATGACAAATCCAAAGTCATGAGCAAATCAATCATACCCACACAAGCATGCATACAGGCACGTGCGCGCGCGCACACACAACATAGAGGGGAGGGGAGGGGAGGGGAGGGGAGGGCATACCGCTAGCAACTCCACCACTGGCTCCATCTCGGAATGTTGCATGATAAATAGCTCGTCTAGCCAACTCTGCCGCTTCTTCCACTGACATATCATAACGGTACCTAGCAGATTGATAACCAAACATGAATGTGTAAGAATACAGAGACAAAATAGGTGCTCTAGCCTCTAAATGAAACTTCCCAGATATACAAGAAACATGATAATAGCAAGTGAAAAAACAGAAACGGGGAAAAAAGGTATAGAGCAGTAGTAAATGCTGACAAAATGAGGATCATGGCAGATTTGGAAGAAACTTCACCTCCAATCTTCAGAAAGATGAAAATAAAGCATGCACACAGTTATATTGCAGCATGCCAATTGTCACGTGACTCGAGAACTAAACTAGTAAGCTATATGATTGTTTTGTATAATACTGCTTCCTAGAGAGTGGTTAGTCACTTCCCACCAATTTGTCCAAGAGCAGAATAGAGATGTATAAAAAAACTAAAGCCCAAACCACAACATGAGGAAACCTTTCTTTCTTTCTCTCTCCCCCCCCCCCCCCCCCCCCCCGCGGGGGCTCTCTCTCTTTTGTCCTGAAGGCCGAAAGGACCAAATAAGAAAGATTGGTATGCTAAAGTTAAAATACAGACAAAGAAGCATGAGCACACGAAGATCACAATAAAACTTTTTTTCAGAAGCATCCAAGCATTTCAATGGGTGGGTTTTCACTTCTCTAATCAAATAGCAACATACGATACCCTTTAATGACCCATCTTTCCTGTTGCTAACTTGGGTCTTTCTTTTACCATCTGCAACAATTATGCTCACAATACCACTCTCCAGAAGATACTGTTCAAGTGGTTCCCCACAACGAACACAAAACATATTTGGAGTAATGAAGAATGAATATACTGAAGGGGGAACACACCCGTTATCCAATACACCATAAGCATATGGTGAACCAGATCCAACTGAGAATCTTGTTCCTTTCAGCCGTCCTCCTTCACTGTCCACGTAATACAGGCCAGGACCCTACACCCACAAGACAAAAGGGATATAAAAGTCGAATAGATGCAGGACAAGGACATGCTACAATATTCAGTTGTCGCTACCTTTTCATCCCACCCAGCAATCATGGTTCCAACAGACAAACCCATTCCACGATAAGAATAAAGAATATTTGCCAGCAACTTTGAAGCCCCAGTAACTGAAATTCGTCTCTTGTTTGCCAGTTCATGTAAGCGGCACTGTTATATGCATGATAATTATAAATTAGCTCTTGCAAAAAAATAATCCATAACATTGCAAATCACAAGTTCCTGAATGCCAAAACCATAATCAAAATATGCACTGCCAAATTTGCACCTTATCAAACACTTTAGTGCAACTAGATAGTCAGATGGTATTAAAAGGCAGGATGATCAGACAACTATACTGTTGAACACAACTAAGTAATTGGGCTGCCTTCTAAATCTGGTAATGGAGCACCCATAGTATATTAGGCTACTCACTTCCTTGAGCACAGTCCCTTCTAGTCAAGGTCAGTAATTTCTACATCTGTAATCTACAGTGGTAAAGTAGTAAACATACAGACTACAACTATGAAAAATATGAAAAGTCGTTTTACCATTAAATACTACTCTATAAGAGCAAGTGAGAAAACAAACAGACAAAAGAAATATACATGGTCTTACCTTAGAAAACCAGTACAACCCCCCCCCCCCCCCCCCCTCCCCCTCTTTTACCATTTTTCCTTCCCCTTCCACTTACTCTTGACAAATTGTCACTCGGCCATGAATGGATGACCAAGATATTGTTTGAAGAACACATGGTAATAAATTAGCCCAGCTGATTGCGGAATTGACATGATAGAAGAGTGCACATATTGGATGCACGTAGTTAAAGCATAATGATCTCCACCAAAAAATTGCAAATGAACCGTTTGACACGTGAGTGTTACTGCTTTTAACTTTTATTCTTTTCCTTTGGGTTAGCTTGCAAAGTGAAGGGACACATTTCAGGTAATCGTAATAAACTCCGACAAAGACAGACAAAATATATGTACAATCACAAACTTGATTGGATATAAATCAAATGACCAGCTGACCCCAATGGCAGTATCAAGACTACGTACAGGGTAGCATCCTTTTTGTGGGGTGTTTACAAGGGAGCATGCCCATAACATAACCAAAAAAAAAAAAACCAAGAGAGTGTCATGATAAAGAATCCACTTGACATGTCAACTGAACTCTGTATGCATCACAATTTGAGCTTCCTTAG
The DNA here is from genome assembly GCA_951799425.1 of Ilex aquifolium. Lineage (NCBI taxonomy): Eukaryota > Viridiplantae > Streptophyta > Magnoliopsida > Aquifoliales > Aquifoliaceae > Ilex > Ilex aquifolium. The sequence continues at coordinate 29,008,459 of OX637407.1, read as the reverse complement.
CTGGCCAATGAAGATAAGAATCTGTTTGTGTGATAAAATAATAGTAAAACTAGTGAAATCAGAACCTTTTTAAGGGAATTTTTTTCCAGAGCACATATATCTTCCGAATCACCTGCATTTAATCAGTAAAACACACATACATACAAAGGCATTGTTCTACCTACAAAAATCAGCTATCACTACCTTCTTCCACATTTACAGTAAATGACATCAAATGCACTAATCCAGGTCAGAGAGAACATATAGGTTAGTGACCTTGATGCCCAGATTTCTGTGCCAGAACTGGCAGTCAGCAGCTCCTCCAGCCATTGTGCCAAGCATGTATGGATTAATTTCAATGATTTTTTTCACAGATTGTGATGCTGTAGAAATCAAATTAAAGAAAGTTAATGTGGTATGTTTTTTCAAGAAGCCAAATACGATTAAAACTTGAAGCATTATGGTGCATGCAGAAATGTTATTTGTACTTTTAACTTTAAGGGATGATGATGAGATTAGAACCTCGTGTCTGCTTATATATAATTTTTTTTCTAGCATGTAAACCATGGGGTAACTCACTATTTTCTAATTGATTATTTTTCAGTTCAGAGAAATTCAATTTCACAGTAAATAAAAAACGAGATAAAGACAGTACTTTAGTCCATATTCCATAAAATCATGGTGCTTTGAATCCATGTGTTTTCCATACATCAAATGATTATAAAACCTTATGCATCCTAACCCTTGTATACATGCTATGTCGACATTTTGTTTCAATAAATCCAAAACAGGAATCCTGTCACAAAGATGATGCTAGTATCCTAAACCACGAGTGTCAAAAGATGTTCGAACAAAGGAAACAAATTAAACTTCCACAAATAGAAAGTCAAGGCAAACATGACATAATCAAAAGACAACATATAAGCTGCAACCTATGTGGATGTGCATTCTTCAGATAACACAAGTACATAGTAATTGTTCCTCACAAATCACAATAAAGGACCAATCACCAATACATCTTGTTGTTGCATAGTTTTTGCTTCTTTTACTGCACTAATATTAAGCCTGATACCAGCACTGTAAACTGCCACTTTATTATCTATCTTAGCAAAGCCATGGAGTGCTTCTACCATACCATGGCGTAGTAACCCCAGAAACGGTCATTGGCCATCTAAAATTGCTTTCAGCCTACTCCAAGAAAAATCCATGACATCACTCCGCATTCCCAAGAATGTTCCAAGTCCTTAGTCCTATTATGGAAAACTCTCACAGAGGGCTCTTCCTATATTCATCTTACACTCAGCCATTTTGGCCAGCTCACTTCAACAATTAACACATTTTCATTTTTTCTCTGTCCCAATGAGAAATCAAACATTACACTAGAAGGCTATCCAACTCCTCAATTTCAAGTAATATTTCCATCAAGCAAAAGATAAATTTCACATACTAGTTCTTCGGAGTTTTTTTCTTTCATTCAAGGTTCCTCTTTAACAACATCAATTCTGAAGTTTTCAACTATTAAGAAAGACTAAATAATAGTTGACATTTTGTGCAATGGTCCCCTCCCCTTCCTCAGAGATCACCCACAATAGTCTTAATTTTTATGCTATACTCTTATTCATAAACCAATGACCAAACCCAGATTATCTCATTGTTATCAACACTCAAAATTCCCTTTTTTAACCTGCTGTATTTTTAATTAAATAGAAGAGTCACCAAATTTTCATAAACTGATAATGATTCTACATATCAAAGCTAACTTACTGTGTTACTCATGTCACATGCATAAAAGCCTTAATACTTCCAACCTATAAAAACAGTTTCAAGAAAAAAAACAGAAAATAACTTAAAGAGGAATTTTTTTTTTATCACTTCAAAAAACTAAAAGTAATACTTTTAAATGCAATGGTCTAAAGTCTAAGACTCTCTTAGTGAGCCCAAGACTAATTAGCCCTATTCACAAGCAAAACTAAAGCTATATACAAGTTGGGCATACAAGAAGAAGTTTTAGTATGCATAAGTTGATAGTGAAGAAAGATTTTACTATACAACTATAATTTTACATCCACCCTCTCTTTGTGAAATGTTTTGTATATCACGGAATGCATCATACATATTGGGTAGAATAAGCCCATGTAAAACAGTCCATTGCACAAATAGTCAGAAAAATATACACAATCATATCGTGCAGTATTCAAAACAGGAACCAGTGCAGAAAAATGAAGTGCATACAGATATAGCCTCCCATGCTGGCACGAGAATCAGCAGCGACCATCACGCCTTCCTTAAAAATGAATGCAAGAGTAGTAGTCCCCTTTGCCGGCTTCACCATTTGGATAGCATCTTTCTGAAATCCATCGAACTGAAACAAGAAGGAAAAAGATAAAAAAATAACAAAACATGCTACATAATTAATTTCCTCTGATAGAAATAGGATTATCAAAGTTAAAAACAAACAATTATGACTCACATCAGTGGTACTCGGAATCTGGAATGAAGGGGCGGTCGAAATCCCATCAAACAACTCACTGTTTGGGCCACAACGTGGGGCAGCCGATTCAAGCCCACTAAAGTCAATCTTCATCATTAGAACCTACGGAAAAAAAATATACAACACTAAAACAATTGAATAATAGCACTTGCTTTAGTATTCGGCCAGAAATTACATAGTTATTCACAAAGGCCAACAATATTTTCACCTCATTAAACCCAGGGAGAAAACCCAAAACCTTTCATCGCTTTTATGACTAATTTATAAATAAAACAAGCCCCGATATTGAAACCTTATTTCTTCCCTTTTTGACCGATTGTCTCAGTAACCAACCAGACAATAAACAAATGATCCAGCTAGCGAGCTAATCAAAATACCTTCGCTAGTTCACAAGAACTCAAATTCAAACCCTAGGATTAATCAATTCTCCACAAATGACAACAAATGCCGATTTATAAATTTCGATCCAACAGAGCTGGCGTATAAACCCTAATCAAATGATGATAGCAATATTGAGATGAACTGCAGATTATACCTTTTTATAGCAGAATGATGGCGACGATCGTAAGGATTGCGCTCAGAACTTACAAAATGTCGAAAATTCGAAGGAAAATAGCAGTGAAAGGTTTCTTGAGCTATACACTTGCGCGGAGTCATACATATATATAGTGATCCGGACCTGTATCGACCCGATTTTCTAGTATTTGTTTTTTGTTTGAGGTCGGATTCATTTGAGGTTCAACCCGGTTGGCCCAATATGTCAACTACTAGTATATATGTTAGGTTGGGTTGGGTTGGGCTTCGTTTGAAAACGTAAACCCCCTAAAGCCTATCAAAGTTCAAGTTGGGTCAGATGCACCCACGTGCAACCTTTACATTTGAAACTAAGGGTGGTAGTAAATGAGCCAAATAGACGAGTTGGAGCAAGATTTTCTGATTATATATAGTAGATCGAAAATCAATCACCCATTAAACGTGGTAACCTAATTAATGACCGTTTCGGCTAATGAATGCCCCGTGCCACCATATGTATTTGTTCCTTGTTTTAATTTGGAAAAGACATTAGGTAATATAGGGGGGGCTAATCAGGGATATGTTGAATTCCCAACCAAACAAGGCATAGTAGATCATTCAAAGAAGGTGGATGACACCAACCTTAATGTAGATCATGTGCATTGGGTGAATGCACATAATGGTAGGGTCCCACAGACAGAAATTAGTCTACCACTTAAAAACCTTGGAGTCGGTTGGGTTATTCAAATTTGGTTTGTGTCGTTTAGTGGGTCCCGAACTCGTACACCAATTAATTTCATCATGGGGGTAAATTTTTAGGTGGAGGAAATAATAACTATGGGACTCCTCCTAAGGTACACATTCTATCAAAATATCTAGGGGGCCCGAAAAAGAGATTCCCGTTGACCAAACTTTGCCACTGTCATGCGTGGAGGTTAATTGATTTGAAATTATCATGTAATATTCCGGGGGTTCGTTAGGGTATGGCCTCCCATATGGAAGTAAACGTTATTATTGTCATTTAATATCACAATTTAAAATAAACCTAAGTAAGTAAAAAATAAACCTCACATTTCAAAAGGAAGTGCTACTCTTGTATAAAAGGCTAGTTACTTTAAACCAATGAAATTCATTTTGTCTTTTTGTTGACTTATTATTAGGTGGCGGTATTACGTGACAGTTATTATGAGGATTTTCTACCGAGATGGATATAGTAAACATATGTAGTATGGGACTTTTGGATATCTTTACCAAAGTGCTCTGATTAATGTTGATTGTTGTAGACATACTTACAATTTATTATTATTATTATTATTATTATTTTGTTACAGGGTTTTCAGGTTTGCGCTGACTACTCTCTAGCTCTAAGTTGGCCACTATAAATCGAGCTAATTTAAGGACATATTTCCTGAAGAATAAGGATAACTGTCTTTTAGGGGGTATGGGAAATATCGAATCTGAGACCTCTTAACACGTACTTATATTAATGAGTGAGGGAATCACTTACATATTACAATGTTTCTCATATTCATTGTAGGTGATCCACTAAAAAAAATAGAAAAAAAAAAAGGCATAGGAATTAGGAAGCATCTCAGTCCACCAGAAAATTAGTTCTTCACATGTCGAAGTTATTCACATGAAATTGTAAAATGGGCAATGTGCATTAGTGAGCAACGTTGCCTACCACAAAATTGCTTGATGATGGTCATAATCCTTGAAAACCTTAAGGGCCACTCGTTTCAAATTAAAGCGACATTGTTTAAATAAGACTAAATTGGGGAGGGCCCATACCTAATTATGTTGTACTAGAAATGCATGGTGGTGATGGTATGTGTTTGTGATAATCAAACTTGTTTTTTGCCGCTCTGATGGCCAGTGTCAAAAGGATTTATGCTGGTATTAATAGAATTGTAACTATGTCATGTGCGCATGATGTACTGACCCTTTTTACCTTGTGCATTTAGAAATGGACAATCTGAATCCTAGAAGCTACATATAATTACAAAAATAGCTCATGTTCATTGCCTTGCAAAGCTTTATAAATCAGAAACAAGAATTTATTAATGCGTACGTCAACTCTAATGTTCCGTTTGATAAGAAGGACGAAAAGTAGGAGGGATACACTTTCTATCCTTCAAGGAATGAAAGTAGGAATCATACACTTTCCTTCCTTTGTATTTGGTTGGATGGATAGAAAATAAAAATGACTAAATTTTTTTTTTTTTTTGTGCTGGCTAAGATTAGGGATGACAATCGAGTCGTATCGTGTCAGATTCGTGTTGAGTCATTACGAATTTGTGTCGAACATTAGTCAAACCTTACTCAACTCATTTAACTAATTGTGTCGTTCGAGTTGCGAGTTAACCTGTTTATTTTATTTTTATTTTTTATTTTTTTTATTTTTTTTATTTTTATTCTTATATTTTTATTTTAAAATTTATTTTTAAAAATTTTTAAAATATATATATATATAAATACATATTTTATCATTGTATTTTTATATGAAATTAATGTATACATAATATATGTATATATTAAAAGATATATAGACAAATAAGATACATCTCCACACAAATAATTAATTTTCCATCCACTTTCCTTCCGATTTTGGAGGGATTGATTTTGGTGAGTTGGAAGGAAAGTTAATTCATCCACTTTTCCATCCTTCCTACTTTCCTTCCTTACCAAACATGATATTTTATCTATCCCTCCTACTTTCCATCATTCCAACTTTTCATCCTTCCATTTTTCCATTGTACCAAACGGAGCATAAGGGTAATTCAAGTGGTAGAAATAATTTTAATTAGTAGAAAAGTAATAAATAAAAATCGAAGAAGATAGATCGCTAGTCAAGGTGTGACACTCGTTATCTTCGAGATAATAATTTTTTCACTTATAATGCAGATGGACTCTTAGAAATTTTATCCCTATGATACAATGCCTAACTTTAAGATTATCGAAAACTGTACTTCTTAGTAATCTTGGAATCAAACACTCAGCTTGAATATAAAAAATCAAAAAATATAGAAGTTTTGTATCAATGAGAAGAAGAATCAATTTTTGTTAATATTTTGTTCTTACACTTGAACCCTATTTATAGTGTTCTATATATCCCTCAATGAAGAAGTGTAATCCTTCATAACCATGGTAAAAGACACTCCTTGAAAGTGTTGCAAGAATATAGTCGTTAGAGACTAATCTCAAACAGAAAACCTTTTCATGTTCAAACGATCATGTCACGTTTGAACATGGTTTGCATTCGAATGTCACCTCTCTCTTTCCTTTTTATTTCTTCTTCTTTTTCTTCTATAATATATATATACACACACACACACACACATGCATATAAAAAATTATAACTTGAAGTTCTCATTATATAAACTTCTTCTTAAAGAGGATTCCTTGAGACCTTGAATGGAGAATGAAGTTCTTCCTCTATTTATAAGAGAAGACGAATGCATGAAGAACCCCAAAAACCAATATGGGATTCTTGTATTTACCCTCTAACTCACATATTCCAAATGTTTTGGAAAGAAGTAAAAATTTTAGTTTCTCGCCAATCTCAAGTTACAAGTATTACAAATACTCTATGTATACTATATATATACTCTTATATATACGTATTTATTGTGTTATGTCAATACATGCAAATGGAGTTATACTAATTAATATATCACTATTATTAAATAACTATATTTATTATATATATATAACACCGGTGTGAATGATCTGTTTTTTATCGGACTGATAAGAAAATTAGTTGAAATGCGCGTAAACTGTCCAAATATCCCTGACCTTTGAACAAAAAAAAAAAAAAATTAATGCATAGGTCATGTGACCTTGTACTGATTTGGATGTAGCTGAATTCAGAGCCTATAATATTTGACCCAATTTAGAGAGTTAAGTTCAATTCAACATGAGAGTCATGTGGCTAAAATTCAACTACATTGTCAAGCATCAGTTACATGCATGTCAACCAAAGTTTCAGAATTTACACGTGATTGGACAAAATTCCAATATCATAATTATCATAATGCAATTGTATTGACTTGAATTTTACTCTCTCTAGTTTGACTCCAATTCATAGAATTTAGACATGGCTTAGTTTGGCAAGTCAATTGATGAAGCTTAAAATTAAGTACGTATAGATGAATATGAGGAGTTTAGTACAATGATATGAATAGTGCCTTTGCAAGATTGAATGTCCTAAAAGGCAGTAGTAGGCATGACTATGGGTACAACTTCATTTTGGAAAACAATGATTGCCAAAGAAAACAACAAACATAGACGGGACAAACCAACCTTTATTTCAAAAAGTGAAAAATCTTTCATGAATCGAATTCACTGCACAACGAATATTAGTAATCAAGTTGTTACAATCCCACAAGAAAGTAATATTCATGATTAGTGTCCATTCACATGCATCATTTGATCTCTCTCTATCACAAATATACAATGTCGATTAGTAATTTAGGGTTTGATTCGGTATTGTATTATTTATTATTTTTTTAGATGTTTATACTATTTTTTTGTGAAACTTATCAACTTTTGCAAGACATACACCTTTGAGATTCACTTACTATTTTTGGGGAATAAACTTTACAATTATTTTGATTTTGATTTTTTAATATTGTATCAAAAAGTGAATCGCGGTCGAGTGTTGTTTCCATAGTTAAAAAAAAAAAAATACCCATCAGACTTTAATTGATAGGTTCACTGTTATACACTATTACAGTCTTGACTCCGTTTGAAGGCCTTTGGAATATGTAGCATTGAATCCCACAGCCACAGGCCAAGCCAAGGAAATGGTTAAATAATATTTGTCTCACTGCTCCAAAGGTTTCCTTGTTCTGGGTTTGGCAATACAAGTCTGAGTAGCTCAAAAAGATACAAGGAATAATAGCCAATTAAAAAATATATCTTGGTATGAGTCTTAGTAGACAAACTTTGATTGAAGATGACAGTAATGTTTGGAATAATATAGGAGGTAGTACGAAAATAAGTCGAGACATGTAATCTAAACCTAAGCATACGATCTGAAAAGACATCTAATTTGAATAAAAAATTAAGCTTTGCAACCAAGTTCGAGTCATAGTCCACTTGACTCAATAACGTTTCCAATATTATCATTTCTATCTCAAAAATCATAAAAATTGGTCGTACTACATAAGTCTCGCCCTCATAACGAGATCTGATAATGATAAGAATTTCTTCTTTCTGGAGTCAATGGTTGTTTTGATCTAGTTGTAAAGTTAGGAATATTGAGAATCATACATTGAAGTTCAAATCCCATCATCAACCAGTGCTTCACAGTAAAACAGAAAAATCGAGTTTAAGCACTATCCTGCATGTAATCAACTGCATGCAAGGAAGTTAGATGCATTGACCCCAATTGGATCTTGTCCGTAGGACGTGTGCCACTTGCTTCCTCAAACCTCGACCACGGCATTATGTGCTGGTCATTATATTGCTCTTGTATTATTCTGCTTAAGACACTCTGGTTTGACCTCCCAACTAATTAATCCAAGATTACTAAACTTATTCCTTTACATGGATACGTCAAATGATTCCCATGACATGATAAGTAGGGCCAATAATGGTGTGCCGGGTTGTGCCAATGTTTTTTTTATAATTCATACATGATCCATTTACAATTATGTCAATTATATATATTTGAGTTTATGTTGTGTGAAAGTCGTGGTTAGCATGTCTCTATTGTGTTTATTAGGTTCATAAACACATATTTTATTAGTTTTGACTAATTCATACACTTATTTACTATTCTTTTTTTTTTCTTTAATTAACGAATACAAATTTATCACATAAACATACCTATTCACCAAATATTAATGCAGATTTAAAGTTCAATTCAAACCTGTTAATGACACGATCGTGACCCGTTGACATGTTAGGCATGGTAACTAACATTACAAGATCAATTGAATTTCTAGTCATCGTAACTGAAGCACTAGTACAACAAATGGAACTTGATGATACCAAAACTTGTAGCTCAGAGTAGACCCAGAATAGTTCAGATTAACTAATTCTCAACTGACCGACCATACTGAAGTCATCCGACCTGATGCAAACAACTCCAACTCATCCAAGGAAGCAATGCAGCTCGGCTCTCGCTAGGACAACTCGGAATCATCACGAAGAGAAGAAGGAGAATTCAGACAACAAGGTTTACCTTGTACAACAAGACACCGCCTCAAAGAATGTCATCTAACTGTTTCCAGAAACCCCCTATGACTTTTGGGGTGATTACCTTTAACAGTCAAATATTCTCCAAATAATTCCAACAAATTTGAGAGACCACACAATCATTAGTGAGGACCATAACCCCCATCCTTCTATAACTATGACACACACCCTTAGTAAAAGGGGATTGAATATTCTTGTAATACCCTTCTTCTTCTCCAAGCAATACACAATAAGAGGAGCAAAAACTTCCATTACAATAGATTAGCCAAACTCTTTAGTTTGATGAATAACTCATTTCTTTGTGTTTTCCATCTCTTATCGAACTGTTCCATCACGCATGTCTTATTCATTGCACACTGAGCTCACTCAACTCTTTTCACTTATACTAGTGTTTTGGAGTCTCAATTTAATCTTATCTAGGTAACTTACACGCTCAGGCCTTTCACATAGCTCACTGCTTGTCCACTTAACGTTGCTCGTGCCTCTTAATTATCGACACCATTGGAATTATTAGATTAAATTGTGAGTCCCAACATTGAATGAATCAAATGGTGATAAATTTTGATACATGTAATGTAATATAGCTACCGGTGTGGTACAAAGTTCTCAATTGTTATGAAGACGTTTTTTTGCCTCGTTATTTGAAAGCTACAGAGTGCCTCCTTCAATTACGGATCTGGGATGGTTGGTCAGGTCCAATTATACGAATGAATATTGGTGAAAAGCACAAGCACGTGGACTAGTGGCGAGATGTGACTCAAAATTAACCACACAAAATAGGTGTGCAGTGTCCGTACTCCTTGTTTGGAGGCCCAAGCTGCTGAGAATAGAATACCACATTAATCTCCAATTCACTGAAATACCCTCCCTCCTCTTAACTGTCCTTCAAACATCATGTATCACTTAATCTTCCATTTATCATTCATCAATTTTATCTATTGATATGAATATATATAAACCCGACAAGAATAGAAAATTTAAAAATGACACGATCAATTAATACAAATAATAAATTAATTATATAAAAATAATATAATTAACCATAAAGTTAATTTTTAGAAATTCATGATGGACACCTCATTTAAGAGCATTTCACCTTTCATTTTTCAATGGATCAAAGGGCTATATTTGACTTTTGGTGGCATTTATGACAGATCTGATTACCGACAAACGAGGAGGTCGGCAACTGTCGGCCGGTGATCTGGGGAGAAAAAGACGGTTAGAATTCCAAGCACTTCCTCGAAATATATTTATTTATTTCTGTTTCAAAAAGCATAGGAAAAAAGAGGTTACAAATTAAAACAATTTCTTCAAATCTTTGTTTAACTTATTTATCATTTCACATGTTCTCTTACCATTTAAGCCCTCCTCTCTCCCTCTCTCTCTCTGTCTCTCTCTCTCTCTACCTTCGTATCTTCCTCTATACACTCTCTCGTGGATTCCTCTCTGAAAGAGTTGATCCAAACGCAATATCAAAGTGTATGACATGGACATTAACTTATAAAACCCGAATCGTTCCTTCAATGTTCTTTTCATGAAGCCTCATTGGATGATACTTAGTTGTTTCTGGTACGTTTTCAGCTACAGAAACCCTATCGATTTTGCAACTGAGGATAGTTACAAAAATTGTTGTTGTTTTGAGAAAAAAAAATGGGCATTGGGCTTTTTTCCCCCTAAAAGTTTTTTCTTTGTTTCAATGTCTTTGGGTTTCTCAATTCATTTGCTGGGAATTAGTTCTTGACTTCATATATGGAGTTTGTCATGTTTGAGATCTCAGCTAAGGAGGACAACTTTTGTTTTTGTTTATTAATTTTTTATGCTTTGAAATTTCCGATTTTTTTTTTCCGAGGCTTGCATCAATGTGTAAAAGTTTTTTTTTTTGTTTTGGTTTTTTTTTTTTGTCATTCGTAATACATATTTTTGTATTTTTGAAGAAATTTGAATTTGAGTGTGCGATGTTCGACAAAATATCTAAATCAAAGTTTGTATTTTTGGAATTATTCACAATGTATTATGTTGTACGCACAAGATTTGTCTTATTGATTGGTAATCATCAATACGTGTTTTTTGTCCGACCATTCTTGAATTTCAGACTTTTATTAACCCAGTTCACTAAGTTAATGGGACGAATAACTTTGTTAGCTGTTGCTTTCATGAGTTATTTCAGATTTATTCATTGGGTGATTTGGAAGGGAAAATTCTATTTGTGTATACAGATTTGTTACCTTCTCCTTTGCATTTGCAGGTGATATAAAGTCGTAGTATCGTTTCTACACCGAATGTGAATTATGGATCATGTTGAGGTTGAAGATAATGTATTTGCGATAGGCGAGCCAAAGGTACATACACAAGAAATATATAGTTATATATACACACACACACACTCACTCAATCACACATATACATACATAAAAACGTCTAAGGGTTCATTGAATTTAGCTTGTGGCAGTACCTCTTGGTAGCCTAAATAGTTTTTGAGTTGAGATTTCTAATGGAGTCGCGATGGTTATTACATATTCTTAGGCTGCTTGAGCTTCTTTGGTTTATTCTAGTACATGTATGAGAGAGAATTTTGTACTGGGATTGTTAAATATATGGAAAATGAAACTTAGTAATTAGTGTGAGTTTTGGTGTGCTGGATAAATGTTCAACTGCATTGTTTGCAAGATTTCGACATTCCTGTTTCTGAAATTATGGTGGTTGACTGGGCTTTGGGTACGTGGACAAAATTTAGGCCGTGTCATACTGTGATTGTACTATTGATTTCTATGGCATTGCACAATTTGATCTTGGTCACTAGTTTCTACACTTCTCATAGTTTCGATTAATTTGGTGAGTGATTGATAAGTATGTGGTTGCTACTGCAGTTACATGGTGTGATGTGCAAGACACTCTTGGCAATTTATTCCAAAGTATTGGGGATTTTCCCTGATCTTGAAGCAGCACGGCCGAGGAGCACATCAGGAATTCAAGCACTATGCGCATTGCACATAGCGCTAGAAAAGACCAAGAATATTCTTCAACATTGCTCTGAATGTAGTAAACTTTATTTGGTATGATTTCCCCTCCAATATGTATCTTATGCAGTAATTATGCCTACGTGTACTGAGAATGGACTTTCCATTGTGGTCGTTAGTTAAGCTTCCTATTTGTAACGTCCATAGATGAATAATTAATAAATATGCACATGCAGGATGTTACTCTTCTTTTTGGTGGCCATGACTCCTTATTTTTTCCCACTCACAAGTAGAATTGTGTGAAATTTTTGATGTTTGGCTCTTGAACATTACGTGTATACTCAAATTTAATGACTTTGGAGCTTTTCTTTTTTTGGAAAAAATATTTTCTGAGATTAGGGCCAAAGGAATGTTTTATGACTTGAACTACTCTTGTAATGCAGGCTATAACTGGGGACTCTGTTGTTCTAAAATTTGAGAAGGCAAGACGTGCTCTTGAAGATAGTCTTAGGCGTGTTGAAGATATTGTTGCACCAGCTATTTGTTCTCAGGTACTTTTGATTTGAGTTCTTTTGGCTATGTCTCTCTCTTTTTTCCCTGGTTAAAACATTTTGATGCATCGACTGTCTAGCAAAGTTTTTGGTTGTGCTGTTTCTTATAATTTTCATCTATCCTTGACTCTTATTGTATCACATAGAAAAATAGCACTATAATTGTTCTTAAGTGGAATGGTTCTAGTTCTTCATAGTTGTTTCCACTTCATTAAAGATGTTTTTGATTCCAATTTGTAACCACGACTCTTCCAGATTTCCGAAATTCTGAGTGAACTTGAGGGAATGGAGTTCTCACTTGATCCGTTGGAGAAGCAAGTGGGTGATGACATAATTGTATTGCTACAGCAAGGGAGAAAATTTGACAGCAACTGTAATGACAACAATGAGCTTGAATCTTTTCACCAGGCTGCGACTAGACTTGTTATTACCTCTTCGAGAGCAGCTCTTAGAGAAAGAAGAGCTCTAAAGAAACTCATAGAAAGAGCTCGGATAGAGGAAGATAAGCGAAAGGAATCAATTGTGGCTTATCTTTTACATCTCACGAGAAAATACTCGAAGTTATTCCGAAGTGAATTCTCAGATGACAATGACTCACAGGGTTCAACGCCTTGTTCCCCAACAGTTCAGGGGCCATTTGATGATGGCGGTGGGCCTGCTGGAAACTGTCATACCTTTGAGCGGCATCTCTCAAAACTCAGTTCTTTCAATTTCAAACCGAACTTCAGGAGATCAGGGCAGATGCCTGTCCCACCTGAGGAGTTAAGGTGTCCTATTTCATTGCAGCTCATGTACGATCCAGTCATTATTGCTTCTGGGCAAACATATGAAAGGATCTGCATTGAGAAGTGGTTCGGTGATGGGCACAACACCTGCCCAAAAACTCAGCAACAGCTCTCTCATCTTTCTTTGACTCCTAATTACTGTGTCAAGGGTCTGGTTGCTAGTTGGTGTGAACAGAATGGAATCCCTGTTCCAGATGGGCCCCCGGAGTCTCTTGATCTCAACTACTGGAGGCTGGCATTATCTGAGAGTGAATCCGCGAGTTCAAAAGCAGTGGACAGTATTAGCTCCAACAAATTCAAGGGTGTCAAGGTGGTTCCTTTGGAGGAGAGTGGTATTACCGAGGAGGCTGAAGAAAATGAAGTTGAAAAAGTCTGTGCACAGGAGGATGACTTTGAGGTTAACGTTTTTGAAATATATGAAGACTTTCTGACCATATTGGACAGAGAGGGAGATTTGAGGAAAAAGTGCAAAGTGGTAGAACAGATAAGGCACTTGCTAAAGGATGATGAGGAAGCCAGGATTTATATGGGGGCAAATGGTTTTGTGGAAGCGCTATTACAGTTTTTAGAGTCTGCCATGCATGAAAGGAATGAGATGGCTGAGGAAGTTGGAGCTATGGCTCTCTTCAACCTCGCTGTTAACAATAACAGGTATGCTCATGTTCACCGTCTCTGGAGTTTGAAAGCATCAAATGTGGCTTTGTCATAGGAATCAATTGTACAATAGGGTAATTACAATCTTTTTTTAGGGTTCCAGAACATCATTGATAACTCCTGGCCACAATAATATCATGTAACATTAGGGGAATTGACAGATCATTACATGAATTTCTTATCGGAATATATGATAGCTAAATTTTTTCATGTTTTCCTGGTACGTTTGTCTAACTTCTTGGGTATTGTAAGGTAGTTGTATCTCATGAAGGTCTTATTGTCACTGTTATCCAAAAGATTTTGTTCCTTGGCTCAAAAAGTTCCAAGGGAAGCCAATCATGATTCTCATGAACTCGGAAATGTGGCTTGTATTAATATTGTATGTTGTGTGTGGGTGTGGGTGTTTTTCCCTGGTGATATGCTTTCTGTGTCATTTGAGCTGTGTGTCGTCTGTATTTTATATCGTCTTTGCTGTCCAGGTTAGTTATCTGTTTTCTATCGGCATCTTTTGACATCTGGTTTTCTGTTGAAACAAGCATTGATTGACACTAGGACTCGTGGAAAAGACGCCCAATTAGGTTTTGTCAAAAAATAATAATTTAGAACCATACAATCCATGTTTGAAACTCTTATACAGTTAGTCGTTTAGTTACTTGTCCATCTTGATTTGGCCTGTTAGTTCCATAGATTTCTTGTTTAATCATAAAGTTGTATATGTAGATTTGATGAACTTTGCTATTTGATATTCCTTCCAGAAACAAGGAAATAATGTTAGCGGCAGGAGTACTTTCATTGCTAGGGGAAATGATTAAAAATTCCAATTCTCATGGATCAGTAACAGCCCTTTACCTGAACCTCTCCTGCCTTGAAGAGGCCAAGCCCATTGTTGGCTCAAGTAAGGCTGTTCCTTTCTTAATCAAGGTACTTCGGGCTGATGCGGATTCGCAATGTAAGCTTGATGCCCTTCATGCCCTCTATAACCTCTCCAGCCACCCCTCCAATACCACCCACCTTCTCTCGGCTGGCATCATTGATGGCCTCCAAGCCCTTGTAACAGATTCTTGTGACAACTCATGGACAGAAAAATGCATAGCTGTCTTTACAAACTTAGCTTCAAGTAAATCGGCAAGAGATAAAATTATATCAGCCCCAGGCCTAATTGGCGGGCTTGCTACTATATTGGACATCGGTGAGCCTGTTGAACAGGAGCAAGCTTCTGCATGTCTTCTGATCTTATGTACTGGGGATGAGAAATGCAGTCAAATGGTCCTGCAAGAAGGGGTGATACCTTCATTGGTGTCGATTTCAGTGAATGGAACTATTAGAGGGAAACAGAAGGCTCAGAAACTTTTGATGCTGTTCCGGGAGCAGCGGCAACGGGACCCATCACCCGTTCATATTGATCAGCAGCATGAAAATAGTGAGATGTCCGATCTCCCTCAAGAATCAAATCCATTATCTAAGTCAATCTCAAGAAGAAAGTTGGGGAAGGCTTGGAGCTTTTGGTGGAAGAACAAGAGCTTTTCAGTATACCAGTGTTGAGTCTCTATCTTTATTCCCTGGTCAGTGTTGTAAATTTCTGTGATGTCTCCATTTTTGTACTTGTTATGTCCTGTTCATATGAGCATCGCTTATTATTAGCTTTTTATAGAAGAAGAGATGTACAGGCCCGTGTAATCTATGGATTTTTTTCCTTCTTTCTTGGCTTCCTCTGTAGGGCAGAGTTAACATGTATGATTCAGGCTATAATTCGAGCCTTAAAGACACATTTTGCAGTACATCTAGCAGTACTTGGATTTGTGTTTTTGTTGGTGGATGTGTTAGGCATTTGTTTCACAGAGAAACTCATTGATAGGTTCATCATGTATACAATCTCATCTGCCCTTTCAGCTGGACTAGAGGGAACCGTTTGTGAGCAGTTGCCTCTCATGGCCAGGGTCCATCAAGTCGTATCAAGACATGGTGGAAATGTTTTGTAGGATGGGTCTATTAGTTATGGCCGTCAATGGATCATGTGGTTGTCGTGTTTTTAAATTCTGTTAGTGTCGTGCTAAAAATTTATTCAACCCATATGCAACTCATTTATAATCTTGTATAATTGGGTTTGTATTGTGTTGTGTTTAACTACGTTTGTGCTGACCTATTAGCTGTTTTCGGTGCAGTCGCTAATTTTTAGTCTCGGTTGTTTTCAGTGCAGTTGAAACTTCTGGACATTCTTAGAGTGCCACATTTGTGACTAACTCTCAAAATAGCATTTTCCTTGAAGAACAAAACGTAGTTGTCTGAATTTATTGCTACTTACATGATTTATTGTCAAAAGAAAACTGAAGCATATAAGATGAAAACAAGCCCGTCTAGCGCAGTGGGTTCGATCCCCACGGTGGGCGAACAATTCTGTATATTATAGAATCATCATCGTCTAGTCTTTTGCTGCAAAAAACATTTCCTCCTCTTCGCCTTCCTCTTCTTTCTATTCGCTTTCTTCTCACCTCCTTCATTGGTTTCCTCGCTTTTGTTCCCTTCTTCATCAACTTCATTTCCTCCTTCAAACTTTGATTCACCATCTTTAACCTTCTTCTTCTTCTGGAGGAATTCAACGAGTCGGGCAAGAGCAATGTCTGCTTCTTCACTCTTCATCAACTCTTCTGCTATCTCTGCTGGGGTTACCTCCACATCTGATAAGAGCATTCCTATCTCACTAAACAGAATGTGATTATCAATACCAAGGTAGTTCGAAGCAAGGGTTTTGAAGCCACAAGGAGTGCAATAGGACATGTGAATGTGCATGTCCATACGGCCTGGTCTCAGCAATGCAGGGTCTAGTCTTTCTTTGTGATTGGTTGTGAACACTACTATCCTCTCGTCGCCACAGCTTGACCATAGGCCATCAATGAAATTCAGCAGACCTGATAGCGTTAACTGTAGATGAGAAAGAACAACAGTTCATAAGTTCCTTCCTTTGTAAGTGTTACCTAATAATGAGCAATGCTGGCAATATCAAGTGGTTCCTAACCTCAACAAAATCAATTCCCTCAAATTTTTATTTTTTATCATTTTGATCAATGAAAACCAACATTTAATTATTTAATAGTAAATGGTCATGTCTCATGTGACTATGACAAATTAGAGTGACATAAATTTATTCTATGAAATGAAAAATTACTTTCAAAAGAAAGAAAGAAAGAAATTTGGACCTATATGCTCACCTGATTGTCACTCTGATTGTATCCTCCAACAATCCGATTTTCCAATTCAACGCTGCAATCAATATCCTCAATCACAATAATCGATCGATTTGCAGTAGAAACCATCAGTCTTCTAAGCTCTGAATTGCTCGTGAGACTAGTGAGTTCCAAGTCATAAATGTGGAATTTCAGATAATTCGCCATGGCTGCGATCAAGCTTGACTTACCTGTACCAGGAGGCCCATACAACAAATACCCACGTTTCCAAGCCTTCCCAACTCTCCTATAGAACTCTCTCCTCCTCACAAATCGATCCAAATCATCGATCAATTCCTTCTTCAGTGTCGAATCCATTGCCAATGTTTCAAAAGTTGATGGATGGTCCAGATTAACCGATCCCCAAGGTCCCCCTTCGTAGTCCCCATTGAAAGATCCAAGCGAAAAGAGCTTCACTGCCTTGTTCTCTGCTTTTATAGCTTTTGATCTCTCCAATACATATGGCAAGTAAGAGTTCAATACTATTTCCTTGTGTTTTCTGTTGAAACTGAGCTCAATTGATTTACGCTCAACTTTTTCGTTAGAGAAATACCCTTCGTAGTCGAAGCTTGTTTTTTGATCTTCTATGCAAATCAATTCCCAAATCAATTGAATTCCTTCGAACACGTCGATGATTTTCTCACCTTTGTTGATGGTGACAGACAGGTTCTTCTCTCGTGGTGCCTTGGAAACCTTAAGCCGCTCGATGGAAGGGGTGATCTTTGTACGCAAGTAGATTTCTGAAGCCTCAAAGATCTCATTGATGGAGAGACCCTTGTATTCATCGATGACAAGAGTCATGTTAGGAGAGAGACTTCCCATCAGGATGAGGCCTCCAAGTTTTGATAGTATTTTCTCTTGGAGTGCTTTGGGTATAAGCTGGTTGATCATGTTCTGGACTTCATTAAGAACAGTCCTGACCAGCATTGCTAATGCAGCCATAGTGGTGTATGCTGATAATATGGCTGTTGTTGAAGGCATGTTTGCTAAATGAAACATGTTTGACATGAAAAACTAGGAGGGAAGAAGATGGTACAAACAAGGACAAAGGAAAGGAAATGTATTTTGCTTGCATGGTGCTGCCATTCTGGGTGTGATGGCTTTTATACTGCCACCAATATTACAGGAGTTAACTTCCTTTGGAAGCTCTTTCCATTTATGCAGTGTGTGCAACTCAATTAAAGGAGAGCAATGTGTCATTTTGACCTATAAATCTAATATGATTTGTTAATTTCATTCATTATGACATTTGAATTGATCGTGGGCCCCATAAAATATTAAAAATTACTATTTATCTAATAGTTCCAATGAAAACACGTCATCAGATTCACAAATTATGTCAAATTTTTAGGATTAAATAACATTACTTTTAAAGGAATGGTACTTGGATTTCTTTGCAGGCAAGGGGTAAGGGGTTCGAGTTCTGAAAAACAGTTTCTCTACATATAAAGTAAGAAGATTATGTATATCTGACCTCTCAAATACTATGATGCTAGGAATAGGCTTGCCAATGAATTGATTTTTGATTCGACTCCAGCCCAAATTCAATTATTCAGATATGGATTAATATTTGTTATCAATCATTTAATTTTGAATTTGTATCTGAATTCGTATGTACCAATATTTAATTCGGTTAAAATATGATTTAAATCATAAATTTATATGAGCATATGATGAAATTAAGTGATTATTTGATGGATCGAACGGATTGTCAGATTGATTAAGGGATTCAAATATGAACTATGAAAATAAAATTTGTCGGATAATTAAATCGAATTCAAATCATAGTTTCTTAATAGATTCCAAATCAATTAAAATCTGATCCAAATTCAATCAAATTGCTTTTTTTTTTATTAGGACCATTCCACCAACGTGACTTGTGATATACAAACGTGACATGAAGAAGCTTTCATGGGAAGCTCCTTGAATTTTAGTAGTTCATGCAAGTCAATTAACGCCATCATACACAAAATATTGCTTCCTTTAGAAGCAGAAGGACATCACATGAAAACTTTCTTAGCAATTCTTATAACTTGGTTGACACCTTGACCTATTCCACATCCTCTGCTTTGTATCCTAGTGGATTTTTAATTGATTAAGGGTTAATACTACATAAGATTTTTAAAGTGTGTATTTTTTTTTTCAGTTTAGTTTTTATTGTATCAATTTTGTCAATTTGGTATCTAAAGTATTCAATTTGTGTCATTTTGGTTCCTATATAAACGGATTAAGTTTTTGACGGAATGATCACGTGTTAGGTACGTGATAGCGCCTAAAAAAATAACATGTGATCACTTCCGTTAAAAAACTTAATAGATTATCTGATTAGGAATTAAAATGACACGAATTGAATACTTTAGAGATCAAATTGACAAAATTGATACAATAAGAACTAAATTGACAAAAAAAAAATACATACTTTAGAGATCAAAAGTACAATTACCCTTTATTTAATTACCAGACATTTGGAAAGAATAAGAGGGTAGCCCTGCTTCAAAAACTGAACTCAAAATTAAAAGGACAAGAAAAAAAAACAAAAGGTCAGTCATATGGAGATAGGTATCCACACAGTGTTGGCAAAATCCAAACGGCAGGCAGCACCATGCCGTGCTTCTGTGAAGGATCTAGGATGCGGAGTGTTTCAAAGCTGCCATCATCAAGACTGAAAATGACCAAATCAAATGGATGGTCTCGAATCCCGAAATAATTATGTGCGAAGTATATAGAATTTGGTCGACATCCTGGAAAATCAGAAGCCAAAACTGCCATGGAACAACTAACACATATGAATATGGCATCACCACCAATGCTATTCAATTCAACTATCTCCGCCTTCCCGCTTGGACTCAATTGCAACTTGAAAACCTTGAATTGTGGGTCTTCATGGGTGAGTGGAAGGAGAAATC
The DNA here is from genome assembly GCA_951799425.1 of Ilex aquifolium. Classification (NCBI taxonomy): domain Eukaryota; kingdom Viridiplantae; phylum Streptophyta; class Magnoliopsida; order Aquifoliales; family Aquifoliaceae; genus Ilex; species Ilex aquifolium. Next base: position 28,988,198 of record OX637407.1, on the reverse strand, counting down.
TTTGAACCAACAAAAGATTATCACCAGCAGATGATACTACAATGTAAGTGCCTACAGGACCATACGACGTGCTTGGTGCAACCTCCTCCTTCACACTCGATGATGGCGAAGATAAATTACTGTCACTATCACCTCTAACATCAAAGGATACCACCCCTCTCCAACTATTCACTGCATATATGCGTCCTCTATAACTGACAAGATTGTTGAACGCATCGAAGCCTGGAGTGTTAACACAACTCCAACTCTTATCACCTGATTTAATGTATGCCAACCTGTTCCAATTATAACTACCATAGATTGCAACAACAGTGTAATCCTTCGGAAATAAAATAGGGTCGGCTGTCAGCAAAGCCTTTGAAACTTCAACCTTAGCAGTAGACGGTCCTGCAAGTTCTGAAACAGGTGGGAGTTGGATAGTCCCACCAGAGAAAGGATTGACAAGGACTAAACCCGCGTTTTGTTGTACAGTGAGAAACCAACCGTATGAAGAGCCACATATTCTCCTATTGCAAGAATATGGAATTTTGAAGTTGTACACTTTATTATCGGTGACACTGTATAAACTACTCTTTTTTTCGCACCTGCCATTGTCACTAGGAATATTAGGAGGAAACATTAGCAACGGTATCTGGTTGTGAATGGTGTTGCTGAGAAGTCGATGCTTCCGATTGTGAGTTGCAATGCAGTGCCATGGCTTGCAAACAGCACTAAATTGGATGTAGTCGGAGTCTGGAACCAAGTTATTGAGAATTGAATCCAGAAGGTGATTCGGAAGGGACGCCCAATTAGATGAGAACTCCCCCATGAATGCCATCCTTGTGTTTGGTCGAGTTTGAAATCGTACGTCTTTGTAGTTAAGTTTATGTTATGCATATAGATATCCTATGGCTTTTGTAGTCCTTTCAAAGTAGAACTCCTATAAGAACCTTAAACTGCAATTTATGAGAGAAAAGACTTCTCCAAAAAGAAGTCTGATACAATACAAACAATACCTTAGTAGGTACTTATATTAAATTCTTAGCAATATTCATGTTTACAACATAAAACTACAAATTAAAAGTTGGGCCTATTGGCGGCCCAAGCACACGGTCGTGCTCCAGACCAACACATAAGCTGGACACAATGTCTTGGTCCACTCCACGCTATGACTACTCAAATTTGGGTCAGGCAGGCCAATTTTTTGGCCGGATCCAAGTATTGGCCCAATTTTCCGGACTGGTCATCGGGCCAAACAGGGGCCAATCCACCACATGGAGAGAGAGAGAGAGCTCAGAGAGGAATGCCAACAACTGCACATCTCTGGGATTCTATTTGCTAAATACACTCTACAATACCAAACCTGGAGAATTTTAACTCATCACAAAATAGTGGCAACAAGCAGCTAGTGCAAGAGATGGCCGCTCTAACATCTTACGGGAACAAGTCCTTAATCACACTATAATTTCTTATAACCATGATGGATCGTTATGCTTTATTTTTTCCTCTTTCACGCGTCTGAAACAAAACTGGCCAATGGGTTACCTTTATCCACTTTTCCTGGATTCATGTGCCAACTTGCCTCAAATAACTCTAGAATTGGATGCTCCAATGTGATCTCTTCATTGCTCTTATTTGCATCTTTCTTTTCTATGTCTCCTTTGGTCCCTTTCTCTAGAATTTCCTTGTAACTGCACTTTATACCTCCACAGTTGGGAGATGAGGTCACAACATTCTCACATTGAGCACCTTCAGTGCTAACTTTCATCGTTTCATCTCGCGAAGAATCAGATGGAGATTCAGGCAGGCATTGTGCTTCTCCAACTGTCTTGGTCTCATCAGATATGGAAGATGGCTTATGAACGTCATTGTTGAGATTGTTGCAGCTTATGTCGATCACAATCTCCTTCTCCCTCGTATTGTGTGATCCCCAGTGAGTTAATGTAGAGATCAAAAAATTCAACCATAATATGAGATGGACTAATGCCCAATCTAAAAATGGAATTTGGCGTATAATCATTGGGAATTTGTTCACTACATCATCAAATTTTCCTGGAAGAGCTTCTGCAGCGTGAATGAGCTTGTCAATCTGATTGAATAGACGGGCTGATGGTGGGAAAAGGGCCTCCATCACGTTTTCAACAGCTAGAATATGATCATCAGCAAAGGAGAGGACTGCTAGCCATCGACGTTGAATGGCATGTATCAATGGAAAGGCTGAAGTGGTCAACTTATCTATCCTATTTATCATTGAACCTATCGGTCCATCAAAATCTTGTGCTTTTGTGTAGGCTTTGTGAACAATTGCTGAGATTGAAACTCCACACGTTTGCAATGGGCGACGCCTGGACGTTACTCTGGCTGCTGCCATTGATTCCTGAAAAAAGTTCGAAAAACATGGAATATCTATGTGAAAAATGAAAATAGCATCCAAAGAAGGCCGAGAGAGAGAGATATAGACAAAGGAATTGAAAATAGAACACTCAAAAGAGGCATGAAAGAACATACTTTGGCAAGGTTTCATGCTGATAACGTTGTTATAGCCAAATAAAGAAGGTGAAAACAGATTAACACTCTTTTTTTTTGAGAAAGATCAAAGCCCTTTCTTCCGCAACCAATCTAAGATCAAGTTTCGTCATCATATATACAAATTTTGCATGTGCAAAACATCATAATCACAATTGGTATATAATTTATAATGGTCAAATCTACTTTTACAATTCTCTCTAAAGTGATTAATTGGCAATACTTCATGGGACCTACAATTTAGATGAAAATTCATACCATTGGCGAAAGAGACATAAGTACTGAAGCCATAATCCTCATAGGAAGCGTCGTTTTCAAGAAATTGAAAAGTCCCATTGGCATTTCTTGCATATAAAGTATAATTCACCAATAAAGCATGTTGATGCAGAAATCAGTAAAGTATAGAGATCACAATTTGTTTACGTGAAAAAAGGGAAAATGGGAGGCTGTTATTGATTGTAGCCGCTTCTATGGGTATTGAATATAAACTTTTTTTTTTTTTTTAATACAGAATCAATCTACTCTATTTTTTTGTACAACCGTAGGTGAGAGAGATTTAGATCTGGGTTGTCTCATTAGTACATTAGATACTTTATTACAGATTCAAAATCTCCTTCGATACGCTTTTCTTTCAATTCATGTTTTGACACATCATCCACAATTAATGAATGAGAAGCTCACTATTGATGAGTGATTGATTCATTTATATACAGTAGGTCCCACTTAAATTCATAGTAGATGACACGTCAAAACGAAAATTGAAGACAAAGTGTATTAAAAAAGATCTCTCTTTTTTATTACTAAAATAGAATCATGGTCTTGTTTACTTACAAATGTGTACCCCTCACAATACTCATATCACTTGTATAGAATATGTATATGTTGTTACTTGTTAATTTTTCTTCTCCTATTGTTTCATTCATTTTGGTTAAAAATGAAATTTATGGAAACTTGGGATGCATTACCCTTCTATTTTACATCATTCATCCTTCTTTTAGGTAGACCGATTTGACGGAACATTATTTAGCAGGTCAATCATCACGTGACACCTGTTTGTCGTGTAACCCAGTGATGTGAACTCTCATAAGACACTCGCCAACCCGAACCTTCTATGTTGCAACCTCCAGATCCAACCTAAGTGTCAACTTCTCATCAATTGTATAGACAATTGATCGTCTATGTGGGACGAGGGATTATATACTTGGAAGGATTAATGGAGTTCTTTTACAGTATACTTTTAAAAAAACTTTTATGCATAGATAGAAAAGAAACTGGATAATGTTTCTGCAACAATCTTAATAACAAGTTCTAAATAAGAGTGGTTTGGGGTCTATTCACCATCTCGCCATACTTCCCGAAGGAGCTGATATCTGACAACGTTTCGGCCACCCTTTCCCTTTGGCATCCAGTTGAGATTTTTGAAACTGGGAGAACCCCGGAAGCTGTCAGCAATTATTGAAGTCAAGGGTGAATCGAGCTCATCGAGCTCATCATCACTTGTGTACGATTTTTTGACTACTGATGATGCACTTCTTTCTAGAGCTTGGCTTCCGACCCTTCCTATGACACCAGCAAGCGAGGATGATGAGGGTGGTGAATAGGTTGTCGGAGTTGCAATACAAGGAAAGCTTGTGAGAGATTCTCCAGCAGCCTCCATATCATCCTTAGTCAATGATAAATGCAAAAAGATTAGGACAACATTGCTTTCCTGATAAATTGAAGTCTGAGTGAATTAGTGATGTAATGTAAAGGAAGTGTGAAAGCATATATATGTAATGTAATTTGTCAATTCTCACAGCAGGACCAACCTCAGAATCCAGAGACTCAAGAACAGCATCGGGAATTGGGTCTGGACAGAACTCATCCGGAACAAAATTGTATAGAACCCTCTTGATCAATGGTGCACCAAATGTAGGGCAAACCTTCAAGCAGTATGATTTAAACCAATGAATAGGAAAACTTAATGTATGGCACATTGCATTTCTTGATGAAAAAATTGTAGTCACAGGGACTCACCTCTTTTCTTGTAGTTGTATCAGCAAGCATTTCAAACGGAAGCATCATGAGGTCACTCAAAGCATTCAGGAGGCGGAAAGCTTTGAACGACGAATCACGTTCCAGTCTCTTGTCATCACCGAGATTATTGTTATCCTCAGATGAGTCATTATCTTCAATGCCAAAGAGATCTGTAAGCCATCTAGACCAGCTCCCAATCTACCAGCAAGGGAAAAACAGTCAAGATCCTTATTTTAAGAGCAATTCAAACTCATATTTCCAAATGATTGCCACACATTTAAGACAACTTCTTGTTGTCAGCGTCTAAAATGATATTTCCATATGATTGATACACATTTAAGAGTCAGCATCTAGAGTGTTCAGCAGAAAACATGGAAGAAGAGTGACTATTCAAGCAGACTTCTACTAAAACCTTAATCAACAGGAAGCTATTTCAATACTCACTGCATTTTTCAATTGTGCACCAGCCCCAAAGCTTGATTTTCCAGCAGGAATTGGGAGGACCTTAGCATCACTAATGGGATCAGACACAGGATCTGTCGGCATTTCTTCATCTGATTCACGAAGAATGGCATTGAACATCGCCACATCTAGTCTGCCAACCAACTGCTCCATTACCTGAAAAAAAATAACAGAAATTTGTTAGTTCTATTATGTTGTCATTCAACAAAAACCATCTAAATCTATCAACATCAGAAATTCTACAGAATCATCATTCAGACATTCAGATCAACTACTTTCAGAAACATATGGCATAGGATCCCTCCAAAATCAATACTTGGTAGGAACTCGAGCATACAAAACATTGATACATCAGAAAACATATGTTGTCATCAAAAAGTCAAGAATAATCAGATGGATACTAAGATGGCTTGAAAATAAGTATAAACATGCTGCACATTGTGCTGATAATCAAATTGTCCCCAGCTGTTCTCAAATAATAGAAAGCATTCCTTAGCAGAGGTTTTGTTTCAATCCTGTTTGTGTCACATGATTGTCAAGCACCAACAGAAATATGCATACATTCTTGTTATAGTATCACATTATGATATATAAATACAACTGCAAATGAAATTCCTCCAAGATACTCTTCAATTCATTACTTCTCATTTTTATGCAGTCATAAGACTTATCTAATTAAGGGCTGATCATCCACTAGGCTAGTCCTCTGATTTTCCTCTTTTTGAGGTTGATGTAGTGCATATCAACATACTTGATTGTTTGCTTATGCGTCATTGTATAACACACAATACTGGAGTTGTTCAGGTCAATAGACCAATTAGAAATGCACTGATCCAACTTTTAAACCTACATATCATATCATTAAACCAATTATTGTAGTGACCATTTACTATGAAGTGATTGAAGTCTAATGCCTCAAAATTAACATACCAATCTAGCCAGCACAGGCAAGCAACCACACTCGTGCCCTCCAGCACGAACTGGGCAAAGCCTTTCACAGGCATCCTTGAAAGCCTTCTTCCAAAGTTCTTGAGAGAAATTTCCCTGTCCTTGATCACCCAAACCATATCTATTTCCAGACGTCTTCCTCGAGTTTGATCTCGCATCAGTCTTTGCAGCTGCAGAATGCATATGTGGAGTCAGAGTCTGCAGAAGCCAAAGGCAAAATGAACAATCAGCCACAAAGAGCACTAGCAATAATTCAAGCAAAAAATTGGAATTGAAGAGAAAGTCAACAGCAACAGAAACAGAAATAGGTAACAACCTGCCACCAAACGGACTCAACCATACGGGAGAAGATCCAAGCTTCAATTTTTTCCAATGCAATGGAGAAAGTTTCTGGGTCCCCCCAATCATCAAATTCCTCGGTTGAATTATTCTTCGCTTCGCCAATGTGAGGCATTTCAGTGACAGCCTGGCTTACAATTGCTCTCAGCATAATTGAGTTTGACAACCAGAATGTTAACCTGTACAAAACATAGAGCATGTCAAGGGAAATTTTCAGACATAAGAGAAAAGCACATTAATAATATGGGAAGGTATCCCATAAGAAATGGTGTGAGCTCAGCATGCAAATCAAGAATGCAGAAGAATGAAATTCACCCAACTCTCGAATACCAGGTTCAACGAACAGCTATCCAGTAAACTCTTATCAACTTTTACTTGCAACTTTCAAGATTCAACAATATTATTTTTTAAAGCGCATCTTATGATGTGGATTATTAGACAAGTATTATATATTTCCTTGGGAGATATTCCTGCTGATAATCATTCAATATTTATCACTACTTAAATTCCTGATTGTATCACCAAAATTACCGAATAAAAATTTCTTTCAAGGCCAGTAGCTACGGGGTCCTTTCTTCAGAATTTGCAATGCAAGTTAGCATTGAGGCCATCTGCAGAAGATTGTTCCCAAAAAGCTAACTACTATCATTGAACCATACCTAAATACTGCGACTGATACATACCTAGGAACATCATTCCCACATGCTTTAGAAACCAAAACTAATCCGGAGATGGAAGCTCTTGCAGCACTTGCTCTTTTAGCTTGGGATCTTTCTTTGCAAGCATGAAGATAGAATCTAGAAAGGCGCCGAGCCGGTGCATGGACCTTGTTTGTGGAACTCCCATGCTCAGCAACTACAGAATAAAGGCCAACCTCAACAGCAGCAGCTTCCCTTAGCTCTTCCTCAAGCATCTCAATTCTACTCTGCCATTCAATTTTACTGTCACAAAAGCCATTTGATGGTTCTTTCCTTTCCGCTGCTGGATTACTTGTAATATCATCACAAGCATCTTCGAGCTTATATCTATTCTTTGTCCTCTCCATATTCTGACCATTGGTGAAAACTTCATTGGCCTTAGCTGGTTCAAATGGTAGCTGAACAGATTTTGTGTGCTTCAGTTTACCATTGTTTATGGTAGGGCCCTGAACTCCAAGCGCCCTCCTACTGGATACAAAAGTGTCACTTCTTAATGTACCTTGCTTTCTGGTGGCATCTGGATATTTACCAATTTGTTTGTATTCAGAAGAATGTCCTTTCTCCTCCAGGATCTGTTCAACATGATCATATTCTGTTTGTCGCTTTTTCTCTTTGCCAACTACTTTGCCAACATCTACAAAATTAACATTTGTAGCCTCCAGGCCCTCCACTTGGCCACTTTTTCTCCATCGAGAGGCTTGCTCATCATCTTCTCCATTGGCTTGAGAGTCTCTGGAGCATGCAAGGTCAGCATTAAGATCCCCCTCATTATTTGTATCTTTAGATGCAATTTTGCCTTTGCTGCCTGCAATCTTCTCACGCAACTCTTGACTCATATTTCCCTGTTCAAAGCTTCTCATACGGTGAATAGACTCCCCATTTGTATCTTGATTTCCTACAGACGAGGAAGAAGATTGAACAAAGAGGGTAACAGATTCTTTCGGGATTGAAGTCAAGTTTTTCTCGGGGAATTTAGGCAAATTCGCAGGATCATTTACAGGATTCCCTAGATCAGAGGATAAGTCTATTGATGATAACAAGTGTGCACCATTTGGCTGTTGCAAAGCTTCAGCCCCTGGATTCACCACATGTAATGTGGGTAGAGCAGGATCTCCAACACCCCTACCCATGCTTTCCTTCGCTGATTTTGATCCGTTCTGCATTTTGAAGGGCAGTAAGACAGTAAATTATCCATGACTTTAAAAAAATTCAAATAGAAATTCAAGGCAATTGATCAGGTTTTCTCAGAGAATCTACCTACAGAAAGCACAGTAGGGTATATACAAATAAACAAATGCCATCGACCATTCTTTTGGTTTTCAAGTGCTCTAAACAAAAGTAAAATGAATACAGTATCACAACTTATCATTGACATTATTTGTGCATGGCTCTTATCGTCCAAACAAGTCCTCTGATAAAACGAAATAGATGCATATAGGTTGCACTCATCAAATTGATGAATACAATCATATAAACACACTTCACATGAATGTCCCATGTGTAACTAGACCATCCATGAAGAGACAAATAGAAATGCATGATTCTTTTCGACTGATGATAAATGATAATACTTGATTTGATTTCCATATGACGATGGATGTAAAGATTACCAAGAATGGATAGAACTGATGAATCCAAGTACCTTTTCAATTTGAGATGGGGACGCCCCTGCAGCCTCAAAGGTAGAAGAGGCAATAGTCCTTGATGAATGTGAGGAAACATCATCATCAGTAAAAGACGCTATCTCAGATTCATCGTCATTTTCCTCATTCATCAATTCAGAGACAGATTCATGTCCATCCTTCTCAAGTGATACTTCTTTTGATAAGCAGACCTTAGGTGATGAGTTGGAGCTATCCTTATCAACATGTTGTACTTTAACCGACAGAACTGGTGCCACCGCATTCTTAGAAATTTTCTTACAGTTCACAGGAACATTAATGGTTACAATTTCTCCGATAATTCCATAATCTGCAAGGTTTATTATGGCTGTCCCCAAGAGTTGACCTTTAGCTGCTCTATCCTTACGAGGCTCATACAAGCAGAACTCCAAGTAGCTCTTCTGAAATTTATCATGGGCCCTTTTTTCTCTTCGTAAAGTTAAGGGGAGCATGAAAGACTCATTGAATTGAATACTAGCATCCCCAACAGTAGAAATAAATGACCCGGAATTTTGATCACCGCTTTCCCATTGAAGCAATACTGACTGAATGGATCTCAAAGACTGCGATGGCGGCCAAGGCTTAATCTCTTGTACGTGAACTAGGTAATCAACTTGAACAGAAGTGCCTTTACGGTTCTTTGACCTCAAACCAAGAACCATTGTTGAGATATGCTCTCAATTATGTATGTGTGATCAATTACAATGCATCTGAAGCAAGAAAGTAAGATCCAATTGAACTTTAATGTGGGGAATAGCATAATCACAAGTAGAAGTAACACGTTGCATAGAAAAAGAATAAGGACTAGCCAACAACTTTTTTTTACAAAAAAAAAAAATGGAGAATCTTTGCATACGAATCACTGATGCTTTTTGAGTACTTCCCACCCAACTCGTTCTACTCATTTATCAATAAACTGAAATCTAGCAAAACCCTCTTCACATTACATAAATCTAATCCGCAATGGTTGAGGAGGACCTCAAGAAATCAGAAAAGAGTGACCCAAAACAGAGAAAAAAACTACTCCATTTAAGCTCAATTGAACTGCATTTGTTTATTGATATAAGATACAAAACGATTTGTGCTCAATTACGATCAAATCAGCAAATAAGTAAGAATCGATAATTTTGAAGAAAAATGGGTTACCAAAGATCATGAATCAGAATGCAAATGCTTTAAAGAAACGAATCGATCTCAGCTGGTGCGATGCTCTTCTCTTCTCTTCTCGGCTGCTTTTTTTCTTTTGCGTTTCTTTTTTTTACTAATTTGCGTTTGTTTCTAGAGAAAGAAAAGTTGAAAGTGCAAGGAAAAGTCCAAAACTCGAAGAGATAGCCACAAAAGGCTGAAAGGTCGGGGAAGAAGATGCAGTTGGTCAAAAAGGTCTACCAATCTCACTAGTCCCCACTGGAACTCCTGTTTCTATACGATGTCAAATCTAAGTTATATACGTTATAAAATGCAATGCATTTCATTCTACATAAAATTCATAATAAATTTTTCAATGAGCAGAAATTGCCACGTCATCATTTTTATTTTTATTTTTTTTGTCTTTTTGTCCCTTTTTTATTTTCTTTTGGGATTTCTGAAATTTCATTTTTTTTCAGCCATATGTAAAAACTCAATGGTTAGCTCATGTCCCATTAGTAAAGGACTTGAAAATTAATTTTGTTTTCGCTTTGTATTGATCATACAAATACATTTATGTTTTTGATAATCCCAATACATTTATGTTTTTTTTTAGTTTTTTTCGGAACAAGAACTTGAGTTGGTTCTAAGCTGCCTCTTCGTTTATAAAATTTCAAGGTTGAATAATGTAATGACTTATAATTAATCCGTTGAAACGAATGAACGATATAAGCCAAAAGGGAAGGTGGAAGCAGCCACGTTGAGGTTGAGCAGATGAATAAAGACTGGAATTGTAGGTAAAGATGCCTTGCTGATGGTCTGCCTCAGTAATCATAACCTAACGATTAGAGAATAGAATAAAATACGATGATATCCCTAATAATTGGATTTATTTCTCCACCCCTGCTAGGTATTTCATATATAACACGAATATCTACTTATATTTCAAAGTTGTAACAATAAAGCTAATTCCGACATCAAAAAACAGGATGCATGCTCAATCTATCAACATTGGCCCCTTTATGCCTTGTCACTGTTAGAAATATTCTTGTATCCAAACTGATTTCTCACCAGAGCAAAATTAACCAAGGAGCCAAACACCCTCTCTCTCTCTCTCTCTCTCTCTCTCTCTCTCTCTCTCTCACACACACACACACACACACACATATCTAACCATGGCAGATCGACCACAACTGCAACCACCCACCACTAGCACCATCACAATTAAGCCACGAATAGTCATACGCATAAAAGACCTTAAAACATACATCTTATGCTAAAAAGGCTTTACAATATACATACATAGTTTCCTAGAAGCCGACCGAGTAACTGGCTGGACAATATAAAGAACAGATGACAGCCATTCGTTTCTAGTGATATCACTCTTTAAAAGCAAGGTTCTTCAGAATATATTAAATGATATTGCCTACATTTATATTTTCTAATCTTATTAGTAAATGTCTTTTTTTCGGCAAGTCTCATATTAGAAATAGTCACAAACATTTAATATAGAGATGCATCACTCAAGAGCATGATAAAATTGGTGACCTGGGATGCTCCAGGGTTTACCCTTGCATGAAAATTTTGTCCAAATCCATGAGTTCTGCTTTTATTGACAAATAGACACACATTGAAAGCAGGGTTCCTTGAATTTCCAAAATACATAAACGGATAAACTTTATGTCCCCAAATACATGAAACAACATGAATTGCTCTGGATCAGACATGAAGAAGGAATAATAGCATCTCCATTATAGTCACAATGGGAAAAAGCATAAAAAATAAAGATGCTGCTCATTAGAACAGCCAGCATCCCAAATCATCTCTCCTCTCGGATTGTTTGAGTACATTCTACATGTTTATTTCATTGTATCCAGCAGCAAAGTCTTTTCCCTACATAACAAAGACCAACGCAATAGTTATCATAAAAGAGTAATTGGTAGATTAACTAAGCCTACCACAAGTTGTTGACAACTCCTCATTTCAATCTCAGACTCTTCCTAACAATGAGGTCTACTTATAATACAAGTATTATAGACATTTCCTTCAAGATAAAAAAATGAAGAACAATGATAGTTATTTTAGCCTACAATCGAGCAATTAAACCATTTTTCCCCAAGATATAATTTGACAAGAGTACAAATGCTTAGCATTTTGCATTTTTGAGGTAACCACCATCAGAAATTTTCGCTAGTACACTCAATTTTCAATAGCATGAACAATGAAACAACCTGACTCCAAAAAGACTATTGGTAGCAGTGATCAGGTCTTCCAGAGGAGCTGCGCAGTTTTCACAAAGAAAGAGGACGACTCAAACAATCATAGCTACAAAAGCCATTACACCTCACATGTTTAAGATGCAAGGGGCGAAGCTATATGTAAACAACTGATGATGTTTAGCAGCCAGAATATGAGTTGCTCTATGAAGAGATGACATATGGGCAACTCTCGCCACTTCATTTTGAATGGTTCTGTGATTTTTTAACAATTAACACCATTAACTGTTTTGTCTAGCAGTACAGGAACGAATGACCAAGCAAACAACTGAACCCCTTCCATTAGGACAATATCTTAAAGGTATTTGATGAGACTTTGAAAACAGCTAATTAGTTGAGGGCAATATACTCATTAAACTACAGAAAAGAGACTTTCTCCAGAACAAGGGACAGCCCAACATCCTTGGGGGTGAAAAAAAAGGAGCAGGGAGAACAGAAAACGAATTTAAGAACCAACCTGAGTGGAAGATTCAAGCCGCAGCAGCCTCTTGTAACTCCCTCTCTGCACGTTCCCTTATTCTCCTTTCAAGTTCCGGTCTAAAGTGCCTGATAAGACCCTGGACAGGCCAAGCAGCAGCATCACCCAACGCACAGATTGTGTGCCCTTCAATCTGCTTTGTCACCTCCTGAAGCATGTCGATTTCCTCCAATTTTGCATCCCCAACCTTCAATCTTTCCATGATCATCCAAAGCCATCCTGTACCTTCTCTGCAAGGTGTACACTGACCACAACTCTCATGCTTGTAGAAGTAAGAAAGCCTTGCAATTGCATCCACAACGTCAGTTGACTTGTCCATTACAATCACAGCTGCAGTCCCCAATCCAGATTGGACAGCCTTGAGCGCATCGAAATCCATTAGGACATCCTCACATAAGTGCTTGGGAAGTAAAGGAACAGATGAACCCCCAGGAATCACTGCAAGTAAATTGTCCCATCCACCTCTAACACCACCACAGTGCCTCTCTAACAACTCCTTCAGAGGTATACTCATCTCCTCTTCAATGGTGCAAGGCTTGTTCACATGACCTGATATGCAAAATAATTTTGTCCCCGAATTGTTTTTCCTGCCAAAGCTAGCAAACCACTCTGGCCCACGCCTTAAAATGGTGGGAGAAACAGCTACTGTTTCCACATTTGTAACAGTCGTAGGACAACCGTATAGCCCTGCATTAGCTGGAAAAGGAGGCTTCAATCTAGGCTTTCCTTGTTTTCCCTCAAGGCTCTCCAATAGTGCAGTCTCTTCACCACAAATATAAGCACCAGCACCATAGTGGATATGTAAATCAAAATCATATCCAGATCCACACGCATTCTTCCCTAAGAATCCAGCTTCATAAGCTTCTTTCCTAGCTTTCTCAAGGTTCTTTCGTTCATTCACATATTCACCCCTGATGTAGATATATGCAGCGCTAGCCCTCATTCCCACCCCAGCAATCAGGCAGCCCTCTAATAGCTTGTGTGGATCATGCCGCATAATTTCCCTATCCTTACAGGTTCCAGGTTCACTTTCATCAGCATTGACAACAAGATAGGAAGGACGGCCATCAGATACCTTTGGCATGAAGGACCATTTGAGGCCAGATGGAAAACCAGCTCCTCCACGTCCACGAAGGCCAGACTTCTTCATCTCATTGACAATCCAATCGGCACCTTTGAGTACAAGGTCTTTAGTTCTATACCAGTCACCTCGTTTCATGGCACCTTTCAGAAAGGGGTCATGCATCCCATACACATTCGTGAAAATACGATCTTCATCCTTCAGGCCACCGAAGTGGGTTTTCTCCGGGGGTGGGGGAGGCGGTGGAGGCTGTGGAGTGGTAGCAGTTGTTGCTGCCTGAGTGCTGAATAATCTACTGCCTAGACCCCACCTCTCACTATGATGCCGAGCAAAAACGCTCCTTTGGAGAGAAATAATGCCCCTAATGGGTGCCTATCAAAAAATTGTAGTGTAAAATCAGAGTCAGAGTTAGACTCATGGTCAATATCGCAAAGGTGCCCTTTGACAAATGTGTCCCTTTGACACACGTACATTATCGTCTATGCATGCATTGCATAAGAGGTTTAAAAAATAACTTCTAACAGAACCCCAGCCCCACCCACAAAATCCCCACACCCAAAAAAATAGAGGAAAAAAAAGCTTACAGAAATCAAGGATCTGGGACAAAGACCACCATTAACACACATTTCAATAATTAATAATCTAGGTCTTTGGATTAGGAAAGCTGGAGAGGCTAAGCAACCAATAAGACACTCTACTGCAAGGTATCACCTCCTTGGTGAAAAGATGAAAACTCAATAGGATTTGACCCCAAAACATGGCGAAGATGCCATTGGATTACAAGGACCAGACAGTGGTAAAATTGGAAGGTCAAGCAGCAGCAGGAATATTTCTTCAGATTAAGACCGAAATAGATGGATTCTTGACTAACTAGCTGCAATGGCCTAATAAGTAAATGCAGATGCAATCAGCAAAAGAAATCCCACAAAAATTGGAAAACAATGCTAAAAGGGTTTCATAACCACTATTTGCTTGATCAGCCTAAAAATTAACGAAACTCCAAGGAACCACTTATTCCGTGGAAAAACTAAAAAGTGAGCATGAAGCCAGTGCACCATGACATTTCTCATCTTTTTATAACAAGCCAGGCTCAAGTTGCAAACGACTGCTCTTTCACATCATTTTTCAAACTAAAATATCAAGATAAAAATTATAAACTTAAATCTATGCAGGCACCAAACTTATGTCATAAATTTTTACAGTCTCTTGTTTTCCAAAGAGAGTATAATTACTGATACCAAGAAATAAGTACCAAAATCCTCATAATTTTAGTGGCTTTAGAATGTAAATTACATCAATCACTTTACAAAAACCACTAGTATATCCATGCATACGAGCTTTTAAATCCTTAATTCCGTCTGTTCAATAAGCAAAATCATCAAATCAATACCGAATTACACTGCATTCTGGAGTGTAGAATCACATCCAAGAAAATGGAATGGGGGAAATTTTGGTTCAAATTTTCAATTGATTTGTTTTTCACAATCTTAATTTCCACAATATCAGCTCCCTTCACCAAAGCCTACAAGATATACGGTTCTGTTGGAATCAGTTTACGATCCTATTTCAGTTGTCTGAACAAAATCCAGTCAACTAGACCTTGCGTGCGAGTTGCCTAACCATGATCAGATACAAAGTCTCAGATCGATAGGAAGAGGATGAAAAAAAATACTCATAATCAGCATCTATAAGGTTCGATCTTGCAACAATAGGCGTAAAGACAGAAATGGAAAACAAAACAAAATCAACATAGTTACTTATAACTAGAGAATTAGGTTACAATCGATCGATTCCTAGGTTGGGTGTTCTGAATTAAAATGTGCCAAAAACACAAACAAAAAAAAAAAATATTGTGTTAGATCTTTCTACAAACTCGGATTAATCCAACTAGATCTAACAAGGAAATTTGTCGTCAAACTTTATTACAAAAACCTACGACAAACAAGTTATCGAAAGTATCAATACAGAATGCGTACCATGAAAATTCTCCAGGCGAGGCGAACTTTGATGAATTAGCAAATCTGCTTTATCAGATTTTGGACGAAGAGGAACACTGTGTGCAAAGGTGAGGAAGAGGTTCAGTCCGGTCCTCAAAGTCTCAGGTGTGGATGCGAACACGTTGTTGCACCGATACACTCAGGAGCTTTAATTGGACCGAACGGCCCAACACAGCCTTACGTGAAGTGTATCTGGGTCTTAATACAAAGGCCCATCCTTCAAGAAACAAAAATGGAAAGTTGATGTGGTCCTGTGGAGACTCTATAGAATGATCACCACTGATTGGGCCTACCCAGATCTGTGGAACCAATGAAGAATTCCCACTTCTAAGATTAACGATTGGGCCTAAATGGACACCATCCCATTATTTAACCGCCTATTCAAACCTCTTCGTCCCCCTTATAATAATGTCTGACCAAAGGTCTCAAACACATTAATATTTTTACATCGACGGCTATCATCAGTCGCTATGGATTTAGCCAAAGCAGGCATGGCAAGCAATAGAAGAGGTGGCTATATAAAAGGCCAAAAGTAAAATCATATAAAGGCCGAAAGGAAAAGATTGCATGGGATCTGGACCATGTAGGCTTCTTGAAAGGGTCACACGTTGTTCATTGCTCCATGGCATGTCTCATATGGATCCTAGCCATCCTTTTTATTATTTTGTGTTTGTCGTACCGTAGCAATCTTACATTCAATGACAGGTCAACAAAGACTATAGACTTGCAAGTATTACACTTTCCACCTTTAAATTTTACCCATAATATCACTTTAATGTTAAAGCAAAGGAAAGGTCTATTTGTTTTTTATTTTATTTTTTTGGCAATAAAAGTAAAGGTCTATTTGGTTTTTTTTTGGCGGAGTTTCCAATCTAATATTGGCACGTGTACAGTTGTTTGTTTTACCGAGTCTGAGACAACTATGTGTGCAATTGCAGGCCAACTCCGGCAGGCTACATAAAAGGCGGCACTTTCTGTGCCATGTACGCGTGTCAATATATGAGTCCCGGTATCAAAACATCATTTTTTGGTCCTATATTTTTAACTTTTTTATTAAAATTATTATCTTATGTATAAAATTATTAATAATAACCCCATATTTGAACATACTTTATAATATAAAAAATTGAATATTGATCATATAATATTTATATTTTAAATAATAATTTATTTTTTTAATTACGTAATTTAAAATTCAAGTGAATGCAAGAAAAATAAAATATAGTCGGGCGATAGAGAAGAGGAAAGTAAAAGTGAATTAGTGAAGTTATTTGACATGAGTAATACTATTTGAATCTAAAAATTTGACCTAATTTGTTGACATAATGATGTGGCTTCATAGGAATCATTAGATCAACACCAAGTTCCAATGTTAGATGGGGTCTACAGTGAATCTAAATGTCACAATGAATTAGGTCAACAAATTATGTCAGTAAATTAGGTTCTAGTAGCATTGCTCATTTGACATTGGAGAGTGTGTTGTCTTGAGTTGATGTTTTTTAGTGGAAAAATATTTTTGAAATAAATTTTGTACTATCCGGTCAAAGTGACCAAAAATTGGATCAATTTTTACCATTGTTGTTTTTTTATAATTTAAAATTTTAATTTTATAACTATAATATTATATATTTTATATTTTATTATTTTTAATCAATAGTTACAAATTATTCAAATACAATTTAATTGTTAGCACGATATCTTCGCAGTCTCGTAATCTTATCCTCAATTTAATTGTATTGTGTTATGTTTAAGTCTAGAATATTAATTAATTTGACTCGATACAGTTTTTTTTTATTGTTTCAACTATTTTGACTCTAAAAAATGTATTTAACAATTGTATTATTTTAGAAGTGACATATATTAAATTTAGAATACTGATCCTCTTATTTAACAACCAAATTAAATTTTTATACAAACTAATTTTTCATTTGGTATGATGGAAAAATGGAAGGATGAAAAGTTGGAGGGATAAATAAAATATCATGTTTTGTAAGGAAAGAAAATAAGAAGAATGGAAAAATTGATGGATTAACTTTCTTTCCAACTCACCAAAATCAATCTCTCCAAAATCGGAAGTAAAGTGGATAGAAAGTTAATTATTTGTGTTGAGATGTATCTTATTTGTCTATATATCTTTTGATATATACATATATTATGTATATATTAATTTTCTATAAAAAAACAATGATAAAATATGTATTTATATATATTTTTTAAAAATAATTTTAAAAATAAAAAATAAAAAAATAAACATTTTTAATTTTAAAAATATTTTTTCGGGTGAAAATTTTCGACTCAACACGATGACACGACTCGAACTCGAGACAAATTTTATGACACGAACTTGAAAATGACCTGACATGCGAACAAGAAACATAAAAGGCTCATATTCAATTCAACCCGTCAAACTCAAAATTGACACTATCAACCCGTTTATTTAAAAATAAACACTTTCTCTATTTTATCGTTTATATGGTAACACGAAATTAACACAAACTAACATGTTTAACTAGTATTATAGACATAAAATGTTAATTATTTGTAACTATTTATTAAGCACTGACATAATTATTATACAAAAATTTATTTTTACTTATTATTATTATATTTATTTAAGTTAATTTTTAGTTTGTAGAAAAAATATTAGCATGAATTCAATTAAGTGAAAATAGAATATTAGCGTTAAATTTTTTATTCAAAATTTATGTGGGTCAACACGAATACGAACACGACACGAAAATAAACAAGTCAACTCGCAACTCGACACGACACAATTAGTTAAATGAGTTAAGTTAGATTTGACTAATATTCGACATAAACCCATAATGACTCAACACGAATTTGACACGACACGACTCGATTATCACTCCTAATCTTAGCCAGAACAAAAAAAAAAAAAATAGTCGTCTTTATTTTACATCCATCCTATCAAATACAAATGAAGGAAAATATATTATTCATATTTTCCTTCCTTTAAGGGTATAAAGTGTATCCCTCCTACTTTTCTGTTTTTCCTACCAAACGAAACATAAGTAAAAAGTCCCTTGATATAGATGATATAAAAACTAAGTAAAATTAAATTTAATTCTAAAAAAAACTATATAATACAAGTATACGAAAAAAAAAATTGAATATCTATATAATAAAGTAGCTTACAATTCAAATTTCAAAAGATAAACCAAATGACATTTGCTTTTCGCGGTTCAGATCGCTTTAAATTTTACTTTAAAGTTAATGTAATGGCTAATATTTACACCATAAATTTAATATAAAAAATAGGGCCCTAAGGTTGTGTTTGGAGTGACTTTTTAAAAATACTTCTATAAATTATTTTTCATAAGTACTTTTAAAAAAAAAATAGTGTTTGAAATCACACCACCACTACCTCTACCACCATCACCCCCACCACCACTACCACCACCATCGCCACTGCCACCACCACCATCGTCGTCGCCGTCGCCACCACCACCACCACCACTGCTGTCGCCACCACGGTCATTGTCACCTACCACAATCATCACTGTCTCCTACCACCACCACTACAACCGATGCTTAAATTCATTTATCTCTCCTTTATGTTTGTGATTTGATTTTGGATATGAATACAAATATATTTATTGTTTATCATTTTTTTATTACTCTGTGCCTTCAGACACAGACAATAACTAGTTCTTTTATACAATACCAATGAAATTTATTTGTAATATCAAAATTAGATGATTCCTATTTGATATTAACCCACAGTATTTGATTGTTTGTGACTTGACTATTGGTTAATTAAATTGAGAACATGACAACATGGGCCTAGTACTAGTAGTGCTAAACAGTGGTCCATAATTTAATCAAATGTCTCACAGCCTATTAACCGGCTGGGCTTATTAACAAGTAACAACTGACTTGGTCAACTAATTTTAACCATGGTTAGATTACTGTACCCATAAAATGCCAGCTTCCCTCCTTGGAGTCCATCGATCACAGTCTACGTTACTTTCGGATTTCACCGGTTTAGAATCGCCTGAAAACTCAAAAACCCACCGGGCAATGACTGTGTTCACGAACAAGGCCGCCGGATTTCTGGCCGGAAAGCAAGTGTTCCCAGTCGAGTGCGAGTCGGAGGTGTCTCAACGCCTCGTCGACGCTGTTCACGCTAACGACGTCAAAACGGCGTTGGAGTGCATTGCGAATCCCTTCATTGATGTCAACTACATTGGAACTGTGAATTTGAAGGCGAGGAAGACGGAAATAGAGTTGAACGATGAGTGTGCGAACGAAGTTCGTTTCGAGTTCGAAGAGTTCAAGACGGAGGTCACCGCTTTGTTCTTGGCTGCTCATAATGAAAATGTGTCGTTAGTCAGGAAATTACTGGTGAGTTTTTGTTTCAATTTTGTGGAAGTCAAGCTCCATTTTGAATCCTGGTGGATTACTTCAAGGTTTTCTGTGATTTAAGGACTGAAGTCCGTTTTACTTCTGGTTTTATCAAAGTCTGGGGTTTTACGAGCGTTTTTGCTGTGAAATGTTTAATGACTTCACTATTTTTACATTTTTCTGTGATTTGTTCAAGTTCTGCAGTTGTCCCCCATCTTCATCTACCTCTCACACACGCACGCACGCACAGAGAGAGAGAGAGAGAGAGAGACACACACACACACACACAGAGAGATTTGGTTTATTTTTACTATGAGAAAATATGCTGAAAGATTAAAAAAAAAAAAAAAAACAGCTTTGAAGTCATTTGAGAAGCAGAGACATGAGGGATAGTTGATATTTTTTTTTTTTTGGGCTTCTTGGAAGTTTTAGTTGACCTCAAATATAAATGTTATTTATTTTGTAACCTTTCTTTGATGATTTTTTTGGTAATTTTATAGGCGTTAAATCCTCGATTTCGTTTATAAAAGTTTGAAGCTTGCAAGCAATCTGGGATTGTTGCTTGAAATTCGCCATTAAGAGTATTCTCTGGATATCTTCTAGATGTAGAGGCTGTATATAATCTACTGTAAACGTATAAGAGAATTAATGCTTCGTTCAAAATTCAAAAAATCATTAATGTAATTTGGTAATAATTATTTCCGCGAGGGAAGATTCATGTAAAGTTCACTATAGCTATAATCTGAAAGTCGTTTTGGTATTTTTCTGGGGACAGAGTGTTGGAGGCAACGTGAACCAGAAATTGTTTCGTGGCTATGCAACGACAGCAGCAGTGAGGGAGGGACATATTGAGATTTTGCAGATACTGATAAATGGTGGGGCAGCTCAGCCTGCGTGTGAGGATGCTTTGTTGGAGGCAAGCTACATGGGGCTAGACAGACCTGCTGAGCTTCTTATGGGCAGTGACATGATCCGCCCACAGGTTGCAGTGCATGCTCTTGTCACTGCATCATGCAGAGGGTTTGGGGATGTTGTTGACACACTCATCAAGGTACTTCATGTGTCTCATACATGCGGGACATTTCACATGAGAACCTGACATATTACCTATAGATCTTTAACTGTAGACCCCAGTTGGTTGATTTATTTATTTTTTTGGTCAGGACAGTTGGTTGAGTTCAGTGACCATGAAAACTATACCAAATATTGGCATAAGTTGTGAAATAGTAAATTAAGATTCGCATAAGGTACACAGAAGTGTAGATCTAAGGCTTGATTGAGTGTCAAGTGAATGTGGTTTCTTGTATCAATGGTGATCAAAGAGGCCACCATTCGCTCTAGACCTGTAAATCATTAATACTATTTGAACTTTGTCTCTATTCTAAAATTGGGTCTCTTATGCCTGCACTTTCATTAATTGGAAGTCCTTTATTTGTAATTGAGCATGTAAACTTTTAGGTTAAGGTACTGAGGTCTGGATTCCCACTAGCAGAACTGAATTTAATTATCTTTAGACTTGCACTTACCTTTCTGCAGTGCCCCAACCCAGCTCCGTTGGTTTTTCGTAATAGCTATCATGTGAGTGTAAAATTGCTGAATTTCCAGCCATCTATCTTCCAAAATTTCATGAACAATGTTGGATATTTTGTAGTATTGCCAACTTTCTTTTTATTGCATCTCTAACTAGTCAGTTTAGGCCCACAGTAAAAGTACGAGTTGCCAAAATGATTTTGAATGACTAAAAAAATTTGACTGCAGAACTTGTATCTGGAAGAAATGAAACTGCAGAGAAGATTGTCTATTTTCCTTGTTGCTATTTATATATTTAAGCTTAAGGGCTGGCTTTCATTTGAACTTGGGCCTCCTTGATTTCTAACAAGGAGATTCATGGAGGTTCATAACAAACCTAGGATTTGTTTGCCAAGTCTAGAATAAAATTCAATTAAGGATAATACCGGCTTCCCAATTTCCCTATTGAGGAGAGTCCCCACCTCCATGCCAACTATATTCATATAAATGACCAATTGAAGTTGCCAAATGACATTTATGCTTTTGATTGGTGGCAGTGTGGAGTTGATGCCAATGCAAATGCCCGGGTGCTGCTTCGGTCCTCCAAGCCATCTTTGCATGCCAATGTTGATTGTAATGCACTTGCTGCTGCCATTGTTAGTAGGCAGATTTCTGTTGTTCAGCTGTTGTTACAGGTAACTATCTTGATGCAAGATGACCAAAACTTTGTAAATAAGATGGATTTTCCAGCAGGATATTATGACTAGCATATATCTCATGTAAAAGACCCCATATCAGGGGTGTCGGACCAAATGATTGCCTGCAGGTCACAATATTGCAGGGTATCATAAAACCAATTCCTGACTTTCAGGTTGAGTCTACAGCATCCCCTTATATGGTCCCCTGTATATGCTGCCCATTTTCTGGCCCCACTGGCAGGATCAGTAGCTGGTTGTTCAGTTTCTAATATGAGCATTATGATTTGTCAGACTCAATTAGCTATGATCTAATATGAAGTTATTCTTTGACACGGGACAGAAGCATGGTGCCAGAACAGACACCAAGGTGAGACTGGGAGCCTGGTCATGGGACACAGCTACAGGAGAAGAATTTCGGGTGGGTGCTGGGTTATCTGAACCGTACAGTATCACATGGTGTGCAGTGGAATATTTTGAAGCCAGTGGCGCCATCTTACGCTTGCTCCTGCAGCACCTCTCACCTAACATCCCTCATCTCGGGAGGACAATCATTCACCATGCCGTCCTATGTGGCAATGCCAGAGCAGTCGAGGTGCTTTTGAATTCCGGTGCGGATGTGGAACTTCCAATTGAAACAACTAAAGGAACAGAGTTTCGCGCAATACATATGGCTGCACGACTTGACTTAGCTGAAGTTCTCCAATACCTTATTAATGCTGGCTGCAATCTCAATTCAAGAACAGAATCTGGTGAGACTGCACTAATGATCTGTGCGAGGTTTAAGTGCAAGGAGTGTCTCAAAGTTTTGGCATCAGCAGGTGCGAATTTTGGTTTGGTCAATTTGGCTGGTCAATCTGTTATCTCAATTGCTGGATCAGTGCGGTGGACACTCGGATTCCAACAAGCGGTTCTAGATGTAATTCGAGCAGGGAAGGTTGTTCAATCTAGCAGTGCAAAAATATTGTCTCCACTAATGTTTGTGACGCGAGCAAATGATATTGAGGCCTTAGAAGTACTTACGAAGCAACCACACATTGATCTTGATGAGCAAGATGAAAATGGATTCTCAGCAGTCATGGTTGCCGCAGCAGGTGGTCATGTGGAGGCTTTCCGTGTTCTTGTTTATGCTGAGGCTGATGTACAGCTACTTAATAAGTACGGTGATACAGCAATTAGCCTATCAGAAGCAAATCAGAAGAGTGATGCTTTGGAACAGGTAATGCTCGAATATGCCCTTGCGAAGGGAAAGCACGATTCAGGTGGATTCTGTGCTCTACATCGTGCTGCACGTCTTGGTGACCTAGACTCTGTATGTACATTGACTCGTGCAGGGTGTGACGTTAATGTGCTCGATTGTGATGGATGCACTCCACTTATGCTAGCAGCAAGAGGAGGTCATAGCAAGATTTGTGAGCTCCTGATCTCATTTGGGGCAAGGTGTGAGATTGAGAATGCTAGGCATGAGACTGCACTCTTCTTAGCAAGGAAAAATGGGGTGGGAAATGATGCAGAATGTGTAATATTGGATGAACTGGCTCGGAGACTTGTGTTGGGTGGAGCTTATGTGAAGAAGCACACAAAGAAAGGTAAAGGAACTCCCCATGGGAAGGCACTCAAGATGGTGGGTGCCGCTGGTGTATTGAGGTGGGGAAAATCAAGCAAGAGAAATGTAATATGTAAGGGAGCTGAGGTGGGTCCCAGTTCAGCATTTCGGTGGAACCGCCGGAGGAAGTTTGATGCTGATGAACCAGGACTGTTTCGGGTCATCACCACCAAGACCATGGAGGTTCATTTTGTGTGCGAGGGTGGAATTGAAATGGCCCAGCTGTGGGTGAGAGGAATTAGACTAGTAACTCAGGAAGCTATTTTTGGCAAGAGAATGGGAGATGAGTGAACATTGCTTTGTAACTTTCTTTTTTCAGGCCTTTGTATAGAAGCCAGGGATATATTATTATCACTCCCCCTCTCTTTTTTGTTATTAAGCCTCACAACATTTCATATCTAGCAGCAACCTATTTGCTCTTTGCAACTGGAAAATATTGAAACTCCCAATCCCCCATTGGGTGTTATGTTGAGCTATATGTCCTTGAAGTTGCACAAAGGCAATTCAATGAGAGAAAAAAATTGAACAGTGAACAGTTTCACAGGCCATATAAATTGCAATCATTTCTATTGAGCTTGGCCCTTAACAACCGCCAGCGAGATTGATTAAATCTAAGGGATGGAGTTGTTTCTTAAGGGTGCAATTTGAGAATATAAATATTTTAGGGTTCCAATTGAGAATTCAAGCATTTTTTAAGGTACAAAGTGCGATTAACCCAAAAGGAATCAACCCGTTACTCGAATCAATTTCACTCGGAGTCGGAGGCGAGCGCAAAACGAAAATCATTCGGCGAAAGGAAGGGGCAACCTCTAAAACCCTTGCTGTTTCGTTTGAGCTTTGATTTGACTTCAGATTTATCAGTACCCTGCAGAGTCGAGCTTTGCTTTATTGTTTTGATCAATGGCAAATCTTCCGATCCTCCGATTCGAAGAGAAGATCATAGAAACAGTGGAAAAAAACCCGGTGGTGGTGATTATAGGAGAGACCGGTTCAGGGAAGAGTACTCAGCTCTCTCAGATGCTATACAAAAGAGGTTACACCAATTCTGGCGCCATTGCAGTTACTCAGCCCCGACGAGTCGCAGCTGTTTCAGTTGCAAGGTGATATTCTTACTCTCCATAGCATACATCTCTATATGTATGTCTGCGTTTGTATATGCATACCTGTGAATCAGATTGCGATGAGAGTATTGCTTGGAGGAGCTCTTCATATGATTTTTTTATGAAAATTAAGTTTTGATTGCTGAGAAAATTGTTGCCAATGTGATAAATTAAAGGTCATTAGGTTGTTTTCTTTCTATAGATATGTAATTTGAGATGTACAGTTGCAAAACTTATGAATTAGAAACTTTGATGCTCACAGTATGTTAATGGAACTAGGAGAGTTTAAAGCTTAGATATGAGAATTGGAGACTAGATTTACCTTTGGTTAGTTTGGTTGAGCAATTTGCATGTTTTACAGCACAATATGCATGGTTAGTCTGGTTATAATCCAGTGATTTCAAGGCTTATCATGTGCTGGATTGTACACTATTGACAAACTTTTATGTCTCCTTTTACTTTTATTTTTGTTATGCACAGGCGGGTTGCGCAAGAGCTTGGTGTTCAGCTTGGGGAGGAAGTGGGCTTCGCCATTCGTTTTGAAGATAGAACTTCAGAGAAAACACGTATTAAGTAATGTGATTTTACTCCTTGAAGATGATTTTTAACTTAATGGTTATCTGTAGTTTGCCAACTCATTTTTCCGAATTTGAATAGGAGAAATCACATATGAAGTAGACATGGCATTTGGAAACCTTGAAACAAGGAGAACCAATTCTATAGAAAAGTGGCTAATTGTGCCCAACCCCTAGTCTGAGCTCAAATAAACTATGATCACAAATACATGTGTTACAGAACACAACCAATAAAAACCTCCTTAGATCAACAAATAGTCTAACTAATATGCAAACCCTAATCCCATTTTAAGCTCAATGGATATTAAGATGGACACACATTCGTCGATAGAGAGAATACACCTATCAAGTAACGTGTTCTTTTTTTTTTTGGCTAAAAGTTGATTTCGAGCTTAATGGCCATTTCTAGTTTTCTACTCTGCTGGTCACTAACTTGGGGTTGTTATAATGCCCAGATACCTTACTGATGGAGTCCTCCTCCGGGAAAGTCTTTCTAACCCTGAGCTAGATCCGTATTCAGTAATCATATTGGACGAAGCTCATGAGAGGAGTCTAAACACGTAAGGCTTGTTTCCCATGCTTCCTTGACATGGTTTGAACTATGAATCTATTTTGTTTTGGATCCTTTTCCAACCCCATATTGTGTTCCATAGTATATACTAATGGAAACTGGAAAATTTTCGGGTTATTGGAACTTCTATAGTGTGTATGTTTGATTATTCTGTATATTTCTATTCAGATTATGCTTTGCTCTGTATAAAATGCACTTCGTTTAAGGAAGCATATATGGTCAGGGATATATTGCTGGGACTGATGACACGGTTGATTAAATTGCGTGCCTCCAATTTGAAAGTTTTGATCACTTCAGCTACTCTTGATGGTGAAAAAGTATCAAGATTCTTCTCTAGTTGCCCCATCCTGACAGTCCCAGGGAAGTTATTTCCTGTGGAAATACTATACAGCTCAGAGCGCCCCAAAAATTATATCGAGTCTTCTCTGAAAACAGCTATTGGTATGACTGCAACTTTGGGTTTCAATGCATTCTCATTTACATGTCTGTTAGCTTGGTTTTGTTGCTTCAGTTCTTTATTATTCTTCCTTCTGCATTGCATACCTAGGGGACTATGCTGTTGTTTGCGTTATGGAACATATTCTTTGGTTTTGGATTTCAGTTTGCTTGAGATTGTGCTGACCAATTTGCTTCAATAGATATACATGTTCAAGAACCAGAGGGGGATGTCTTAATATTCATGACAGGACAGGTTAGCATTTTCTATGTCATGCATAGCATGACAATATTATTGGAGTTGTAACTCGTAGTTCTGATGTTTACTGCACCTTGCGCATTTTGATTGGAAGCTTTTCACATGAGGTTTTCTATAGGATGACATAGAGAAGTTGGTATCTAAGTTGGAGGAGAAAATTCTAGGCCTTGCGAAAGGGTCTTGCATGGATGCCATAATACTTCCCCTTCATGGATCTTTGCCACCTGAAATGCAGGCAAGTTTTGTCTATTTATCTCGTTTTGATAAATTCCTACAAACCTTATTCTATTGTCTTGCTGCTTATATATCAATTGCTTCATGGTTTTCTGAAATTGGATGGCCTTTAAATGACTCATGTGGTATGTGAGCAACTACTCTTGCCTGTCCCAACTTTGAGTAGTATTACTTCGCATGATAGCACATTCACAAACGCCATCTGTCCAAGTGCATTGAAGGTTCTTAATTTCCTCTTTATTTGTAACCCATGTTTCAAAAACCTTTTATGGTTGCTTGTTGATCAGCTCATTACGATGGGCATGACATTTGGCATGGGCTGAGAGTGAGGTGAAGATTTTGCAGAAATAGTATGACTAATTTTTACTATGCTTTTGGGTTTCTTTCTTGACGATTTAATTCAATAGAATCAATTTACTCCATTTTTAAAGTATCCTGATTGAAATGGGGTGTGTTTGGATAGCGAAGAAATTAATAGACTTCACCCTCCCACTTGATCTTTTGTTGCTGTTTTTATTTTCGTTGTTGCCTAATGATGAAAATTTGATTTGTCCTATACAATCAATCAGCCTTCTTATAACTGACATTCTATGACTCAATAATGCTATTAACTAGTAACTTTGAGGGACCAACTTCATTCCATGGTAGATAACTAATAATTCTCTTACTCGTAATTTGTATTGGAAAATTATGTTGTATTATTAATTATTGGAGAGGAAAAAAAGTATATCACCCCTGATAATACATGTGTATCTAATAGTCATAGTAAAGAACATAGTATATCACCCCTGATAATACATGTGTATCTATCAGTCATAGTAAATAACATTGTGAACTACAAGGTGAGGTGCATAAAATATCATATTTATTTTTTGGGGAATAATCTGCCACCCCCTTAAAATATCTGTTATATTTTTTACTTGTGTGGTGAAACCAATGTACTGCATAAATGTTAGGTCTGTTTTTGTCTGCCCTCTCATGGAGCTTGTGTAAGTAGGACCACACGGGGTAATGACCTCTACTATTATGCACTACTTTGCAATGAATGGGAGAATATTAGCACTCTTAGATCAGCCTTTGTTACATGGTTTTGTTTATTTGTATATACTTTTCGACATCATCTATTCAGGCTGATGTTGACTTTTTTTTCTTATCTTTGCAGTTCATCTTTTGAATTGATAAGTAGAGCTGGGATTGCATTCTTTTTTCTAGCTGTAGTTTGACCTATTTCTCTTTGTTTAATTGTTGATTCTTCATGTTTTGTTAACCCTGTAGGTACGTGTATTCCATCCTGCACTTCCAGACTGTAGGCGATTTATTGTTGCTACAAACATTGCTGAAACTTCTTTGACTGTTGATGGTGTTGTGTAAGGACACTTGGCACTTGCATGATAAATGTATCTGCGCATAGTTAAAAGAGTTTAATTTTGACCTTCATAATCACTGTTTATCTCTTTGTGGTCTGTAAAAGGATGTTGCATATGATTTGCAATGCTATATTCTCAAGGCCAAAAACTAGGATACTTATTTTGAGAATACCAACATAGAATAAAAGGGTTTTTTTTTAAAGAAGTCTCATGGAGGAAATAAAATAGACCATTAGGCATCGTGGACGTGTAATCACAAAGCACTTGAATTCTATTCTTGGCTGATTAATATGGACAGGCATAGACACAAGTGTGGGAGATATGAGGAACATATCTTCTCTTATTTAACATATTTTTATAGTTTACTCACTTTGATTATCTTAATCCTTTTTCGCTATCACAATATATCCCTTTTTGTACATGATTGAAATATGTTGTTAATGGCTGTTACAGTTAATTAGTCTTTCCCAAAGAAATGCAAAAGGATAAATAATTGAAGTATTTATTGTACTACAGCATGTAAGAGTAAGATTGTTCTGCTCTTTTGCTACAATAGAATATTTGTGAATCTTAGCGATTTCTATATATTTTTCTTCTGCTTCCTGTTAGCCGCTGCTTGAAATTGTACTAAAATTTACCTTTTTGTCGTTTTTTTCTGTAGTAAGCAAATATGTGAATGCTAAAAGAAAAAATTGTTGGTTAATCAGTATTTTGAGTAAATGAGGTAGCACTCTCCTGTTAACAAACTTCATTTTGGTGATAGGTACGTTGTTGATTCCGGTTATGTGAAGCAACGGCAATACAACCCATCAACTGGCATGTATTCCCTTGATGTTGTTCAAATAAGCAAGTAAGAATTTAAATCTTTGAGTTATTGTTTTTTGCAGCATTCAGTAACACCACAAAGATATTTTTCTTCACAAATGATTTTCATTTGTAATCACAACAAATTTTGAGCTTGTACCTTTGATGATTGAAAGGGTGCAAGCCAATCAGCGTGCAGGACGAGCTGGAAGAACACGTCCTGGGAAATGCTACCGGTTATACCCATCCATGGTTTACCATGATGATTTTTTGGATGCTACAGTTCCTGAAATACAGCGGTCATCGCTTGCAGGGAGTGTCCTTTATTTGAAATCGTTGGACCTCCCTGATATTGATATTCTCAAATTTAACTTCCTTGATCCCCCTTCATGTGAGGAAAACTCTGTTCTTCCTTCTCTTCAGTGTTCAGGTTTTATTGCTCACAATATCTCTGTACAAGTATTCAGTGATTACATCTCAATGGCTTTGCTGCAGCTGAGTCATTAGAAGATGCTCTGAAGCAGTTATATCTCATTGATGCTATTGATGATAATGGATCCATTACTAGTGTTGGACGAACAATGGCTGGTACTGGATCCTTTTCTAAGTTAAAAACTTAATATGTTAGCTTACTAAAGACATGTAAGAAAGGGGGAAAGAAATTAGATTTGGACTATTTCTTTTTGGAATTGTATCTAGAGTCATTTTATCGGTTTTGAAAATTGGGTGGATAATTATTTGAATGCCTATTGTGTTGAATTTAGTTCCCCGAGGAAAGATGTTTGTTTTGTGTTCACCGAGAATTTTCTGTGCTTTATGCAGAACTTCCATTAGAGCCTTCCCTCTCAAGAACCTTATTGGAAGCAAATGAGTGTGGTTGCTTATCCCAGGCTTTGACGGTTGCTGCTATGTTATCTGCAGAAACCACATTGATTGCAGGTCGAAGGTAGATTCTTCAATTTTTCTGTAGCATACTTGTAGTTGCGAATGCTGGATTTTTTTTGCAAGTTATCTCAAGTGTTATATACAATTATATAAACAAGCAAAACTGTATCATGAAGAGCATGCATCATATGTTGATCTCAGAAGGCAAGAAATCCATTGCTCGAATTTCATTCAAATAAGCAAATGGAGAGTTGCTGGCTGCAACTTTTTTTTTTTTTTTTGTCCTTTTCTATTCTTGTGCTGATAAAATGTCTTTGGGAAGTGGATAAGACTTCAACTGATATGAAGCTACATAATTCATGGAACAAGATGAGAACAGAATAATACCCGCAGCTTTCTCTAGTTTTATGTTTAACCCTGGAAAGATAGAAATTCTGGCCTGATATTTTTGCGGGTCCTTTGCCCGTTTGCATGTACCTAGTGGAGTTTACAGCAGAGGCTTGTATGCTGTCCTGCTCTCTGCACTTCCTCTCAGCTTATTGTCATACAATCTCTGGCCAATCATCATCATTGCGAACCTAAATCATACCACCAGTGCACTCGCAAACCATTTGTCATGTTTTTGTTCTTCTTTCTTGCATCCAATGACTAATAGAAGGAATCTATTTCTACATTACTTTAGGAAGGGTTATAAATTCAGTTGTAGTGGTTATGATAAATGGCGAACTAGTGGTTCTATGTAATGATAGTTTCTTCTTTGCTGTTTTTCCTTGCCATCCCTCTATAACTGATGCAAATGTGCATTATTTTAACAAAGTTTTGGAACCAGCATTCATATGTCAGTAAGCAGTTTGGATCAATTATCTCAGCCAATGGTTACAATAGTCATTGAATTTATCAATCCAGTGGTTCTACGAGTTGTGTGATGAATTATTATTTTTTGTTATGAAGTCTCCATCGTGGGGGCCATTGCCTGGTGTAGTGGAAGAAGTGTGGGGCTAAAAACTATGAGGTTTTACCCCCAAAAAAACTACCAGGTTGCAGGTCCGAATTTAAGACAGACCCTTTGTACAAATAATACCAAATTTTACCTCTATTCATTACATATGTCTAGTAGCCTCGAGTAACGGGGGACAAAATGAGTATAATGACGTTTTTCTAAAAGAATCTCTCGTTCATGATTGCAGTTGGTAATACTTTTTAAGCATTCTTAATATGCTGATGTTGGCACATATTCATCTTTCAAATCCTTGCATCTTGACTGTGTTTGCAGGTGTAGCAGTACAGAATTCATTTTCTGACAAAATGAAACATTACTTTTTCCATCTTTTCATAGAAATTTTGATGGGGATCGTATAGTTGTTTTATTAGTTGTATTTATATTTATAGTTTACAATAAATTTGTGCCCTCCTCTACGTGCTCATGCTAAAATTATTCTTTGATGTCATTATTGTCTTCTCTTGGCCTGCAGCAAGAGCACTGAAAAGAAGAGGAAGCACCCTCCTTCAGACCTTCCTGATGGTTCTGGCTGGGGTGATCACATCCAATTACTTCAGATCTATGAGCATTGGGATCAGACCGACTACAGCCTAGATTGGTGTAAAGACAACAACTTACAGGTACCTTTCTGCAGTCCTTTCTAGGATGCTAATTTATATACATGCTACAAGAATAATTGTACGTATAATTCTCAATATACAACCTCTGTCTCCTTGGAACTATTATAAAAAAAGTATTGTAGCCATCATTCTGGGGCAGCCTTGTGTGGACTCAGGTTCTGATGTAATTCAGGCATTAACTGTTTATTTTTGGCACTAGGCAAGGAACTAGTGTGTTCTGATTATCCTTTTGCATTTGATTTAACTAGGAGCCTAATAGTGGACTAAAATGAAACATATCCCAAAAAAAATAGGCACCAAACCAGGCAGACAATTAAATTGAGATATTTGATTGCCTGTGTGCGACTGTGTTCGCAACATGATTTCTGTTGGGTCTTTCTGATTGTAGGTGCGAGGGATGATGTTTGTCAAAGATGTTCGAAAACAATTATCTCAAATAATGCAAAAGGTTGCAAAAGGTTAGGGATCAACACTGCTGAGGGCATTCTATGTGCGAAATATGTAGCTTAAAGTTCTACCTTGGTTTTCTGCTTTAGATATTTTCTGGCCTTTGTTTTGTTCATCACATGAATTGTCTGCTGTTGAAGTATATCAAGTCTCTCCGAGTACTTCCCCTATAGAAATAGCTCTTTTTGATTTGTAACTTTAACAAACTTGGGATTTCTTCTTGCTGTGCATGGCTGCAAATAGTATTATCAGAGACATTGTCCCGTAAGCATGCATTGCTGGTCCTTTGAATGGACAATGTGGTCCTTTACAAAAGATATGTGAACGATGACATTGTGCCTGATGCATCTTTTTGATTGTTCTGCTTTGTAGGATACATCATTATCTGTCCTATTATTTTTTTCATTTTGTTTTTATTTTTAGTAGCTTTTCATAAGTATAGCATATGCTCTAGTCTGATCTCATGATTTACCGTAAATGCATCTCTTTTTTTTCTGTTCACTTTTGTAGCTCAGCTGTTCTCCCTACTATTTCGGCTAATATTTATGTAACTTGTATTTACTTGGCAAAACTGATTCCACATTCAGAAAGTAACTTTTTAATCACATTAATGTCAGCCATGATCACATCAAAAGCCAGGCATACAAAATGCACACACAACTGAAAAAAAAACACGGCAGAAGTGAACAGCATATGATCTTATTAGCAAGCCACATATAGGGTAACAGCAGAGAAACAGCATGCAGCTAACTCAAGAGAGAAGAAAGCGGTTTACTTTGCAGCAAGTGCAGATCATTGGAGCCTAACCTGGCAGGTGATGAGAATAAATAAAATAGCTAAAAAAATAAAAATAAAATTCTGGTCATGAGAATGCTGCTGGGTGCCTATGGGGCATAGTTGGCCAAGTCCAATATAAGATGGGATGAGCGTGGCAGTAAGGAGCCTGTTGACCTGCATGTCATCTACATATAGTTCACAGTTGTATAGATGCATTTGCTACTTTGACCTATAATGTAGGACCTTGTCTTTCAATTCTTTTGTTGACTTGGCTGTTTTTTTTGTTTTTCTTACCCCTGCTGCTTGCTGCTACAATTGAACCTTGTCTCTCTTATTTCTCATACCACGAGCTGTTAGCTTGAGCGGTCTCTTCTGCCTCAGACAGAAGGAGGCAGAGGGTTCAAGTCTCAGTGAGGACATTGTACTACTTATCATCATTGGAAACAAAATCTCTCATGTTAGGTTATGTTGTCTATGGAAAACAGGGTCCTTAGATGTACAAACAAGTGAAAGATGGAAAGAAAGCCGACAGGATTATAGGAAGTTGAGGAACGCTTTGTCTGTTGGCTATGCAAGCCAGCTTGCTGAGCGAATGATACGTCATAATGGTTATAGAACTCTTGGTTTCAAGTCCCAACTTGTTCAGGTAGATACTTTACGTTACAGCATCATATGCAACTATGTTACCATGTCATGTACAACCACTGTAAAAAAATGATAAGTAGCTGAGGTTTTTTGACTCCTGAACTAGCTGCTATCAGTTTATGCACAACTCTTTTTTTTAGTTTCTTTGTTTCGAATATGCCTGATGTCCAATATACTTTTTCTTAGGTGCATCCATCCTCTGTTTTGAGATCAGATGAAGAGGGAATGCTCCCAAACTACATTGTCTACCATGAACTTATTGCTACGTCGCGTCCATTTATGCGCAATGTGTGTGCAGTGGAGATGTCATGGGTCATGCCTATTTTGAAGAAGCTTGAGATGATTAACATCAACAAACTCAGGTAAACCTGTTTTTCCTAGGAAATATTCAGATGTTCCATTTTTAGTTGTTAGTCAGCCTTTTTTGTGTTATTTCATTGAGCTTGAGCCTTATTTGTATGAAGCAGTGGTGGATCAAGTCAATCTGAAGAGAGGAGCGAAGGAGAAAACTCAATCCTGTTGAAAAAAGATCTTAATACTGGTGGGCCTCCTGAAGACCGTGATGCTAGGATACAAGCAGCTCGTGATCGCTTTCTTTCTCGTAAAGCACAGAGATAGCGTTGTGCTTGGCACCATGTGTACCGTATCAGTACTCCTGGTGGGGGTGGGGATGGGGATGGATGATACAGTCTGAAGTCCCAGCTATTCAAGAAAAAATGATGGTCACGTGAGAGAAAAGCCTTCAACTATCATCACCCTTGGTGGGATCTGGGATTGTTGATACTGTCTGAAGTTCCAACTGTTGATAATAATAGTATCTCAACCTTATCTGTCCATAATTTGTGCCGCTTATGTGGGAGATGAAGGCCATGGAAGAAGAGCCCAACACACGAAGGCAAGTATTATACCGTTTTTGGTTAAGCGTTTGGCTCCTAGTTGTGGATTACTCATGGGATGCAGCATTATTCAGCTAAAGTATACACCTACCAAAAGTATTACCAGGATGCAATTTCATTTGTTTCTAACAGAATATAGGGAATGACTGTGTCTCTCTCTCTCTCTCTAAACGCGCACAAGTGCTCTCTTGAGATGAGCTGTAGAAACTTTCTAATGTCACCTTATTCTTTATGAAACTGTGCCGGACTCTTCGTTGATGGTGGATGGTATATTAATGCCGTATGAGTCACATCACCATAGAGCTTTTAGTGACTAGATCCATGTCGTTGACGAAGGTGCAAAAATAGTGACCTTATTATGCGGAATTTAGCTTTTATGGTTGCTGGCGCGGGGTGCAAGAGCATGCGTCTTTGTGTGCAGACGCTGTTACGAACAAGATTCTAATGGACACACTCAACTCTTGCCATTGGAATGAGTAAATAGTAGCCTCCGGTACAAGGTTTTTTGATTTTGAAAACTCCACCAAATAAAAAATGAGAAACAGTTCAACGTCAGAATTTTCCCTCACGATAAGGTCTGATAAGAGTCGGGAAGACCGACTGTATGATTTTAGAGACATATGAGAGCAAAAAATGAATGCAAGAAGAATGCATACGTAATTCTTGTACCACATAATATTACAAACAAAGACGAATCACGTGAAGGAAAAATGTACACACGGTTAAAAAGCACCTGGAACCGTCATGGCCTTTTTTTCTTTTTTCTTTTTTTAATCTCGGCTTTCAGGTAACAGGCCTTGAAAAACAAGCTTTTGGACCATAGCCATTGAAGCACAACTCTCCCTAACAAACAAATAGTAGTTAGCTCTCAAGTATGCCCACTTCATTACATTGCCAATGACTGCCAGATCACAACTGCTATGATACCACATCAACCAAATACATCAAGTGATTATGCAACAGGGCGTGCCACAAAACTTTCGGATTACAAAGAAAAGGAAAAAAAAAAGTGAAGCAAAGCCTCCTCAGCAGAGCCAACAAGTATTGAGACCACCTACCTATTCATCTCTTACACCTCTAGTTCCCACTGATCTTGGATTGCCGCCAAGGTATACAGATTCTTCACGAATTTCCATCACCAAACCAAACCAACCCATAATTGGCAATGTGTTCAACATAACTAAGGATCTTATGAGGAGTAAAACTCAAATGAGAAAACAAATAAGTGCACATGTACTCGTTCATCTTTAGTAAAGATGGATTAAGCACACTTGACAACCAATACTAAAAGCAAAATATCTTTCAAACGTCATACTTTTTTTTTCAATTTTGGTGTTTTTTTTGTGTGTGTGTGTGTGTGTGTGTGGGGGGGGGGGGGGGGGGGGGGGGGTTGAAAAATCAAATAACCTTATTGTTTTCCATTCTCATAATCCACTTGAATTTCCTGATTTACCTAAACAAATATAGAATCAAAGAAAATGAGTTCCATAATCACCTAGGGAAAAAAATTGTCCAACAATAATAGATGTCACTTGACGCAAGCACGCATTCTATCTCCTCCTTTTTAGTAAAAATACACATAAAACCCATCTTTTGTTCACCTCCAGAAATTCCCTAACCTTGCACAGTCAGACGCAACACATACACTGAGAAGTGCAAATAAAAAAATGAAACTCCCGAGTTGAAAAAAGAGGGTTCAATACCCTTTGGAGTAATACTCATCAGAGAAATATGAACTCAAATAAATAAATAAGATGCCAAAAAGGACAATCCAGGAAAACAACTACTTTTTTTCTGGACAAAGAGGGGAGGGGGGGTGTTGTGAGCAAGTAGCAACAAAAGACCAGCAAACACATTTCTTTCAAACAGCTGATACCTTATTTTCCAACTAAACCTATTTACCCATGAACTCCAACCAACATTAAAAAAGAAGATCATTGTCCCGCCTCCAAGACCTCCATATTGCATTCTGAAAATATAACAGAACACAAAAAATAACCGTATGCGTGTGTGGAAGAGGGGGAGAGAGAGAACAGCAATCTCCTTAAAATGAAATCCATCACACATATGAGGGGTGCCAAGTTGGGCGGGATCAGCTGAAAGCCTCAAGCCAGTGATAAGACCTTAACCAAAACTAACCTCATACTTATGCCCCCCCCTCTTCTCTTATTTTTTTTTCTTCGGGGAAAAAAAAAACAATGGAAAAAAAGAAAGAAATTATGGTGACAGTGGTGACGAAGGGGTCCGCAATCATAGTATAGGATGGTGAACTGCGATGCCTTTCTCCCAATAATTAATGTATTTAGCAGGTGAGCCTCTGAGACCATCATATGATGATCACATCATCTCAAAGCAATTATTACAACAAACAACACAATCCATACCTCAGATTTTTAACACGCCATCCCCATACTTTTAAGTTGCACACTTCGTAATGACTGGACCTCATAAGTGGACATCAAAAGAAACCACCACTTTTAAGGTCATTGAGGTTTCTCTTAACAGTAGGATACCAGAACCAGTTTATTCATACTACTGATGGATGGTCATTTGTACGAAGTGCATTTCGCAGCCACCGCAGATAACAGGAACTTGGTCTCTGGCATGCATACCCCACCCAAATCACCATAATATAAGCAAGCCATCTTACATACATAAATGCCAAGACCAGTATGAATGTATCACAATAAATAAAAATGCTACAATACAACCAAATTGCATGCATAATTTCATTGATCATACTCAAGGGGTCAACAGAGGGACATGATCGGCAACAAAGATGATAAACATCAGGTTTAATACAATAACCCAACAAAAACTTGCACTCGAAATGCCCAAAAATGCTTAATAAAACATGTTATATCTGATTTAGCTTTAATAAGAAGTGACATACCACACCCCCACCCACACAGTGCCCCAGAAAATAGGAAACACAGAAAGAACGGAAAAAGAGAAGAGGAGGGATAAAGAGCTCCCCCCCTCCCCAAGGGGTGAAAAACAGATTATACATCAAACGAGATTATAAGGCAAAAAAATTGGAATTGATAAAATTATACCCAAGGATATGTTAGTCAATTTGTTTAACCTAAGAAACTAACTGCCCAACCGTTTTGTATAATAAAAAATGAAAATTTAAGATTCTGTATATATTCTCACTCCTATGCAGTAACTACCAGTACAGCATTCCTGACTTAGTGAAATCAAGCTAATGGTCAACTCAAATAAATTCATATCATCAGGATGAAACTATTACATCCCTGATCCCGGGTATTACCCAAAAGATGGCATATCATCGCTTTAATCAGTGTGTCATCTGGATTGGCTATTCTGCCATGCATCAGAAAAGAAAGTTTCACATTGGATTTTAAAGGTATTTCGGCATGTTCTGTACTTGTTTAATCCAAATCAAAAACCAAAGTGAGGTTAGACAGGTCAATGGCACCTAGATACTCCAATAACTTCTCAATTAAACATACTAGTAATGTATTCCTTGCTATTCCATAATCCAAAATCACTCTAAAGAGACATCAGATTGCCTAAAAAACTATCTTGAAGTGGTAGGAGCCTTGTGCAGTGGGCTGTCCTTTTTCTAACTTTTATTTCAACAGCATTCAACTAGCATATCCTTCCTTGAGTCAGTTCAGGAACCACCTTGAAGTCAGATAATCAGTGGCTACTTATTATCACAAAATCATACCAACTTAAGAAGCATAGTTACAATGACCCCCCCCAAAAAAAGAAACATAGTATACAGTGAAATCAATGTAAATTTCAATGAGATGCAATCAAGCAACATGACATCTTTTGGTCTTTCCATAAATTATGTACAAAAAAGAAAATGCATCCTAGGTACTTCTACTGGCCTACTTACATATCACGAGAGGGTAAATGCAACTATGCCACAAGAGAATCTCCCAAAACAAAAGCAAGACTACCACCGAAATATGAAATAATCAACAGAGTTACTCGTACACACAGTAACAAAAAAAGGTTTGTAATGTACCTGTATTGGGCCTGAAGGGGTAAAATCAATATCTGAAGAAGGGAAAATTAATTGGAAATTCTATATATTCCAGGAGTGCAGGTAACCTCCTCAACCTGCTTGCTTTGGTAGTTGTTACTGCAGTGACATTTGGAGACAAATGACTAGAAGTTCAGGATATATTTAGGGGTTACTCTTCCACACCATAAAGGCAAATGAACAAATATATAGCTAATCTCTAGTTCTTCTCCATACATATAAGCATGTCAGTGAATTAGTCAAAACTACTCTCTCAAAGGTAAACTTGCAAGCTTGAACAATTGGGGGAAAAAACACCCATATCCACAAAAAAGAATATGCAAAAGTTTATCTTCTGCCAAACCAGTATCAAGGCTGCAGAACAACTAAACTGAAAAAAATCCTACTTATATTTGATTAAGTCTCCAAAATGCTTGCTTCATAAGCTTAACCTTGGTATAAAAGAAGCTCTATACGACGATGCAGAAACCGAACCTCAAGCCACATTACCACTTCATGCTACAAAAGAAAGAGTTCATACACCTAGTGACATTTTCCAAGCAGGGTATCAAGCCCATCAGGATGTGCATTTACATGTTGAGTTCAATAAATGACATTTCATAATATGCAAATCCTCAACAATTATTTTTTCAGAACAATTTCCAATCATCTTCAGTGCAGATAGTCAAATTGGATTTAATTTTACTTGGGAACTAAGGCTAGTTATACTGTCCCTGGAAATTAAATTTCTTCATATTCATTTCACTTGTTATCTTCTTTGTATTTTCATTATCAAGCCCATATGCCCATAAGTCAAAAGTGGTTGCTTATTTGTTTACTTAAATGACTCAAGACTTGACTGGATTCATGCACTTTCCAACACATTCACCCTTCATAAAACTGTAGTCCCATATACACCATTTCAAATAATATTATTGACAGGTAAACAGTGTAGAATAGCCAGTGATTAAGGAGGCATATGGATCTCAAGAAACCATTTTGTCACTACCCATTAGGCAAGGCATTTACCGTTCCCAGGTGCAAAGATGTCAGAGGTTAAAGTTGTGAAAGAAAGTATCACATCAAGTATGAGGGGAATCCACAATACCAAGTACGAGTGTACTCGCAAAAATTAGATATTCTGGAGAGAAGGGAAGTAAAATCCAGGTTATTGATCCTATTCATGTATGCCAGATTTAATCGGTTACCTTGAAGTGCAATAGTTTGTGCCAACTTCCTCGTCTATGAAAGGCTAAGAATGCCCCATCCACTTTACACCAACTGTCTCTTGCAAACACAATATGAAGATTAAAAATGGAAGAACTGAGAATAGGAAGAAAATCCACACTAACATGGTATTTAGAACAAATTTTAAGAGAATTGTTTACAATGTAATAATGAAAATATGTTACAAACAAAAGTTTAAACTGGAACTGTTCCTTAAAAGATAAGCCAATATGCCACACCTTGCGATGCAAGCAGTGCCACATATGCATTTCTATATAATGACCTCGTGAACAAAGTCAACCTGCTACATATCTGCTTGGCATGTAGAGGCAATAGAATATGTTTCTCCACCCAGTCATCCAGGAAGCCTGCTAAAAAACAGCACGAATGACCGCCTCACAAACAATATTTGCAACTTCCTTTCAAGGCATGGTCCTCACCTGAACCATGTCAACCTCTGACAACTGCAGAAAACTAAAGCAAGGATAGGCACCTATTTTTCCACTCAGCCAAATAAACCACCTGTCCCTAGTTCCCCTTGCTGCAACTCCTTCAGACGCTGCTCTTCTAAAGGATCTGGACTCTTCATTATTCTTCGCATACGCCTATATATAACAAGAAAAATAATTTCAGCTTTGAAAGTTCAAGAAAACCCCTATATTCATAATCAGGCATTTTCAATTACAAGATTACTATACCTGTCTTGAGCATGTTGAGCAGGGAAAGTAGGCATGAAGTCTTTAGACTTGGGAAGAGGTACTTCTTTGAACCACTCATGATTAAGAGCAGCTTCAGCAGTTATCCGCTGAACATTTACAATGGAAACATGTAAATGCTCAAACAAGAAATTATAGCAATTTGTAATACTTTCACTGGAATGTGTATCAATGTCGTAGAAAGTACCTTTTCGGGGTCATAAGTTAGTAATTTGTTCAACAAGTCAAATCCAGCATCAGAAAGAACTGGTGATCCTGTGAATGAGGTAGCAGGAAATTTCCTACGCAATAGATTGTACCTGAAAGAAATAGATAACTGGTTAATAGAAACATGATATACTAGCTGTGACCTGAAATTGTCACCAATGGAGGCCAGAAACCAGATCAGAATCACCAAACTGGAGGCCTGGGAAAACAGTGGGAAAAATAAGAAAACATAAATGTCACAAACAACATTGTTAAATTTTGAACTTAAACAAACCGGATACTTACTGTTGCTTGACGAATTTCACCTTCACTCCAGGAAGTTTAGAAAACCCCGGCCAAATTGTCTCATTTGGAGTTCCAAGTGTTCTGAAAATCTGCAGTCAAATGAAGCCCACAAAAAACCAATTGAGTTGGTGCCAATACTAGTTTTTAAGGTGAAATGAAACATTCAGGACTTGTCACTAGTATTTAGTAGGATAAAATTAAGTCAGTTAGCTTATGTACCTTGTCAAGTTGATCAAACTCCGTTTTCCCATTGAACAATGGTTCCTTTGATAACAGTTCAGCCATAATACAACCCAATGACCACATGTCAATTGCCGTAGAATACTGTTTTGCTCCCAAAAGAAGCTCAGGTGCCCTGTAAAATTTAAGTACATCAATAAGTCAAATCTTTTTATCAAATAAAAAAGTAAGATAACCACCTTGTGGAGGATTAGATCATATACGCATTCGAAATCAAACAGAACCAACAATCCCATGAAGCTTAGATGCTCAGAGACTAGGTACCTCGCAACTGACAATAGATGGGTAACATGCACAAAAATGATAGCATCAACCATGAATCAGTCTTTTCTGTCATTATTCACATTACAAACTTATGGAGCAACAAACAACAGGACCAAGTAAAAGACATAGCCCTTGCAAATTTATGGTGCCTCAAAGATAGTATCCAACAAAGACAATGCTGCCCCCATGATTAAATGAACAAACATGACATAAGATGAGACCAGAAAACATGATGGAGCAACAAACAACAGGATCAGGAAATTATCCTGTAGAATAGAAAATTTCAAAATGTGCAAAAAAGAAAAGAAAAGTGGAGCTCACCTATACCACAGAGTGACCACCAAATGAGTATATGGCTTCAATGGACTACCATATTGACGAGCCAACCCAAAATCACAGATCTTCAACTCACCGCGATTATTCATAAGCAGATTAGATGTTTTCAGATCTCGGTGAAGCACCCAGTTGTCATGCAGATACTTGACACCCTCCAGTAAC
Organism: Ilex aquifolium; assembly: GCA_951799425.1. Lineage (NCBI taxonomy): Eukaryota > Viridiplantae > Streptophyta > Magnoliopsida > Aquifoliales > Aquifoliaceae > Ilex > Ilex aquifolium. Next base: position 28,946,385 of record OX637407.1, on the reverse strand, counting down.
TGAAGCATAAGGCATTTAACTTCACTCTGACTAAATGGCTGTTTCATTGTCTCCATCAGTCCCTTGAGATCATGTTCCATGTATTCCATGACCATAAAAATACTGTCAAGATTGCTTCCTACTACAACTTCTTTAACATCGACAACTGAAAAGTGATGAAATGAAAGAAGAACGTTTATTTCCCTTAGAGAAGTCAAAGGAAACCCTTCTCTTTCTTTCTCCATCTTGACCTTCTTCAGTGCAACAATTTCACCTGTTTTCTTATCTCTCGCTCTGTAAACAACCCCATAAGTTCCTTCATCTATCTTGTTTAGTCTCTCAAACTCATCAACACTTCTACAACCCTGAAGCATGTTCACGCTCCTTTGTGGGGCTAGTGAGGGCTCAGTTGTACCATGAGAATCAGGTTCATCCTCAGAACCAGTATCTGACTGGCTAACACTAGAATCATCATCATATCGATCCTCATCTATCTCAATAAAGTCATTCATGTCCAAAATATTGGCATCTCTACTGGAAGACGTAGCGCATCCATCAGATTCAGATGACCTCGCCCTAGTCTCTTCAGAACCTTCTCTCCTGAGCTCCCCAATCTCAGGACTCAATGATTTCTTGCGTACCCTCAACTCAACCGACCTGGAAAGGAACTTCTTTTTTGTTTTAGGCACATCTTCATCTTTGGAAATTTCACCTTCATCTGCTGGGGAATTGGCATCATTTGCCCATCGAGAGGCTCTTATAGATCGCATTGGCACATTACCATCACCATCTAGTTGTTCTGCTCCCTGATGGTTACCCCAGTGCTCTTCCTGAGGCGGGGAAGAAGATAACCCATCTGGGGATACAGATGCAGCAGCAACTTGGGCTTCATGTGCCACAGGAGGATTGACTGGCGACGGTTCTGTGCCCTGAAGGACAATGTCTTTAATGGGAGAAATCTGCACACCCCCATCAGGAATAGGGTTAGGTGACTGGCGATATGAATTAAGCAAGGGTGGTAGAGGAGGAAGAGTAGTTGTTGCAGGAGAATTTTTAATCTTGGATGTTTTGCTCACTGCCTTGTCATCTCTGTCCCAAACAATTGGTGAAAACTTCCTCTTCTTACTCTGCACGGGAGACTCAATCTGAGTACCAATCTCAAACTTCATCACCTCGTTATCTTTAACCTGCAATTCTGATTCAGCAGCCCCATCAGACCCATCACTAGACAGCTCCCCAGGCTCTCGATCCACAGCCCCCACAACTCTAAGTGCAAACCCGCACTGCCTGTGTCCATCACCACTACCACTACCCCCAGAATCACTCCTACTTGAAGCATAACCATACCCACCATTCATCACTTCCCTCTCTTTAATATCCTTCTGCCGAAGCCTACTGTTATCTCTCCTATCCTTGTCCCGAACACGACCTCTCTCATAGTCACGATCACCATTCCTAATTCGATCATAACCTCCTTTCGAATAACCAAATTCCCTCCGTGACACATTCATATTCAAATCTGACTCACTGCCCCTAAATTCATTGTCACGGTAACTACCATGTCTTCCAGCCGCCATATATCTACCTCCAATATCGACTGGCGGTCTCTAAATAGCAAAACCCCACCCCCCCTTACAATCACCAAATTCACCAACCAATTTTTTAAATTTTTATCAAAAATACGAAATTAACAATTCAAGGCTCTAGCCCAAATTCCACGCAGATCTTCCAAACAAATATAAAAATTAAACAGAGAAAACGTGCGTAACTAACCAGAAATTTACTTTTTATGCGGTTTGAAGCTCGCGAATTGCATAAATAGAGAAAAGATTCGACTAGGAAACCCTAGAAAGCGAATACAAAGAGAAGTATAGAAACTCTAACCGTCGATTAGAGCGAATCGTTTTTTCTCATAGGCGATTGAAATTGGGAAATCTCACCGATGAATCGCAACGATTTTATAGAGAGGCGGCGACGCTGCTTCGTAAGAAGGAAACTTATTTCCCAACATTCGCACAGTAAAAGGAAAGAGAAGGCGAGTCGCGACCGCGGAGAGATAATGGTTTAGAATACGCGCTGTGGAAAGCTATATGTGCCCCGAATTTTATTTTGTTTTTCGTAAATTACAATTAGACCCCTTAAGTTTTTTCACAACTGCAGCTACACCTCATTTACTTCTTTTTTTTTGGTCAACTTTGCTGTTGATTTTGTGAGAAAAATCAACATCTACCTCTGAACTTACACTAAAACCCCTAGTTAGATTATGGTCTTAATGAAAAGTAGGGCGTTATAGACTATTAAACTTCAAAATGAAATTTATGTTCATCCGAAAATTAAGAGAAAAAATATATTCTCTCTTATTGGCTACGTACTAACGTAATGGGTTCATCATTTGCTCAAGGGAAAGAGCGACAGAAAAACTATAAATATTTGTGATTTTACACTTTTTCGAGTGTGTTTTTTTTTAGACCAAAGAATAGTGTGTTAGAAATTTTGTGTTGACTTTAAAAATCCAAAATAAGCAAAGAAAAAACGAGGAGAAGGGTGGGATGTAGCTATGGTTTATGATTTTTCTTTTTCTTTTTTTGGTCGAATGGTTTATGATCAAAATTTTATTTTTATTATATTATTTCGATTGCATAAAAAACAAAGACATTTTGAAGATATTTCAAAAACTTTTCAGAACAACGGTATTCTTTATTGCTTAATTTGAAGAATCTTGTTGAGAAAATAAATTAGACAAATTAAGTGAACCATCGATCTCCTAAAATTTTTTGGTTGCTGAGTAGAAAGTGATGAGCCCGAAATCAACTAGATCAGACCCAATAAACAAAAAGGGGCCCAAGTCACCAGAGCCCAGAAGACCAAGGGGCGCCGCCCAGGCCCTCTGCTTCTCCTTCGTCCTCCTCACTTCGCCACTCCGACCTAGCTAAGGATCCAGGAAGCCCGAATGAATAGGAGCACATGGAGAGAATATCGGGATACGCATCATGAATATCTAATCTTACCTTAATTGTACTTATCAAAGTGGTAGAGTCCTCTCCATCACGACACCGCCTCACCAAACCTACACAATGTAAGCTCTTTCTATATAGAGGGGTATGACCTTAGAACCTTGAGACCTCTACTTCTTGTTTTCTACACCTCTCTAGTTTCTCTCTCCCGAAACATTGTAATACTACCAGAGTATACTCTCCCGATGACTCTTATTCATTAATAAAACACATCCGGCTACCGCTGCCGTTCCCGAGAGTGGAGTAGATCACCTTGACCGAACCACTATATATCTTGGTGTTGATTCGTTATTTACTGTTTTTGTCATTGATCATCTTATTTATTGCTCATAAATTGCACCATTACATATACTCGACTGTTGATCTTGTGCAATACTGATTTGTGGATCATCAGAAATAATTAATACAATGTGTAGCAAAGACATGAATCATCACACACCAAAGCTAATTAAAAACAGTGATGTTACACAACTACATACATCTGCGAAGAAAATGTTCGGGCTTGGTGTCTCTGAGCTTCGTAAACTAGATACAGCAAAATGATCTATTTCGATGAGCTCCAAGTATTTCAAGTGTTCTTCGTTGTTGCCACGAATTTGCATTAGTAGCCTAAAATAAAACTTTACAGCATGCGGAAGATCGATTGTCCAAGTAGCCAACTACCAAAAAAGGCAATGTCTCGTAACGGAATGAAATGCTTATTATCGAGTGAATAATATTATTGGTACTTAAAAAATTAATTTAATTGGTGATCTAAATGATAAAATCTATATATAATAAAGTAGAGCTGAATTCCTAATTCATTTTTGGTTATTCGTTCTTTCCATATTCACGCCTCGTACATACACGGTGGAGCCGCTGCTTAATTCATTCACTCCTTCCATGTTTATGCCCAACCGTTGCTCTCTGGCTTGCTGCTATCTCTAATTCTCTTCCTATATCCGCTATTCATACGCACAACACACATAGCAAAGCCAGGTATACATCTGCTTCTCTCTCTCTCTCTCCCCTGCTCACACCGCACGCACAACACAACACAACATACACGGCACACATGCATAGAATGTGTTTGACCAAATGCTAAACACAAAGTACATCCGCACAGCAGACACACACAACACAGCACACACGAATACACACCACACCACGACGACCCAACTCGCTGTCAACAGCGGCGACCATCGTCGATGATCGAATAGTCGAAACCACCCACTTTCTAGCGTCATCGTCAAGCACATTTGTGGCCATCAGGGTCGAATTTTTGGTCTCCTCCATTTTGTTGAAGTTTTTGTTTAATTCCACTAGGTGTTTGATTCTATTTTTTTGTTTGATATTAATTTCTATTTGCTATTTTAGTTCGATTCCAATGTCAGTTCAATTTTCACAGAGGCAATCCATCTAATCGTGACAAACATCCCAGGTAAAAAGATCCTGGGTTGCTGATGTACTACGTTTTGATAATTAATGAAATGTTGCTTCTTTTCAAAAAAAAAATTATGGTTGTAGTTCTCTATGAAGTAAATTAATTTATTGATATGTAGGATGATATGGGCTAACTGCTAATGTTTGATAATTTTTTCTAGACACAGATTATGGCGCACCTGATGTCGACAAAATGCAGATTTTGATTTTCTTTATTTTTTATGCACTCTTTTTTGTTTGAAATGCTTAATTCGTATTCCATGGTGTCGCAGTCACAAATGGAGTTCCTACCTATCATGATCAGAAGACACATTGGATCAATTAATAGGTGGGATTTTTTTTGGTGAGCAATCCTTTGGTTGCTTATGTTCTGAAAATTAGGTGGTAGTAATATTGTCTTATATTTCTATCCGTGGTTTTTCCTATTTTGGCAATTTTTCTTGATTTTTTTACTGGTTTATGTACAATCATGTAGCAAAGTATCTATTGATTCCTTGGGTAGATCATACTCTTTTATGTGGTGTATCCATGCAATGACTAATCTTTGTTTGGCATGGTTAAGTGTTTGAATTGAATGCAATTGTAGATGTTGTATTTAGCATATTATTAAATTAATGCCCATGCCTGAAGGCTTATCATAGTTTCTAAGCACATTGAAATGTTTTCGAGCACATTGAACTACTATTTATCAAATTTGTTTCCATTTGTATAATCTTTCTTTCAATGTTCAATGTTAATTTTCTTATTAATTTAGTGGTCTTGATTTATTTTCTTCAGGATTATTTCTATTGCTCTCACCCTCTTGCACAAGCAGCAGCTGCAACAGACAATAATATAAGGTATTTTTAATGATTTTGTAACATTATTTTTTGGGTAGACAAGAATTTACTTGCTTTTAACAATTAATAACTTTGTAGTCTTCGATTACTGTGGAATTTTATAACCCTGTAAAAATAATTGGTTCTATTAGTGGGATCCAAGGATTGTTCAGTTTATCTCTATAGAAAAGGCGTGAATATGTAAATTTGGACGAGCACAAAAAATTGTTACGGCTTAACCCAATAAAAGGTCCAGCTTATGCTTACAGCTCCTATGAACATGTAAAAAGTCCAATGTCGTTTGTGAGTTTGGGTCATTTGGTATATAAATAGTATTGAATGTGTAACTTTGAGCAAAAAGTAATATTTTGTTTTTGGGCTTTACAGGTTTGAGAAAAAAATGTGTTGGAGTGCGTATTTTTATGTGCTATATAAATTGTATTCATGTTTAAGTTTTGAGTACAAATTTCGGATTTGTTTTTCAAGTTTTGCGATTGTCGTAGAGAGCCAAAAACTTAGTCTTCTAAGAACTATATACTTGATTTGAGTTGTGTTTAGTTAAATAAATGCTTGATTATATAAATTGCGTACAAAGATTGTTATTGCTTAGTGGTCATGTTTGTAGATGAAATTTTGTCAATTTTTTTTTTAAAAATAATATTGGGCTTTATATTGATTGACGTTTTTTCGTAGTTTTTTTATTGACATTTTTTTGTGTAATGTTGGCTCATATTGATTGGAGATTTTTCTAAGTTTTTTTGATTGACAAATTTTTGTATTATATAGTGTCTCCGAGTATGGGCAATTACTTGCGTTTTTTTAATTTGTTACAAAGTGTCTTCATGTACGGGCAATTACTAGTTTAATAATATTATTATAACTATAATTGTCGGGACTCTATCACTCGATATATTATCAACTCAAAAAATTAAGTCAATTTTTTTAAATCACGCAGCTAGTTTTTTTTCTTTTTTTTTTTTCAGTTCAATTTTTAGAAATATATGATCCAACTTACGTACACCTCCACTAATTATTCTTTACGATCTGATGCACTAATCATTCTCTCCGACCACGCCAAAGATTCGAACTGTGGGGTTTTATGGCTCCCTCATCTTTCTCTGATCGGTACCACCAAACAAAAACTCGCTCTCTTCTCTGATTTCTTTCGTATCTCACTCTTGATGACTCTTCAATTATTTCTCTTGTTCTCACTCTCTCACTCTTCGTAGAGCTTTGGGCAATTGATTGCTCACCCCCTTTATCAGTCTCACTGCACACAAACTCCTCACCTGCGAGATTTGTCACAGCTAAGCAACTGAAAGTCCAAAACTAGTAGGAAAAAGTGATTGTTTGTAATTGAAATATTGTTTCTAGGTTTCTGTGAAAGATGGGAAATGCATTGTTGTTGTTCATGGAATGACATGGTTTGATTCGGAGATAAATTTATTTGGTTATTTAGAGTTTTTCTTGATCTTTATCTCTCTCCGTTCGAGTAAAAGTAGGATAAATCGAATTCAAATTGTTTACTCGAATTCAATGCAAATTCAATGACCACTTCCCCACAAAGACTCGTTGCACTGAAAACTAGCTTTTACTCCATTTTTCTGTTATTGTAGGATCGTTTCCAAAAGCCATCTCTCCCTCTTTGAGCCTGTGTATCTATCTATGGGAGTTTTTGAGTTTACGAGAAGGTTCAAGGGACTTTGCAGTATCGGAACCAGAATCAATGCATATCCATTTAGGTATATGCAAAGGAGAGGCTTATCAGACTTGAAGAACATCAACGGCCAGGATGAGATCCTGCCAGTTCTGATCGTCGGTGCAGGACCAGTTGGGCTCGTTCTCTCTATACTTCTCACCAAATTAGGTATCTACTGTACTCTCTTTCCCAATTTTGAATGTACCCTTTTCCTCTGTTTGCTTGTTAAGAAAAATTATGAACTGAAAGCGAAGACCTCTTGCAAACTTATGCTCTCTATCCATTTACTTGGTGTTGTATTGACTAATATTAGCATTGCCTTTTGGTATTCAACCGCCATAACGCACTCGCCAAAACTGGTGAATTGCTTGCTTATTTTTCAGAACTTTGTTTGTTTTTCCAAATACACATGGAACTTTTTTAGCCATCAAATTACTTGTCTGAATTATTTGTTTCCATATTGTAGGCTTGTTTTGGGTATTGGTTGCCCTTGTAGCATAAAAATTATTGTTAGAGCAATGGCAGTGATCCTTGTTGTATTCTAAGACCACCATTGTTAGAACTTGGTGTTTTGTATTTGAGAATGCAATGAAAGTCGTTGCTTCAGATTAACTGATGCTGCATGGTTTTCCTAGGCGTTAAGTGTGCAGTTTTGGAGAGGAGTAGGACATTTCCAAGACATCCACAGGCACACTTCATCAACAACCGATCTATGGAGGTTTGTTTTCTTACATTGAGATTGTAGTCTAATTCGTCTTGAAAATATGAAGTTAAACTTCATTGAAAAGTGTAATTTGGATTTGATGTAGTTTCCTTTGTCAGATCTTCCGCAAATTGGATGGCCTCGCAGAGGAGATCCAAAGGTCCCAACCACCAGTAGATTTTTGGAGAAAGTTTGTATACTGTATGTCTCTCACTGGTCCTATTCTTGGGTCAGTTGATCATATGCAACCTCAAGGTAGGATGAATATCTGTAGTATCACAATCTGGTCACCTGGATGGAAGATTTTCCAGAATTTCTTATTTTGCTGTCTCTATTATTGGTCATGGGGGTGTAGAGATTATAGAACTGGCCATTATTGTGACGATTTCCTCATTTATGGTTATAATTTAGTGTAAACTCACGGGTTTCTAGACTTTGACAGGGTTGTCAGCCCAATCTCTGTTGCACACTTCTCACAGTACAAACTGACCAGCTTACTACTTAAGCAGCTTGAAAACCTTAGCTTCCATATCAGCACTTGTGAAGGGCTCGAAAGTCTTAATCAAGGGCCACTCAAGGAAAGGGAGATATTAATGGGGCATGAGTGTGTATCAATTGGTGCCACTGACCGCTGCATTACTGTAACTGCATCCTTCCTCAAGGACGGGGTTTATATGAAAAAAGATATCCAGTGTAGTTTCCTAGTTGGGACAGATGGTGCAGGAAGTACTGTGAGGAAGCTTGTAGGAATAGATATGAGAGGCGAAAAGGACTTGCAGAAGCTTGTTAGTGTCCATTTCTCAAGCCAAGACCTTGGACAGTACTTGCTCAGTGAAAGACCTGGCATGCTATTTTTTATTTTTAATACAGAAGGTATAGGGGTTCTTGTTGCTCATGATCTGAAGCAAGGGGAATTTGTATTGCAGGTAGTGCAGGCTGTGATATATGTTCAGGGATTCTTGTTGGTTTATGACTCTGCTGTAACCTGCACAATAAACCTACAGTTTGGTTGTTATCTTTTGCCTTGCAGGTACCATTTTATCCACCTCAGCAGAAGCTTGAGGATTTCAGCTACAAGGTATTTTTCTGTCGTTACCAAATGATCTATTATGGTCAAGATATACAGAAGAATGTTATTTGGTCAAGTAATAAGAATACAAGGGATTTTTGCTATTGGTATTCTGCGTATCAGATATGCTGGGTATTTAGGAGGTTTAGGTGAATAGTACAGTATAGCAAGTAAGGATATGATGCTTTCATTATAATCGTATTGTTCGGAGGATTCAACTTTTTGTAGATGTGTGAAAGGTTAATCATCAAATTGGTTGGCCAAGAGCTTGCAGACATAGATGTGATAGATATAAAGCCATGGGTGATGCATGCTGAAGTTTCTGAGAAATTTGTATCTTGTGACAACCGAATAATATTAGCTGGTGATGCTGCTCATCGTTTTCCTCCAGCTGGTGGTTTTGGTATGCAACTTGTTTTGTGCAGTCTGAAAATTTATTTTGCATTTGTAATGAGAATTTCTTTGAATGCTGCAAGGTATGGAGACCCCATGGACAGCAATGCACTTAAGTTAGTACATTTGGAACTAGTGGATATTCCTTTCTTCATCTTATTTGTACATGCATAGAGGAACTCTGATTATAAATACAGGAGGGATAGAGAAAGGAGAAAGTATATGATAAACTTCGTAGAACTTAAGGGCAATGAGAATGGGTCTGTCATTTGGTAAACATTGCCCGCAAACCTTTCTGTCTTAAAAGCATAAATCAAGTAGAGTTTTCTTTTTTAAAGTAGTACAGTGACCCGAATTGCATCCTAAAAAGGTGGTTGGGAAGCTGGCGTAGAAACTATTGATAAGAAGTCACTTCACCGTAGCCATTCCAATGGATTAGTGGAAAATGCAGTGAAATTGAGTATGTCTCATAATATTTTGTTCTTTTGTATAATTTTCCAGTTAGGGAGTGTCCATTGCCATTGTCTGACATGTGTATCAGGTTTGACAAGGAATTAGTATGGTGTTAGTTTTACTAGACTGCGAATAGGTTCTTAATTTTCGGGAACTCGAGAAAGAGATCAATTGCAAACTCTATACGTATGCAGGAATGAATACTGGCATTCAGGATGCTCATAATCTTGCCTGGAAATTAGCCTCTGTCATCAAGGGTACTGCTCCATTGTCACTTGTTGCCACTTATGAAATGGAACGTAGGCCGGTAGTACTCTTCCTTCAAATATTTTTTAATTCTATGTTTCTGTTAATACTATACTTGTAATTTGATATATATTAATATCCTACTCTTTCCATTACCAGATTGCAATTTTCAATACTGAACTCAGTGTCCAAAATTTTAGAGCAGCAATGGAAGTTCCTGCTGTCCTTGGTCTTGATCCAACTATTGCAAATTCAGGTATGGCAACAAATTCCATTGCATTGAAAATTGGGTCCCGTATTTGTCTTTGGTTCAACCACTCAAAATGTGGGTCAATGAAATGCTCCTTGCTTTTTGGTGGTCCATATCTTTCTTCTTTTTTGACAGTGCATCGAGTTATCAATAATACGTTTGGTTCCATATTACCGTCTGGACTACAGAAGGCGATTCTGGATGGGCTTTTCACTATAGGTCGAGCACAGCTTTCAGATATTGTCTTGAATGAGAACAATCCAATTGGTTCTTTGAGACTTGCTAAACTAAGGCGAATCTTTGAAGAAGGAAAGAGCCTTCAACTCCAGTTTCCTGCTGAAGATCTAGGTTTTAGGTATTATAGTTATCTGGGTTTACATTCTACCCCATCATACAATTTTTTTACATTTTACCGTCTGCAGTTCAAAGATAACCACATGATATGCACAAAAAATTCCATAATGGTGATGATGGAATGACCTGAGTACCCCCTACACGTGACAGTAGATATATGGTGATTGTTCAGTCTCTCAACACGACTTTCCCTATATAGAAGACATTTAAGTTAGACAAAAAATGTTAAGATTGTATCTTGGTCCAAAACGACAAGGTTCTGTGGTTACATTTGACCCATAGGGATGTACCGCTGGAGGGGAAAGTGATATTTGCCATTACTTTACAAACTGTAGCTAATTATCATCGGCTCATGTTGTTGTTGTGCCGACATACTTTGAGGTGTTGGATATCGTCATTGACGTGTCTGTTCCAACAACCAGGATGTTTCTGTGATAAGTCCATCTAAACTTGGTGGTTTTAGAATTGTGTAATTTCTTTTATGGCTATGTGATCTAGTCATTACATCAGGAGAAAATGAGTCATCTATGAGATATTATTGATTCAGCCAGGGCTCACGACCTTCCAGATGCCTTTCTTACTCTTATGGTTCATTTTAGGTACCTCAAGGGAGCAATTGTTCCAGATGATGATTGTGTGTTGGAAGCACCAGAAGCCCCTACTGGTCGTAGGCGAGACTATGTTCCCTCTGCAGATCCAGGCTCAAGGCTGCCTCATATGTATGTAAGGTTGTTAGCAAAACTATCAAGTGAGGTATGCACAGTTTCATCTCCTTTTTATCCTTCTCCGTTCTCTTTTAGGGGCACTGTGCATTGTTTTTCTTGTTCCCTTTTTCCTTTTGCCAAGCAGCCAACATTCCAACCTTGTGTATCTTGATGATTCTGGAAGTCTTAATTTCCTGACTCCCATTGTTCATTCCTGCCACTAACAACCTATAAATCACGAGTTTTCTATTTTACCAAACCTTGTCTTTAACTCTCTAAGTAGGTTTGAAACTTTGAAACTTGTTTTGATGGGATGTGCATCACATTTTCCATTCTTGTTTTCTTTATGCTTTAAGATGTTTTGTAGGAGACGTTTTCCACATTGGATCTCATAGCAGCGGATAAAGTTGAGTTTCTTCTTATTATTGCACCAGCGGAGTCATCCTACCGCCTAGCTCATGTTACATTCAAAGTAGCAGAGGAATTCAATTCTTCTGTAAAGGTGTGTGTGGTGTGGCCAGATGGTACTGTTGATGGAGCTGCAAGAAGTAAGGTAGCATTTGACCCTTGGGAAAATTACATAGACGTCGTGGAAGTGAGGCGGTCAACTTCTTCATTGTCATGGTGGGATATCTGCCAGATGACACACAGAGGAGCCATTCTAGTTAGGCCCGACGAGCACATTGCTTGGCGTGTGAAGTCAGTAGTGGTTGGAGATGCTACTTTGGAGATGAAAAGGGTTTTCTCTTCCGTTTTAGGAGTTCAATCCGCCGGCATACAGTAAATGAATATGCTTGGCAAATAAGTCAATACTTGCATGAAGGATCAGGAGCTGTCTTCCCCTTCAAGCACTGGCCACACTGAATAGCACAAGCATGGTGCGAACTTCGCTTCTCTATGTTGGTGGGAACTACAGTAGGAAAATAACACTGAATGTGGTCAATGACATTTAATTAACTGAAATTCTTTTTAGGCTTCTTAAACATTCTACAAGACAAGAATCCTAGGTTAGTAGCACTCCTGAATCACCTTCTTTTAGATTGGAATATTGGATAGGTGTTACTTGAGGTTTGCAGAGATTTGTTGTGTCCATACATACACTTTACCTGGTTGATTTTCAAGTAGATGCTTATATTTTCAGTCTCTTTATATGTCAGCTACACCCCATATGATTTAGCTTTTGTTTCTCTGTAAATCTTTCACTAATACATGCCAGAGCTAGGTGCCCTACATTCCCGGTCCCCGCCCCCAAATCCCTGACCAGGGACATGGTGGGAGACAGGTGATACCACCGAACTACAATGGTGGCTCATCGTTACAGAGACTTACGATAAAAGTTAATCCACACTGTAAAGGAAAAATTCGACATGGCCATTTACTGTGAATACGAAGAAGACCCAGTTACTATCCACTAGGTAATATGCCAGTTCTAGGTAACAGGTCATGCTAGAAATGTTTTGCCCCTTCATGGCTAGATGTATCATTTCTTTGCTTCAAGCACTAATATCAATAAATGCACCTTCAATGTAATAGTTCAAATGAAAAGATGGTAACCTAATACAGGCATGCACTAATCGCGTTACAGACAACAATATCGTATTCAATGTTAAAAGACAGGTCTGCCAGTTGCATTCCTCAACCACATAGGGATCCTATCAATGATCACAGATGCTGTGAAATGTAATCTGCCGGAGGATCAAGCTTTAATACGAAAGCCCGCGACTAAATGTACCATTATTGCCGTGGTAATTCCTAGCAACCCACCTGCAACAACCTGCAAAATACATTTGAAAATTCAGAAGGGTTTTCGCTAACAAAAACTAAAATTTTCATCAGCTTTATATATTGTTGCACCGAAGGAATCTCCAACCTACAGGCTGTTATAAAATTTATCATTAAAGACGGTATTGATCTTACAGGGAAGTCAAAGGAGGAGGAGAAACAAAATATAAATGTTTATGCAAAGATAACAACAAAGTTCTCAGAAGAGAGTAGTGTAGTACGTTAGGCAAAGCAGATAAAAAGAAAAATTAGTTCTATGAATAAATATGGGGAATCCGCCATGGTAGGTGTACTAAAAGTCCAAATTTAATAGACCTTAATCTTTCATAGCATGAAGTCCCTATAGTGGTAGGAAAGATGAACGTCTGAGTTTTGCAGAAAATCAACTTCAACCTTTAAAAGGTACAAGTTTCATCTTACAAAAAGCCTGTGAGAAAGAACATAATTTGCCAATAATGTACTCAAGCAATAGCTCAACAGGGATAAGCAAATAGAATTGGCTTTTTTTATAAAAGGTTCAATGAATAACCAAGTTTCCATTTGCCTTGTCTCTTCCTCTACAAAGCATAACCATAAGAAAAGATACTGTAAAGTCCTTTTTGTTAATACTCAGTCTTCTCGCCACGTTTTGTGTATTTTCAAGCAATTGGAACATGCTTTTGGCAACACATGCACCTTTATATTACCGTGGTAACCCATAAGGCATTGATAGATCAGTAGCAATATAATAAAAGATATCAAAGAGAAACAAATGCACCCAACAAAAGGTGCAGGTGGCACCAATTACAATTTTGGAGGGCAAGTCATCCAAGACGGTAGTCATTTACAGTAAAGACCCAAAATGCAGCTGTAATCAACTATTTGACTTGCACAAAAACAAGCATGCTAGCAGGAAGGGGTGGAGACTGGAGAGAAAGAGAGTTGCAGTTAAGGCAGGGAAACTACACAATGACCAATGGCCTGTGTGCAACGTGGCATAAATAAACTTAAATAATCAGAACGGACTCAAGTTCATCTCAAGGTTATATGTTCTATTGTGTAGAGTCTACGTTTTTTGGTTCATATTTGTGTTTGCTCATGGAATGTAACCTACATTTCTTTACAGTTTACACTATTGATTGCAAACCACGGTGAACAGTAGCATAAGTATAATATGCCTGGTTGCATTTTCCAAAATTCCTTATTACAAAGGAGAAACAGGCAAATATCCAGAAAAGCAAAAAACAAAAATAAAAATTAATATTCAAAGATTATCATGAGTACATAACAAATGGATGGGTTTTCATCTTAATTTGCTTTGAGTAATCAAAGTAGTACGACGAGGATCTATTTAAAAACAAAGCCATTCATAACAAAGATTAATGATGAGGAATACAATGACCACTTAAGACATCAAAACAAACCTGAGGAGGGGTGTGGCCAAGAAGTTCACGTAGTGGTCTGATCTCAGCCAGAGGATGTTCAGCGGGAAGTTCATATACAATTTGATTCAAAACCTGAAAAATCCCGATTCAAACATATGAATAAGTAAAATGCCTAGAAGGCAGTTCCAGCAGCTATGCTGTATATCTATTCAAATATAAATGAATAAATCAACTAAATCCAAACCTCTGCCTGACGTCCAGCGTGTAACCTCACACCAGTTGCATCATACATCACCTGCCACAAAATTCTGCTCATAAGAGATCTGAACTGTGGCATAAGGCATATATAATACAATACCAGAGGTGAGTATTTTCTTCATACAGTGACCTATTAGTCTTTCTTTTCCTTTTTTTTTTTTTCCTATTTTGGTATGTTCACTAAAAAATTGATCATCTAAATCATAACAAACAACATAGAATCACTGGACAAATGAGCCTCTTCATGAAAAAATAATTGTGCAAAACCCAAAAAATTATGCGCATAGCCATTAAAACAAAAATACTTGGAAGACAGGAGGTGTTTAATCACGCACAGCTTATTTTGCTTGGCTATTTCTCACAAAAAAGTGAAATTGTGAGTTTGAACTTATAGCAGCCACTCAATTAACGAGGACCAAACCAGGCAATGACCCTATTTCTTCTAAAATTAGAAATAGGGGCACATGACTTCTTGTAGTTATATATCGGAAATGACACAAAGTTACATTTTTCTACAACTGATATAGACAAAACGCAGGTCACATGAAAGTGGAATCAAGGCAGTGATATAGATAATAACATTTTCAAATAGATGCATCCATAACTAATATATTCTAGCTTTCTTGAGATGCATTATGACCAGATGAAGAGAGGGATCATACAACACATGCTAAGATAAGTGCAGCTGCAAACAGTGATCCTCCAAAGCCCTCTTGCAAACCAATGGCCAATGCAAGAGCAGTGACAGTTGCAGAATGGGATGATGGCATCCCACCAGATCCAACAAGTCGCTTCACATCCCATCGTTTCTCCTTGTACCTGCAAATCTATGACATATTAAGACTCTTAGGATAAACAGTTACAATTCTTAGCTACACCAAGAATTGGATCCAAACCAAGTAAGAGAATGTACCAAACAAGATATTTATTAAAATGTAACCAAAGAATTCAGTTAACTGCATAATTTCACATATTGGTTTCTTCTCCATTGGCACTTAGGCCTATGATTTTCATTAGGAGCAAGCAGCTCACTGGGTTATCATATAATAAGCTAATCTCAAGAGTCTAATCAGAGTGCTATGCACTGCTTGTCACTTTTAAGACGAAAACACGGTCAATACAAACCTCAGAAAACCTACTTTGAGTAAACAAATGCACACTTGAATATAAGAACTTGACTAGGTCTAGGTGACAAATGTCTGTTTTTGTTTTTGTTCTTTCTCCACCAAAGGACCAGAAATTTACGAAAAATTATAGCTAACCCAAAGCAAGAAAGTTCAAAGACCAGATATGCAAGAATTGAATAGCATCCAACCAGAACCCAGAAGAAATAAAACATGACAGAGTCACCTAACACAATCAAGATCCAGTTTTCAATGGTTTATTGCATTTAAGGAATTTCATAGATATGCATTTGTGTGTTGATAAACAGAGGAATTACCAGGTGGTGAAGACCTTGATGCATTGGGCGATAGCGAAAGATAAGAAAGCCGAAATGAGAGGATAATTCGCTAATATTGATAACGAAGATGAAGACAAAGTCGACCCTGTTACAGCCGGCAATTCCTCCATCGCCTCTCTCTTTCCCCCTCTACTCCTCAAGAATCCACCAAATCTTTTCTCTTTCTCCCTCTAATTAAATGGTTCCTTCAAAATTTCAGGTGATCTCAATTCAAGATTCCTGAGGAGGAAGAGAAAAAGGCCAGAAGCAGTTTGCAGAAGTTGAATAGGGAGAGAGAATCGAAGAGATGGTTCGTTATTCTCCTCTCTCTCTCTCTCTCTCTGGCGTCTTCTTTTCACCAACGGTCTTTCTCTTTCTCTTTCGCTTTCGTTCTTTCTTTCTCCAGGAGGGAGGCGCTTCACCTGAATATGCCACCAACTTGTTCAAATCATGTCTAGAATATACCCTCCAAATTTGGCTCTCTCTTCTCTCAAAAAAAGGAAAGGAAAATAAATTTCTTCACTTGGCTGCCCTGCCCACAGCCATCAAACTTTACCCTTTTTTTTTTAAGGGCAAGGGTGAGCTTGAAATGTAAGTTTGTATTTTTCTTTGGCTTAAACAAAAAAAAATAACACAAATTGAAAGGAGGTGAATTACACTATTGATTTATTTTAGGAGTTTTATTGGGTTGATATTATATTATTATTCAATTTGCGTTTTAAGAAACACATGCAATTTTTTTACTCATCTATTTTGGATAACTTTCTTCACCTTATCACATTGTGGTAATGATTGCACATTTGATCTCTCTATCTATAATTCTTAATCAATAAAAACTATTTTATTATCTAAAAGAAATATTTTTTTCCCTATGATTTAAACATATGTGTAACGTATCATTTATATCGAAAATAAATATAGGAAAAAGATAGGTATCAAAAAATTTCTCTAAGCAAAAAATCTTAGCCCAAATGCTTGATTTCCTAATCTTAGTTCCTGGATACTTGTAGCAATAGGCATTTTATTAGCTATAAATAAAAGTAGGATTGGGGCAATGGTGATTGTACAGGACACAATTAAAAGCTTGTAGTTCACTTTTCTTCTTATATAATTTTACTTGGAATAATTCCAAATGGCTATTGGCAAGTTCATGTTCCTTTTGCGTGCACAACAGATTGGTAAGTAAGTAGGTTTCGTGGTCTAGATATAAAAACCAAATTCGGTAATATGACAAAAAAAATTGTTAGGATGGATCGCAACTACTAAAAAGTGGTAAAAATAGTTACTATAAAAGTGATAAAAATGCTTACAAAAATTATAAATTTTTTTATTTTAAAATGATTCACAAAATTATAAAAATATCAATTAACTAGTTATTTCTCGTGCCTGAAGGCACGGAGTAATAAAAAAAATGGTCAACAATAAATATATTTGTATTCACACTTAAAATCAAATTACAAAGATAGAGGAGAAATAAAGAAATTTAAGCACTGGTTATAGTGGAAGCGAGCGGTGGTAGTGATGGTAGTCAGCAGTGGTGGTGGTGAGAGACGGTGATAGTTGTGATGAATGATAACAATCAGTTGTAATGGTGGAAAGCTATAGATGACAATGATGATGGTTGTTGGGGGCAGTGGGGGTGATGGTGGGATAGTGGCGGTGGTGGTAAGGTGGCGACAACAGTGATAGTGGTGGGGCAGTGGTGATGGTGGGGTGGTAGTAATGGTGGCAGTGACGGTGGTAGTGGGGCAATGAGTGTGGTAGGGTGGCGACAGTGGTGATGGGGTGGCAGTGGTGATTGTGGTGAGACGGTGGGATTGGTGGTGGGGCGGTTTCTAAACACTTTTTTTTTTTAAAGTACTTATGAGAAGTTATATGTATTAAAAATACTTTTAAAAAGTCACCCCAAACACAACCTTAGACCCCTATTTTTCATATTAAATTTGGAGTGTTAATATTAGCCGTCAGATTAACTTTAAAGTAAAATTTAAAAAGATCTCAACCGCGAATAGCAAAATTCATTTTGTTTATCTTTTAAAATTTAAATTGTATTGTACTTTATTTCAATTAATATAATAAATTTTAGAGATACAATATAATTTTTTTTTTCGGATGCCATAGTCAAGTAGATATATTTTTTTTTTGGGCGGGGGTTTTTGGTTTTGCTGTTTAAAGTCCAAGGTTAGACGGACTTAGATCACACATGACTTATGCTCCGTTTGGTAGGAAGGATGGAAAGTAGGAAGGATGGAAAGTAGGAGGGATACACTTTCTATCCTTCAAGGAACGAAAGTAGGAGGGATACAGTTTCCTTTCGTTGTGTTTGGTTGGATGGATGAAAAGTAAAAATGACTAATTTTTTTTTTTTTTGTGCTGGCTAAGATTAGCGGTGACAATCGAGTCGTGTCGTGTCAGATTCGTGTTGAGTCATTACGGGTTTGTGCTTAACATTAGTCAAAACTAAATCAATTCATTTAACTAATTGTGTTGTGTCGAGTTGCGAGTTGACCTGTTTATTTTTTAAAATTTTTAATTTCTTTAATTTCTTTAATTTTTTTAATTTTTAAATTTTTTTAAATTTTTAAATTTTTAAATTTTTAAATTTTTAAATTTTTAAATTTTTAAATTTTTAAATTTTTAAATTTTTAAATTTTTAAATTTTTAAATTTTTAAATTTTTTTTAAAAAAATATATATAAATACATATTTTATCATTGTATTTTTATATGAAATTAATGTATATATAATATATGGATATATTAAAAAATATATAGACATATAAGATACATCTCAACACAAATAATTAACTTTCCATCCACTTCCTTCCGATTTTGGAGGGATTGATTTTAATGAGTTGGAAGGAAAGTTAATCCATCCACTTTTCCATCCTTCCTACTTTCCTTCCTTACCAAACATGATGTTTTATCTATCCCTCATACTTTCCATCCTTCTAACTTTCCATCCTTTCATTTTTCCATCGTACCAAACGGAGCATTAGATTAGTAGATATATTTCTTAATTTTAATTGTCAAATTTTAAATTTTTTGAAACATATCTCTAAAAATAGAGAGTATTTATTATGGATTTTTTTTTTTTTTTTTAATTTTAGGTTTTTATTGTATTAAAATTTGTATATATATAAGAAAATTTATTTACAATAAAAAAATATTTAAGTTTTTTTATGTCTTACATGAATTTTTTTATAAAATATTTTTTTATGCATTTTTTTGGCAATTAAATTCAATTTCGTGGATCCACTTCATAAGTCTAAATATATTATGAACGACCCCAGACCCGGCTAGAAACCACCTCACAGCAATCCCTGGACTGGTACAGTGTCGGTGCGAGCTCATGTGGGCAGCTCTGAGATCTCGTTCTCTTCCTCTTTCACCATCATGTTCCTCGTCTATTCAACAATGGAGGTTAGGGTTGTCGGATCTCAATCGCACGCTATGTTCGGCGTTGACTGAGACAACTGATATCGGTGACAACAAGGGCTTACTGGACCTGCAAGAGGTCGAGAAAGTTCTCAGCGATGTTAAAGCAGACAACATCACAGTCATTCCCGTTAAAAAGCACTGCGATTTCGCCGACTTCATGATCGTCGCCACCGGTCGATCCCCTTGGCACGTCCGCAATATCGCTCAAGCCCTAATTTACAAGGCAGGTTCGTCTCTCCCCTGTTTAATGTGGAGCACCCACAGACACACTCACACACATCAAAGGAGTGTATATTAGGAGGACTGCAACGAATTATTGGGTTAGCGGTTTAATTTTGTGATGTTTTCAAACTTCTTGGATTTTTGATTTGGGACTCTGTAGAACTGAAGAACCCTAGAAAATGGTGATATTCGGCTACTTAGGTGATTTTAAATGCGTTCATTGCGGATATCGAAAGAAAATATTGTTGATTTGCCTTGTGGTTTTTTGGTTCAAACGGATAGGTTAAGCAGAAGCAAAAAGGAGCCAAGAGGATGTTGTTGCCCAGTGTGGAAGGGCAAGAGGGAGGCAAGTGGATTGTCATCGACTCTGGTATGTATTTGGGTCAGTCTGTCAGAGGCCTTTTACTGTATTTCGAAATTATTTACTCTAGGGCAATTATCCTCTGTTTGTTTTACCAGTTACTTTTTTTTGTTCCCGAACTGAAGATGCGTTAGTACTTAGCATACCTTATATCTATTTAACTTTGAGGATTTTTTTGTCAAGCCAACCGAATATCTGCATGAACCACATTAGAGTAGAAGACTTGGTGTTGGTTGGATACAAACTGTTAGCTTAATTTGATGTCTATTGTGCATGGAAGTTCGAGCTGATATAGTTTGCCTAAGGGTAAATGAGTGTTCCCTTGTATGGCCTCGAGAGGAGTTCTACTTGATGCGGTGTTTGCCAGAAATGAGTCCTTCGTAGTTTTTGAACCAACATTTCCAAATATAGGCATCTCACTGAAAGTTTTTTATTTATTTAGAGGAAAAAAAGGTTCGAATTGACATCTGGCTATTTAAAAAAGGAAATCTTGTTTGAGGCCTGTTTCTTCTAAGTGCTGTTGGCTTCTTAAGGTTATCTTGTTGGCTTGAATGGCACATTAGAGGAGCAGACTGACTAACAACTTTTCTTATTTCTTGACATTGGCCTTTCTGTCTTTCTTCCATTTGGTGGGGTATCAGCATTATGTCTGACTTAGCTGCACACTTGCACCCTTCACCCTGCTTTTGGTAAGTTGGTACGCCTTTTCTTTTTGAGTACACTTGATGAATGCGTTTTACACAGGAGTGGGTTGATTTGATTATTATTGGATATTTTTAATTGGTGTAAGTTTGTGAGTGAAGGTCTGGAATGACTTAAATTAAGGCATTGGACAGCTCAGCCTATCATGTAAAAGAAGATTGGTCTCACACTTATGAGTGGGATAGTGAAATATGTATACGGTATACCCCATGTACCAGTAGCATGTAGACAGAACCTCGGAGCACAGTATTATATGCTAATCAAATTCAGTTTTGGTGGGCCAATGACTTTTGACTTATTACATGGATATGATTCCAATGCCATGTACAATGTGAGATAAATGGTAGCATTATTTGACGATCTCAATCAAAGTACTATATTAAATTTACTCTTTTTTTTTTTTTCCTTTTTACCTGTTGGGCTGGATTATGGGTTGTATCGTGCGTAATAACGCATAATGTCTCAAGTGATACGGAATCCATCTTTATGACTTGCTTGCAGCTAAACATGTCATAAACATGAGTCGTAAAGGCTATGAGAATTTTACTTTAGATATTGGAATTGATGAAATTTCGTTCTGCGAGCAGAAGTAAATGTGGGAAAATAATATAATAGTCTTTTTAAATATCTGTGCTAGGCGAACATCTCTAGCAAATTTGTGGCTGTTAAATGCTTCTTGAATCTTTATTTTTTCTTGATTTTGGGTGGATATATTTTGACTAGGCACATTGATAGTTCATGCTCTTGATGAGAAAGTGAGAGCTTATTACAATTTGGAGAGGCTTTGGACTGCAGAGACATCAAACAAAGAACAAACTCAGGTGACATGTGAAGGCTACTTTTTAAGTGGTTTTTTAGCTGAGTATTTTTCAAGCTGTTCAACTGGATCAGATAACTTGTGTTGAAAGATCTCAACATGCATATGTTCATGTATAAGTAGTTAAGGTTCCTAGTTCCCTATAGCAAATAAAAACCATGTTATGATAGTTAGATTTTTCAGTTCTAGTACATGATAACAGAGGCTAAAAAAACACATGCCAATGGGCATGCGGAATCCCTATTTGCAGATATTTGCAGATATTTAAGAATTTAATGATGGGAAAGTCATATTAAGACCATCTCCAATGGAGATTCAAACCCTTACCTAAATTTGAGTAAAAAAGGGTAAAAAATTTGATTTAGTATAAATTTCTCCAATGGAGAAACCTAAATTTAAAGGAAGAGAAACCCAAATTTAAAAGAAGAGAAACTCTTTTTTAAATGAGGATAAACTCAAATTTAAAAGAGGGTAAATATGACAATTGGATCTTTAAAGGAGGGTGTAATCTCACAATTGGTGAAAAGGGTGAGGATTTGAGTCTCTTGTTTAAAAAAGGATATCCCTTCATTTGGTATAAGCATGGGTCTAGCATTAGAGAAAGTTTTTATAAGTTTTTTTTATCCTTTTTTAAAAAAAAGTATAAAAAAGGGTAAGGGCTGGAGATGCTCTAATGTTGCAGCACCCGTCAAACTTGCACAGACTCAAAAGTAGCAGTAGTTTTACTGTTTGATTTCTCCAAACCTTAAAATCTTCATTTCACCTATTTTGTTTTTTATTCAGGAATTGGATAAGGCTTTCGTGAAGGTGCGCCGCAAGAATAACTCTAAAAAACCTGTGCAGTGAAGTGGTTAGGATAGTCATCCTCGAGTAATATCCTGGAAACTGCACTCGACCTCCTGATGGTAGTTTCTGCATGAAAAGGAATTCTTGTTTTCAACGTATTCTAAAGCTTCTTATCTCGACTTAAAACTGTCAAGAGTTCTGTTTTGCACTGCTCATTCGTGTGTGACTTAGATTGCCAGACTGCTCACACCAGCGCAACTGATCCACACTGATTGGCTAGCTCGGAAGTATATTTTGCCTTAAGTTTGGATTTTGGACTATGATTTTGTAGGGGGGAATATCCTTAACTGCGATATTTTCTTCTTTGTTGGCTTTGTATTTTGGAAGACCTTCATATTCTGGAGAAAGAGTTGCGTATTGTAGGCAAAATCGCCAGACAACCATAACTCTGAAAAGATAACATTGTCGACTGTAATCCTTTGTTCTCTCCTCAAAGCTCCCTTGAAACCCCTGGTGAAATCATTAGATTCGAGTTTTTATGGATGGCTAGATTTTTGGTCTATGTTGGTTTCCACTTTGCGCAGTCTAATGTTGTATAGGATCTATGGACCTACATTCAAAACAACTTCTCGAACTGCAATATCCTGATAAAAAAAAACTGCAATATAAGCATTTTATTTTTATTCATAAAGTGCTCGTATTTTTTTGGGTAAGTGAACTAGAATTTTAATTTTTGTCAAAGAACCCGCCAAGTATTTATTTTTCGGTAACGGATGAGATCATTGGTCTGTCCTCAGTGAGTAGAGACGCGTTTATTTTGTTCAGATTTGTGAGTCCAAATAGAACCCGCTAAGTATTGTTTCCTTTTCAATGTCGAAGAATCAGATCTTTGGTGCTACATGCTGTACACATTACTATAGGTTAGTATGCCACATGAGTGCTCTAATATTGGGGTTTCTAGCTAATCTTGCATCGTTAGTTTCGCTTGAAGACACTTGCCGTCAAAGGTTGGAGAATCTAGGAATGGCATCTGAGGTGAATGTGGAATCCACGGAAGTCCACTATTTAGAGAAGTATTAATCTGACCTTGCTTGTTGGAAGAGATGAACCTTTCCAACCATTTTTTTCTTGTTGGCTGTGGAGCCATCCCTTAACCATCGTATTAAGACAATAACAGTTGTGTGGGCAGTGGGGTTAGTATGGAGCAAACTGTAAATTTCAGATATTTTAGATTCGACCTTTATAGTAACTTACGAGTTTATTCAATACTTATCGTTAGTGGTAATTACAGGTGATGTTTACTCTACACGAGTGAATTTAATGTTGGTCCTATATTAGGAGGTTCCTAATCATTTAAAAAAAAGAAAGAGATGATAGTGCCACAATCTGAATCCTTCAATTATGAGTTAATCTCTTCAGAATAACTATTAATAATATTTGCATGATAATGGAATAAAAAAGGCTGTGTTTATGGCGTTGGTCCTGTAATTAAGAAGAGTATAATTGAAAAAAAGAAAGAAAGAAGAGTATAATTCAAGCCCATTCTCTTCTAAGTTTCCTTAAAAATAGTGCGGGATATTAATTAGAAACTAAGGAGTTCAAGTGTGTTGACATTGTTTCGAATTCTGTATCAAATTCGACCTCAATTTGGAATTCTTGTTTCTCTTTCCTTTTCTTGTTGCCATTAGGATTTGTAAAAAAATATTGGAAGCTTTTTTAATTACCAAAAAGTCTGATACATACAATAATATATAACCCATATAGCTTTCGTTTTCTCTAAGAACTGGAGTTTTTTATACCCTACTCTTCTTGTAATGTTTAACTTCTCCCTCTCGAGAAGCCATGGGTCTTCAAAGACAGGGAGGAGAACAAGAACGGGAAGATCCAAAACCATTAAAAACAAAAAAACCCACAAGAAAGCTCAATGGTCTGGCCATTAAATCTATTCCACAAGAATTGTTGGTCGATGTTCTTGCTCGGGTTGCCTCCTCTTCCTTTACAGACCTCTTCAACGCCAAGTTATGGTAATATACCTTAACCTCATACTGTTTCTTCGTCCTCCTTTTTGTGGTTTCTTTCTTTTTCTCATACCTATAAACTTTTATAGTTACAAAACAAGAAAAATATTATACACATGCAGGCATAATATTGCATATAGATATATATACTTCAAAAAATAGCCCAGTGCAGGGACGAGGCTCCTACCCAGTATAGATTTGAGAAGAGTTATATATAAGCAATCTTATTCTAAAGAGATAGTTCCTATGATTTGAACCATTGTGTCAACACCGGCTCTCATATAGCTACCTATATATGCAAACGTACAAAAAGTCTATTGCTATGCTGATTGCTCTCTCTCCCCCTGCGGGCTTCGTGTAAAAGATTTATTTGTCTAATATGCGATCAAATAATGTTGTTATTTTTTGTTCCACACAGCTGCAGAGATTTTCTTGGAGCAGCAGATGAAGATTATATCCTTGAACACGTATCGATCAACAGATTCCCAGTGATTCCGTGGTTCACAAGGGATGAAGTCGTCGCCTTCTTAAATCGCTGCAAGGATAAGGGAAACCCTGAGGCACTCTACAGACAAGGCATGGTAAGCTCTTACGTTACGTACTTTCTTTCTTCCCTAACTCACGTTTCCTCTTTTTTTATCCCACTTTTGTAGGGCATCCAGTCTTTTTATTTCATTCTTGTAAAGATGGTAATAGGTAAATATAAACCCCACATTATTTCCATTGTTTTTCTGAACCCCACTTTTATGTATGCCAGTAGTATTTTAGCAGGCTACCATCTCTCTCTAGCTCTTTATGATACGCAATGATCAAAATTTTATTTCAGTGCATAGTTTTGGTGAGCTTGAAAACGAAAATATTTCAAAAACAAGATAGAAACAAAAAAAAATTTAAAAATTTACTAGTCGAAACATACCGAAACATGCCTAAACACTTCGAAACCTACCGAAACACCTCGAAACATAAGAATTTTGATATTCAATTAATGATTTGTTTCGGTTTCCATAGAAACGGAAATATTTCGGACGTTTCGAAACGAAATTTAGTTCCTTAGACATACGTTGATGATAGTTTAACAGAATAAATAAAAGACTTCAAAGAACTGCAATATTTTTATAGACATGTATCTGCCTATATATTTGTATATATAGATGTAGATATATAATATATTGATGTAAGAGGAGTGTTTGACCTAAAACTAAGGTGCTGATAATAATTTTATGCTTAGTTCAGGTTGAATATTTTAGTTACAGGAGAATGGAATTAGGACTAGAGCACCTGAAGAGAGCAGCAGATAAGGGACACATAGAAGCGTCATATGTGTATGGTATTATCCTACTGTGCACTGGTGGTGAATCAACTCAACCGGGGCTAAAGCTTCTAAATGCAGTGAAGAGTTCAAAATCAAAAAGTTTGAGGATACAAGAGTGTCGGGTAAGAACGAAAGCGATTATTCGAACAATGTGGATCAACAATTATCTTGTTAGACAAACAAACACTTGTTGCCATGAACAACCTTGCATTAGAATGGAACGAACATGGGATTGTAATGAAGACAACGATGTTTTGCTCTGTGATGCATGTAGGTGGGATCAAGAAGTGATTGCATTTTGTAAAATGTTGCGTGGTATTGCTGGATAGATACAAACAAACTTTGTCATCATTTACAGTGGTGTACTATAGACAGTACGACAAATAATGTGTTTAGCATCATTAAACTTATTTTTTTACCCTTTTTTGGTCTAGTTTTCTTTTTTGTAAGTTAAGAGTTGAGATTTCTTATTCTAGCTTTACTTATTGCATCCACTCTTTAATGAAGGCTTAGTTTACAATACAAGAATATTACCACTTAAACAAACAAGGATTGATACACAATGGACTCAACTTTTACTATTTTTTATTTTAATTTGATGGTCAGGAGTGCCTCAGCCGACTTATAATTTTTACTATTGTAGTATGTTATCTGACATGAAACAAACAATCCTCATGTAATCTTGTTCCAAATTGTGGATTTTTCATCTTAAGATTAGCAAGTCATAGTTGCAAGAATGCATTTACTTGAAAAGGGTTCGACATTTCTAGCTTACTCGTAACCCACGGGTAGCCATCTTGGCAAAGTGGATTACTTTCATCTTTCTTTCTTCTCTTTTCTCCCTTGCACCCACAAAAATTGAAACGTACATCTTTTTTCTCACACTCCCATATACAAACGCGCACAGTCACCCATCACCCGCAGGCTGTAACTAAAAGAAATATATATGAATCAATTTTTTGATTTTAGATTAGATCAGTCATATTTTTTCATATCCAGTACTATTTGAAGTTAGAACCGAATGCTACTCCTCCCTCCACCAAGTTATTTTTTTTTTTTTTGGAGGAGGGGGAAAAGAGGGAGAGAGGGAGAGAGAGAGGGGACTTAAACCCCTGACCTCAAGGAGACAAAACTTTCACAAGGTAAATAATACCATTGGACCGAGCAATGCTATTGGGACCTAATTTACTGACCTAATTCACTATGACCTTTGGATTGACTGTGGGCTCTATCAAACATTGGAACTTGGTGTTAATCCAATGGTTCTAATGAAGCCACGTCATTAGGTCAGCAAATTATGTCAGATTTTTAGGTCCAAATAGCATTTTCCCCATTGGACCAAATGCCCATTGCCATTTAATTTGTTTATCTTCTTCCAATAATTCATAGATCTATGTTTAGCTTCTACAAAAGGTTGCTTATTTCAATTTTTCTACACTTTTTTTGGTCCTAAATTAATATTTAGTAATATTATTACGAACTAATTAATTGATTTAATATTACTTATATAATAATGTGACAGTAATTATAATTCTTTGACTTTTTTTTATTGATTTTTCATTAAATCAATTAATTGTTTAGATCCCTCGTTACTCTGGGAGTAATTCTACTTTTCAGTATTCTTTGCAATTGACACCCTAACGTCGACTTGTTGAGAAAGTGGGTCGGGTTTAGGTGAAGTCGTTGGGCCAACCTACACTCCATGTATCACAGTCTTTGCACTAAATAAATACCAACAAACAAAGTACCAGTCATACCACTCAATTTCCCCAATGGCTGCCTGGTAAATAAAATGAAAACCAGCTCCTCTGTATACTCCAGCGGCGATACAAACTTTACAAAGCCTCAAACACCATTAAAAAAAAATAAAAAAAATTACATTTTGCACTAAGAAATTTTAAATTTTTTTTTTATACCTATAAAAAATAAATTTATCATATTATACCTTTAATATATTAAAATTATTGAAATGTGGTCATCTCTCGTTAGATTCTGCTGCTTATTCCATAAAATATTACCTCATTGATGTTGATGGATAGAATAACAAAAGCTAACAATAGAACGATATTGAAATATTTTTAATAAATTGAAGGTATAATGTGAAAATCAAATTCTTAAAGGTATAAAGTGAAATATCTTCAAATTTCAGGGTACAAGTATAATTTTCCCTAAAAATAGACTTCGAATGCATCGCCTCTCTCACAGTGTTCGGAGCTTCCAAAGGAGAAATCAGCAACACTCGTCCGATTGTTTTTACTTTATAAAAAGCATTGTCTTCGTGGCGAATTTCATTGCTTCGCGTTCCTCTCACTCTTCAATTTTCGCTCTTCGAAGACTCATGGCTGCCTCTATAGCCGGATCGGCCGTTGTCGCTTTTAAATCCGCCGGAATTTCCTCACCTTCCGCCGACCACAAATTCTCTCATTTCCTGCAATTTTCTCCGATTTCCCAATCGATTCATCTCCAACACAAGCTCAACTTGCAATGCCGATCGAGGAGCTCCTTCGCTTCCGGTGGTAACACTTTTGATCCGCTTCTGTGACGTATACGTATGCACATGTATTGTATATTTGTATTGTTATTGCCGCTGTTCGTTTAGTATATATTGTCTACACATGTATTAGAATATGCACTTGTGTGTGCATCTTCTTTCATTGTTGCAGTTTATGTTCTGGTTTGTTGATGTTACCTAGTTATACGATGCTTAGTTGTGTTGCTTCGAAAATTTAGATCAGTTGGTTGTTTTGGCATTGAAAGTTTGGAATTTTGAAGCAATACAAGGAAGAATTTGGGAATTGGTGGGATTCTGGATGATTTGAGATTTGAGTTGGTTAAGAAAGTGCCAGTGATTTTGAGTTGTATGACAGTCAGGGAAACTAGAATTTGGAATAATTAGGTAACTTTAACATCACTCAATAATTATTTGCAATATATGGGAACGGCAAAATTATTTGATAATTAACGTGAAACTAAAAAAAGAAAAAAAGCGTTTATGTATAATTCTGTAATTAACAGTTTCGTTAGTTAAGAGAAGTAAGTCTTACTTTAGAGCTTCTTTATACTAACACAAGTGTGGGTCCTTGTTGCTCATGACCCTACGTTGCTACCTGGCACCATGGAATGCAGATCTCATTGTTTATAGTGGCAGATGCAGGTGTAAAAGCTCAGGTTGCCACTATTGAACATGCAAGTGTTGAAGCTGCTCAAAATGTGGAAGCACCTGTTGTTGTTGTGACTGGAGCCTCTCGAGGGATAGGCAGAGCAATTGCACTGGCTTTGGGGAAAGCTGGATGTAAGGTCAGGAATTTCCCTTACTGCAAGTTGACAACTCCATTTATATGTCACTTGCTAACATATACCTGTATATTTCTTATTGTCGGCAGTTCTGTGGATAGTGTGTGATTAGTACTTACTAGTTAGATGGATAGCTTCTGTCTGCAGTTGTTGATGTTTGCCTTGATGATAACTTGTGTGATTTTAGGCATAACTAACAAAACCAAGCATTTTTGAGAAGTTAGGGTGGCCAAAGAAAGCCTTTATCTCGGAACCACTCCTTGATATCATCTGTGAGGTGACTATATTGTTAATTGGACTACCTCTTCCTTCTCTCCACCCAGCACACATACACAGCTAGAAAGTTGTAACGAAAATGTCAATTTAACTTCATCAATTCAATACTTGTGACAACAGCTTGGGTATCAACAGTGAGGCTTGGCCTATTCCGATAAGGAAGACAGTTTTGCTTAAATTGTCAAAGTTCTTCTGGGTTCATGGCAATAGCATGATAAATAGGTCCAAGGACAACAACACTTGTGCTTATTTAATTAGTTTAATTCGTAGTCAGTGCTCAGTATGCCTATATGCTGCTATTGCTTTCTGTTCATCAGTATTCATTACTATCCCAATCCTGTTATCATTTTCCATTTATTTCCTTCTGTCAATGTTGATTTCACACTGTCCGTTGCAGGTTCTAGTCAACTATGCTAGGTCATCAAAGGAGGCAGTAGAAGTTTGTAAAGAGGTGAAGAACGCCAACTATATGCATATTTATGAAAATTGTGCTTATATATATATATATTTAGTGGTGGTGATATGCAGCTATTTTTTATGTTTCCTTTTTTCTTTACATCTTAATATGCTTCCCTGCTTCCATTCCCTTTTGGGCTGGAAGAATGGTAGAAACTATATTCAAATATGATGCATGTGCTACTGGGTGAACAGCTAGCTATATGTCTTTTATAGGTTAAGAACAGGTTCAGGATTTGCTGGCGAGTTAATGTGCTTACTTTAGTGTGTAAACTGCAAAGGTTTCAAGGAAGAACAAGAGTCTTTCTTGCCCCCTGCCACCAAAAAACCAGCCAGCCATCCACTTGTCTCATCAACCAACCTGCTTGGAAAAGTTGGATCTCCTTTCTATGAGACTTGTCTGGGATAACCCTACTTATTAGAAGCGAATAACATAATTGAAGACTCATGGAACAATTTGATTAGCTTTGACGATAATGTGATTGCACATACTAGTGACTTCTGCTGGTAGAGCATATATAATAATTATGGTGTTGTGTCATATTGTTGAAATTGAAAATGATAGGTGATAACCTATTATATGTGCCTGCAGATTGAGGCATGCGGTGGTCAAGCTCTGACTTTTGGAGGAGATGTCTCCAAAGAAGCAGATGTGGAAGCGATGATTAAAACCGTGAGTCAATCTTCATGTGCTGATTATTTAGTTAACATAGTATGCTGCTAATTTTAGTATTCTTCATGATTGTCGCATCTACAGGCAGTCGATGCATGGGGAACTGTTGACATCCTAATAAACAATGCAGGTTATTGAAAAATCCACCCCTGTTTCGTTATGTATGCATTTGGAAAATATAACCTACTATCAAATATGGAATGGTTTCAGGTATTACTAGGGATGGGTTGTTGATGCGAATGAAGACACCTCAATGGCAGGAGGTTATTGATCTGAATCTCACGGGTGTATACCTGTGTATACAGGTATTGTCTTCACAACTCTAACTGTCCACAGATATGGTTTCTTGTCTTCTTTTATTTGGATCTAAGATCTTGTACTCTTTGCAGGCAGCAGCAAAAATAATGATGAAGAAGAGAAAGGTATTCTCATGTCACAATTTTTGGCTGTATTTGTTTTCTGTACTTGCTCTGCCAGTCATAGGCTAAGGCGCTGCCCAAGAATATGGTCTGGAATTTAATGATGAATTTGATGTGTTTCAACTTGCTTCAATACTCTGGTTATTCAGTTCAGGAATTAATATCAAAGTTATAGATAAAATTTGTTTGAATTGCCATCAATTTTATGGTAATGGTTTAGCATGATATCTATAAGTAAGAATACCTTATTTGGGGAACCTTGGCATGTTGTCAATGTTACCTAGATCGTGGGTCGATTTAGTACATGGTGCGGGTATGTGGTACAACACTTTCTTAAGTATCTGGTGCGATGAGAGTAGGCTTAACTGATACACAATTATTCATTTAGAATCGTTATGTAGATCGTTTTCACTACTATATGAAATTATGTATAATAATACATTCATAAACACATAGTCAATTACTATTTATTTTACATTTGTGCTCAATTTCCTATTATATATGCACATAGTTAATTAATATTTATTTTACTTTTGTGATACATGTTCCAAACAAATCAATTTGGAGTTAGTATAACAATTTTGGGTCGGACATTTAGACGATCTGGATCGCGAACCAACCCCATTTAGGATCGTTGTACCCAGATCGTGGGTCGTCAAGAGTTTAGCAATTTGTGATAACTATGTGTTGTCCATCCCTCATGAAATTGCACACGGAGAAAAAATATAAAATGAATGTTGTAATCAGCTTTGAGAAAGTATATTTTGAATTTTTGATTTAACTGGGCACCGTTATTTTACTTTATTTTTTTGTTGTTTTGGTCTAAAGTCTCTGACATCAGTTAATTACTGCTTTTACAGGGAAGGATAATCAATATAGCATCAGTTGTTGGCCTTGTTGGCAATGTTGGGCAAGCCAATTACAGTGCTGCAAAAGCAGGTGTAATTGGCCTGACGAAAACTGTGGCCAAGGAATATTCAAGCAGGAATATTAATGTGAGTTTCCCAGAGTTATGTACATGAGTTTTAGTGCTCAGACACATGCCATGATGCAGCTCAGACTCATACATGGAAATAAAGTTTAATCAAGACTTTACATCCTCAGGTCAATGCTGTAGCCCCAGGGTTCATTGCATCTGATATGACTGCTAAGCTTGGAGAAGACATTGAGAAAAAGATTTTGGAGACCATCCCCTTGGGTGAGATATTTATCCATGGGAAAACTATTTTCTCTCTCTCTCTCTCTCTCTGACACACACACACACAAACTCTCTGTCCCCCATTATGCAATTGCATAATTTTTTTTTTGCATTCAGCTCGATATATGTTCTGTTTAATCTCAGGGCGTATGTATTTATCTTGCTAGCACAAACCACATCTTATGGCATGTTGCAAGGCAACCATTATAGATGACTTCCCCTTTTGTTTCCCTCATTGGTTTTATGAACTTGTTTCACTGTGACTAATTTCGTTTTCTCTAGTTATCAAGTCTCTCTCTCTCTCTCTCACACACACACACACACATATATGCTAGAATCGCTGGTTAATCTTGCTGCAATTCTTATCTTTAAGATGTCCATGACATTGCACCTCATTCAAGCCATTGCATTTCTGCTGATATCTCAAATGTTTGTATCAATCATAGTTTGGAATCCATATTTTTACTGTTCAACCAATGTCGATATTATGCAGTGATCAGATAACTCTAATTGATGAGCAGAAATTTCAGTGACTAATAGGTTTGCATAACATTGAAGAAGATATTTGCGCCTTTTTTTTCTGATCCTTATGATTGAAATTCTAAAAATCCAATTTTGAAAAAAAATCTAAAAGCATATCAGGCAATGACAATGATTGGAAAATTGTTACTGGTTAATACAGGAAGGTATGGTCAACCAGAAGAAGTTGCTGGACTCGTCAAATTTTTGGCCCTTAACCCTGCAGCCAGTTACATCACTGGACAGGTTTGTAAATACTAGAATTTCATATTGAATTTATTTTGTCACAATCTGCAATTTATATTTTAGTAGGCGTAGCAACCAAGGAACTCGATATGTTTGTGCTTACAGCTCTGTATGACAATGCAAAGCTTCTGTTGATGCCCCGTTGCCTTCTCTTTTGTTATCGATAGCTATTTTATGTTGCTATGATATTTGCAGGTTTTGACCATTGATGGAGGAATGGTGATGTAAGAAGCCCTGCAATCTATCCAAACTAGTACTTCAGACGAGTGTTGGGCGGATTTATTCCAACTGTCTTTTGGTGTAAGCTTTCTTATGCAATTGTTGCCAATGACAGCTATGAAATAAGCTAATAGTGAGCCAAGTTTTGATGTAACTTTTAGTGAACGTGTGTTTTTTTGGATAAGTAAACTTTTAGTCAAGATGTTGATGGAACCAAACAAGAGGTGTACAACAATTCCATTTGAAGCTTCTGTTGACATTTCCAAGAAATACTTTTGGAAGAAAAAAAGACTCATCCTAATTTTTAGCATGATACGGTATTTGGACCTTATTTTTACTGTGGATCTCATTCAATATTGTGACCCCCTCCTAATCCAATAGCATCGGTTGGATTAGGTCCACAAATTGTATCATTAAATTGAGTTAAAATAGCATCCCTCCCATGAATCTGCTGCATGAGATGATATTCTTTCCATTGCTTCTCTTTGAAGCTATTCCGTCGAACTTCATCAATCAAATCTGGGTCAAGGATCTTCCAGACACAATTCATGGTTTGGAAAGGAATCGATTGTGAAAGTCATTAGGTTCATTGGTCCAATATGCAGTTGTGATCGGGGTAAAGGTCCAGTTTATTCTTTTTTTTTTTGTGCAAAAGCTTTTGGTTCTCTTGCTATGAAGTGCATGTGCTTAATTTACGGTGAATTATATAGAAAAAATTGTCTGGCAGTAACAAGACCCTTGTCGGTAATGTGTGTTTTTGGCCCACCAGTGTGAAGTTATGATTTCTACTAAATAATGGGAACTCCTCCATCAATGAGAGAGAGACTGTCATGGTATTTTGGCCATAGGAAGTAGATTGGAAGGTCCAAGTTAAAATATTAGATCACTTGGATTGTAAGTGAACTATATCTTTAATATAATTCGGATGTGTCTTGCTATATTCATGTCAGTTATATATGGTCTGATTCTGCCATAAACCTCACATGTTCTTTCAACTGGTGGTTTCTCTTCAAATTAAAGGGAACTAAAGGAATACACCATGTTATTGAAACACTATACTAGTGGTTTAGTTGAGGAATAGCATCCTATCACAATTAGTACAAATCTCTTTAATAATATGAATGCAATCACCTAGGGCTAGGAGGAATGGTAAATAAAGATTATGTTGGTCTGGATGGTAGATCATCATCAAACACACAAAACTAAAAGATTAAATGGTAATATTTTATTTGCATAATAAAGGAAAATACTACCACATTCCTCATCCTTCTTCTCTCAAGACAGACAGGACTGATGACTACAATCACCGGAACAAAATCTGCAACAACTAGTAAGAAAAGGTTTCTATTAATTTACTTTTTGTCTTTGCAAGGAAGAAGCAACTCCAACAACTTGACTTGAAAACCAAAACAAAATCCAACCAGATTCATCAGAGGCTCGAAGCATAAACGCACTCTTGTTTATTCCCAACTACAAGTTCGAAGGCCAAAAAAACTAAACTCTAGGCCCCAATCAAAAAATAAAATAAAACAGAGCTTTGAAATCATCATTGGAAGCCTCATGCAACAGAAGCCATGTGGACAATCAAGTCGATCACACGGGAGCTGCGACAGCAAAAAATGGCGTGTAAGGCAACAATAGAGTAGTGAAGATATAGGATGCTACGATCAAATAAATGATTCACCAGAACCAAGCAAATCAAAAGTGACAATGATACACAAAAAGAGGTCATATTACCTGTAGCCCCATTCATTGTCATACCACGAGACCAGTTTCACAAAGTTTCCACTCAGAGCAATCCCGGCCTTAGCATCAAAGATGCTTGACCTGCATTAAGTGAACCACACGCACACACATTAAAACCATTGATTTTGTTTCCCCGCATGGGATTGTTAGGTGATCCATCAGAAAAAACAGGGTCACATGTAGCAATCTTCACCTGTTATCACCCACAAAGTCTGAGGAGACCACATCATCCTCGGTGTAACCTAAGATACCCTTGAGTTTACCCTCTGATTCCTCCCTGTGAACAACCAAGTCAGTGAATAAAAATCAGAAGATAAACAAGGGAAAAACTACACAACTCATCAAAGGGGGGAACTCAAAGAAATAGCGTTGTATGGTATGTCAATTGTCTTCATACCAAAGACTTAAAAAAACCATTAAGCATCTGATTTAGTTATAAGACTTTAATAGCACATTGTGACACAATTGTCCCTTAGAAATCAGAAAATATTCAAGAAACTTACTTGATAGCAGCTTTGATCTGCTCGTACGTAGCTGTTTTCTCAAGCCTTACAGTTAGGTCCACAACTGAAACATCCACAGTAGGAACTCGGAACGCCATACCAGTCAATTTACCATTCAGGGATGGCAGCACTTTACCAACAGCCTATTTTAAAAAAATAAGTTAATTCAAAATATCAGCTCAAAGATATGGCTCTCTGGTCCCAAAAAATTCATTACTGTAAAATACAGATGATGATAGACAAAATCCAGCAAGCGTGTAATACTGATCAAATACACTTTGCAATGCAGCACAGTTCTAACAAAAATATCAAACAATTAATCCAAAATGATGAGAATCTCATTCCATAATCGGCTATATACCTTGGCAGCACCAGTGCTGCTGGGAATGATGTTGAATGAAGCAGCTCTTCCACCTCTCCAGTCCTTCATTGATGGACCATCAACAGTCTTCTGAGTGGCTGGACCACGTATTGTTATTTGGCAATTAGAACCATCTTCAAATTCATTTGGATAAACCATAAAACTAACACTGCAGACAATCACTCACCAGTAATGGAATGGACAGTGGTCATGAGACCCTCAACAATGCCAAATTTATCATTAATAACCTGCAAGAGTTCACGGTGGAAAGCATAAGGATACAGCAAACAGGCAAGTGAACCAAGAGTTGTCAGAAGTATAATGGTTCTCAGAAAACCTTGGCCAGGGGAGCAAGACAGTTGGTAGTGCAGCTAGCATTGGAGACAATGTCAAGCTCAGGCTTGTATTCTTTCTCATTGACTCCCACAACAAACATGGGAGCATCCTTGCTAGGGGCAGAAATGACAACTTTCTTTGCACCACCCTAATCACACCAAACAATCCAAGTCAACAACACATCTACTACAAACAGATGCAAAAAACTTCAAAACTCAATGATTCAACAAATCAACAAAATTTCTTAAGCAAAAAGGCAAACAACGCCTCCAATTTATTCATAACTATAATACGACGAAAAAGATGATCCAGTGGAAAAATCAACCATTATCACAAAACAAAAATTTACGGCAGTGAAAAAATGCCACTCAATGTAATATATCAAAGTATAAGCAAACCAAATCAAATAAGGTCAATCACCACTATATCTAGCAAACAAAATCAAATCAGGGTACCCCTAAAATTAAACCACATCAAAATCATCTGTGAAATATAAGACAAACTCAAACGAACATAAAACCCAGAAAAGAAAATCAACCAAGACAACACATGTAACCAAATCACATCAAATTCCATCAATACCCCACTAAAATGAATTTTGAGCAAATACCACCAAATCTGGCTTAAATCAGCCCACAGTACACAAACATCACAAACTGGAATAGAAACAAAATCTAAATATAAGAACCGAGATCCAAGCAAACCTTCAAATGGGCAGCAGCCTTGTCCTTGTCTGTGAAGACTCCAGTAGACTCCACAACAAATTCAGCACCGGTTTCACCCCATGGGATCTCCTCTGGGTTCCTACATAATCAAACATTTTAGTTCAAATTCTCCCAATTCATATCTAGTGAAAAACAAGTTGTATCATGAAATTGTACCTGATGCCAAAGACTGTGACCGATTTCTCACCAAAAAGAAGGGTCTTCTCGTCTTTGACCTTAAGCTCATGATGCTTCCACTGGCCATGAACAGTGTCATACTTGAACATATATGTCTGCACAAATAGAAATAACAAAATTCAAAAGGAATCAATACAACCAATATAAAGCTTAAAAATAAGGAGAAAAATAGTTCTACAAGGAAAATGCAGTACCATGTAGTCAGTGGTGATGAAGGGATCGTTAATAGCAACAAGCTCAACATCGTCTCTCTGCAGAGCAACTCTAGCAACCAAACGACCGATCCTTCCAAACCCTGATAGATTTCAGCACAAAACCCATCAAACAATCAATAATCATAAACCCATTTTCAAGAAAACAAAATCTAAAAAAAAACATAGACAAAACCAAGTACCGTTGATTCCGATCTTTATCTTCTTATCAGAACCCATGAGAGAGAAAATATGACTAAAAGGCAGAATGTAGTGTTTTAGAGAGAGAAATGAGAGTAGTGCGGAGAAAGGTGGTGATTAGGGCTGCATTTAAAGAGGGTTTAGTGGCGGAGTAATCGAAACCGGTGGGTGTGATTGGTCACGTTTATGGTTTTTCTTTTTTCTCTCTGTCTTGCAGAAAAAGAAAGAGTCTTGGAGCCGGCCAACAAAGAGAAAGGTAAATATTATTTTACTTTGTTTCCTATTCTATTAATTACGCTATCTTACTCTATAATATTTTAAATTCGATTTTGAAATGATATAATCGACAATAAAAGTTTTAATGGATAATCTCAATAGATAACTCTTTGGGATCAGATCAAGATGAGATTGGTCGAGGTACATGTAAGTTAATCCGAAACATTTTTGACGGTTGAACAAAAAAAAAAATTATAATTGATAGTGAAAAATATCACATGATATTTTACTAAATACATTTCTAGTTATTAAAGTGTTCAGGGATGTCACTTTTTTTTCAATTTTATTATTATATATTCTTAAAGTGCAAGCGATATTTTTGGTGAGACGCAGGTCTTATTTTTGTGTGATGAATCTAATATTTTTTATAAATAATTTTAAGAATTATTAAAATTTGGTTGAAAATTTCAAGAATATTATTGACAAAATTGATAATTAATGGATTAAAAGAATATTTTGTTATCAAACAAAAATGTTTAATGCAAAATAAAATTTTAATAGCTAAAAATGACATAGTTGAAAGAATAGAGACCTAAATGATATAAAACACATAATCTGAGGGCTCTTACTATAATTTATGTCTTTCCAAAATTTACCCAGAGACTCAAAAAGTCAAAAAAGAAAAAAGAAGAAGAGTAATTATGTTTAATTACGGTTACTTTAAAAATGAGGAAGGAATATGAAGAGGTGCTGTGGAATATTCCAGGTGGATCTCAGTGCCTTAATGGCTCGACCCGGTGGGCTTCAGGCAGTCTTAAAATGGAAATCGGGCCCAGACCAAGAAATATTTTTTATTTGTTTTTCACGGACTCCAACTAATTTTTTCTTGAAATTATATTATTTAAAGGCAATTGCTAAATGAATGTAATATACAGGTATCGATTCAATTAGAATTTCAAAAAAAAAAGTTTATTGTAAAAAAAACCCCTTTTTGAAAGATACATGTCATATGAATCATTTTTTTTTTTTAATAGTGTGACTCCAACTATCAAACTTTTTTACTAAGTTATATTATTTGACCCGACATTATATCACAAATTAGGTCTAATTATTAAATTTAAATACCATTTTTTTTTCCTAATAATACCATGCTGTTGTCAACTTGAAGAGATGTTTGACTTCTCTGCTTCCACATAGCGTGGCGTGGCCTACACTGTCATATTTTATAATTTATTATTATTATTATTGTTATTAATATTAGTTTCTGTGCGTTGGGTGATCTAATCGCGCGTGCCAATTTGATTCTCCGGCAGCCGTGACACTTGACGTCAGTCTGCGATACATTTCACGCTCTTGTCTTCCACCCACGCCACCACTCGTTCATCCAGAAATTGTTATGTCAAAAAATATAAAAATAATAAATTAAATTAAAAATAATAAAAGAAGATAAGATTACATGTGTCAAATTTTATTCATTTGAAATTAAAAAAAAAATCATCCTTAATTATATAAAAAGACAAAAGTCAAAATGCCATCTTCCATACCATAATCGGAGACTTTCACACTAGAATTTTGAATTTTCATGAGCCTATGAATTTCATGACATGGAGTTAAACTTAAGCCCAATACATTCATATTTGAGAATTGTACTAGTCTGTCTGAATTTTGTGGTAATATTCATGCACTAAATGAGATAACGAATTTGGATAAATGGTTCGCCTAAATCTTAATTATAATATCCTCATCATAAAACTATGTTTAAGTTGAATTTTCATTCATCCAACTTTATTATGTTAAAATTATCAGGATAAATACCAATTCTTGAGCCCGGGTGATGTAGGAAAACGAGTAGAATAAGGGGATTTAATGAATGAAAAGGGATAAAGAGATCAGATCGTTGATTTGCACATAAATATTGGTTTATAATTTTATTTTACGTCTGTTGATTCAAAAAAGATTTCAATAAGTCTATTGATTCCTACGGAATATTAGAAGAATTAGAAATAAAAGAGACAACTCTCTCAATTGTATTAATCAATCATAAACTGTTTAACCCTAAAGTTTACAAGAGTAAAAATAGTGCTCAAACCTTAAAACTAATTATACTACTAATCACCTAGATTAAGCCAAAATTGATAGCGATCAATTATGACTTTACACGGTGAAACTATTCAATTACAAAATATTAATAAAAAAGATAAAAAGCGCCATTTTTCAGACCTAAATGAAGGAATTTGTCAAAAATCCACTTTGGGTCATCAAATCCCTTGGTAGGGTGCGATGAGTTCATTGCCCTGTCATTGCTAACTAGACATAGGTGTTTGAAAATTCTTTTGTGTGGAAGTGCCTCTAAAAAGGTCAATCATTTGACTAGGTCAAACCACTCCAATATCGATCTCATCAATTCAAGTATTGTGTTGCTATGTAATTTGCATCACCGGACATGACATTTGTTCACTGCACCGTTCTCTTCCCTCCCATATATTTTTGTTCTTCTGAGTTTATTTTCCGACCTAATCACCATCCTAATCGTAGTTAGGATTCAAAATGTTGCTAATTCAACTTTATCTATAAGGCTACATTGTCTGTTAGGATTTTACAATTTCCCATCCCATCCCCATCACTGCTGCCGAAAAGACTTGAACCAATTGTCTTCTCCACAAGAAAATGCCAATTCAATTGCACACCTTATTAGACTAATCAATCTGGGTACTCCCGTATTCAAGTTGGTGAGTAACAACCCCCAGAAATTTAGGAACATTGGATGGAACTAAGCCTTGAAAATTCCCTTATTTTGAGTCCCACCACAGAACATGCTGGTTGGCCAGAAAATTGTCCTTATTTTGGTACACAAATCTTTCCAACATTTTTGGGATTGTAGGAATGTATAAATATATCAGCTAGAGATGGTCAACATGTGGTGCTTCTCCTTGAAAATTCTTTGTGGGAAGCTACCGCAGGGTTGTGTTCTTCTTTCTCGTTCCTTGCAGCTCCAAACATGGCTTCTTCCACCTTCATGAAGAGATGGTTGAGGCCTGAGGTACAACTACAACTCTTCAAGCACCCACATTCATATTATATACATATTAGTCAGAATTTGAAGTGTTGTTACAATTTCGAGCTAAGGTCTGCCATAGAGCTAGGTTGAAACTGGGGACCATAGCCCCCGGTCTAGAAACTTGGGCCTTAAATTATGCATATATTCAGTTGCTATGTTGCATTTAACTCTTTTGTTGTGTAATCTTCTGATTCCATTAGTGCTTGTAGTCTATTACATGGAATCAATCATGAATGATTATCTACATCCTCATCAACAATAATATTACACAAACATAAACTTGATATCGATAACTGTCTGTTGGAATTCTTTCATTTCGTATGAGAATTCTCCTTAAAAATTCTGTTTCCAAAGCACTTTTTTTTTTTTCCAGGGATAGAACTTACCATGGATTGAATTCTCACTAAGCAATATAAACCTCCCCATGCCATGACATGTTCTAGTGTTATCAAATAACCCGCACATTTTCCTCCTCCTGTTCTGGACTTCTGTGTTAGGATTTTGAAAATAATTATTAATTCCCTAACATGTGTTAGAGGGGGAAAGTAGGCTTTCTTTTTCACATTTTTTAAACTCCTCTCCCAAAGAAAAAGACTAAAACAGACCCTTAGTCTCTTTCCCCTTTCTTTTTATGCTATGCAGAATCTTAAATTGCTCATCATTTTGAAAATCAAAAAGATTATGCTGTCTCATGGACACCTAGGACAGATCCTGCAATTGAACTACCGATCGAAAGAAAATAAATTGCAAGATGAACTGAAAAATGCTGAAGAAGTGAATATAACCATGTTTACAACAAAGACAGCTATCAAAATCTGGCCAGTGTTTGTCCTCCTATGAAATTGCATTCAAGAAAAAACAAGGACATCCTTTGTGAATGACTACAGTATTAGGCCAATTCCATGTTTGGATTTGAATGTGCATTACTTTTGCAAGACATTACATTGTTTGAGAAACTATTCTGTGATGTTAAGTGCTAGCACATGTATGTTTGGGCTTACAATGTCAATTCACTGCTTTCATTCTCACATTCTACCTGGTAGCTACCCCTTTGATGTGTGCTCATTCTCCAGTTCTATATATTTTGAAGAGTCTTGTTTCCTCTTATTTTATCCGGGTTTTCGGTTTTCCAACACCATAGGAGCCCTTGAGTACTTGAAAAATGTTTCCTAACCATGTTTTTTTTTTCTTTTTCCTCTTGAAAGGCGTACCCAATCTTTGCAGCAGTTGGTACAGTGGTTGGCATTTGCAGCATGCAACTCATAAGGAATATCACTACCAATCCTGAAGTGAGGTATATGTTTTTTTTCTTTTTTTAAAAACAGTATCATTTCAGCCATGGAATAGGGGTGTTTTAAAGATCAAACTGGAACCAAACATTCAGTTTCGAGGCACAAGGCCATCAGTGGATTTAAACTCAATGACAAGCGATTGTGACACAGAATTTTTATGTTTCTATGCTGTAAATTGTAAAAGAAGAAATAAAAACTGCAGTGTTTAAATCCACATGTGTTTGTGTTATGTCAGGAATTCTGTTGGACTTGAGTAATTTGTTCATTGTTTCATTGGGGTAGACAGAAATTAAAATTGATCAAAAATGTATTGACAGGCCTACTTTGGAAATTGATTTCAGGGTTAAAAAGGAGAACAGAGCTGCAGGAGTGCTAGACAACTTTGCAGAGGGTGAGCGCTATTCACAACATAGCCTAA
Organism: Ilex aquifolium; assembly: GCA_951799425.1. Taxonomy (NCBI): domain Eukaryota; kingdom Viridiplantae; phylum Streptophyta; class Magnoliopsida; order Aquifoliales; family Aquifoliaceae; genus Ilex; species Ilex aquifolium. The sequence continues at coordinate 28,904,255 of OX637407.1, read as the reverse complement.
GAAAATTCGTTCGTGGCAGGCGCCCTGAGATTATGCCAAACGTCAACGGTTTCTTCTCAAATCCAAAATGAAGCTAATGTTGAGATTTTCTACCTTGCTTGGAGTTTGATCCTCCAAATAGCTTTTGGCCATTGATTCTGTTGGAATTTAGGAAGTAGTGAATCACCCTGTTATGTTTTTCTTGGATTGTTAAGTTGTTGATGCTTGTTTTCATCCCATTACAGAAATAAAGTTTATATCTGCAAGTTGGTCCTGAGATTTGTGTTTGTTGCTTATAACTGGTGCTTTTGCACTGACATGATCTGGTGATTAATGACGGAACATTCAGATATTTCAATGAATTGCTACTCTTATTGAATCGTATAGCACTCTGTATATTAATACTAAAGTGGGGAAACCGATGTATGCATCACTGAAAGTATTTTGTTAATATTAATAGTGACAACAGGATGAGGGAATGAGAACGTGGAACATCAACTAAAGGTGGGTGGGTTCGCCTTCAACACCTTTGAGCTGTTTGGTCCAGGCCTGAACTTTCAAGAGTTTGGATAAAAAGGGAAAGAGAGAATACAAAGACTGAGGCCACATATAGAAAGCACAAAATCGTCACTAATGGAGCTTCCAGATAAAAGAAAGGCAAGTGTGGATTCAAAATGCTTGAAGTTTTTCCGGAATGTAAAGTTTGAAATTAGTCATCTACTAATGCAGCAGATATGACCATTTTAATACATTTTATGTCCAGCTTTGAAAGGAGAATTTTTTTTTTTTAATTCCAGCTTCAGGTTGAGCCAAATATGTTAATGTCATCCAATTGATTTTCTCACATTTGGGAGAAAGAAGGTTCTAAAAGATCTCCCTGCTAACGAGAATTCTAAATTTTGCTAAAGGCACTCATATAAGGTTGTGAGAATGTGAACTGCTCAACTAACTAAAGCTTATAGCTCAAAGTTGGAACCATTTCTTACATGGAACCTGAGGATCCAAGGATGGATACCCTTTGTCGACGGCTCCATGGATAGATTACATTTTTTAGACTGCTTTGTAGAAAGCAGAAGAGGTTATTGAATTACCTTCTTCCTCTCTCTCATCTGAAAATTCACCTTTTTTTTTATCAAATTACTTGGAGATGTTCATTTAGTTAATCCACAATATAACTGAGTGTAATTAGCATGAGATTTCAAAATCTTAACTTCATTTACATTGTATATAGATGTTCATCATACCCAATTACACATGCTGCACATTGAAATCATGCAAACCAGATGAAAGTACATGTCGTCAGGAAAGTATATCTTGACTCTTGAGAATGTCCAAGTCATTATAGTCTAAAGTTTTAGCATCATTGAGGAAGCTATTCTCAAATTTAACTGTAAAAACCACTGAAAGCACACTTGGCAGTGAAAATCCATATGCGCAATTAATCATTTTCGCAACAATGGCAAAATATATTGATGGTTCCTGTCTGAAACTATTGTATCATGATTATAGACAACCTAAACTAGTTGGGAAAACTCTTTGCATGTAATTTTCGCAGCAAGAGTGTTACATATATTCTTTCCGAGGTATATCACTTCAGCATTTTGAGATTCTGAAAGGCGGGATATGTAGTCTTGAAGTAGAACGTTTATATTCTTCTGGTTACTGTTAGGTTTGCTTCATGGGCTCTTGCAGTTTTCATCACTGCTATTGTTGTCATTCGAGTTGTTGCTGCTCAGTGCTTCATTTTTAACAATGAGTCAGAACCTTGTGGATGCTACAATTTCAGATTGAGACACTGAAATATTTTTCGTATATCTTGAATCTTTGACACATGATTGAGCTTCAAGTCAATCTCCACACTGGCTTCAAGTTAGATCTCAATGAAGATTACTATCAGATGATCTCTTCAAGAATTCCCTTACCAACTTTGAAAATTTGGAAGAATTATCCCTCAGCAACCGATCTGGGGAGTCATACTCAACAACCCTGCCTGTATTAATCAAGATGAAACCGGTGAGCTACTTGATCTATCTCACACTAACATCACATCAAATTGTTAATTTTTGTAGTTCCTATTTAACTTGTATCATCCTCTTCCAAAACACGTAATGCATAGAGTTATCAATGTAGATGTATCTGGAAAAAATGAGAATGTGCTTTACTGGCAGTTAAATGCATGTTCTCACTAAGAATCCTAAGATTTTCCTATATGCAAGAGAATTTATGTTGCTGTTGGGTTTGTCATCCTTACCTTCATCTAGAACTAGAACCAAGTCATTGTCAATAACGGTTGGTATCCGATGGGCCACTGTTATGACTGTGCATCTGCTTGTTTGTTCTCTTATTGTCTTCTGAATCACGTTGTCTGTCGCTGTATCCACCGAGGCTGTAGCCTCATCCAATACTAATATTCTCCTCCTTTGTAGCAGAACTCTGGCCAGGCATACCAGCTGCCTTTGTCCCAAACTCCAGTTTTCTCCATCTTCTGCAACTGCACCAATGTCCAAATACCAGATCAGACACCCTCATCAATTTATACAACAGATTTTCTATATCTTATTTGGATTTGGGATCCCCATGAGGGAGGGGGGGAGGGGTGTGTGAAGGGGGAGGTCCTGCTCCACCACCATCATGTTTTTGTACCTGGTGCATCAAGAAGTCTTGAATCCTGCCCTACTATCTCTGCAAGATGACATTTGTTCAAAACCTGGCACATCAATTTAGTGCAGTTAAAATCAAAGTACATAAGGTCATGTAAGAAAAAGGATAAACTTTTTTAATCGCTACCTCCAAGATTTCATGATCTGAGCACTGTTGTAGAGGATCAAGATTGGTCCTCACGGTTCCTTGAAATAAAGTTGGGTCTTGGGGGATTATACTCAACCTAGACCTCAAATCCTGCAATCCCATATTTGAAATATCTACTCCATCAATCAGAATCCGCCCTTCTGAGGGCTCCACCACCCTAAAGAGAGCTTGGATCAGAGTGGACTTTCCACTTCCAGTTCTGCCCACAACACCAATTTTCTTTTCCCCCGGGAAGGTGCAAGTGATTCCTTTCAGCACCCTTGGGAGAGCAGGACTATATTGGACATGGAGATCTTCAAGCTCGATTTTTCCATTGGTTGGCCAATCAGGCTCCGGTCTAAAATTTTCAATTACGAGTGGAGCTTCACTTGGTATGTTTGTGAACTGAAGAATTCTTTCTACTGAGATCATTTTGTTCTCTACATTGCAAAGGTTCCATATAACCCAAGCCTGGAGAACATTTAGGTTCAAACCATACGTAGCTGCCAGTCCTGCCAAGCCTGTTATCAGATCAATTAGTTTATTACGTTAGATTCAGTATTCCCAAAACCCAGCAAGCTCAAAATCAACCTCAGAATTGTAATATAATTTACTAATAATTGTAAAGACAGCAGACCGTTTGCAGTCGTTTATCTGAATTATATCGGTAAAAAAAAAAAGTGGACCAGGATGGAGGTGAATGGTATGTCATACGTGTGTGATTTTAAAGTTCCTAAAATTTCCTAACTTCATTGGCCCTTTATTTCTAGTGTGCTTTAACTGCTGCTGTCTGCTTCTTTTAGAAATGGCTTTCACCTGTAACATTAATGATGAACTTGCATTTAAATGCATAGCTAGGATGCACCTTAAATACAAGTTTAGTTGTAAATACACAATCCTAAAACTTTATGTGAAACTCACTCCAAAATTGTCTACTCTTTATCACTACAAAGGTGACCTCTATTCTTCTTAACTTAGTGGATGGACAAAAACAAAGGGGAGAGAAGGAGCTTACTGGGGTCAATGGCTGATTTTGGAAGGTTCACCAAGATGATAAGAAGAAGGAAGAAGACAAGGTTGAAGAGAAAGTTGATTCGAAGGCATAGCCATTCCATTGCTGCAGAGTTGTGGAAGGAGACACAAGAATAAACATCAATAAGGCTTAAAATATTCTTCAAGAAGCGACCTTCCTCATTGAAGCATCGAAGTATTGCTGCCCCACTGATGGACTCTGAAAAATGATGAAGGATTGGAGCTTTTCGTATCCCAATCATCCTGGCTAGTTCTCTAGCAGTGGTGATGTAATAATCCTGCAATAAGATTTGATGTTTCAGCACCTAAGGATAAAGATACTAACAAAACGTATCGGTGCGCATGCCATGTCTACACACTCAATTGTAAAGCTTCAGGTTTGATTTTAAGCATTATAATATCCATTGATTAGATCGTTCAAAATTGCATACATGATTTTGTTGAAGTGTGTTATGCTGCATAAATTTCTTCAGCTTATTGAATTACTCTAAAGAGAAAATCTTTAAGACAGGATTAGAAATTTAAGATAGTGAGTATTCTTGCCTGATACAGTATGGAGATGGCCAGAATAACCAGGAAGAGAAAAAAGACCTGCCAGGCAGTGTGGGACATAAGGAGAATGATACTCAATAGCTGAATAAGGGCAAATACTAATCCAGCTAATCTGTAGGGAATGTCTGTGTCCACTATGCTTTGATCTGTGGAAGACTGATGAAAAATAAACAAAGTGAGAGTAAATTCAACCTGAAATTAAATTACTAAGAAAACGAAGTAACTGAAAATTGGATATGAAAAACAAAACTAACGCGGTTGAGAATTCGGCTAGAGGGTGTGGAGTCAAAGAATGATAGGGGTGCACGGAAAACTGATGTAATCATGCCAAGGAAGAGACGCTGAGAAGTCTCTATGGCAATGGTTGAGAGCAAAACTGCCCTCCCCAGGATAAACATGGAGCTTCCACCAGACATCAAAGCAAATATCCCAATTAACTGCTCTCTGCTAACCCTGCCTTCTTCTTCTGCTGCCCAAGCAATCCAATAATTGCTTGCCATTTGTAGTCCCTGGAAGAGAACCTGACACAAAAGGATAACTGGAACAAGAGCTCCTTTATATGCAGAAGTGACAAATATTGAGTAGACATGCCATTTCACGCGGCCAGTTTCTTTTTCTTCTTTTAGAGTTTTCTCAATGAGACTGCCACCGTTGCTGATGTGGTGTTCAAAATTATTCTTGGTAGCTTCAGTTTTACTCTGCTGATGGTGTCCGTTTGTTAAGTAGTTGCATTCTGGAGGAGGCTTGACATGGTTTAGATATTTTCTGTGAGCAGCCATTTGTCTAACAAGTTCACCATCAGACTCTGCAATCAAATCTTGATACTTTCCAGATTGAACAATCCTCCCATCTTTCATTACCTAAAGAGTATACATCTAAAAGTAAGGAAGTCTTAAAAACAATGCTCTCTTTTAGGGCCATAGCCAAATTTTTTATCAACTTACCAAAACAAGGTCTGAAGCATCGAGAAATTCCAACTGATGAGTGACATAAACAACAGTTTTCCCATACAAGAGTTGCATCATACATTTCTGCAAAATGATTCATTTTTTAAGAAGATTATGTTAATAATGCAATCAAGAAATGTAAATGGTGCATGATACACAGATTTAAGCGGAATAAAGGATAAGATGTTTCTTGCCTTGAACATATGAGCCCCCGTATGTGCATCAACAGCACTGAAAGGATCATCAAGCAAATAAATATCTGAATCACTATAGATTGCCCTTGCTAGTTGAATCCTCTGTTTTTGTCCTCCACTTAAGTTCATTCCTCTCTCCCCCACAACACTTGAATCTCCCTCAGCCCACATCTCAATGTCACGGTTTAGGGCACATCCTTCTACAACTTCATCATAGAAGGCCTTGTTCATTTCCTTGCCAAACAACACATTTTCTCTGATAGTTCCAGTCTGAATCCAAGCACTTTGTGGGACAAATGCTTTTGATCCATAAACTTTAATTCCACCCCCAGAAATCCTTGGAATCTCACCAAGTATACTGCAAAGTAAGCTTGATTTGCCTGATCCAACTGAGCCACATACAGCTACCCTGTCACCTTTCATTATTCTCAGTTTCTCTGTAAACTTGATTGTGGATAGTTTCGATCTTGAGCCACTGGTCTCCCATGTGTATTCTCCAGTTTCAATTTCAATTGCAACGTCAGATGCTTTTACAGACTGACAGTGAATAATTTTTTCCTGATCTTCCCCTTTGATGAATTCTTGGATCCGATCAAGTGAAACCTTTGTTTGAGCAATCATGGAGATAAGCTCCGGCAGATTATTGATGGGCTCCTGTAAAATTCGAAGAGTTGCTATAGCTGAGAGAACAGTAGCTGATGTTAATGGTGTGCCTAAAACTATGCAAACACCAAAGGTGACCACTGAGACTAAGGTTGGTGACGCCCAAAACAGAAAAGCCACAGCTGAACATGTATAGAGGTATTTCTTTAGCCAACTTCTTTCAGTTTCTCTAAGTTTGAGGAGTTTCTTCAGAAAGGTGGATTCCCATGAATGCAGTTTCAAAACTCTCATGCTCCTCAAGGTCTCTGAGGTGGCTTTGATTCTGCTGTCCTTAGCTTCCATTATCTTGCTGTGAAGCCCTTTTTGCATATTGGCCAGTGGGGTGTTGCTCACCATCACGAAAATAGTGGCCGAAAGAGCAGCAATAGAGGGAGCAAAGCCAAGATTCCTGTACAAAATGATAAAGGCCAAAATTACCTGAATTGGCAGCAACCAAACTCCATGAAGGTACCAACAGAATTCTCCAATCCTCTCAACGTCCACGTTGATGTAATTTATGACTTTACCATTGCTCATACCACCATATTTGATTGTCAAAGACTTCTTGTATATCAATACTATGAGGGCTGCACGGATTCGAGTACCAATACGCTGAGCACCAAAATACCATTGTCTCTGGCACAGTGACTCCACTGTCTTGGCCAAGAAAAAGGTGACTGCAAGAATCACTCCCTGGTGCCAGCTTGAATGATCATGTTTTGCCGATAAGAAATTTACAAAGTTTGTGATTAAAAGGGGGCCAATATAGGAAGCAATTGTGTTGAATCCTGTGACATTGAACAAAAACACGTAAATTTCTGCCAAACAGAGACTAAAAACGTTTTGATATGCCCAAAAGAACATGAATTACCTGCAAAAACTGCATTGATTGCCAGAGGTCTCCAGATAGCTTGTAATATGGCATTGGGCAATGATGAAGTTTCAGCTTTCTGTTTGCGAAGTGATTCTTCTAACGACGAAGCTGCTTCATCAGCTGTTTCTGATTTAGGAATAGAAGGTACATCGCGTATTTCGAGTGTTTTAACACGACCCTTCTTGAAGAGAGGATTAAGCCACTTGAACGTAGCCCGGCTCCAAATTCCAGCACTAGAAAAAGCATCGGCATCTTTGCAACCATCGTTTGCCTTTTTTCGAAGTAATGGTTGTTCAAGTTCTTGCTGTTTCTTGTTAGAATTAATGTGCAGAGCATTGAAACATAGGAGAATGGACAAGGGGAAGGAAGCGAAATCAATAATATTAGCTTCTGGCAGAAAATCTGGCACTTTTATGGATTTTAAACGAGTGAGGAGATAAAGAAAGACCAAGAGTGAATAAAAAATACTGGAAAAGACCCACCAGAGAATAAGCACTGGAGGCCACCTTTTGTGTTCTCTAAGAGTTCTGCTAAGTGAATAGAGTGCAATAAAACATGCTAAAGTCCAGTTCATTGCGGGGAAGACAGCTTCGATAATGATGGTTTTCAGCTTCCAGAATTCATAGAAACAAAACCCCAGATGAAACATGGCTATAATGACATTGGAAATAACAGTTATCTTGGCAAAAACTGTAGATTTTCTCTCACTTGCTCCATGTTTTAACTCCTTATTACCACCCTCCCTCCTCCGCTTCAGAAAATCTACCATAATCCATGTCAGTAACAGCATGAAAAAAGCCACATTGACTAGCTTCAGAGAGAGATCCATTAAACAAGACAGCAACACCTAACACACAGAGAGAGAGAGAGAGAGAGACAAACATACATCAACGTGGTTGCAGTAAAAACAGTAAACACCCAGTTCATATAACAGAATGAAGATTGAAAACCAAGAATTAAATCATAAAAATAAGTAAAAAAGGATGGAGAATTTTATCAGATTGTAGACAGAATTTGTTCAGTTGAAGAATGCAAACCTGTCACAGAATGAAGAAAGCACGTGACCCTTTAAGGTTGGTGAGGACCGTGAGGTGATTAAGAGGAATCTGAGCTTTAGGAACAGAACGGTATGGTCTGTGACTGGAGGTTTTGGATTCATATATTATAGCAGAAAAACAATCACATCACCAGATTCTTTATCAGTCTTAACTCTATCCCTATGCCTATCCCTTTGAGTGATGCATAAAATTATTATTTTATACATATAGAAGAATATAAAGGGACCAGAATATCAAACATTTATGTTTAAAAGTTTATTCCTCCAAGATTCCTCCAGATTTAAAGGCTGTCAATCTTGCAAACTAAAAATGTCTTCATGCATGTCTTCATTTCATCGACAGATAAATGATTTTGTTCCAAATAAGTTTCTTTCTTAGGTGAAAACAAAAGATTATGGTATATATACATATCGATATGTAATAAATTCGAAATAGCTTCTACGAGTTTGGAAGAAAGGATGGACAAATCAAACCTCACCACAGCTTGTAATGGAAGGAATCGCGTACAATGTATTATCTTTTATATACCTATAAGGAATTCTGAAATTGATGGTTTGAAATTTCAAAACTATGCTGACCCGAATTTCAGGGAAGGTAGTAATTGGGAATTGTCATTTTGGATGGAGGATAATTCCCAAATGGATGGGTAATAAGCTTGACCCATGTATTTCAGGTTTGCTATTCTTTTGGGTATATAAAATAATTTATTAATAACCAATTAAATGTCATCTAGATTTGGTCGGATGGCTATGGATGAGGACTTGAGGTTTTGAATGAATGGATTTCTTTTATGGATAGTCTTTATAATGCTTATACCTCAGGAAAGACCAAAATAAGGTGCACCCCCTTACCTGATAAGCATACTCTTCTCAGAAAATCTCATATTTCCAATAATGAAGGCATGGCGATCCCACATGGGGTCCTACGTAGGTTTTTTGTAAGTTCTCGTATGGCTGCACAAATTTTCTTTTACCACCAGTAACTCTTGTTATAACCTAAGTTCGGGATGTACACAATTATTCATAAATCTTGTATGATATGAAATTCAAACGTGAAAACTGTTTTATTTTTATATAAACTATTTTATCGTATATGACAACATAACTTTCGGTCCAATTATGGACTTGAAATGTGGTATCGAAAAGTCATATTTGGTAATAGTATCCCTTCTTTCGTCAACTAATGAGAATGTGAAACGTGCAAAATTCTTTCATTTAATTCATTACTTCAATCATTACTAACTTCAAATGGAATAATCAAAGATTTATAATTATAAATTATTTATCTAATATTATAGCTAGACACTTGAATTCTTGACTTCTATAAGTACAACAATGATCAAGATTAATTTAATTTTAATATATTTTGATCAAATAGTATAAAATTCATTCTAAAATTTATTTTCCTGCTCAAAAACATATTCTCTGCACTAGGGCCTCCCCCAATCATTACGCTGATAAAATCTGGATTTAAGTCCCACTTTAATGAAGATTTCATAATTTATAGGTGTGTAATAATAGACCAAACAAAAAATTTGAATCTATAAAAAATAGGTCCCACAAAAAACTTAGACAATTCTACAATCGTATGCTCCTCAATGTTGAACATGTCAACAAATACATGTCTCAATTTTAGACAACCCTTCTAATCTACACATATCTTTTTCTTCTCTCTTCCAACCTTTCTTATTTTTTATCTGTTCACTTTAATTTTAAATTATATAATTAAAAAAATAAAAAAAATTATTATTTAAACTATAAATATCACATAATTAATACCTAATTTTCAGTATTACAAAACCTCTTCAGACACAATCAAATTATTGCTAGTTTTTCGACAAAGATTTTGTTCTTGGACTTTGGTGTGTATGCAGGCATTGGTACAGCCGTACAGGTCATCATATGGGTCACTCACAGGCGTGTGGCTAACGTAGTGGTGTGGAAAATTTTACTTTCCTTGAAGGTACCATCAACGTGCTCTGTGAACGCAGACGTGTGGAGGGTGAAAGCAATCGCACTGTAGAGTTGTGATTGTCGTGTGTCACTTGTAGCATGTGACACCAGCACAATTAAAGTGCTAAAAGTCAAGCCTCATACCGCGTTGTGCCAGTTCTCCACTTTGGTTGCACTCACTGTGGTCCATCAAAGAATATTATATATATATATATATATCAATGCCTTAAAGTATATAATATAATTGATTCCAGACAAGTGAATAATGTTCTTACCATAAAAACAGAGACGGTAATGGGCCTGTTTGGAACAGAAATTTGAAAAGTAAACTGAAAAAATCAGAATCAAAAAAATTATTAGAACTGTTTGGAGTATTTTTGAAAAATTTGATTTTTTCTTAGAAGCCCTTGGATAATCCTCATTTTTTTAGCTTTTACTTAGTGCTGATAAAATTATTTTTGTCTAAAAAACTGATAGAAAAGTCACCAAATAAACCCGAATCCAAATTTCTTTTCCTCCTAAACAAAAAAAAAAACCTGAGATTTTAATCTAGCTCTGAACAAGCCTAATGTAAGAAAGGCGGATCATCTATTGTGTATAGGTGACAAACCCACTTATATATAATGAATTACACTTGAGTTTATGGTGTTTCATTTACTATTGAATGAAATTGAAAATAAAAATAAAAAATCTGATTTTATAAGGAAGAGATTCTCCATCAAGGGGAAGATGCCACGAAAGAGAAAGTACGTGGGGTGGGGGATCCATGATGTTGGGTGGGGACTCGACTGGGGTAGCGAGGTGGAGTTGGGGGGTTCAACTAGGGTTGGGGTGGGGGATTTTGTTGGAGATAGGGTTGGGGTGGGGGTTACTTTGAGGATGGGGTGGCAGGAGGTGGTGGTTGTCCATGAGAGAATATTAATATACAAGGTATTAATGTTATTTTATAAATGTTGTCAACATGGTAACACTAAATATTAATTTACAATCATATCACTACACGAACTAAAGTGCTACAAGAATATAATGTCTTACTTTTCAACACTAACTCTTTATTATTTTGATTTTGCTTCTCTTCGTTGGCTTCATTCATCAAAATGATAATATTCCTGCAATCCAAGAAGGTACATGTCATCATTTCTTTTTTTACTTCTTTCATCTTTATGTCATTCCTTAGCGTTTTGTCTTTTATCGAGTTTGGATAATAACAAAGTAGACCCTTGTGGGTTGATTTATTTCAAAGTATCATTTCTTCTTCTAATCTTGTACGTTTGACACGGTGGTGCCAAAATGCACTTTTTGGTATTGTACTTTCATTTTTTAGTTAATGAAAACATATCACATATACATTTTTTTTTCTTAATTTAATATTTTATTATTATTTTATAAATCAACAGTTATAAATCATTTAATTCAAAATCAATCGTCTAGTTTTTTATGTTTTGCATAGGTTGGCATGGCTGCTGCTGTATTAATGGAGGAAGGTCATCCTTTGTACAGTGCTTCCGCCCACTCCTACTGACTGCATAATATTTGCCCTTTTTCCATGTGCTCCCACTTCTTTCTGCCCTGTGTCCTCTTTCTTTTCTGGGTAGGTGAGTGGTTCCATCATGCCTGATTAGTTTTTCCTTTCTTTCTTTCTTATTTTTTGTGTGCCTTTTTATCCAATATTTATCTAACATTTCTCACAAACTATATGTGCACGGGATCACTACAAGAACAATGACTTTTACCGGCGTTTAATAAACGCCGCTAAATGTAGATAAACGCCGCAAAATTTTATTATTGACGTTTTGTGTTAACGTCGTCGAAACCTCCGTCGGGAAAATTACCGGCGTATAATTAAACGCCACAAAAACTAAAGTGACGTTTACCAAACGCTAAAACGACGTTTATTTAATCAACGACTTCATTGAATTCTACCGGAGTTATTTTACGGCGTTTATTTAAACGCCAGTAATTATTATTTCTGAGTAACAATTTTCCGGCGTTTAAATAAACGCCGGTAATTTTTTTTTTAAATACAAATTTCATTATAGCTGTAAAATCTCAGCCTGCAACCATCAATCAGTCCAAAGACTTCATTATAGCTGCCCTCCTCCTTCCAAAAATGCAAACAAATCAACACTACCCAAGCCAAAACGCATTAGCCTTTATCATCAACCAAAACAAGCAGATTCAACATAGACCGAAGATACCAAAACATGCAAAGATACCAGTAGCCACCTTACAAAACAACAAAATAAAATTACATGACCATGTCTTCCACTTTCTTTCATTGAGCCACTATGTTCCATTCTTCTGGTTTAATAGGCAGCAAAATTCACTGGCAACAAAACAACAATCTCCCTTTTAGCATCACAACATGGAAATGAATGAGCAAAAACTATTCAACAACTCTACATTATCCATTGGCATCATCAAACCCTCCATTTGCAAAGATTACCTTTGAGCCAAGTTGTTTTTGGAAAAAATAACAAATTATATTGACATCCCTTAGTTTTCCATGAAGTCGAGAAAATTGTGAATTGCTTGTTCATATAGTTGTCGCTCTTCAACTATTCATTAGCAAAACTTCTCCCAATAAAAGAAATTAAGAGAAAAAAAAAAACTTACTGGCATAGAAGAGGGAGAGTCACTTGGGCGGGAATGTCGATGCATTGTTATTAACATGCTTCAATTTCGCTCTTTTTTGTCGATGAGCCTAACATTTAATATAAATTAACACATGAATTCCACATAAAACAATAAAATTAACATATCTAGATGTTTGACATTTCTGGCAGTCATTCCTAGCAGCTGTCTCCTTCCAATACAGCATGCAATCATTGGGACATGCATGTACCTTAATACAATCTAGACCTAACTCTTTAATCAACTGCCTAGTTGCATAAAATGAAGTGGGCAACGTGTTACCCTCGGGTAACATATCCTTTAGTACTTGAAGTAACATTGTGAATGACTTGTCGCTCCATTAATTAAGACACTTGATGTGCATCAATTGAACAACAGATGACAGTGTCAAAAACTTGGTACATCCCGGATATAACTTTCGTTCAGCTTCACTCAACAGTTTGAAAAACTTTTCTGTTGCCTGATCTGGCCCTTCTCTACTATCCTTTTCAGGTTCGTCACTACTCATTCCACAAACTGGACTTGGAGGTAGAATCCCAAATGCATCATGCAACATTTCTTGAATTTCATCTCCCGAACTAGAGTCACTTGATTCATTATCTCTAGAAACCGAAGCAAATGAACTTTCCCCATGAAAAATCCAACGAATGTAACTCTCAAGAAACCCATCTACAATCAAATGCTCTTCCAAAAGTTCCACTTTTACCAATCTAACATTACGACATTTTTTGCATGGGCACGTGAGTTCCAGTGCATTTGGTTTATTGTCACATGCAAACTTGATAAAATTCTTAACTCTTTGTTCATACAACGGGTCTAATCTATGTAAATGTATCCAACTCTTATCCATAAACGTATTCCAATATGATATGTTTGCAAATCTGAACCATCAAACATATGTGGTTTCGAGATATCAAAATAATCGAACACAAAAAAAAACAAGGAAAAAAGGGAGTTGGAAACTCGCCAATCTTATATATATATGCCTTACAGATAATTTCATTGGATGTATGCCTTACGGCCTTTTATGGACAAAGTAAGATTATGGATAGAACATCATGGACTTTTAGGGTGAAATCATACAAACACCAATATGCATCATCATGGATAAAGTAAAATAGCATTTTAAAATTAAGTTTAGTGTTTTAAAAGAGCATGCTATAGATGTAGATGATGTAAGAAATAACCTCATTGTGTTTCCAAAAGCATTAGTGTTATGGACCAGAGTGCTTCTTCAAATAGCAGGATCAAGGAGTGAATGGTAACATGCAGATAAAACATCACATTCTTTCATATATTTTAGCAAGAGAGATTGCTTTACGATTTCCATAATCCTTTAAACAGAAACATCTAATGAGTATAACTCAATTTTTAAAGCTCCTTGAAAAATTACTGCATATGTCATGCAATTTTGAGCTTTGCGTCGCATAATTATTAATCAATTCAGTTTTGCCACAATATTTTGGGCGAAAATGGCATAAATTACCGGGGAAAGCACACCAGAATGCGAATTCTAAAGCAAACAAATTAGTCGCAAAAAACATGAACGAAAAATTAGTCGCATGTGTTTACCTTTCCAATTAGAACACAGTCTTAGACAATAGTCGTCGGAGATAACAACACAATAAGCCACCTGAGCAACCTCATCCAAATGCGTTTCACGGCGAAGGCATTTAGAACATCAATAAGGAGAGTCATGAATCCCTAGCTATATGATTCTGCTATCCCTAGCGTTTCACGGCGAAGGCATTTCGAACATCAAATGGTGATGCAGAGGAAAATTCAAGGCAGAGAGAGAGGGGGGAGGGGTATCCATAGTGACACTTGAAGGAACAGCGAGATTTTGAAGTGTTGGATCCTTAGCGAGCATAATAGAGAGAGAGAAGTCGACCGAATGAATTGGGGGAAAATTTGGGTTTATGTTGGGGGAGAAAAAAGAAGTTTTTTATTATTTTTAATTAAAAGTTTGTGGCGTTTGAATTAAACGCCGCAAAATTAAGCCAAAAAAAAAATTTATTATTTTTTATTAATAATTACTGACGTTTAAGTTAAACGTCGGAAATTAAATGCCGGATTTTCCTATCTTTCTTGTAGTGGATAATTCCTGCACTCAATTTGAGATAGCGATTGAGCTACTGATGAACCCTGGAACAACCACAAGGTTAGGAAAAAGGGAGTCAGGCGCACGCCCAACTTATCCCCTCTGAAGCTCAAGTCAGTAAGAGAGGGAGGATGAAGCTTAATTGAATGTGTTATGAATCCAGTTTGCGTATCTTAGTCCATTTTTCTGAGGGGTATTTATACCTGGACTTGAAATGATTGCTCTGACACAGAGGTCATCTCAGTATTTAATGCCCTTCGCAATTACCCATGCGCAATGAGTGATTCCTACATGGATTCCTGTGTCATTAATGCTTGGAGGATGGGACTAGCCCTCGTGGCCACGCCGAGAATCTCCAGCTACCTCCGAGTACTCGAGTGTCTATGAACGACGTCTGACACCTACTCCCGAGTAGTCGGCGTCTAGGAGGCAAGCACCCCTAATTCTGTGCTCGGCGTCTCAGCCATTAATGCACTCACTCATGATTGTCAGTTTGGGTTTTCGAGGGTGCAGATGTTCATTAAATGCTCTGTCTGAGTCACTCACGTCTCCATAAATGCCATGTCACACCGCATTAATTGCGGGTGTTAGAAGTTTGTACTCGGCTCCATGAAACCATCCACTACTCGGAGTTGGCTCCATTCCTCGGCATCGGCTCCACAGCTTCATAACAGCTACACCTGTACACCTGTCGCCTTGGGGTCTGCTGAGCCGCCTTGAGTCCCTCCAATTGCCCCCCAGCCTCCACTCTTTTTGCAGCGTGGGACAGGTGGCGCAAGGAGAGTGGTGGCTTACTGGTCACGTCCATTAAAAAGGGGCGGTTACTTGCACGTTTTGAGCTGCCCTTTTCAAATCTTCTAATGATGATAGTGTCTTCTCGATTCCCGCTTTCTCATCTGCCTATAAATAGGGGAAGTTTTGGCTATTTGAGAACTTTGCAACTTCGAATTTCCTTCAAGCAACTAGCTCCCGAGCACTCTTTCCTCTCCCCTCGAGAACTCCTCTGCGAAGAATATTCTGTAAGTATTCTTTCCATTCTATTTTCTTTTCCTCTTCTCCTTCCATTCTCTCCAGAGTCTTTCTCATGGCTAGAAACCGTAGTAGCGTGGCTAGGGACCCTCCATCACCAAGAACCCGTAGGTTGAAGAAGACTGTAGTCAACGAGGATAACATAGGTGCCTTTAGGGCCAAATACCAGATCCCTGGGCGTGTCTTGACCTTCCCATTCCACCCCACACACCATAGCAGGGAACATGAAAGCGTAGAAATGATGCCCTTTTACACCAAGGCCATCATGGAAGGGGGGTTAACCTTCCCTTTGCCTCCCCTTGTACTAAAGGTATTGATGCAGCTCCGGTTGTTTCCACTCCAGTGTGGGGTGAACTTATTTAGAATAGTCATGGGCGTAATCGCCCTGAATGCTCGGCTTGGGGTAGACTTAGGAGTAGACGAAATCTTATTCTGCTATGACCTAAGGCTAGTCGCCGGGGGAAGGTATTACCTCAAGGCCCGGGACACCTCAATGTACCTGGTCACCCACATCTCGGACAAGGGGTACTTCGACGATCTGATCATGCTCGGCAGAAGTTGGGAGAAAGGCACAGGGCTCGAGTATGATGGATTGTACTGCTCCAAGGTGCCGAGGGATGAAGGTGTGTTTTGCACCAGTTAACATTTGCTCGGCTTATAATCATCTTCACTTCTAATCTTGCGTTTCATTTTTGCAGAAGGATACCGACGTGACACCGCTCAGCCTTTGAGGTCCCAAGTCAGGTTTGCTGACTTGTTGAAGGTGTGGTCCTCCGAACCGGCCAACGAATACTCCCGAGCAGCGCACGTACTTCTCGGTTACCATCCAACCTATAGCCGATTTGCCCAGATCCCCCCTCCTTTCGATCCTAAACGTTGGGAGGACCATTCTTCATCAGAAGAAGACACCGAGCGAACCTTTTCTCCTTCCGTGCCTTCTCCTCCAACCGAAGACATGTTCAACGTTCCACAACTCTCAGCTGCCGACATGGAAGCCGCCGCTGCTGCTCGGCGAAGAGCCAGGACCTCGGGGCAGGTAGAATCCCCGAGCACAGCACCGACTATCCCCTCACCAACCTTATCTCAACAGGATGTGCCTCCACCTCCCCCGCGCCCTCGGCGATCAGGGGACCCTGCCATCCCGCCGAGGGAACAGGCGCCAATCCGCCAAACACCAATTCGCCAAGTCCCTCCTACCGGCGGTCAGCAAACGGATAGGAGGGGTCGGGATCCCGAGGGATCTGAAGAACGCTGACAAATCGAAGAGCGTCGGCAAAAACGTCGCTACGACGCCCCGGGTGCGACCACTTCTGCCCCTGGAGCGACCACTTCCGCCGAGTGGGTTGCCCAAGCTGAAACTAGCAGGGGTCGAGCCGTTCTGGAATCGGACTCTATCATGCAGGATTAGGAGGTGGCATTTGTCGTGACGGCGACCCTCCAATTCTCGGCTGACATGAGGGTCCATTATAGTCAATCTGACAATGCGCTCCTCTTAAGCGCTCTCTAGAGCAACTTGGTGGTAAGTGTTCTGCTCTAGCTTTTTCTTCACATGCTCGGCACTCGCCTGACTTGCTCTCCTGTCACTTTCTAGGCTTCCCAACGGCTGGGGGTCATCATCGAACGCTTCTGGGAGCACAAACAGGCGGCGAGGGCCGCCAGAAAGACGATCGAATCCAAGGATGCGCACATCAAAGGCGTTGAGGCGATCCTTGCCGACCAAAAAAATCACATCACTAATCTCATCTGCCAACGCGACGCCCTGGATGCCGACTTGCAGAAGCTAAGGGCGAGTGAGGCCGCGACGATGAAGAAGGTAGAGGAGTATGAGCTCAAAGTCTCAGCCGCCGAGGCCAAAGCTCTGGACTCCGAGGGCATCGTCAGAGACTTAACCGCCCAAGTGGACTCTTTGACGGCGGAGAAGGCGGGGGAGCAACAAAGGCTGTAGAGTGAGTGCGAAAGGGTGTATCTAGAAACCCAAGACCGAATGGTCCCCGCCTTTGAAGAAGCTAAGGCCATTTCTTATCGGCGCAGATGGGTAGATGCCCTGCACGCCGCCCTAGTGGACCCGGCCGATGAACTTTTCAAGAGGCACAACACTCTTGTCGGGGCTGATGCCGAGGTCCTTCTAGAAGGGCAACCAGATGCCGAGGTGGGTGAAGCGGCCGAGGGAACCAGTGCAGCCATCACTGTAAGAGATAGTTCAGATCGCATTTCCCCTCTCGCTGTTGGCCAAGATCCCGACCTTCCTCTTTCGCTTGTTGAAGATCTTACCACGCATGAAGCGAGGTGAACTCGGCAGCGAGCTTCCTGCTTTCCTTTTGTTTCCCCCCCTTTTTTTTATGTAGGCCACAGGGGACGCAAAACCCCATTTTGATTTGTAATGAAATCTTTCATCATTTCGTTTGTGTTTGAACTGTGAATGCAATTCACCTTTATGCTGTTATTTATTCTTTACATGTGTTCTTTCGCTTTTTCTCTTATTGGCTGACTCTGAGTCACTTGATCTTTGGGAAGAGAAAACCAAGGCAGCAAGGCTTCACGTTGAAACCGTGTTGAACTAGCCCACCTCGGTCTTGTACCCCTAGGGGCCGAGACCCATACTGTTAAGACGAGCAAACCATTTAACTGCTGATCATTACGCTGTCACCAACCTCTCCTCGGGGCCAGGATCGTGACGACCGAGAGCTCGTCTCGCTATACTTGAGAGCGTTGTCCCATCGGTGAGGTCTTATACCCCTCGGGACTATGCCCCGAACGACCGAGAGCTCGTCTCGTTATGCTTTTGAGAGCGTTGCCCCAACGGTGAGGTCTTATACCCCTCGGGACCATGCCTCGAACGACTGAGAGCTCGTCTAGTGTTATACATTTGAGAGCGTTGCCCCAACGGTGAGGTCTTATACCCCTCGGGACCATGCCTCGAACGACCGAGAGCTCGTCTCGTGTTATACATTTGAGAGCGTTGCCCCAACGGTGAGGTCTTATACCCCTCGGGACCATGCCCCGAACGACCGAGAGCTCGTCTCGTGTTATACTTTTGAGAGCGTTGCCCCAACGGTGAGGTCTTATACCCCTCGGGACCATGCCCCGAACGACCGAGAGCTCATCTCGTGTTATAGTTTTGAGAGCGTTGCCCCAACGGTGAGGTCTTATACCCCTCAGGACCATGCCCCGAACGACCGAGAGCTCGTCTCGTGTTACCATATTTCAAGCAGAAACAAAATACTAAACCCATATTAACAAAAATATCTTTTCAGATTAGATACATTCCAGGGTCGGATTACACCATTGCCATCCATACTCTGTAGCCTGTATGCCCCGGTGCCCCCCACTGCAACCACTTTGTAGGGGCCTTCCCAATTAGGTCTGAGCTTCCCTTCGGCGGGTTCCCGAGCAGCGCCTACTACCTTTCTAAGCACCAAGTCCCCCACTTTGAAATCTCTTGTTCGGACCTTCTTCCGATGCTGTCTTGACAGTTTCCCTTGGTACTTGGCTAATTTGATGGACGCTAGTTCTCTTCTTTCCTCGGCCAAGTCAAGATCTTTCGCAAGTATCTAGTCATTATTCCCCAAATCGAATGCTTGACTTCGGATTGTCGGGAGCCAAACTTCTAACGGGATGACAGCCTCAACCCCGTATGTCAAGGCGAACGGCGTTTCCCTGTTGAAGTCCTCGGCGTAGTTCTATAGGCCCACAGTACGTTGAGTAATTCCTCGGTCCACTTTCCTTTTGCCTTCTCAAGCATTTTCTTGATTCCTGCTAACACAATCTTGTTAGAAACTTTTGCCTGCCCATTACTCTGGGGGTAGGCTGGTGTGGAATAATAGTTGCGTATTCCAAACCCGGAACAAAACTCTCTGAAAGGACCACTGTTGAACTGGGTGCCATTGTCCGAGATGATAGCCCTAGGAATCCCAAACCGAGTGATTATGTTCTGCCACACGAATTTCTTCGTCTCGGCGTCTCGGATACGGCTCAGGGGCTTGGCTTCGATCCACTTAGTGAAGTAATCAGTAGCTACCAATAAGAATCTCCTGCCTAAGGGGGCCTTCGGGAGTGGACCCATAATATCCATCCCCCATTGAGAGAACGACCAAGGACTAGTCAGCAAATTCAGATCTCCTGCCGGCTGTCGGATGATGGGAGCAAATTTCTGACATTTGTTTCATTTTCGCACGTAACTCTTCGCATCTTTCTGCATATAAGGCCACCAATACCCTTGCGTCATTGCTCGATGCGCAAGGGATCTGCCTCCTGTGTGGCTTCCACATACGCCCTCATGGATCTCGTAGAGCAGAGGTTCTACCTTGTCTTCGGGGACACAAAGCAGATGGGGCCCGGAGAAAGATTTCTTGTACAACTGCCGATCGACGGATATCCAGAACCTAGGAGCCTTGAGTCTGATCTTCCTGAATTTTTTGGCATCCTCGGGGAGCACGCCCTCCGTCAGATATGCAACAATGGGTTCCATCCAGCCCGACGTTGACTGTGCCTGCATCGGCAACACTTGCTGGACACCTGTCTCTTCTATACTTGGTTTTTCCCGGTTTTCAACAATGATACGTCGGGTTACCTCTGAGGACAACGCCGAGGCCAGACAGGCTAAGGCGTCCGCAGGGTGTTCTGATCTCTAGAAATCTGGGAAACTTCCACCTTTTCAAATTTCTCTATCTTAGATTTCGCCTTCTGACAATATGCTTTCATCCTGGTATCCCGAACCTCAAAGTCACCATTGATCTGATTCACCACTAGCTGGGAGTCACAGAGGACATGCAAGTGTCTGACTCCAACCGAGTAGGAAATATCGATCCCTGCCAACAGTGCCTTATACTAGGCTTCGTTATTAGATGCTTTAAATCCCAATCTGATAGCTCGTTCTATTGTGAATCCTTCTGAACTGGCCAGTACTACCCCTACTCCTGCCCCCCTTGCGTTTGAGGACCTGTCGACATGAAGGCTCCAGTCAACATTGAAAGCGGCAATCTTCAGCGGGGTCTCAGGCGCAGAGAACTCGGCAATGAAATCAGCAAGGACCTGCCCCATTATTGAAGTATGGGGTTTGTACCCTATTTCGAATTCCCCAAGCTCCACAGCCCACTTGGCGACTCTACCTGATATGTCGGCTCTCTAAAGGATTGGCCTGAGAGGGCGATCAGTCAATACCTCAATGGTGTGTGCCTGCAAATAGTGCCTGAGTTTCCTCGCCGAGACGACTAGGGCAAGGACTAATTTCTCCATCGGCAAGTACCTTGTCTCGGCATCAAGCAAGGTCTTACTCACGAAATAGACGGGCCTATGTGCCCCTTCACACTCCCTTACCAAAGCACCACTGACAGCTTTCTCCGAGACAGACAAATAGATGTACAATGTTTCCCCTGCCCCCGAGACGGACAAGGTCGGAGGACACTTCAGATATTTTTTTATCCCTTCAAGTGTTTGGCCGCATTCCTCGTCCCAGACCCCCTTTGCCGCCCCCTTCAGCTTGGCAAAAAATGATTTGCACCTATCAGAGGATTTGGAAATAAACCAGTTAAGGGCGGCAAGCATCCTAGTCAACTTCTGGACGTCTTTGATAGTCCTGGGCGCCTGGACGTTTTGGACCACCTGAATCTGCTCGGGGTTAGCCTCAATGCCCCTATGGGTTACCAAGTACCCCCAAAAACTTTCCCAAGCTCACCCCGAAGGCACACTTCGAGGCATTAAGCTTTAAGCCGTAGCTTCGGAGTACGGAGAATGTAGTGCCGAGATCAGTAAGATGGTCGGCGCTCTCCTTACTCTTTACCAGTATATCATCAATTTACACATCCATGGTGACGCCGAGAAGATGCTTGAACATCTTGTTCATCAGCCGCTGGTAGGTAGCACCGGCATTCTTCAACCCGAACGGCATCACCGTATAACAATAGATTCCTCGGGGCGTAATGAAGGTTGTTTTCTCTTGATCCGACTCCTCTAAAGCGATTTGGTGATAGCCAGCCCGAGCATCCATGAAGGTGATGCGCTTGTGACCCGCAGTTGCATCCACCAGCTGATCAACTTTAGGAAGTGGGTACCCATCCTTGGGGCACGCCTTATTCAAGTCGGTGAAATCCACGCAAACCCGCCACTTGCCTTCCTTCTTTTTGGAGCACACCGTGTTAGACAGCCACTCGGGGAACTGGACCTCCCGAATAGTACCCGTCTCTAGCAATTTATCAACCTCTTCGTCCACGACTTTTGCGTGATGCGGGGCCGTCCTGCGCGCCTTTTGCTTCACCGGCTTGAAATTCGGATTAGCATGAAGTCGATGGGTCATGACCTCGGGGCTGATCCCTGTCATCTCGGCATGAGTCCAGGCGAAAACGTCGGCATTTCGGCGTAGGAAAGAAGTCATCTCCGCTCTCTCGGCATTATCCAATGAGGACCCTATCAAGAAGTACCTCCCTTCATCATCGGAACTCAAAAGGACTTTGATTAGCGGCTCAGTGGAACGGTCGGCTGGATCCACCGCGAGCTCATCTACCCCAAGCCGACCAAACTGTGATTGCTATTTGGCCACCACCTCCTCGGGATCACCGTCTCCCAGCCGGGTACCGAGTCCTGTCTTCATCGCGGCATAGAAACAGTTTTTTGCTGCCAACTGGTCACCTCGGATCTCCATGATGCCGCGCGAGGTGGGGAATTTCATTTTCTAATGATAGCTGGAGTGGACTGCTCTCATGGCATGCAACCACGTCCTTCCCATTATGGCATTGTATGAGGACTCAGAGTCTATCACCAAAAACTCCACCGGGATCGAGACGATTGCCGCCCGAACCATCAGAGTGATCTTGCCAAGTGGAAGAGCACTCGAACCGTTAAACCAATGAGGGGGGTCTGGACAGGCTTCAAGTCCCCGCGGGCCAGTCCCAACTTCCGGAAGAGGTCGTCATACATTACCTCGGACGAGCTCCCGGAATCTACTAGGATCCTCCTCACATCATATTTGTCAATTTGCAAAGTGATCACAAGTGCATCATCATGCGGCAGGGCCACTCCCCCTAAGTCGGCGTCGGAGAAACTGATGACCTCGTGATCCTGCCGGGGCCTCTTGGAGGATTGTCCTTCCCACTCACTTTCTTTAACCTTCAACGCTTGCGAAACCCTCTGGCGTTCAGCCCGGAGGACGTTATACGTCGGCCTTTTAACTGTGCAGGCATGTATAACGTTAATTACAGAAACAACCTCTCGGGGTGACTCCGCCCTCTCCTTAGCCGCCCTCCGGCGGGGCCTCTGGTCAATGAACTCTCCAAGGTGCCCATCCTGGACCAACTGCTCGAGGAAGGCCTTGTACGCCTTGCAGTCCTCAGTCATATGACCAAAATCTCTATGACAGGAACATCTGGCTGTTGAGTCTCTCGTGGCCGGGTCACCTAACATTTTTGGGGGCCACCTGAAATAACGTTGGTACCTTATCTTCCTCAGCATCTTGTAAATAGGTTTTTTGAAAATCGTGTTAACCCCTTGGAAGGACAAGCGGTTCGGCGGCGAAGTGGGTGCACTCCTCCGTGATGGCTGTTTTCTCTCCCTCTTCCTCGGCACCGAGGCTCTGTTCTCGGGAGCAGTGGTCTCTTCCTCAACTCGTGCATACTTGTCTATGCTCGCCATCAGGTCCCTCATGTCCTCAGGAACCTTCTTAGTAAGAGACCTGTAGAGGCCGGTGTCCCGGAACAACCCCAGCCGAAAAGACGCTGCGGCCATCGCCTCCGAGCATGCGTCCACCTCGTTAACCTCCTCCTAGTACCGTATTGCATACTGTCGGAGGGATTCCCCATTTTCCCGCCTAAGTGTCAGTAAGACGCCAATGTCTTTTGGCCTTTTAGTGCTGGTGATGAACCGCGCCTTGAAGAGCTCGGCTATTTGCTTCCAAGACTTGATGCTCTCCGGGGCCAAACTCTCATACCACTTCATAGCGGTATCTCCCAGGCTCATGGGAAAAACTCGGCATAACACCCTTTGGTCGGTGTCATAAATCGACATTAGTTGCTTGTAATGCCGAAGGTGACTCTCAGGATCGGTCCTCCCATCATACACCTTGAATCGGGGGACAACGAACTTCTTCGGCATTTCAGTTTCTCTAATAGACCGCACAAAGGGAGAAGAGACCTGCTCCACATCATCTCCCCTGGGCTGCGGTTCTCGGCGCCTATCGTCAGGGTGCTCTCGGGGTTCTCTAGCTCCCCTCGGCCCCCTCGCGGTAGACTCCGCCTGAGATCCCGTTGCCATGGTATCTTGAGGAATCCCACGGCGGAGGTCCCACCGCGAAAGGCTTGTCCCGTGGCGATCTTCTCCGGACCCTTCAGCGGGCGCATGCTTCCACCGATTTCGTGGATCTTGTCTATCGGCTGAGCGTCCGCGCCGATTCCTCTCGGAGGTTTCAAGCCTCGCCCTCTTGGACTCCCCTCGGCTAAGACTTCAACCCTCTGGTTCTCGAGTACGCCAGCTGGCATTTGCTGACTGCTCGAACTCTCTGAGCCTATGCCGCACCTTGGCGTTGTCTCTTTCAAGTTCCCTGATGCGTTCCTCCATACGTTTCTCCACCATTTCCACGATGTCACGAGCTGAGGGGCCTTGCCCTCTTGGACCTTGATCCACTGGGAATGTCCGTTGTGAAGAAAGCTCAACCCCAGCTGATTGACCCACCGGGCCAAATTCTGTAACCACTGGGAGGCGGGTAGCCTCCATGTTTCTCATGCGTAAACTCCCTACTCCTTCACCTTGGGATCGTGTGTTCACCATGGTGCAACCGCTACAAGGGAAATGTTGTATGTTCCCACAGACGGCGCCAAATTGCACGGGATAATTCCTGCAATCAATTTGAGATATCGATTGAGTTGCTGATGAACCCTGGAACAACCACAAGGTTAGGAAAAAGGGAGCCAGATGCACGCCCAACTTATCCCCTCCGAAGCTCAAGTCAGTAAGAGAGGGAGGATGAAGCTCAATTGAATGTGTTATGAATCCAGTTTGCGTACCTTAGTCCATTTTTCTGAGAGGTATTTATACCTGGACTTGAAATGATTGCTCTGACACAGAGGTCATCTCAGCATTTAATGCCTTTCGTAATTACCCATGCGCAATGAGTGATTCCTACTTGGATTCCCGTGTCATTAATGCTTGGAGGATGGGACTAGCCCTCGGGGCCACGCCGAGAACCTCCAGCTACCTCCGAGTACTCGAGTGTCTATGAACGGCGTCTGACACCTACTCCCGAGTAGTTGGCGTCTAGGGGGCAAACACCCCTAATTCTGTGCTCGGCGTCTCAGCCATTAATGCACCCACTCATGATTGTCAGTTTGGGTCTTCGAGGGTGCAGAGACTCATTAAATGCTCTGTCTGAGTCACTCACGTCTCCATAAATGCCAAGTCACACCGCATTAATTGCGGGTGTCAGAAGTTTGTACTCGGCTCCACAAAACCATCCACTACTCGGAGTCGGCTCCATTCCTCGGCATCGGCTCCACGGCTTCATAACAGCTACATCTGTACACCTGTCGCCTTGGGGTCTGCTGAGCCGCCTTGAGTCCCTCCAATATGCATTCCCACACAATCACTCACAAACTATGTGAATGATGTCACTCACAAACTACGTGAATGATGTCACTCACAAAAATCTTGAAATTGGACAAGATAGTAAACCTCGAGACGTTCCCATATGAGTCACCCTGAACATTTAGTGAAAGAGTCTTAAAATTGAGCAAAGAATAAATAGTATTTTTGGTCGTTAAAATATGTATTTTTTTGTCAGTTTAGTTTTTATTATGGAAAATGCTATTTGGACTTAAAAATCTGACATAATTTGCTGACTTAATGACGTGGTTTCATTGGAACCATTGGATTAATACCAAGTTCCAATGTTTGATGGAGCCCACAGTCAATCCAAAGGTCATAGTGAATTAGGTCAGCAAATTAACTCAGTAAATTAGGTCCCAATAGCATTGCTCTTTTATTATATCAATTCTGTCAATTTGGTCTCTAAAGTATTCAATCTGTGTCACTTTGGTCCCTAATCAGACAATTCGTCAAGTTATTTGACGGAAGTGATCACGTGCCATTTTTTTATACGGTATCACATGCCCAACACGCGATCAATCCGTAAAAAACTTAACGGTCCATCAATGTACGGACCAAAATGACACAAATTGAATACTTTATGGATCAAATTAACAAAGTTAATACAATAAAGACTAAACTGACAAAAAATATATAGTTTAGGGTCCAAAAATATTACTAACTCTCGAACAAAATAGTAGTCCTCCAGACTTTTCCATATGAGCCACCCCTGAACATTCCAACCCATGACTTGTGGAAAAAAAACTCACTCCAGTGGAACTAGAAAAAATGGGGGCGTGTTTGGTTTGTGTTTCGAAAACTGTTTTTGTTCTCAAAATTTCAAAAACACCCAAAACCTATTTGTTTAGCTTTTTTGTTCTCCAAATTTTAGAAAATTTTGAGAATTGAGTCAAAGAAACAGAAAACAAGTCTAGCTTGTTTTCGGAGTTTTCTTTGAAAATTTTGAAAACAAGGAGAACAATTTTGGACTTTAATGAGGTCTGCCCTTCGAGTCTCCTTAGGAGCAAATTTCTTCATTCTTTTTTTTTTTTTTTTACTTGTTCCTCTCTCTCATAATATATATATATATATATATATATATATATATATATATATATATATATATATATATATAATAGATATTATAATATAATATATTATATTATATAATATTATTAAAATTCGTATATAAATATATATATAAATATAACATATATCTACGAATTTATATATAAGAATTTATATATATATATATATAATATAATATAATATTATAATATATAACTATTATATTAATATACTAGTCATTGCCCGTGCCTGAAGGCACTATACAACAAATAAAAAAACTTAAACAATTATTCAAATTTAAAAGAAATGACCTAAAAATATTTATATCAATTCTTCTTTTCGAAATATATTATCGATCATATCTTCCATATTAATAAAACTATCATAAAAATATATAAAAACTCTCCAAAATAACATCATATATACACATGCCTCCAAAAAAAAAAAATACTAACATAACCCATTGAAATTTATAATTTTTAAGCAATAAATAAAATCTTACCCATTTATAAGACTCATGAATTTATTACCTCTAATATCACTCAATCTAATAACACAACATAATTAAATCCACCATATCCCCATGTAATAAATATCTCAAACAAAAAAAAAAAAAAAAAAATAACATAACACAATTAAATTCACAATCTTTAAGTTATAAATAAAATTAATCAAATCTTACTCATTTATAAAACTAATGAATTTATCACCATTCAACTTCAAATGACACAATATAATTATAAATTTAATCACTAAATGTCCAATCCTCCACATATAAATATACACACATACACAATATAATAATAAATTAATGTTTAATTAAAAAACAGGGTAAAAATCACAGACAACCCCTGAGTTTTGACAATATTACACGGACACCTCCTGACATTTTATAAATAACACAGAGATTCCCTGAGGTTTAAAATTCATTGCACGAAGACCCTCTCTGTCTCCCTTCCATCAATGTTGCTAACAAAAATGGATAATTTCATCCCAATAAATTTTATTATTTTTACAATTACCCTTTCTAAATTTAGTACCAAAAAAATTAAAAATTTAATAAAATCAAATAAAATTTAATTTAATACCCAAAAAATTGATATAATTTAGTATTCTAAAAAATTGATAAAATGAATTTCAATATTAATTTGATAACAATAAAAATTAATTTAGACAAAATTAAATGTCAATTTTTGATAAAATTATATATTAAATTACAATCTAAGGTTTATTTTGTGTTAAATATCAATGTACTACTTTTTATTTATATTAAGTGTTATTTACAAATTAAGTGGTAAAATACATGCCGTCAAATATATAAAAACTTTGAATTAGTTTCATGGAATAAATAATTGTATAATATGTAATTTCATCTATTTTATGGAATAAATAATATAGTATGAGAGAGAGAATATAAGATAGATAGATATAGAGAGTTATATGAGAGATGGAAGTCTTAGAGTTGTAAATGAATGAAAGTCTAATTAGGACCATCAGATCAAAACGATCTGAGCCGCGAAAAGCTCAAGACAAACAATCTAGCTACTTTATTATATATATATATATATATATATATATATATATATATATATATATATATATATATAATATAATAGTATAATATATAAATATTATATAATATATAATATAATATAATATAATATATTATATTATATATTTTAAAGTTTAGTTTATTGAATTTTTTTTTTATGAAATTATCAATCTAAAAATAACTTTCTTATATTTTTTTTATTAATGTTTGAATTACTGTTCAAACATATATTTAGGCTGTCCAAACAGGTTTTACTATTTTCTGTTCTGTAAAATTGTTTTTGAAATCATCTAACCAAACAAGTTTTTTATCTCAAAAAATATCAAAACCATTTTCTTAAAACTCTTCTCAAAAACTGTTTTCGGATACCTGTTTTTGAAACGCAAACCAAACAGGCCCTGGGTCTTTCAATGTTCTATGAAGGAATTATCTTGTTTGTGGGAAAGTTCTTGGAAGGTGACTCCATATTCTCTCATTTTCCCATAATGATGCATGACTTTTCCTGGTCCATAAACCAACCTTATATTCACTTTAATTACGATATAATTTCACTTTCGGACTAATAAATGTAAATGGTGATCAAATGTTAACACAATGAAGAAATTCTGTCGACATTTTTGTGTAAAAGTATGTCAAAATGACTTACAATCATCTTCATTCTTACGAAAAACAACGTTGTAAGTGTCGATGAAAGGAGGACCACACCGTGTCTGAATCAGTTCTGTTGGTCGTTCACACCCTTAGCATCCTGGAAATTTCTAACCTCAGATTTTCCTTAATTCGAAAGCTATGGAATTAGGATAAGCTTTAACACTTGTCCAGTTAGTGCTATCTAACCTCAGATTTTCCTTACTTCGAAAGCTATGGAATTTGGATAAGCTTTAACACTTGTCCAGTTAGTGCTAGAATATGGTTGGCGATGAAGACAGATGCCCACCACCAAATATTCCACGTATTGGACAAGAAAAGAATTATCGATTATACATCTTGCTTTGGTTTATTTGTAGTAATTATCATAGAAATTCTAAAATTAAGAGAAGGAATTGACCAAAAAGAAGAAGTACGGCATAAAAATTTATTTTTTGGTACACAATTGGGCCTCTAATGGGGTCAGTGAATTGCTTAGGGGTCACACGCTGTCCCTCTTGGTGGACGAAATCTTTTCTCCATGTAAAATTCTTTCTCCAACACATCTTTGTCATCTTTCACAGAAGGAAGAGGAAATCCAAAAAAATCTTCCAAGTGGATAGAGACCTATATTTCTATTAGATTCATTCATAAACTTGTAAATCCAACGTGAGGCATGGAAAGTTTTGATACTTTTGTTCCGGGAGGAATATCCTCTCATTATATTGCATCTGGGATATTTGACATATTAGTCGGTCTATTCCATTTTAGTGTTTGGCTGTCCTAACATCAATACAAAAAATTATGTATGGACAATATTGAAACTGTCCTCGTACTGTATATATTATGGACAATTGTTTCAACTCAAGAAGACAAGTGGAATGATTTAAACTTGCATGATCTTATTTTTCATTTTCCAAAAAAATGGATCATTAGGGTGTAGAACAGGGGTTAAGAAAATGAAATAGAACTCTCTCTCTTTTGAATCTGATAACCTTCAAATTGTTCAATGAATAAGGGGGAAAAAAACAAAGACAGAGAAAACTGTTGAAGCAAAGAGTTAACTAGTATAATCACAACTTTCTTTTTAGAGGTGATCAACCCACATTTGAGGAGTCTTACTAATGAGATAAGAGTGAGAAAAAGACACAGAAAAGACTGAACAATTTGGAGTTCAGCTCCCTTTGTTTGGAGTGCCAAATTTGATGAAAGTTGGGTTGTCAATGGCCCCCATATAGACCAGGTCAATATTGTGTCACTTGTTCATGGCATTGGCAGCCTATTCTGAAATCTCTGGTTGTAGATTTGAGGATATCTGTCACCCTTTTTGTCTCTTCCTCAATCATCAGTCCACTAAACTTAAGTATTCCCATTGATCTCTCTCTTGAAACTTTTAATAGCAGTTTATCTTTCTGTCCCCTGCTTCAATCCTCCCCCCCCCCCCCCCCCCCCCCCCCCCCCCCTCCCTTCTCTGAGTTTGATTTCTCTTACAATTTCTAAATAGTTAAAATGATTTTTGAGTTCTTTACATGATGAGGATCTCCCACGTTAGTGGATCTTAAACTTACTCAAAAAAATAACTTGAATTTTTCAAATTTTGAAATAAGCTAAATTTGATTATTAAGACAAATATTCACTATTCAAAGACAATTGGTTGGAGAGGAGCATTACTGTAATACCCAAGTTCAAAAATAATAAATAATGATAATGATAATTATTATAATAAAGTAACTACCAAAGCTTTGATAGTTTGGGTGGGGTGTTAATTTTTAATTTCATCAAACAAAAGGGAGCTAAGTAATTTTTTTTTGAAAAAAAAAAAGGGTAGGTGGGGAACCACTGCATTATATAAAGTCTTTTACATTAAAAAAAAAAAAATTACCCTAGAATACATTCAAGAATTAGCGGTCAAGAAAGAGAGAGAAGGAAGAAGATGGGGGGAAAATTTGATGAGTTTTATATTTTATTCAATCGCATAGTGTTAAATTTATCATAGTTTAGTATATAATGGGTATATATGTATGTTTATAGTGCAAAATAATAATAAATATGTAAATAGATTTTATTGTAAGTTGATAATTATAGGTGTTATTAGATTTAATTTAGATCGGTTTGTTTTGAGGAACTTAATCCATGTGTTAAAAAGAAAAAGAAAAAGAAAAAGAAAAACAAAGAAGCAGAAGGAAAAAAGTTGAGGAAATCTTTAAAATTACATAAATCTCCCATTTGGTTTTAAGAAACTTTATTTTGATCCTTATACTATTATAAATTTAATTTTAACCATCTTTTTACTTGGTAAGTTAGAAGAATAGAATTTTGAAAAGTTTTATAACAGTCCCTAAAATAGAAAATTAGTTTTTTTCAAAAAATTACACTTTGACCTTAAAATTTTCAAAAATTATAAATTGACCCCATAATTTTAGAATTTTTTTTTTTTAAAACTACCCAGGTTACTTCCATACCCTATTATCTTATATTAAAAAAGGTTATTTCTATGTAAGTGATATATAAAGTACATGTCAAGGGATAGAAAATACAAAAATTAAATGTAGAATCAAGAAATTAAGAAGTTAGGAATAGAGATTGATTGTTACATGTTATTTTGATTAGGTGGTGATTACATTGAGATTGTGACAAAAGGTTTGGAATTGGAATTAGGGACCCAAGGTAAGTAGTTTGGGGTTAGAATTAAATATTTTTCAATTGTGAATTGTTATACATGTGAATTTTAAAAATGTGTGGGATGATTTTATGTCATTGCTTAAATGTGTTTTAGTAATGAAAGGAAAATTGTGTGTGCCTTGTTATATCAATTCTATTCCAAATATCGTACCTTGTCATATCGTATCGTGTCGTTGTTTTTTTGAAATTATGTGAATTTTCGTTTGATGTTCCAATGAATTGAATTCGATATGCTGGAAATATTTTTGTGGGGGTGAATTGTTTGGGTAGTTACTGGTACACACGTACGTGTTAGGTGCACTCAGTGTCATGTTTATAGTTGTGAGATGTGATTGTGGCCCAAGGGGTGAGTGAGACGGTGAAAATGCACCGAGTGACATCTAGCGTGTCAGTGGGACGAACCGGTACTGAAGTCATGGGTTAGTCTAAAGATTGAACAATTGGGTTTCGAATGACTTATAAAGTTTTATTGTGATAAATGATGCTTCCGCAGTTAATTGTTTGATTATTGTTCTTTTGATTCCATATATTTGTGTTTTAAATTACTAACTAGGCCTACCCCTCATTCACCCTCTCAATTGCAAATTGAATTATAAAGTGATGGAAATTGAAGGAATAAAAGGATGAACTTGTAGATCAAAGGTGTATGGATTGTTAACTAAGGAATTGATTTCCTAAAGTTGTATCATTTTATACATTGAACCTCGACAAGTTTGTATAAAATGTTTGTTTGGAAGATAAATTTAAGTTATGAAATTTAAGTTTATTTATTTGAGGTCACTTAGCGCTCTAATTTATATGCGATGGGGTGTGAATGAAGTGAATTTAGTTACTAGTGAGGTAAGTATAAAAATGATAAACTTAATATTTTATGATTAGAGTTTAATAGGGTAGGAATGAAGATTTGTGGGGGTGAAAATAATCCCACCTTATATAATAGATATGAGAGAGAGAGAGAGAGAGAGAGAGAGTTCTAATATGACATTACTCTAAAATTTAAAATTTTTGTTTTCAAATCTATTTTTATGAGATTTATATTTCAAATTAGCATTAGCTTTCGTATTTGAAAGAGTGTTCATCGGTTTCCGAAAATTCAGTTTGTTAAAATGGGTGTTAAGTTTAGTTTAGATAATCTATCTATATAATAAAGTAGCTTACAATTCAAATCTCAAAAGATAAACAAAATGACTTTTGCTATTCGCGGTTGAGATTATTTTAAATTTTATTTTAAAGTTAATCTAATGGCTAATATTAACACCCTAAATTTAATAGGAAAAATAGGCCCCTAAAGGTGTGTTTGAAGTGATTTTTTAAAAGTACTTCTAGAAATTATTTATCATAAGTACTTTAAAAAAAAATAAATAATGTTTGAAACCGCCCCACCACTACCTTTACCGCCACCACCACAGCCACTGCATCCGTCGCCGCCACCACCACCACCACCCTGTCACCGCCCCCCCCCACCACCGCCGCCATCGCCACCACCATTGCCACCGCCACCACCACCGTAGTCATCACCGCCACCACGGTCATTGTCACCCACCACAACCATCACCATCTCCTACCACCACCACTGCCGCCCACCACTTCTCACCCTCACTGCAAACTGAAGCTTAAATTCTTTTATCTCTTTTTTATGTTTGTTATTTGATTTTGGATATGAATACAAATATATTTATTATTTACCATTTTTTATTACACTGTGCCTTCAGGCACAGGCAATAACTAGTACTACTATAAAATGCCAAGATATAAGAAAAACATTTGTTTTCCTAACATATCTCTATTAAATATCTAAATGACATTTACATCCTTCTGGTCAATTAAAAGTCTATGACTCACTTGAATCTGATTTTAATCTCTTCGTCTTTTGATCTCACTTTTTATTATTTTTTTCAACAGTCTTTTGGTCTTAATTGAAGGTAACGTTTCCCTCATTAAGGTGAGATATTGTAATCATAATTGTTTTTAGTTGTTTTATTGTTTCTTATGGTTATTGATTATTGTCTCTTTATTATGCAACCTTTGATTTAGCTCAATGTTATCTCATAAGTTGATATCCATTGGTAAGTAATGCCTGTTAATATTCTCTACCGTTTCTTCTGGTTTTGTTCTTTAACTCGGATGGAGTTCTGAAGCTTGCAAACGAACAAGCATCTGGACAGGGATTTTGGTTTGACTGACCCAAGCTATTGTGATTGCAAATATGGATATGCCCAGTAGATGCAAGAAGCTACTAGAGTTGCAAACTTTTTATGATAAGTGTAGGCAATTGCAAGGTATGAGTATTCAAATTAAGTCACTTTTCCTGAATTATTGCCTCTTTCTTACAATTTGGCCGGTGTAGTAATGATTTTTTACAAATATCAGAGAACGTGGAGAAGCAGTCGAAGAGCTTTAGCATTTGCATGGCCTTTGTTATTGAAGAAGACGCTGGAGTTTTACGACCATTTGTTAATAAATTTCGTTTGTTGTGGCTTGAAATATTGCAAGAATCTTTGGGATAAAAAAAGTCGGTTGAAAGCTCCTTCACTTGTTTATAAATTACTTTGCTCTTTCTGACTTCATAAAACTAGAGATCATGGGCTAAGGTAATCCCTTGTACTATACTCTATGATAAAAATGACTACAAATTAGATTCTTTTTTATAAACTAGCAAAACACTACGTGCGTTGTATGTAAACAATTTTTGTACACAAGAATTAATAAAATATTAGTTATATGTGTATCGGAATTAAATATCATCTCAAAGTTACTAAACTTAATTTTTCATTGTTCATATTCTATTGTGCGATTATGAAAACTTTATATGTTTTCATAATTCTTGCTCTAACTATAAGAAAAAAGGTTAAAAAAGAAATAGTTAAAGTTGTATTTTAGAATTTTGTGATTAAGATTGATTTTTTAGTGATGTTTGAGAAATTATTTTTTTTGAAATTTATTTGATTAGGATTCCACTTATAATTTCTTCAATAAAATAAAAGTAATTATCAATATACTAATCATATTAGAACTTGACTGTAATTAAGAATTAGTTAAGTGAATTGGGATAATATTTAATATACTACCACAATATATATTATCAAGCATGTTAAAATTCTAAAAAAATTCAAGTTTAACTTAAAAATACACTACTATGTTTTCACATAAAATCTTGATACAACCTAGAAAGTTTTTTGTGGCTAAAGAATTATACTGATGTAATATAAATTGATTTAAAAAAACTATATATATATATATAATTATTTTAGATAAAAGGGTTAAATTTTTCGATAAAAAAAATAAACACATGTATGCATAATATTATCTTTGTATATGAGATGAGTAATATTAGATTGATGGAGTTTTTAAAAGTTTTTTGAACACTTTATTGAAAATATAATGTTGCATATTTTTTTTAAGTGTAATATAATCAATCAAATTTTTTATAGAAACTGATATTTGTACATAGAGAATAAATAATTAAAATAAATTTTAGAGATAATTTAAAGATTTAAATACATAAGGATATGATGATAATTTAGATATTTAATTGTGAAAGGATAGTGTGGCCTTTGCAATTTTTTATAAGGGTAAAATAGAGATTCAAAATTTTTTCATGTTAAGGTACTTTTATTAATAGTATAGATTGATTTACTTGTTATCAGCTAGGATTCCAACAAAAAACAATAGCAACGAGGATTAGAAGGTAAAAAATCTTTTAAGCTTCTTAGGTTATCAATTTATATTACTTTAAAATATTAGCATACATGAAAAATATTAATTTTATCCATTTTTACCCTCCAACACTACAACTATACCATGCTTATCCTCCATATTTAATGTCACAATCAATTAATCTATATATATACTACTTAAAAAAGAACATTGAGTGGAAAAACTTTTGTTTTCCAAATTTCTCCTTAATTAATGAGTTAATATCAATGTTGTCCTTCCTTAATACCTAATGTAGCCAATTTGATCGAGTACATCATCTAATAATAAATTCCAGGAGTGAAAGTGACAACCAAAAAGTCGAATAGAACCACTCAATGAGCAATTGGACACTTATAAAATTTTTGGCTTGAACTGAACAAGAATTTATATATGTGACAAACATCGATAGAACACTATTTACTTCCCCATGTTAGGTCTACTAAATCCATGTAAGTTCTCTTTTTATTTCGTTAGATCTCTATTTTCGGGTATTTCCCCGTTTCCTTTGATGCTTATTGAGCCATTTTTTGTAAGTACTTTTTGATGGTTATTGAAGTTGGGAGCTCTATTTTAACATCTTTACATATGGAATTTTTGGAAGGCAAATTTGTAGGTTAGAGACTACAAATAAACTTTCTTTGGCTTTCTTATTGGGCGATCTTCCTTTTCCCCACCCCTTTTTTCAATAACAAAAAAAAAAAAAGGGGAATGCCTTAGAGGTTCAATGCACAGGGAGTAGATTGTTGATCTGGTTCTGACAATTTAATTGGTTTTAACTTCAGCTATTTATTTTATGGGAAATGCTATTTAGACCTTATTTGGGGACCTTACTTAAGGACCTAATGATGTGACTTCAATGCAATCATTGGATTAGTTGTGAGTTTCAATGTTAGATGGAGCCCATAACCAATTTAATAGTTGTACATTATTAGGTCTCTAAATAAGGTCCTCAAATAAGGTCCCAATAACATTGCTCTTTTTTTAATTTATGAATTGAAGAAGCTTGATTTTTAGTTTTTCATTCTTTTTTACAACACTAGGGTACAAGATTAGGACCCTTAGTCATGGGTATAAGATACCAACCATCATTGGGAACATGCTAGGAAGTTATTGTAAGGTTGTTTTGCTAATGTAAACAAATTAGGGTAATAGTGTAATCAAAGTCAAGGTCATTTTTTTATCAATATATGAAAAAATCAAAGTCACAATTGAAACTTTTGAAATTGTTTGGATTTGGAAAAAATCTCAATCTGAATATGTTTGTCTGATCAGATCTAGTGAGGGTCCTAATCAAAAGTCACTTTAATTAAATTATTTTTTTTTTGGGAATTTGCTAGGAAGTTATTGTAAGGTTGTTTTGCTAATATAAACGAATTAGGGTAATAGTGTAATCAAAGTCAATGTCATTTTTTTTTATCAATATATGAAAAAATCAAAGGCACAATTGAAACTTTTGAAATTGTTTGGATTTGGAAAAATCTCAATCTGAATATGTTTGTCTGATCAGATCTAGTGAGGGTCCCAATCAAAAGTCACTTTAATTATTATTTTTTTTTGCTAGGAAGTTATTGTAAGGTTGTTTTGCTAATGTAAACAAATTAGGGTAATAGTGTAATCAAATTCAAGGTCATTTTTTTTATCAATATATGAAAAAATCAAAGTCACAACTGAAACTTTTGAAATTGTTTGGGTTTGGAAAAATCTCAATCTGAATGTGTTTGTCTGATGAGATCTAGTGAGGGTCCCAATCACAAGTCACTTTAATTATTATTATTATTTTTTGCTAGGAAGTTATTGTAAGGTTTTTTTGCTAATGTAAACAAATTAGGGTAATAGTGTAATCAAATTCAAGGTCATTTTTTTTTATCAATATATGAAAAAATCAAAGTCACAACTGAAACTTTTGAAATTGTTTGGGTTTGGAAAAATCTCAATCTGAATGTGTTTGTCTGATGAGATCTAGTGAGGGTCCCAATCAAAAGTCACTTTAATTATTATTATTATTTTTTGCTAGGAAGTTATTGTAAGGTTTTTTTGCTAATGTAAACAAATTAGGGTAATAGTGTAATCAAATTCAAGGTCATTTTTTTTTATCAATATATGAAAAAATCAAAGTCACAACTGAAACTTTTGAAATTGTTTGGGTTTGGAAAAATCTCAATCTGAATATGTTTGTCTGATGAGATCTAATGAGGGTCCCAATCAAAAGTGACTTTAATGAATTTTATTTTTTTTTAGGAATTTTGCTAGGAAGTTATTACAAGGTTGTTTTGTTAATATAAACAAATTAAGGTAATAGTGTAATCAAATTTAAGGTCATTTTTTTATCAATATATGAAAAAATCAAAGTCACAACTAAAACTTTTGAAATTATTTGGATATGGAAAAATCTCAATCTGAATATGTTTGTTTGATGAGATCTAGTGAGGGTCTTCCAAACGCTTTCTGTTCTCTCACTTCCTGAGAGAATTATGGGTAACTATCCTTTTCATTATTGGTTAATTCACTCTGTTGTTTTTGTGCAATTCCTATAATGAAGTTACAATTTAATCTTTTTTGTTCTACCAAAAAATTTTTTTTGTTGGGAATTCATTTGAGACTATCAAACTAGAATTCTTGAAATTTTTTTGAAGAGCTTGGAAATACGGTGTATACCATGGTTAACAATACTAACACCATCATTGTAGGTGATTCACAAAATTTACCATTAGATTGAAGGCATTATCAATTGATTGGAGGCTGAACAATTCAATTCTTAATGAGATGGAATTTTTTATAATACCTTGACTGATAGCGAAACGATCATTACTTATTTTGCTGCAATTTGATGTTGTTCTCTAAGGTTGCTTCAATTTGTCTGTTTTGTGCATTACTAATTTTCAATTTTATGCTTGAACATGTTATGAAATCTTATGTTCTTTGATTTGTCTTTAATTAATTATCACATACATGAATTCTTCAATACCATAATTAGTAAAATTAGCTGCTTCAGTTTGGTAGGTTAAAAGTCACGAGAAAGACAATGCTATCTTTTTGTATGATTCTTCTCTTCCTCCAAATGTCCAACCAAACGTCTTTTCAAATAATT
Organism: Ilex aquifolium; assembly: GCA_951799425.1. Classification (NCBI taxonomy): domain Eukaryota; kingdom Viridiplantae; phylum Streptophyta; class Magnoliopsida; order Aquifoliales; family Aquifoliaceae; genus Ilex; species Ilex aquifolium. The sequence goes on along the minus strand of OX637407.1, from coordinate 28,866,194 downwards.
TATGTGAAGGGTAGGAGACTTGTCTTATTTTGTCTCTCTCTTTTTATTATGATCTAATTTAACATTTTCTCAGATAAATTCTCTTCTAAACAGTTGAACTCTTATTCGAAACTCAGCTTCTCCTCATAAATTCTTTTTTAGACTTATTCATTCCCCTTTTTCCTTCCATTAAGAATTAACACTCTTTTGCTCATATGTACGATAAATTTTTAAATAAAAAATAAAATAATTTTTTTTTGACTTTTATTTTCGTTTTTGGTTGAAGTGTTACAGACAAAGAAGCAATTGACATTGTAGTGAACTGATACCTCTACTATCTAACTCATGTATGTGAATTCTATTTTGTGCATTAAGTTAAGCAATGAACTCATGTTCACTTACCAAAAAAAAAAACTTTATGTTATGTTTCATTTGTTTATTTCATGTGTTGATTTAAATGAAACATTCTTTAATTGATTCAAACTTGTGAGGGACAAAGCATACTTGTTAGGCTATTATGTTATAATCTCGACTTCTAAACTACCATTACCAACATAACTATAATTTAAAAGGATTTATGTGCATCTCATGACTTTACTACATAATTTTCATATTCAAAATTGTTCACGTGTAAATGCACATGTGCATCAACTAGTTTAATAGAAAGTGTCCTTATAATCCTAATATATTTTTGAATGGACTTAAAACAAAAAAAAAAACTCCAAAGAACGACCAGCCTCTAAAAATTCCCATTTTTAACGACTCTTAAACAACGTTGGGGTCATTTAAATCAAGAACACCGTAACCTTAGAGGCATTGACATAAGGCCCTTGTGGGCCGTGAGAACCCAAATAGAAACAGGTCTTGGGCTGGCCTAAAAAACACTCGAACCTTTAGCCTTGACATTATACGACAGCGTTTTGAATACTGTACACAGTAATACCGAGTTATACTCTTTCAGTCTTTCTGAGTCAAAACTCTATCCGTTTGTCTCGTCTTTGTGTCTGTAAAGCCCTAAAACATGATTGCAGATTCTTGGCCGATGTAGAAGAAGAAGAAGAAGAAGAAGAAGAAGAAGAATTTGAATGTCATACAAAAAGGTACATAAATTTTCTTGTGGAGCTTTTGTTATACACGAATATGACCGAAAAAATGTATATTATTTTTTAAATTTTTTGTTGCCCAAACAGTCTCAGTGATGTTGTTGTTCCATGTGTAATGATGAAACTCATCCAACGTTTTTTAATCCGGTCACTGGGTTTTGCTTAGTTTTGAGGGCTACTAAACATTTTCTAGGAGAAGTCATTTCACCAGCTCAAGCTCTTTCTTTGATTCATATCTGCAGACACCTTAGCACTCTGTCCGTTTCCGATGCTCAAGGGTTATTTGTTTTTTGGAAGATTGGTCTGTTAACGAAGTGTTGCTCATCAAGTTTTCTTATATTATGGTACGAAATTTCCTACTTTATGTTATGGAAGAGCATAGTGCTGCTCCGACTGGAATTTCTTATTGAATCTCGCCTCTCCGCATCATTCAAGCTTGCAAAGTGAGTCCCCTCCGATTTTATTGATTCAAATTTCCCAAAACATTGTCTTGATACATCCAATGCGCCACTCTCTTGTTTTTTTTTTCCTTTTCTACCTCTCTGTTAGCATTACCTTTGTTTTTCTTGAATTGGATATTGAATTACTTAATTTTTTGGTCTAAAAGACTAGTTTTTGAAATGCCCACAATGTGTTTGATGAAATGCTCAAAGGCCGTATAGGCATTGGTGTGTTATAGTTTGCATTGACGCTCATGGTCAGCTCTGTTATATGAGTTGCATTGATGCTCCTGATCAAATTAAAATCATGTTAACATGGCTTTGCGAACAATATTAAATCATAATGAATCAAAAGAGAACTCACAAGCGAACACATGAGAACTGGATTTTGGATAACAAGATTCAACATAGTTCACTAACGACAGTGTAGTGAGAAAAGCAAATCACGTCTTTTAGCTGCATTTATGCTCAATAACGATGGTATCAAAATATTAAGAGATTCAAGTGGTGAGTGTTAAGCTCTTGTATGTGCTTGGAGTTTGAATTATGCATTATTGACTGCAGTTGTAGTTAATTAGTGATGCATGCAGTAGCTTTCGACAAGAACTTGGGCTTTTAATTATAACTCGGCTGTGTATATTTTGGTGTACTAGTGTGTATATGTTTTTTGGTGTACTAGTGCGTGTCTATGTGTTTTGGTGTATTAATGTGTATATTTTTGTATAATAGTGTGTGTCTACTAAGAGTTCTAATTATTTTACATGTTAATAGGTTTAACCCAACCCGTTATAACCCAATCCATTGTAACCCATTTAATACGTGAGTTAATAGCAGTGTTATGAGAATCGGACCGGTTCAACCGTGAACCGGGACCTTAGCCGGTCCGGTTGACTAATTAAATCTCATAAGGAAAAAAATTGGATAAAAATCGCCAAACCGGCCGTTTTTGGAGAAAACTGGGAATCGGCCGGTTTAAGGTCCTTAAATCTGTTTTTTTTTTTTGGGAGAATTACACCTAGACTGCCTGAGATTTGTCACTTAATCACTCAGACCCCCTAACATTTAAAATATTGTACACAGACCCCCTGAGTTTTGTGCGCGCGTAACACTTAGATCCCTGCTGTAAATATATTCGTTAATAAATTATACTTAGACCCCTTGAAGTTTGTAGGTATATAATACTTAGACTCCTTAAGTTTAAATATATTTAGACAAAAAATACTCCAATTAAAGATAAAATATCAAATGTTTTAAATTTTATAACCAAAATTCATGTTTTATTGTATCATTTATTGAAATAAAATCAAAAATAAAAATTCAATTTTTTTCTTAAAAATCGTATTTAGTATATAATTATATTGTCTATTGGAATTTAATTTGGTCGTTTAAATGACCAAATTAAAATACCAAACTATCCCAATTATAGCTAAAAGATATTGTGTCCATTACAGTTTGACTCATTGTTTAATTTTTTAGTTTTATTCTAATAGATAGTATAATTATATACTAATTATGATTTTTTTATAAAAAAATTAGACTTTTATTTTTGATTTTATTTCAATAAATGACATAATAGAATATGAATTTTGGATGTAAAATTTATGTTCTATTATAAATGACTTAAACCCCTTGTTTGATTTTTTTAGTTTTATTCCAATAGATAGTATAATTGTATACTAATTACGATTTTTTAAGAAAAAAATAAATTTTTAATTTTAATTTCATTTTAATAAATGATACAATAGAACTTGAATTTTGGTTGTAAAATTTAAAATATTTGATATTCTATATTTGATTGAAGTATTTTTAGTCTAAATATAATATTTTAAATTAAGGGGTCTAAGTATTATATACTTTTAAACTTCAGGGGGTCTAAGTGTTACGCGTGTACAAATTTTAGGGAGTCTGTGTGTAATATTTTAAATGTCAGGGGGTCTAAGTGATTAAGTGACAAACCTCAAGGGGTCTGGATGTAATTCTCCCTTTTTGTTTTTTTATTTGGGTTTGGGCCATTTTGATTTTGCCCTAAGTAGGCTAAATCACATATGGGAAAAGGCAGAGAACTTGCTCTTCGTCTTGCCAGCTAAAGGGAGGCAGTGATCAGTGCTCACTGCTCAGGCGTCACTCATGCGACCATCGATCGAGGCTGTTCAGACTTCTGCTCCAGGTGACAGTGCTCTTCTGATCAGTGAGGCAGCGATAGCAAATTTAAATGCCATCCAGGAGAGAAAATGTAAGTCTCGTTAAGTAATCCAGATCTCAATGGTTTTTTCCATAACCTCCAAGATATATCTCTCAGACCCAGAAAGAAAATCAATTAAAAAGATAGAAAAAAGTACATAAGACATACAAATTAGAAACATGGGTATGATATTGAATCACGAATGAAGAAAATATAATGCTATTGTAGAGGAAGCAAGAAATTTAACAACACATACTGCGTAGAAAGCTAAAAACTATAGGTAGTTGTGTCGTTTTTTTCTTGAAAAAACAATTTTGATGGATGACCTTATGTGTATTATAGTGTATTATTTGGTGTATTATAGTTTTCAATTATTTGGTGGATGACCTTCTGATGTTGGATGACCTTCTGTTGGATGACCTTATGATGTTGTTTGTTTAATTATTTGGTGTTTATTCTGCTCATTGCTGTTTGATTTTGATGACCTTCTGTTGTTTGATTTTGATATTTGGTACATGTGTTTCTTCTTTTACTTAATTTCATAAATTTTATGGCAAATTTTATGCATTTTAGATTTTTTTTATATTTTTTAGCTAAATTATTATGTTTTATAATTATTATATATATTTTTTTATTATATGACCGGTCCGACCAGTTAACCCACGGTTGAACCAGTGAACCATTGACCCGGTCCCCTTGCCGGTTCGATGACCGGTCCGGTTCTAATAACATTGGTTAATAGATTGGATTTATTTTGGACCCAATCCAATTTAATTCAGCTCATAACCAACTTGACCCACCCATTTACCACCTTTAGTTATATGAATTGAACCGATTGATGTATGCGGAAAGATGAATTGGGTCAAATTTTCATCTTATAGAGGCAATTTGAACCCCACTTTATTACCTAAAAGATGGTCATTGATTTCTTAAAAATGCTGTTTTAGTTTCATCTTGATGTTTACACCAAATTCAAATTGACAGTAAAATTCTTATCAAGGTGGAGTTTAATATTTATGATGTTAAATTTAGCGGGCTTTCTTCTGTACGGGATTTTATATTATCTCTTACTTTCCAGTTAGACGGAACTTTTGTAGAGGAAGGGATCACAGACATGGATTATGTTATCTTTTATACAGTAATTTAGCTGCAATTTTTTTCCCTGTTCTTTTCTTTGAATTATATATGTGGTGTTCATTGATTTTCTGTTTGCAACAATTGGGACCAATTTTATGGATTTTGATTTGGATGTCTACTGTTGTTTGGGCATTATATTCCTTCTTTCTAGTAGGTGGATTCCAAGTTGGGTGGATGGGTGCATGAAACCATTTGGTACTTGAATGATGGGGAGAAAAAAACTCAATTAGCATAAGAGTTTGAAGAATGTTGCTAATGTGCAAAGGGCTCAACGTGAGCCTTTGTTGATACACATTAAAGAGATCTATTTATGGTGTTTACCTTGCCATTTATTAGCCATCTGCTAGAATTGGATAGCCCTTCCGTTGAAAGAAAGAGTATAAGGGAATCTGATTCTTTCCTTTGGGGTAAAGGATTGGCCTTGCATCTTGTTTACCATATAGGGTTTCAGTCGAGATGAATTGTAAATCTTTTGTAGCAAGAATAGAGTCTTGGATGGGCTCTGTAATTCAGATACCTGATGCATATTTTGAGAAATTGAATCCCAGCAGAAAAAAACTAGATTTTTTAGAAAGAAGAACATCTCCCATGCCTGCTGGTTCCATGTAACATCTGTTTCCAATGCCTTGGTGTAAATTCGACCATGAACAACAAGTGCTTCTCATTTTCTTTTTATCTTTTTTCCTATTAAAAATTCTCTGCAATTTGAATAGTAAGCATGTTGTGGTGTTTGTAGGATCCTGCAACCAGCTACATTAGTACTGTATCCGAATAGCTCAGCAATGACCAATACTTGCATATCTAGATTCTGCAGCATTCACCATAAGGCAGCTTTGCCACTGTCCCATAGGAAAAAGTTTGGAAGTGAACTGTTCTTAAACTTTTCAACCTGTTCATTGTCGTCAATTTCTCCAAATACACCTCTTATCATCCGACCGCCATCAAAATTAGTAATGGCTGCCTGCATCACTCCATCCACTGCTCCACAACGGTCCGATGAATGGTTTGCACTCCGAAAGGACAAGCTGACCACGAGCACCTTCAGCACTGCTCTGGGCTTCTGGAAAGGCAACCGCCGAAGTGAGCTTTGGCATGAAAAAGTATTTGCATCAGATGCACTTGTCGTGGAAGGTTCTAAAAAGAGTGCCATGGAATGGGGTGTTCTAAATGAAGCAGTAGCTATAGAGCGGTACAAAAGCATCACCGGCCGTGATGTGAGCTCGCTAGGATTTGCGATCCATTCAGAGGAGCAATTTGATTGGCTTGGTGCATCCCCGGATGGTCTTCTTGGATGCTTTCCAGGAGGTGGGATCCTTGAAGTAAAGTGCCCATATAATAAAGGGAAGCCTGAGATGGGTCTGCCCTGGTCAACTTTGCCATTCTATTACATGCCTCAGGTGCAGGGCCAAATGGAGATAATGGACAGAGATTGGGTTGATTTGTATTGTTGGACACCAAATGGGAGCACAATATTTCGGGTGTGTAGAGAACGTGGTTATTGGGAGTTGATACATAGAATTTTACGAGAGTTTTGGTGGGAAAATGTGATTCCAGCTAGGGATGCTTTGCTGCTGGGAAGGGAGGACGAAGCCAAGGCATACAACCCGACGTCAACACACAAACAGACAGGACTTGTGATTGTTAAAAGCATGAAGTTGGCTACTGAGTCTAAGTTGTTGTGTAGGGAGGTTGCAGGGCATGTTGAATTTTATCGTTGATGGGTGTCAAATGGGAGGATGAATGTATGCCACCCTTTTTTAGAACTTACGATTTATTGGCTCCATCATGTATTTGCTCATTGGTTAATCCCACCTCATTGTATGATATTCGTATTATTTAATCCGGATTAATTATACTACGTCAATGTTGATTCATGTTTCAGTTTGTTTGATTATTTTTGAAGTGAATAATATGATGCTTGATTAGTCATGATTAGATGGAACAATTCATTCCACAAACAAGGAAGTTGAGGTTAAATCAAATTGCATGTGAAACCACTTGGAAATGTTTCAGAAGAAATCGAGGCAGAGAGAGAGACATGTCAAACTAGCACAAACATTGAACATACATACTTTTCACGCATAATATAGCCCATACTTGCAACCACTTTGGGTGTACTTGAGTTTATTTAAAAGGGTAATATTCCGATACCTTATCATCTAGAGGTGGGAGAGATAAGAGATGAACTTCAATAAGGATGTATTTAAACCCCATTTAGAGGCTGATACATTGGTTTAGAACAATTGGCAGGCAAGAGAAGAGGACACATACAACAGCAAAAACAAGGGGATGCAATTGAAGACGGCAAGTCTACTTTAACTTATGGTAGGTGATCTAGTATTGATAGGAATTGAGAGGAAGTGCACTAGAAGAGATCTAAATCCGAAAAGTTATGCTTGTCAGCATCTACATGGATGCCCGTAAACCCCCGGGTTTATTGGTAATCTGTGTGGAAGTTGATCTTGGGCAGGTATATGCAAAGAACTCTTTGTCAACTTCAAATTTAGACACGTCTCCCTCGTCCATATTCATCCATGCCTCTATTCCATCCCCTTCTCTGTTGTCCTTGAAAACCACAAAATTCTTAGACATTAGGTTCGTCAAACCCACCCTCCCAGGTCTCCCCCACCCAAAATCAACTTCATATAGTGGAATTCTGCACAAACTAGAGAAAATGAATATATCACTTGAAAGAGATTTTAGCATCCAAACATCTATTTAAATATTACAGTTAGCAATTTGAATTGCACATTTATGAACTTGCTCCATTGGTTAATCCCACCTTATTTTATGATATTCATATTGTTGAGTCCTGATTAATTATAATACTTCAATGTTGATTCATGTTTTAGTGCGTTTGTTCTCACTTTTCCAATTACACTTCTCACCTCATATGGGACAAGACAACTCATGGTTAACCCCAATAATGTTTAACTCCAATTAACACTTTCGTTGCGCACTCTAATACCAATTATAGCTAACGAGCTTAGGTCTCCAATTCAACATAATTGAACTAGCAATAGAATTTTGACATGTTTAACTTTTGATGCATCCTATTTCAGTCTGACTCGATTAATCATACATGAGCGTATTCAGTACATGAGACTCCCACTATTGTGAGGTCTAGAGAGAGTTAGATGTACGCAATCTTATCCCTACAAACAGAGAAATAGTTTCCGCGACTCAATTAATCACACATATTTCTTAAAAAATAATCACATTTTTTCGGAAGTTAAACACACACACACATTTTCACCCTTGAAGCCACCTTGGACATAAAACACACAGGAGCAGGAGAAGGTTATTTAAGTGGGAGTAACAATTTAGGAAACGTGATCATCCAGAAGTTTGAGAAACATATGCAAGCAAAAGTTTTAATTGGGCCATTTCGGAATTTAGTACACAAATACAAATACAAATTATATAATTATAATTTTATTGAATTTTCTTTTCTTACTTCTCAAATAAAATTAAAGCTTTTTTATTAATTTTTTTTCTATTATATACTTTTTATTATATAATATAAGTAATTCATTCAATTTTTTTTATGACATAATTAAAATTTTTTAATTTTAATTTTAAATAATATGTTTTTATAAAAGAAATTCATGCAATATATAGTACATTTTGTATAGTTTTTAATGCCTATTAAAGTGTCAAGTTCTGTTAATAACGCTTCTCAAGATCTGTAGTTAGGGGTGATAATCGAGCTGAATTCGAGCCTAATTCAAGCATAATTTACATATAAATGAGCTGACTTGTTTAACTATTTATACATAAACGAACTTAAAAAAATGTTCAAATTTGACTTGTTTACCTGTCCTAGAGTAGCCTCTACTGTAGAGGCTCTACGTCACTTTCCAATGAAACAGATTTCTCCATATTTTTCTCCGGACGAACCGTAGTTCAGCATTAGACATACGAATCTCAGACACTAATTCGTCAAATCTAGAGATTTAGATCTTGAGAGCTACAAACCGATTCTCAACGATCAGAAATCCCAGTGACTTAGGGCAGAATTTTAGGCGGTGTAATAAGACAGATTCGTAGTAACTTCAGCAATCTATGGTAGAAAGAAGAAGATATCTGATGGCGAAAGATAGATTTCTAGGGGTTTTTAGGACAGAACCTTGTGACAGCTGAGACTTCGGCACCCCATCCTCCACCCCCGCCTTCGGCACTCCGTCTTCAACCCCAGCCTTCGGCGATTGGTGATGCTTACAAGGTGGCGCCTGGAAACCCTAATTATGCGTTTAAGGTTCGATTCTTTGCTCTGGAAACCCTAAGTATGCGTTTAAGGTTCGATTCTTTGCTCTGAATTTATTTTTGCTGGAGATTTGACTGTTTTTAGCTAATAATTAACTTTCTCTTTGGTTGTTAAGAAAATCAAAGAGAAGAAGCAGAGAACAAATTTGAATGTTTTCTTTTGGGTGAAAACAAAAATAGAATGATCGTTTTCTTCCACTACGCTAGTTGTGTCAGGTTCTTTTGTTTTCTTTTTCTTTTTTGAAAGTTGTCAACGATGATAGCAGGATTCAAAACCTATGCGTCTGTTTGAAAATGTGAAATTGGTATAAAACGGGGCAAGTTAGGAAGCACAGGTACAAATATTATATACGAGGACGATATGAAACAGATATAGTTATATGGTAAAATCCAAAAAAAAACCATAAGAACAAGATACTGCTATAAAAAAATATTTTTTATATTTGTATTATTATGTGACGATTTGATAGTAGTATTTTTTAGTGACTCTTTAACAATATTAAATAATATTGACATTTTTTATTTTAAAGAATGCATGGATTCATGTCTTTAAAGTCATATGAATTTTTGTTGATGTATTGTGTTATATGTGAAATTAAAACGATGGGGTAAAGGTTAAAACTAAAAATTATTCATATTTTTTCGCATATAGAAATATCTGTAAAGTATCCACATATTTTATATATTATCGGATACATTTGTTGCATATCCGATATATATCTTTGAATGTTCGATGAATATCGTTTCTAATACGGTATCCGATTCGGATATGTTAACCTTAACAGAGTATCTGTACTTCATAAAATGCAAATTTTATGCTAAATTCTCAATTACAATTTCACTCTCTACTTTCATTATACTAAACACAATTGAAATTCATTTGGTTTTGCTCGAAGACACCCAATTGGTGCTTTAGAGTTTGAAAGCTTAGGAGATTGTTGTGTTGGTGTTGCAGCATTTGTTTAGTGTGACAGAGCGCCAGTATAGAACTAAGTCAGCTGGTGTATCAGATGTGAGTTCATTATTGTTAATTCCTTGCTTTTATGATCTCTGATTTTCTTCTTTTCTTTTCCGCATTCATTTTTTAAATGTGTATTTGCTAAATTTGGTGAATACACATTTCCAAATTATGTGATCAGAGGCAATGGGGAAGCTGAAAGGAACGGAAAGTTCAAACTGGGAACGCCTTTGGCTCGGGTTTCAAAGATCTTTCCCAACGTCTTAAGGTGCTTAATTTTTTTTATGCTGGAGCTTATGATTGTTCTTTGCAGATATTTATGAGATACGTTATCAATGTAAGGTCTCATTTTGAGGCTAGCATGCAATATTTTTGTTACTTCCTAGACTTAATTACTCGTCCTTACTTTTATGAAGAACCTTGGGATTGTCTTAAGAGAGTACGAGTGATTGATTGCATGCATAATTTTTATAGTTGAAATTTTAAAAAAAGGACCTATTGGGAGAGAGTACTTACTTTTTGTTCAGAGGCCTATATGTTTCAGCAGAACAATGTCCCATCATCCAACTTCCACCACCATAATAAATGATGTGTATTTCCAAACCTCAAACCCCTTTTCCTTTTGGGGTCTCGGGTAGGCAACTACAATATGATGGGAATGGAAAGACCCCCACTCTCAGGACTGGACCATCTGATTGTATCCCGATTTTTCTCAGAAGTAGTGACTCTACAAACTATCCGCAGACTTCTGGCGTTAATTCTGAAAAGGTATTCCCTAGAAACGAATACAAAGCTCAATTTTTTTTTTTATTGAACAATTAAAATTTTAAGAAATTTGTATATGGAATCATTGTTCATCTTGTTTTCGATTTACCGACATTTATTGTTCAGTTCATCTTTTAAAACATAATTACCTCCTTTGTTCCTTGCATCTTTTGGAGTCCTCGAAAGCCAGGATAAAATTGTATTCCCTCCACTTTTAAGTCTAGATAAATGTTATGAAAACTCATAATTTGCCACACTTCTGTTATCGAGTAAATAATGTAAAAACTGGAATCATTGTTCATCTTGTTTTTGAATTTTCAGCATTTACTGTGCAGTTCGTTACTTCGTTTTTATTACCTCATTTTTTTTCCTTGCATCTTTTGGAGTGCAAGAAAGTGAGGATAAAATTGTATTCCTTCCACTTTTTTGTGTCTAGATAAATGTTATGAAAACTCATAATTTGCCCTACTTTTGTTATTGAGTAGATAATGTAAAAATTGGAATGATGTAATTTTGATGTCATATAATGATCTTATACTGCCGTACTGGAAGTTGTAGATTCCGACATTGCTTTACATTTGAAACTAGGAAAAAGAGAAAATGAGAATTGAGTGGTATTTTCTTTTTCTTTTTTCTTTTTGGGGTGAGGGGGGTGAGAGGGAAGGAGGGTATGAATAAAGTCAAATAAACCATAGTCTTTAATTAAAGAATCTTATCGTCTCATTGACCTCAAATTCATGAAGTTAACATGTTGAGCAAATTGGTTTCTGTTATTCTATTTTTTTTTTTTTTTTGAATAGGTTTCTTTCATGTTTAGTTTTCAAGAAAAGGTTTCATGTGTATGATTATATATTTTGGTTTATCATCTTAGGGACACCTAGCCACTGTATTTGCTTCTTTTCTTTGTTGAAATTTGTTAATTGCATCTGGTAATTGATTTATGTTTTTCAATTCGAGTTGATGCACTTTAGGATGAGGTCATTATTTCCGATGCTGAGAGATTGAAAATGACTCAAAACAAGGTGAAAATGGTACGTTCTCTCTCTCTCTCTCTCTCTCTCCTCTGTTGATAGGAAACAAAACAACTTTATTGATTTAAAATGATAAAAAATGATACATCAAAAAAGTACTATGGATGGACAAGATGTCCAACCATGAAGTGGAAAAATACAAATCTCAACTAATTAAATTATGTATCACATGAGGCCTTCCAACCCTCTAAAATACAATAAAGCGGAATACCATCAAATTCTTTTGTAATCGAAGCCCACAATGATGTCAAAAAATAGATGCGATCCCATAAACCTTCCTGCCATTATGCTTTATTCTTAAAAATTCTAAAGTTCCTTTTCAACCATATTACCCATATGATGCCAAGAAAAGCACAATACCAAAGGATCATTGCTTTATTTTGTCTTCCTAACGCATCGAAATCCTTCATCATCATTGTTGACAATGTTCTAGGAATCACTCAATTCAAACCTAACTACATGAAATAGTTTGAACCATAAGAATGAAGCAATAGAGCAATGTAAGAACAAATAGTCTCACTAGCACAGACATACATGACACATCACTGATAGGAAATGCAAAGGAATAGTCTTCTTCTCTGAAACACATCATTTGTATTTATCTTACCATGAACTATAGTCCATGCACAAAGTTTCACCTTGGTAAGCATATTAGCTTTCCAAATCATCACAGAGGGATAAAACACAGAGTGTGAAGGACTATCAATTAATTTGTCAAAGAATGACTTACACGGAAACAACCCCAAAGACTCAAGACACCGCTGAGAATAATGACACATCGAAGCAATAGAACACCCATGAGAATGAGAATGATAAAGATAGGGAAACATACATGAAAAAGGTGAGGATTTGCACCACAACATCCTCCTAAAAGTGAATTCTCTGCCCCATTGCCCACCATAAATGTAACATATTGAGAAAAACTCGAAAATATTTTAGAAATAAACTTCCATGAGTATTGATAAGTTTCCTTGTCAACCTTTTTACCATCTCATCCATTGACATGTAATTCGTATTTGTTCTTAATAACCGAATACCATAAATAATTTCACTCCAATGGGAGTCTCCACAACTATTTACCAACTAATGTCACATTTGTTGTCCTCAAATTTTCCACTCTAAGGCCACCTTCAACTTTTGTTCTTGAAACTACCTTCCCAATTCACTAAATGGATAAGAGTCTTGCACATCACCTGATTCTAACCAAAACCTTGTGAAGAGTATCATATGTTAGAGAATTAAATAACACAATCACAAATATGGTAAGCACCAAGTTAAGAATATGACATATTTTTATGTATACATCATGCAAGTGTAAATATGTAACATGTGAAGAACTAATTTGGCCCATATGCTTGAGAACCTATTGATATAACAATGTCAAGCATATCAAGTTTTCTCCCTTAATTAGTGTTGATAAGTAAAATAACAAGTGTAAAATATGTGACTTTATGCCAAATTTATAAATGTACTCCCCCTGAATATTAGAATAAACTCCCCTTTACTATTTTCACATGCAATATACCTAGACTAGTCAAGAGTAAATCTCCTCAATTTCTCTCATAAGTACCTAAAATATTCTTCCCCTTTCTGTCACAAATGCCAACCCAGTAACATATCATAACAAGTAAGGTATAGAATTAAGTCATCCTAACATCTTCTTTCCTATTTGTCACAAAATGTCAACTAGGGACAAATCATATCAAATGGCATAAAATCATTGTATAGCAAGAGGGTATAAATACAAAGCAACTAGCTAAATCATGCATGTATTCAAGACACCGCTGAGAATAATGACACATCGAAGCAATAGAATGATAAAGACGGGGAAACATACATGAAAAAGAAGAGAATTTTCACCCCAATATCCTCCTAAAAGCGAATTATCTCCCCTATTGTCCACCATGAATGTAACATATTGAGAAAGCCTTGAAAGTATTTTAGAAATAAACTTCCATAAGTATTGATAAGTTTTCTTGTCAACCCTTTTAGCATATTTGTTCTTAATAAGCGAATACCATAAAGAATTTTACTCCAATGGGAGTCTCCACAACTATTTACCAACTAAGGTCACATTTCTTGTCCTCAAATTTTTCACTGTAAGGCCCGCCTTCAACTTTGTTCTTGAAACAACCTCCCAATTCACTAAATGGATAATAGTCTTGCACATCACTTGATTTTAACTAAAACTTTGTGAAGAGCATCATATGCTAGAGAATTAAATAACAAAATCACAAATATGGTAAGCACCCAGTTAAGAATAAGACATTTTTTTATGTATAAATCATGCAAGTGTAAATATGTAACATGTGAAGAACTAATTTGTCCCATATGCTTGAGAACCTATTGATATAACAATGTCAAGTATATCAAGTTCTCTCCTTTAAATGGTGTTGACAAGTAAAATAACAAGTGTAAAATAGGTGACTTCATGCCAAATTTGTAAATGTACTGCCCTGAGTATTAGAATAAACTTCCCCTCACTATTTTCACATGCAATATACCTAGATTAATTAAGAGTAGATCTCCCCAATTTCTCTCATAAGTACCTAAAATGTTCTCCCCCTTTCTATCACAAATGTCGACCCAATGACATATCATCACAAGCAAGGTATAAAATTAAGTCATCCCAACATATTCTAATGTCAACTAGAGGCAAATCATATCAAATGACATAGAATCATGGTATAACAAGAGGGTATAAATACAAAGCAACTAGCTAAATCATGCATGTATTCAAGACACTGCTGAGAATAATGACACATCGAAGCAATAGAATGATAAAGACGGGGAAATATACATGAAAAAGATGAGAATTTTCACCCCAATATCCTCCTAAAAGCATATTCTCTCCCCCATTTACCACCATGAATGTAACATATTGAGAGAACCTCGAAAGTATTCTAGAAATAAACTTCAATGAGTATTGATAAGTTCCATTATCAACCCCTTTAGGATCTCATCCATTGACATGTAATTCATATTTGTTCTTAATAACCGAATACCAAAAATAATTTTGCTTCAACGGGAGTCTCCACAACTATTTACCAACTAAGGTCATATTTCTTGCCTTCAAATTTTCCACTGTAAGGAAGGCCAACTTTAACTTTTGTTCTTGAAACAACCTAAATGATCCTTTTTTTCCTTACCTCTTCCTTTCCACAAAAAACTCCTCGATCATTTTCTCAATTCTCATTACAATTTTTTTTGACATTTGAAAGAGAGAAAAAAATAAGTAGTTGTACTAGCCAAAACTGACTGTACCAATGTTAATCTACACCCTCTAGAAATATAAGCTTTCTTCCACCCATCCAATCTTTTTTCCACCCTCTCGACAACAGGGTCCCAAAATGCTAAAGATAAAGGATTCCCCCCCAAAGGAAGACCTAACCCTTCCCTCTCTCATGCGCTCACACACATGGAATTCAGCATATTCTTTTCCCTTACCTGTGTGTTTTGCAGCTGCAGAGGCATTTCCAAGCTGACACCCTTCCCTGGATCGAAAGACAGAGACAGAAAGAGCAAGGACTTCAAAGGCGCCTCTTAGGAGTGAGACAAGCATGTTGTGCACTCTTGATCTTTGTTGCAGCAGTAGTGTGTGCTTTTAATGCTCATACTATTACTAGTTGCATGCATGCTTGCATTTGATATTTTGCGAAAAGGTTATAAAAATACTGGTGGCATTGGAAGGAAAAGGTTGTCGATTGCCTTTATGAAAGGAGAAGCCGAATTAGCTGAGCAGTGGGCTGCAATGAATAGACAGAGGTTGATATTCCTTGGCTTTAACCTTTCTATAAGATAGAAAAACAAGTTTCTAGTCCTGCTTCTTATATTGGAATGTATTTTTGGCATTGTATACTAACAAGCAGACAAATGTGCAGTTGAAAGGATCTGGAGCCAAACTTTTTAGGAGGGTTCAAAATCTGCTAACTATATCCCGTGTCCAAGCAAATGCACTTGGTGGTGGTGCTGTTTATTTTCCTGGATCAACCAGAATACATGAACAAAGTCTTGCTGACATGATGGAGGTATGGTTGGACAAGTTTTAAATTCATACTGCTGATCACATGATCACATGGTCATTTTTTCCTCCATTGTTAAACGGTGTCTTAACATTTTTCGTGACAATCTTTTTCAGTCGAGGTTGTTTGCGAGTATTTTCGCAACTTTCTTTTTACATATTGCATTACCTGTTGCAACACCATCTTTTACATTATTAAGACACTCTTATACCTTATGTTTTACTGATACAGTTATCTATACATTATGTTTAGCTGGTAATACAGTTATCAATCATTATTAAGTGTAGTATAAACTATTCTTTTATGGTTCCATCTACATACAAGTTTACGTTCCCAGCACTTTGTCATTGGTCATTGATATCACCACTTTATCTAAATCATAATAGTGGGCAATGGCAGCAACCACAAGGATGTCTTGTATTAAGCTGTAGAAAAATGACTGATTTCTTGTATTGATTGGGGGCTGGTCTTACAACAGCAAACTGCGGCCATTGCTAGGCTTGACAATGTGTTGAAGCAAGATTTCCGGGACATGGAGATTATAATGGCTGAAGAAATCGAAATGGCAGAAGGTTAGACAGACTATTAAGAGTGCTACTTTAATGGTTATGGAGGTTTTTTCAATATGTATTTTTTTGCAGTCATGGTTTTGATGTATCAGAAGTATTGCAATTGAATTAACTAGGAAATCAATGGCCATACCGTGGCCAAATGCCATGCTGAAACTCTGGCCATTGATTTACATTCTCTGACCGGCCTGGAACTATTTGGGCCTGATTAAGGCCCATTCATAATTTTACCAACGGACCACAATCAAGTAACAAGCCGATAATTGCGGCATAGTGGCCAGGTCCAACATTTTTAATCTGATTATAGCCCGTATATATTACCACATTGAACCTGATGGGCCTACAAATTTAAATTAGATCAGGTGGCTAGTTCGGCTTAATGTTGGGCCTAATTAGCCCATAAATTTGCCTTATTGGTGAAGAGCCCTGGACCTGATGGGGGTACAAATTTAAATTAGATCAGTTGGCTAGTTTGGCATAATGTTGGGCCTAATTAGGCCATAAATATGCCGCATTTGTGATGAGCCCATGGATTCAACAAGAACGTTGTGTTAGTTGGGTTTGGTGGGAATGATGAGCCCATGGCTTTAACAAGTTCAGTGGATTAGTTGGGCCTGGTGGACCTCATTGGGCCTGGTTAGACCACATATGTGTCACATTGGCCCTGTTAAGCCAATAACCAAATCAGTGGTCTAGTTCGGCCTACAAGCCCGCAAAAGAACCACGATTGGACATGACGAGACCATAAATTCAACAATATTGGGCCTGATGAGCCCATAAATTCAAACACTCCATTAGTTGGCCTTAATATTGGGCTTTTGGCCAATAAATTCAATTGCCTTGGGCCTAATGAGCCCATAAATTTGAACAGTGAGCTAATTGGGCATTTTGGTCCATAAACTTGGCTACATTGGGCCTAATGAGCCATCGGATTAGGTTAACAAGTTTAGTGGATTAGATGGGCTTAATGAGCCCATAAAGGTATCATATTGGGCTTGACTAGCCCATAAATTTAACCAAATCAGTGGGCTAATTGGGCCCAAGAGCCCACAAAAGAACCACAATTGGGCATAATGAGCCCATAAATTAAACATGGGCCTTTTGAGCCCATAAATTTGAATACATCGTTAGTTGGGCTTAATATTGGGGCTTTTGGCCCATAAATCCAATTGCTTTGGGCCTAATGAGCCCAAAAATTTAAACAGCGAGCTAATTAGCCTTTTTGGTCCATAAATTCGACAATATTGGGCCTAATTTCGGGCTAGACAATCCTATTTCCTACTGTTGGGCTAATATTGGGCCTGATGAGCCCACAAACTCAACCAAATCATTAGTTGGGCTTTATATTGGGATTTCTGACCCATATATTCAACCACTTTAGGCCCATATATTTAACCACAATAGTTGGGAGACAGTTTAAATTGTGGGCTAGTTGGGCTCAAGAATGAGCTTTCTGTATAATTTAACAGAACAGTGGACTAGTTGAGCTCTTCCCATAAATTTAACCCAAAAGTGGGCTAGTTGGGCTTATTATTCGGCTTTGTGAGCCCCTAAATTAAGAGGACTGTTTTAGGAATGGGCATTTCAAATTTTGAGTAGGGCTTCAACTTGGACCAAGCAAACTGAAGTAGGCCATGAGGCCCATCTAGCTGGCTGAAGAATTGAACAATACCAGGTTGAGTTATATCGGGCAATAATTAGGCCCATTCAGAGGCAAGTTTCAGTATTGGGATGGAGTAACGGCCCAGGAAAATCTCTAGACTGGGCCTCAATAAAAGAATTGGTCGAGGCAAGTAAAAGACTTTAAGCTAAAAGAGTGATCCATCTTCCCGGGCGGGGAAGAGACCGGAAAAATGAATAGAGCCTAGTGTGTGATATGCCTGGGCCAGTCCAGCCCTTTTCAATACCTAGGCACAGTTTTACAGCAAACGCCCACTTTAACCACATGATATCGAATCATTCTAAAGCATACATAACTCCCATTTTTTTCTTTTTGGTTGAGCCACATGATAACGAATCATTTTAAAACATACATAACCCCCATCATTTGGAAATTCAATTGAGCAGTTTACTTCTTTCCCCCCATAGATGAAATTTGTCACTGTAGATGATCTTGGCTCTTTTTATGTATGGTGCGTCCTCTACAATGCTCGACATAGAAAGGAGCATCAAATGTCAAACAAGAGTTTCATGGAGGAGTGTGGAAAGAATCATCATGTAATTCATGTTCATCCATATCGGACCTCTCCAATAATGTCGGTCATGCTTAGTGTTGCATATCAAAAGATGATGGTAGCAAATAGTCAAATACGACTTCAAGAAAAAAAACAAAAAACAAAAAACAAATAGAACTCTATGTACTAGACATCATAAATATAAACAACACAGATCAAAGGTCAGGATATTTATATAACCTCATTTTGGCAAGAGATGGGAGTCCAAAATGTGCCCAATTGGAAATTAGTTCAAGCTGCTTTTCTAGGATCAATGAGTTCCGCTGCATCTAATTAGCAAGAGCATCTAATTGTAGGATCAATAGCATCTAATGAGCAAAACGATGTAATGGAGTACAGTTGGTGGACAAAAAAATTAGCACATAACCACAAGTGAATGCATAGAGTTACTGCTGCATAAGATTACATTTTATTATGCGCGATGAAAACTAAAAAGAATGAGAGACAAGGCAATGGAGATACAAGGATATGGTGAACTATGCCACACTTAAGAATTGAGCATGCTTAACATGCATCAATTAGATGAATTATAGTTTGTGATTCCCACGTATTTAATAGGAACAAAATTACTGCAAGTGTATTTCAATGATAATAAACTAGAAAGGTTCACTTAGATTAACTCAAATAAATGTGACGCCCAAATAAAGGTAGTAGCAGGGATACTTTGGCCATTCAACTGTAACTCAGGACATGTCCTTCATATGATCATATGCCATCATGTTTTTCTCTGGTCTAACTTGACTTGCGTTTCTTTTGTTCTTCCTCATGTAGCTATAGCAATCTTAACTAAAATTGAGTCACTCCTCCTCTACTCCTTAACTCATGCAGAAGCGCAGTCAATTGTAGTATTCAGACATGGTTCAAAGTCACGGTATCGACCATTGACTTAAAGAAATTTGAGACACACCGATCATTACGTTGCGTCGCATTATCGGGCAATGCGACATAAAAGAAGTTTACCATGACGAGAAATTCAACTTATATTGCAGCATCAAGGACCCGTATCAACCGATTCGATGACGATAACTCGGCAACTTCGGATTGATTCGGAGACGACTCACACGACTCGACCGAGTCATGCGAGACTCGGATTTATCATAACATGTAACGGTATTGACTCAAAAGGTGCCGAGTTAGATATGACTTGGTTGGGCCGTATCAGTATCGGTAAAAACTTTGAACCTTCTATTCAGGACGTACTGGATTTGCTACGTGTAATCAAGTTACTTCAGACATGTATCTTTAAACATCCAAACTTGTCATTTACTAATCTTTTTATTTGAGAGAGGGGAGGGGAGGGGAGGGGAAGGGGGGGGGAAGCTGTGTCAAACATGCATTATTGCTCTAATCCCAGGTGTAGTGATAGACAGATAAGAGAAAAAAATACTTGCAACAATCTCGACTCGGTCTCTACTAGCGTAATGAAAAAATAGCATAAGGAGACCTATCTGTAAGATTAGGGGGGAGATCTGCAGTAGTGGTAACTCTTTCATTATTCCATAAACTGATACATGTATCGAATGCTCTCTTGGGTCTAGAACTTGGAACTTGGAACCTAGGGGGGTTACTCCGATAATTCTTTTTTTCTCGTCCGGGGTGTGTACACACTTGCACGGATGACAAATGACAGTTAAAAGAATTGTAGGGAAGTTATCAATAACCGACGACATTCAAGGATGGATGTAGACCATTTGGGTAAGAAAGGGAGCCCGAACGTGGAAGAACCTAGGGAGGCTGGGTCATTTGAAGGAAATGGGAGGCTTTTCTCTATTAGAGAAGGCCATATGGAATAAAAAGAAATGCATAAATTCTCAAAAAAAGGGGGTGCGAGCCTCCCATTTGGTGACAAGATCGAAACCAACTTGACAACATTTAACTACCATCATTGTTGACGAAGCTCATAGCCATTATCACCACCCTCCAACACCAGTACCGCATTTGTCTGCCATCAACCATCTCAACTGAAATCGAAGGCGGTGCTCTTATTGAAGTGAACAACAATTTAAAGACAAGAGCCCATAGGAACCCTAGAGGAGGGGGCGGGGGGAATGCTAACTTCATTGGTTGAGGGAAGGAAATAATTTGTTTAGATGATTGAGCCAATGTCCAAAAAACCCTCTTTTTTGTTTTTAATAGAAAGGAAGGTAAAATTTGACCTAATGGATTGCTTAAGGAGCTAAGGTCATCCAATAGTAAGGGATTCTAGCTATTTTCTTAACAATTCACTATTTCAAGAAAATTAAACAAACTTATAACGTACCAAGAAATATGGCAAAGTCTCTTATGTTCCTTCACTCAAGTACAAGAAAAGTTCAAGCTCACAATAATACATACCAATCTCCAACTAAGGTAAAATCATGTAATTTACAACTAAAAACAACATTAATCAAATGCCAATAAAAATAAGACAATTAATAACATGGCATCCTTGTACATATGCGACCCCTTAGAACTCATATTACATTTATCCCTGTTTAAATACTAAAAGCAAGAGCCATGTCTTTATTGAAGGCAGAAAAACATCTATGTTTCAACCCGCAAAGGACAATGGTGAGCCAGTATTCACACATAATCACATACAACTCGAATAATAGAACAGCCAAAATTATTTTAACAACAGAATAAGAGCCTCAAGGTGATCGTAACTTGTATTGATATAACAAATAATCAACAAAATTGTGGAAAAACAACATTACAACACCACTTCAACAATGAAAATAACTTGTAATGAAACTATGCCGAAGAGCAACATGGCAATTTTTTTTCAAGTGTAATATTAGAAACTACACACAAACAAAATCAATCAGAAACACAATCTCAGCAAAAAGGAGTACCTTGCATGAAATCCAAGATGAATCTAAAACATTTGGCCGATATGTGTCACAGTACAAGCACTCCTAGTGTGCACCTTGAAACTGTGACAAACAATTCATCCAAAGTTCAACAACAAATCACCATCGCACGTATACACCCACACACAGAGACATGAGAAAGACTAATCAATTTACCATACGAAATTCCATGATTCTTCAACGGAATTAAATTATATTATAACTGAATTATAAGGCAATTAAAAAGGCGATAACTCCAAACCATAATAGAGCTTTGACATTAACATCAAAATATCAAATTCCGATGTGGTCTTTGCCTCTATCTCTTCGGTCTCTCTGGTTGGGCTTTGAATACGAATCGAGCGATCGTCTTCGATGTTTCTGGAGGATGTGATAGTTCTTTGACAACTTCCACTCATTTCCATGTTAGGGTATATTGATAAAGAGACCGACGAGCTCAGAATCTAAGAACCACCAGACTACCAAGATCGAGTTGAGAGAGAGATGCAATTACAGAAAGAATGAAAGAAATGAAGAGGCGGAGGACTTGGGCTGGGCCAAGAGATGTCGAGTCCAGATTTACCCATTAATTCGTGGTGGACAAGTCAACCCAAGAGTTAGTCTTCAACGAACACTGGACAGCAGTATCTTGATCTGTGTCATTCATGTCAATGGTTTCTTTTTCTTTCTTGCCCCTACTAGAATCTCTTCTAATGTTTGGCTTTCACTGAAAACAGTTCTTTGTTATTGGGTGGGTCAAGGTACATGACTCGAGGAGGTCCAAGACGCCTTTGCTCCCTCGTAGTACTTGTTGAAAGTGGGAGTCAATGACAAGAGTGGAAACTTGGCAGGCATGATAGAGGTATGATAGTATGAATAGGAAATAGAGAAACAAAAATTTTAACAAAACATAAAGGAGAGACAACGTCTTGGTCCTAGTAGATTTTAATATCTACCAATGCATTATATACCCTAACAACACTAACTTCCATTCATCTTCAACATCATAACATAAGCGCACAATTTAGAAGTCAAAACAATAAAGAAAACACAATTTGATAAACAGAGATGCTCATAACAATAAAAGAAGTCGTATCATTTTCAAAAAATACATAGCCGATTGACATAATATCAAACAAAGTTATAAAATAAGCGGTCAGATATATAGCTCAACTCCAAGAATATATCATCCTGTCAAACAATCCTTAGACAGTTATTTGCGCTTCTAAACGAAACAACTAACGTTTCCTCTTTTCAAAACCAGTTTTATGGAATGCCAATTTCGAATTAAAAATCTAACAATTGGAAACAATAAAAAATTGCTTCATAAATGGCTTCCATAAAAATTGAGCCCATCAGATGGGGGAAAAATTAGCTCTCAGACATTCAATTTATTTAAATTAGATCACCTAATCTGAATTAAAAAACTAATCAAAATATTGGTCCAAATTCTTGCCTACTAGGTTTCTTTAACAAATTATACGAACTCTCTAAGCAGAAAAGCACATTCCAAACTCATAAGAGATCAAGCATCGACAAGGAAACACAAATACATTCCAGGAAATTGAATTTATATTACTTCTGGTCAAGTATACAACTTTATAAACAGAAAGACAAAAATAATGCTCAATAATTAAAAGGTAGATAAGCACGCACACTAAAGCCCTAACAAATGAATTGGAAAAATCACAAAGTTGTGTATGATTTATACAACACATACACAACAATTCTTATCAACAAAATTGCAGATCCAAACTCCAACAACGATACAAATTACAGACTAGACAGTTGAAGTTTAAGATTAACAAAAATTACTCGATATAGTGAGAGGAAACATGAAATAACTCAGCTGGTAAAATCGTTCCAAAACGCTAGAAATTCGAGGTTGGATATGAGAACTATTTTTTTGAAAGTTAGATCTGAGAATTGTCGACTAAAATTAGCAAAGATTACCTGAAATAGGTCAGATCTGAGTTATTATAGGCTGGTCCTACTCGCCTATACCAACCATTGCTTCATCTAGAGGCGAAGGAGAGGCAGAAACTGGCTCGGAGGCGAAGAGAAGAGGGCTGGAACACCATGGGGTTGATGAGAGAAGAGGAGAATCGAACGAGGGAGGGAGGGAGGGAGGGAGAGAGAGAAAGAGAGACAGATGAAGCGGTAAGAGGAAATGGGAAGACAAAAAGCGATCGGGTCTTTTGCCCGATCGATGTGGTTGATTACGGCGTGGGTTAGAGCGTCTCCGCCCCCTTACTCTTTTGGGTGAGTTATTCCCGCTCCACAAACCTCTATACTCAATCACTGATAATTAAGTCCATCCACCTTATTCTATGTACTTTTTTAATAGCTAATAATGCACCACACGCACGTGAATAGTTTAAATATGTGTATTTGAATTAAATATTGTCTCAAATTTATCAAATTTAATTTTTACTGTTCATATTCTATTATAGGATTATAAAAACTTTATATGTCCTCAAAATTATTTGTTCTAACTATAAGGAAGGAAAGATAAAAAAAAAAAGAATAGTTAAAATTATATTTTTTTAGAATTTTGTGATTGAGATTGATTTTTTATCAATGTTTGGAAAATTTGTTTTTTTTGAAATTCATTTTATTAGGATTCCATTTATAATTTCTTGAATAAAATAAAAGTAATTGTCAATATATTAATCATATTAGAACCTTACTGTAATTAATAATTGGGGTAAAATTTAATACACTACTCTAAAAAATCTAAAAATTTTAAGTTTTACTTAAAAAATTTTAGAAAATTTCAAATTCTACAATATTAAAATTTAAAAAAAAATTAAATTTTACTTAAAAATACACTACAATATATATTTTCATATAAAATCTTAATACAATTTATAAAGTTTATTGTTATTGAATAATTATACTGATGTAGCATAATTTTAAAAAATTATATTTATGATTATTTTTTATCTTAAGAATGAAAAAATTAAATTTTTCGATGAAAAAAAATACACATATATAGGCATAATGTTATATTTGTATATAAGAGGAGTAATATTTGATTGATGAAATTTTTGAAGGTTTTTTGAATATTTTATGGAAAATATAATGATACATTTTTTTTAAAGGTAATATAGTCGATCAATTTTTTTTTATAAAAAATGATATTTATGCATAGTGAATAGATAATTAAAAGACATGTTAGAGGTAATTTAGAGATTTAAATACATAAGAATATAATGATAATTTAGATATTTAATTGTGAAATGATAGAGTGGTCTTTATAATTATTTATAAAGGTAAAATAGAGATTCAAAAATTTTTCATGTTAAGGTATTTTTATTAGTAGTATAGATTAAACTTATCTCAATCTTTCTTTTTAGAATTTTTTTTTCATACCCATCTCACACAATCTATACAAAAATATATTCAACTTGATTCCTTATTATAAACCTCTCAAATAATATTCAACACTAATCCCATATGCATTATATGATTTATAGTTTTCCTAATTATTGGTTCATCTCTTATTGTGTATCTTACTTATTGTGAAATTGTGATTATTGGCAACAAAGTTTATATACATATAATGTTAAATACATATATGGATGACAGTGGACCGAGAAAAAATAGGTATTCGTCCAAATCTGTCATGTTTGGACCGGAGATGAATTATACATATTGGACAGTGGACGTATACGGGGATACCCGTATAAACTCGTGCAAGAATGACGGCGGGATAGACTTACTCTTACCCTGGCCCCGCCCTCGCCCTCGCCCTCGCCCCCGCTCCTGCTATCCCTGTTAATTAGGCTACTTTGTTAGTTAGTTCAGCGTCAAGATTTTTTTAGTCACTTAATAATTGTTGGACATGCATCAGGACTTGAACCTCATTCCACACCAGATTACATTACTAACCATTTGATCTTCTTTTACAATAGCTATATACTTAGAATTAGTCTACATGTAATTTTAGAAGAGTGGCTATTTTGACATATTTTTTTGAATGTTGTTGAATTATTTAAAATATTGAATTTATTTAGAATTTTGGATTATGTTGGCTTGAGTTTGGACTTGGGCTTGGGCTTAGAGTTAGGCTTAGGCTTGGGTAGGTACGGGGGAAACGGGGACGGGAATGAATGATGAAAACTATATCTGTTAACAAGGGTGGACCGGGGATGGACGAAATTTTTTTAAGCAGGTACGGGGATGGAGACTACACTCTCCGCCCCCGCTTCAGTCCACTGACATCCCTAAATACATATATAATTATATTTTGTGTGTGTGTGTGTGCGCATATATAAAAACTAGTTATTGTCTGTGCCTGAAGGCACAGAGTAATAAAAAATGGTAAACAATAAACATATTTGTATTCATATCTAAAATCAAATCACAAACATAGAGCAGAGATAAATGAATTTAAGTATCGGTTGTAGTGGGGGTGAGAGGTGGTGGTGGTAGGAGACGGTGATGGTGATGGTTGTGATGGGTGGCAATGACCGTGGTGGAGAAGATGGTGGCGGCGACGACGGCGGTGGTGGCGATGGTGGCAGCGACGGCGACGGCGACGACAGCAGTGGTGGTGGTAGTGGTGGTGGCGGCGACTAAAGCAGTGGTGGTGGTAGTGGCAGTGGTGGCGGTGGCGGTGGCGATGGTGGTGGTGGCGGCGGCGGTGGTGGAGGTGGTGGCGGCGACGGCGGTGGTTCAAGCACTATTATTTTTTTAAAGTATTTATGAGAAATAATTTCAAAAAATACTTTTAAAAAATTACTCAAAACACACCTTTAGAGACCTATTTTTTCTATTAAATTTAGGGTGTTAATATTAGTCGTTAGATTAACTTTAAAGTAAAATTTAAAGTGATATGAACCGCGAAAAGTAAAAGTCATTTTGTTTATCTTTTGAGATTTGAATTGTAAGCTACTTTATTATATAGATATACAAACTTAACTTCTTTTTTTTTTTTTTGATGAGAAATTTGCATAGAATGATTAGAGTGAATGTCTATTGTTTTTTTTTGGTAACATTCAATACCAACTTGACTATCACTTGATAGATCGATACTAAATAATCAAGTTAATTAGTTTTTTCTATAAACTCTGTGAGATAGAGTATAAAAAGAAACCCTAGAAAAAGATTGAAATGAATTTAATAATTAATGCGATGAGTATAAAATGAGGTGAACTTAGTTACTAATGGAGTGAGTATAAAAAGGGTAAATTTAATAGTTTTACGATTTAGAGTTTAATGGGAAGGGAACGGAGATTTGTGGGGTAAGAATAGCCTCACCCTACCCTTTTTTGTACCCTATAAAAAAGGAAAAAAAATTCTATTTTAAACTTAAATTAAGAGAAACTCAAATCCTTACTTCCCCCCCCCCCCCCCCCCAAAAAAAAAAAAAAAAACACCCCCACAAACCTCTATACTCGCCTCACATAACTAAGTTCATCCACCTTATTCTATACCCACCTTTTGAATGATTAAACTTATCTCAATCTTTCTCTTTTTGGTTTTTTTTTATACCCATCTCACATAGTCTATACACAAATATATTCAACTTAATTCCTTACCATAAACCTCTCAAATAATATTCAACACTAATCCCATATGCATTATATGATTTATATTTTTCCTAATTATTGGTTCATCTGTTATTATGTATCTTACTTATTGTGATTATTGGCAACAAAGTTTGTATACATATAGTGTTAAATACATATCTATATAATAAAGTATTATACAATTCAAATTTCAAAAGATAAACAAAATGACTTTTGCTATTCGCAGTTAAGATCTATTTAAATTTTATTTTAAAGTTAATCCGACGACTAATATTAACACTCCAAATTTAATAGGGAAAATAAAATCCAAATGGTGTATTTGTGGTGACTTTTTAAAAGTGTTTTTAACACTTATAATTTCTCATTAGTATTTTAAAAAATAAAATAGTATTTGAAACCACCACTATCACTACCACCCCCATCGCCCCACCACCACCACCACTACCACCACCACCGCCACCGCCACCATAATTTCTCATTAGTATTTTAAAAAATAAAATAGTATTTGAAACCACCACTATCACTACCACCCCCATCGCCCCACCACCACCACCACTATCACCACCACCGCCACCCCACCCCACCACCAAACTACCCCCCACCATCACCACTAACACCTCCACTATCGCCACCCCACCACCATCTCTACCACAACCACCACCATCATTGTCGTCACCACCAATGTGGCCACCCCACCACCATCACCACCCCAACGCCCCTGCCACCATACCACTCCCTCACTGCCCACCACTATCACCTCACCACCACCTCTGCCACAACCACCATTGCCCTTACCATCACCACTGTCGCCACTACCACTGTTGCCACCCCACTACCACCACTATCCCCACTACCACCATCCCCACCACCCTTGTCACCTCCACCCCCACCACCACAATACCACCACTGCCACTGTCCTACCATCACCCCTACCACCACCCCCACAACCATCACCACCATCGCCACCCCACCATCGCCACTACCTCCCACCATCACTACCATCGTTTACTCTCATTATAACCGATGCTTAAATTCTTTTCTCTCTCCTCTATATTTGTGATTTGATTTTAAATGTAAATACAAATATATTTCTTGTTGACCATTTTTTTTATTACTTTGTGACTTCAGGCACAGACAATAACTAATATAATTCTATTTTTTTTTTGTGTGTGTGCATATATAAAAATATACAAACTTAACTTTATTTTTTTTGAAGAGAAATTTGCATAGAATGATTAGAGTGAAGGTCTATCTATTTTTTTTTTGTAACATTCAATACCAACTTGACTATCACTTGATAGATCGATACTAAATAATCAAGTTAATTAGTTTTTTCTATAAACTGTGTGAGATAGAGTATAAAAAGAAACCCTAGAAAAAGATTGAAATGAATTTAATAATTAGTGTGGTGGGTATAGAATAGGGTGAACTTAGTTACTAGTGGAGTGAGTATAAAAAGGATAAATTTAATAGTTTTACGATTTAGAGTTTAATGGGACGGGAACGGAGATTGTGGGGTAGGAATAACCTCACCCTACCCTTTTTTGTACCATATAAAAAAGAAAAAAAAATTCTTAAAAACCTTCTTGAATCATTGACTCATACAAAAAAAAAAAAAAAACTCTATTTTAAACTCAAATTAAGAGAGACTCAAATCTTTACCATTTTTACCAATGGTGAGATTACACTCTTCTTTAAAGATTCAATGATCATATTTATCCTCCTTTAAATTTGAGTTTGGTCTCATTTAAAAAGGGGTTTATCTTCCTTTAAATTTGGGTTTCATCATGGAAATGTCTATTCCAAATCAAGTTTTTTACCTTTTTTTTTTTTAATTCAAATTTGGGTAAGAGTTTGAGTCATTAAAGATGGTCTTAGGAATCAAAAATGAAAAATACAATAGTTGATTTGGTAATGTTTAATCTCATGATTTGTAGGATTAGTTATTTCTTAGGAAAAGAAATGAATTTAAATTCCCACCAACCAATTATAAGAATGGACATTATTAAGGAATGTATATTCAATACCATGTATCAAATGCAGCGTTAGAGTTTTAATTGAGTCTTTATATCAAAATTCAACAAGATAATTGTCTTGTGTGACTAGCATATAACTTGGATAAAATGGTATATTTGTCTATTGAAAAATTTGTTACATATAGGTTAAAAAATTTTACTTTATTTTCTCTGATTTTGAGGAGAAAAAAAAGATGGAGACTGAAAATTTGAGAAATATAGTGAGACAAAAAAATATCGATGTATTTGAGAGAGATAAATTTTACTTCACAAATATACCCTTATGAACAAATCATATGACTTTTTTTGTCGGAACAAATTGATAGATTTAGACGGAAGATCTAGATTGAAAATCGGTTAAAACTTTACTCGTACCAATTGAAATATTAAGAACTAAATAAAAATTATGTGTGCTACTTTAAGAGAGTAAATTATAAATTACCCTAAAAACTACAAAAGATTAGCAATGAGATTTTATTTTTGAAACCTGAAGCCTAAAGGGGTCATGGTCCCCTAGGTCATAACCTAGTTCCTTCTATACTGAGAGGCAACTTGTAACTCATGGTCCATCACTTTCGTTGATTTAACATTTTTTTTTAAAAAAAAGAATAAAATATCATAAACAAATTCAAAATCTTATGAGAGGTTTGAAGGCCCAAAAAAGAAGAATTTTGTTCATTCATCTTAAAAACTAAAAAAGAGTATCAAATAATGTGTCCAGAGGTTGACATCCGAGAGAGGCGAAAGAGAGATTTTCGAGCCTGCAAGCAGCAAGCAACGACGGCTCACAAAAAGAGGTGAAAATAGATATTTTATTTATTTTCTAGCTTGGAATTACATTGAGTAACAAACTTAAGTTCATTACCAAACGCAAAAAAAGAAATTGTAAACTAAAACATAAACAAGAAAAAAAGGGGAAGAAAAAAGACAAAATAAACCTTTTCATTACAAGGCACTGGGAAAGAGTCCCAGAACCTTTACTTGTAATCAATGAAGCCTAACAGACATAAGCTTCAATGTTCAACTCCATGGCTTGGGGACACAAATGCCAGCAACTCTCTATCATCTTCAAATTTCACCATGTCTTCCTCGTCCAAGTTCACCCATGCCTCTATTCCATCCTTCGATGGTGTGTCCAAGAAAGTAACTAAATTCTTGAATGTAAGGCTAGCAGAACCCACCCATATAGGCATTCCCCACCCAAAATCAGCTTCATGTAGAGGGAATCTGCACAAACTAGTGAAGCTAAAGGAGACCAGGTCTCCTTTAGTGTAACTTTCACCTCGCTTCTTGAGGAAGTTCAAGTGTTTGTCACCCTTCATGAGGTTTGTCACGTAATCAGAATCGACACCGTGTATTGCATCTCTGATCTTCTTCACGATGCCATAACATGGTTCCTCACTGTCCATGGATGGAACTGCTATCGAGATTCGACTAATATTCCCGAAAGAATAATCAGGCAGTGGTGGATCAAACCTCGGTCTTAGGTTTACTGCATGAAGCACAGTGTAGACCTTATTGGGGTCTGCTTTTGTTCCTGTGGCAGCTATAAAACGACTCCATATAAAGGCTGAAAGTGCTTCAATTCGTGTTGGCCTTTTTGGACCATTATTGATTGTATTCTCAGTATATTTGTCTCTAAGAGCAGCTATCTTAGAAGCAAGGAAAACAAACCTCTTTGTTACAATATTTGCTTTGGTCATGCCAATACCTGGTTTGAAGCTAGTTATATCAATTGGTGGGAAGAGCGTTGCTGATTCAAATCGTGGACAGTGTAAATCGCTATCCCCACGGGCGGTGGCGGCCCAACTATTGATAAACATGATAAAGGACAAAGCATCAGCAATCTTGTGAGATATGAGTACACCAACCGCCATGCCACCACAGTCGAAGAAGTTCACTTGAATGGCCATGCCAAGATCATTAGTATCATCCAATTCATATGGGAGGAACTTGTTGAGTTCACCAGGGATTGGATTTCTAATGACCTCGGAGAGTTGGTAGTTGACACGAGCTTCTACGTAGGGGACACCCTCATCGTTGCAATCGACATAAATGTTGTCGATAACTCGTCCTGCTAAGGGATAAAATCGGGTTAAGGCCTCAGAAAGAGACTTCTTTAAGTGGTTCGATCTGACTGTACTGCTGAGTTTGTTATCGATGTCCATTGGATAGAAGAGAACTAGAGGCATAAAAATTGGTGGGGATATTTGATCGAGAAATGAGAGTTGGTAGTTGCGAAGGTGGTCAGGGGTTGAAGAAGATGGAGTGATTGTCTCTCTGGAGATAACTTCAACGTCAACCTTCATCCTCTAATCAAAAACAATAACAAGCTACTAAAAAAATTATTATATTTTTTGCTCTCTGTTGGTTTAGAGATTCTATGCAAGTATTGTAATGAGCATGTGTTGCAATGAGGCTTAAATAGAGCTCCAACGTACAAAAAGTCAAAGAATCCCTCCAATACATGGCAATATTTACGTGTACACATAATAAAAATATAGAATCTCATCAATTTTAAAATGTTGCCGGTCGGATCAAATTCAATCATCCATTTGGTTTATTCGATTCATGGTCGTAATTAGACTAATAACAATCAACCAGTGAGACCCTTTACTTTGAATGCAATGACTATAATAAACCCACAAATTTTTTTGGATAAGACTCTCGACTCGAAACTCAATTTATTGGTAGATGATTGAATTTGATTAAAACCGATAAAATTTGCAAATCTATATGATCTGGCATTTCACAGCAATAAACTTGCACAGTGCAAGTGCATTGAATTAGCATCTAATGATTTTAAAACACGTCTTGATGGTTAAGGTAAGACTACTTTTACACGAATAACCCAACAAAGTTTTCTCTCTTAACGATGTGGGAATAAGTACATCGACTCAGTACCTTAATCTTCCCTTAGCTCATCCATAGCCTTTGAAGATGGGAGTCTTGGCATATTGGTGATCTTGATTATCACAAGTGTAACTACACTAACCCACCCATTTTGGGGCAACAATCCTTATACAAGCCATGTCCTAAAGCCGGATCTGATGCCACCTTGTAACGCCCCTGGTTAACTTGCACTAGCTTTAGCACTGGCACTGACACTGTGAACTTATGATTATTTTGAGGGGAAATAATCATGCCACGATACATGGAAGAAAAAAAGACCAAGTGTTCAATCACGCAATAATATTCGGATTAATCTAGACATGGTATAGCGATGAGAAATCTACAAGGTGGATGCACTGGTGTAACACTTCAAGAACGAAAGCATAAGTTATTACTAGCTAACTAAATCAAATTGAACAATTGACTGTATGTTGTCTTGCTTGTCAAGAAAATAACTAATGAACGTGTGATCTTTTCCTAACCTGCTCCTTTGAGGGGTCCAGTTTTTCCCATTTCAAACATGCCTTTATTGCCTGGGACACATCCAAGCCGGCCCCGCATTAGTTAGCTTTACTATGGAGATTGTGACTCATATCTGTCCTACCCAGCTCTTTATGTTAGAAAATAAATTTTGCTCATTCTAGGCCATTACAAACCGAACAATTGGAGATGATAGAAATCATAAGAAAGTCCATCAATATTCCGCTCAAAAAACAAAAAAAAAAATTTGAATATAAACAAGTGTATATATGGTAGTTCTATAATTTCAAGATGATAGATTTCTCGGAAAGACAAATAATTGAACAATTGATGATTTTGAGTTTTTGGGTGGCGAACGAACAGTAAAATATGAATAATAATATTATATTGATCAAGATTTCTTATCAATTTTTTTATCTTATGTGATGTGACACAATTTTCATCATCAAATAAGTGAGTTTCAATAATATTCAATGAAAGAAATTGTGTCACATTACTTGGTAAGCATAACATTACTGAAAGGAAAATGCTACATAATCTAAATGAAACTCAAAAGTTAAAACTCAAATGCATATCATTCATTTGATGATTGTGAGATGAGCAAGTCCCACTGAAAAAATTGATGTGACCCACTCATTTAAGGGATGATATGCATTTAGGTTGTAATTTTTTGTGTTTCATTTGGATTTTGTAATATTGCTTTTACTGAAATATGAATTTTTTTATGAATTTTATTTAGATTGTGTAACATTTTTGTTGTACTATTGTTTGAATTGGCGCCTTACCAGTATGCGAATACGCCTGCCGCCTGGGGTCTTGACTAATCCAGTGCAGAAACATATTTTCTTTGGCATTTCTTCACAGTGAAATGCCGATACAAACGAGCCAATATTTTGATGATGCCCTTGCACTTACCTGTGATGCCGAGTAAGTACATATCTAATTATTTTGAGACGGCCTATTTTTTTATTTATTTTTTGGTCATTGAGACGGCCTATTTGACTCTGTCAAATGTATACATTTTGTTGTATGAAGTGCTTGTACTCTTGTTGAAATCGGGTCCTACTCTGGATCCGGTGAGGCGGCTAATTGGCTCATTTTATGGAATATCTTGATGCTGTCACGTTGGATTGGGCTTGTGCTCGTTCGGTCTATTTCTTTATTGATTCTGTAAAAGACTCTGTCCCTTAATTTACTTCAAATAAAGACAGTGAGAACAAGTTTCGTGGCTCGTATTTTTGAAAATTTTATCCATTCCAATAAATTAGGCACGTTTTTTTGGAGTTATATATCTGTAAATAGGGGTGGCAATATTTGACACGACACGATAACCCGATACGAACACGACACGAATAAATGGGTTTGGGTTGACTAGTTTTTTGACACGACCCGTGTATGACACGACCCGTCAACACGAAATTTTAATGGGTCGTACACGACACGAACCCGCTTAACCCGAATTGACCCGTCAACACGGAATTTTTAACTCGAAGGAGATTGACCTGACCTTTTCGTTGCATGTATGAGTTTTCATGTTCTGATGGCTTGTTTTATCCATTACTTCTAATGTTTAATTGATTGCGCGATGTACGATTAGCATATTTAATTAGTATTATAGAAATAAAATATTAATTATTTGTAACTGTTTATCGAGCACTGACATAATTATTGTATAAAAAAAAATATGAATGCTCATTATTATTATTAAGTTAATTTTTAGTTTGTAGAAAAAGTATGAGGAAAGATTCAATTAAGTGAAAATAAAATCTTAGAGTTAAATTTTTTATTCAAAGTTTATGTGGGTCAACACGATTACGAACACGAACACGACACGAAAATAAACAGGTCAACACAACACGACACGATTATTAAATGGGTTGGGTTTGGGTTGACTAATGTTCGACACGACTAATATTCGACACAACACGAACCCGACACAACACGACACGATTGCCACCCCTATCTGTAAATGCCCGTAATACCTTATTGGTACTGTTGATTACTTCTGCAAAGATCTTCTTTGTTTTTTTTTTTCTCCCAAATGTAAAGATTAGGAAATGCAGTTGATAATAATGACCCATGCTGATTTTGAAATGGTTCACCAGCCTACACTTGTGGGGCTCCTAGAGAAACGTTTATAAGATAATTTTTGGATATAAATCGGTAAATCGTTATTATAATGAAAAATTAATTACATATAAAAACTTTTGAATGATGCATCTATAGAAGAAAATCGTTTGATAGTTTAAAACCTTTAACCAAATAAGACACCAAGCCAACTTCCACTTGTGTCTCCTGGGCGGTTGATTTTTTACCAAACCAAATAGGACAAGTCCTAACTAAAAAACCTAAGCTAAAAGCGCAAATGGGATGTATTTATAGTTGGCTTTGCTACATAACAGCTCCACAATCTCGCTTGGGTGGAGAGAACATCTGAAAGGTTGTTTTACCAAACGTGATCATACTCTAATCGGACAATCACTGACTACAACGTAATGTTACAATCAATAGAATTTGGATTGATTTTATTCAGGCGGCCGACTGCCTGAAGCTCTACCAGTCCACAAATGGATAAACAAAGGTCGAGATACAATAGAATCTCTAAAGAGAAGGTATAAGAAATTAAGTCTTCCTTTCGGTGGATTGATTTTTTGATAGAATTTTTAAAGAATCAAGAGTGACCAATTAGATTAAGTCAAGTTGATTAAAATATCGAAAGGATCAAGGTGACCAAAAATTTACCCCTGATAGAAATATGTTCTCTTTTGACATTTCTTGAGAGTGAGCTTAGGTACACAACTTCTCAATTTAAATCGTTTTTATTAATAAAATTCTCAAATGTCATACATTAAATTGAAACTTGAGTTTAATTAGAGAGTTCGCATTAACGCTTTACTAATAAGATTGAAAAAAGGATGTGTTTGGCTTAATGCCTATTATTTTACTCAAAAAAAATTATATAAATTTTCTCTTTTGGAAAGTGGCTCTCTCACATCCAAAAGATAATTAATTATTTATAATTTTCTGAAATTTCAGAAAATTATTCTTCTTAAACTGCGTCGTTTCAACATTTGGGCTCAGGATTGTAGGCTAAGATTGGGAAGAACGCAGTGCATTGCAGGTGATGCATCTAAGTCCCATTCATTCGATGGATTGAATTGAGACTGAGAGAGACAGACTAAGAGTTCTCTGGGAATTTGGAGGGTCTTGAAGAAGCAGTAATCGAAGATGGTAAAAGTAGCAACGTTCTTTGTGATGACTTTGGGTGCCTTCGTTTTCTGGTAGTCCATGGACAAAGTCCATGTCTCGATTGCTCGTCGCCAGGACGAAAATGTTCTCTCTCTCTCTCTGATTCATATCTTCTTGTATACGGTGCCGTGGATTTGGGTTTCTTGTTTCGTCGATTGCTTTGGTTTTTCAACTCTAATAAAATAAACGTATGAAACAACACCCTAGAATATATAGATAAACTAGTTATTACCCGAACCTGAAAGCAATGTGCGACGAAAAAAAATCCACTAAAAGAGATAAGCATTAGCATACAGAAGTATGGACTTTTTATTTATTTATTATTATTAAAAGTGAAAAGGTTTGTTAGATCCAGATAGAATACATAATTATTAGGCATTTTGTTGGTTTTATGTCAAATGCATCTTTTCAGCTGCTGTTGTGTAACAGTACTTTGTTGAGCTTGTTCTTATTTATTATTGCTGACCAATACCCGCTTCCTAGTTGAATTTTGATGTCACGTTCTGGGAAAACCATTGCAGTACTCAAAGTTTTTGCAACACAATGTGCTCAAATTGAGTTTATTTGGGGTTTTTTGTTGGGTAATTGCAGCAAGAAAAAATGGAGAAGTGGAGATCAAGAGAGTAAGGGAAGAGTTACTGAAACAAGCCAGACAGAGGGACTCTCTTGCCTAAGCATAGTTGCTTTGTTCGGAGACGACTCACACGATTCGACCGAGTCATGCGAGACTCAGATTTATCATAACGTGCAATGGTATTGACTCAGAAGGTGTCAAGTCAGATACGACTTGGTCGGGCCTTATCAATATCAATAAATACTTTGAACCTTGTATTCAGGACGTACTGGATGTGCTACGTGTAATCAAGTTACTTAAGACATGTCATTTACTAATCTTTTTATTTGAGAGAGAGAGAGAGAGAGAGAGAGGGCGGAGCTGTGTCAAACATGCATTATTGCTTTAATCCCAGGTGTAGTGATAGATAGATAAGAGAAAAAAATACTTGCAACAATCTCGACTTGACCTCTACTAGCGTAACAAAAAGATAGCATAAGGAGACCTATCTATAAGATTAGGGGGGAGATCTGCAGTAGTGGTAACTCTTTCATTATTCCATAAACTTATATATGTATCAAATGCTCTCTTGGGTCTAGAACTTGGAACCTAGAACCTGGGGGGTTACTCCGATAATTCCTTTTTTCCTCGTCCACTCAAGGGGGTGTGTACACACTTGTGCGGACGACAAATGACAGTTAAACGAATTGTAGGGAAGTTAACAGTAACCGACGATATTCAAGGATGGATGTAGGCCCATTGGGTAAGAAAGGGAGCCCGAACGTGGATGAGCCTAGGGAGGCCGGGTCATTTGAAGGAAATGGGAGACTTTTTTCTATTAGAGAAGACCATATGGAATAAAAAGAAATGCATAAATTCTCAAAAAAAGAGGGTGCGAACCTCCCATTTGGTGACAAGATCGAAACCAACTTGACAACATTTAACTACCATCATTGCCGACGAAGCTCATAGCCATTATCACCACCCTTCAACACTAGTACCGCATTTGTCTGTCATCAACCATCTCAACTGAAACCGAAGGCGGTGCTCTTATTAAAGTGAACAACAATGTAAAGACAAAAGCCCACAGGAACCCTAGAAAAAAGGGGGGGTATGCTAACTTCATTGGTTGAGGGAAGGAAATAATTTGTTCAGATGATATGAGCCAATGTCCAAAAAAACCCTCTTTTTTGTTTTTAATAAAAAGTAAGGTAAAATTTGACTTAATGGATTGCTTAAGGAGCTAAGGT
Organism: Ilex aquifolium; assembly: GCA_951799425.1. Classification (NCBI taxonomy): domain Eukaryota; kingdom Viridiplantae; phylum Streptophyta; class Magnoliopsida; order Aquifoliales; family Aquifoliaceae; genus Ilex; species Ilex aquifolium. The sequence continues at coordinate 28,828,701 of OX637407.1, read as the reverse complement.
CATCCAATAGTAAGGGATTCTAGCTATTTTCTTAACAATTCACTATTTCAAGAAAATTAAACAAACTTATAATGTACCAGGAGGAAATATGGAAAAGTCTCTTATGTTCCTTCACTCAAGTTCATGAAAAGTTCAAGCTCACAATAATACGTACCAATCTTCGACTAAGTTAAAATCATGTAATCTACAACTAAAAAAAACATTAATCAAATGCCAATAAAAATAAGACAATTACTAACATGACATCCTTGTACATATGCGACCCCTTAGATCTCATATTACATTTATCCCTGTTTAAATACTAAAAGCAAGAGCCATGTCTTTATTGAAGGCAGAAAAACATCTATGTTTCAACCCGCAAAGGACAATGGTGAGCCAGTATTCACACATAATCACATACAACTCAAATAATAGAACTGCCAAAATTATTTTAACAACAGAATAAGAGCCTCAAGGTGATCGTAACTTGTATTGATATAACAAATAATCAACAAAATTGTGGACAAACAACATTACAACACCACTTCAACAATGAAAATAACTTGTAATGAAACTATGACTAAGAGCAACATGACATTTTTTTCAAGTGTAATATTAGAAACTACACACAAACAAAATCAATCAGAAACACAATCTCAGCAAAAAGGAGTACCTCGCATGAAATCCAAGATGAATCTAAAACATTCGGCCGATATGTGTCACAGTACAAGCACTCCTAGTGCGCACCTTGAAACTGTGACAAACAATTCATCCAAAGTTCAACAACAAATCACCATCGCACGTATACACCCACACACAGAGACATGAGAAAGACTAATCAATTTACCATACGAAATTCCATGATTCTTCGACCGAATTAAATTATATTATAACTGAATTATAAGGCAATTAAAAAGGCGATAACTCCAAACCATAATAGAGCTTTGAAATTAACATCAAAATTTAATATTACGATGTGGTCTTTGCCTCTATCTCTTCGGTGTCTCTGGTTGGGCTTTGAATACGAATCGAGCGATCGTCTTCGATGTTTCTGGAGGATGTGATAGTTCTTTGACAACTTCCACTCATTTCCATGTTAGGGTTTATTGATAAAGAGACCGACGAGCTCAGAATCTAAGAACCACCAGACTACCAAGATCGAGTTGAGAGAGAGATGCAATTACAGAAAGAATGAAAGAAATGAAGAGGCGGAGGACTTGGGCTGGGCCAAGAGATGTCGAGTCCAGATTTACCCATTAATTCGTGGTGGACAAGTCAACCCAAGAGTTAGTCTTCAACGAACACTGGACAGCAGTATCTTGATCTGTGTCATTCATGTCAATGGTTTCTTTTTCTTTCTTGCCCCTACTAGAATCTCTTCTAATGTTTGGCTTTCACCGAAAACAGTTCTTTGTTATTGGGTGGGTCAAGGTACATGACCCGAGGAGGTCCAAGACGCCTTTGCCCCCTCGTAGTACTGTTGAGAGTGGGAGTCAATGAAGAGAGTGGAAACTTGGCAGGCATGATAGAGGTATGATAGTATGAATAGGAAATAGAGAAACAAAAAATTTAACAAAACATAAAGGAGAGACAACGTCTTGGTCCCAGTAGATTTTAATATCTACCAATGCATTATATACCCTAACAACACTAACTTCCATTCATCTTCAACATCATAACATCGTAAGCGCACAATTTAGAAGTCAAAACAATAAAGAAAACACAATTTGATAAACAGAGATGCTCATAACAATAAAAGAAGTTGTATCATTTTCAAAAAATACATAGACGATAGACATAATATCAAACAAAGTTATAAAATAAGCAGTCAGATATATAGCTCAACTCCAAGAATATATCATCCTGTCAAACAATCCTTAGACAGTTATTTGCGCTTCTAAACGAAACAACTAACGTTTCCTCTTTTAAAAACCAGTTTTATGGAATGCCCATTTCGAATTAAAAATCTAACAATTGGAAACAATAAAAAATTGCTTCATAAATGGCTTCCATAAAAATTGAGCCCATCAGATGGGGGAAAAATTAGCTCTCAGACATTCAATTTATTTAAATTAGATCACCTAATCTGAATTAAAAAACTAATCAAAATATTGGTCCAAATTCTTGCCTACTAGGTTTCTTTAACAAATTATACGAACTCTCTAAGCAGAAAAGCACATTCCAAACTCATAAGATATCAAGCATCGACAAGGAAACACAAATACCTTCCAGGAAATTGAATTTATATTACTTCTGGTCAAGTATACAACTTGATAAACAGAAAGACAAAAATAATGCTCAATAATTAAAAGGTAGATAAGCACGCACACTAAAGCCCTAACAAATGAATTGGAAAAATCACAAGGTTGTGTATGATTTATACAACACATACACAACAATTCTTATCAACAAAATTGCAGATCCAAACTCCTACAGACTAGACAGTTGAAGTTTAAGATTAACAAAAAGTACTCGATATAGTGAGAGGAAACATGAAATAAATCAGCTGGTAAAATCGTTCCAAAACGCTAGAAATTCGAGGTTGGATATGAGAACTATTTTTTTGAAAGTTAGATCTGAGAATTGTCGACTAAACTTAGCAAAGATTACCTGAAATAGGTCAGATCTGAGTTATTATAGGCTGGTCCTACTCGCCTATACCAACGATTGCTTCATATAGAGACAAAGGAGAGGCAGAAACTGGCTGGGAGGCGAAGAGAGAATGGCTGGAACGCCCTGGGCGTTGATCAGAGAAGAGGAGAATCGAACGAGGGAGGGAGAGAGAGAGATGAAGCGGTAAGAGGAAACGGGAAGAGAAAAAGCGATCGGGTCTTTTGCCCGATCGATGTGGTTGATTACGTCGTGGGTTTGAACGTCTCCGCCCCCTTACTCTCTTGGGTGAGTTATTCTTCCCACTTCACAAACCTCTATACTCAATCATTGATAATTTCTGATCAAAAAAAAAAAAAAAAATCATTGATAATTTTTTTTTTTGAAAAGAATCATTGATAATTAAGTCAATCCACCTTATTCTATATTTACTTTTTTAATAATTAAACTTATCTCAATCTTTCTCACACAATCTATACAAAAATATATTCAACTTGATCCCTTATTATAAGCCTCTCAAATAATATTCAACACTAATCTCGTATGCATTATATGATTTATACTTTTCCTAATTATTGGTTCATCTCTTATTGTGTATCTTATTGTGAAATTGTGATTATTGACAACAAAGTTTATATACATATAGTGTTAAATACATATTGTAATGACAGTGGATCGGGAAAAAATGAGTATTCGTCCAAATCCGTTCTGTTTGGACCGGAGATAGACTATACGTATTGGACGGTGGACGTATCCGGAAATACCCATATAAACCTGTGCGGGGATAGACTTACTCTTACCTCGCCCCGCTATACCCGTTAATTAGGTTGCTTTGTTAGTTAGTTCAGCGTCAAGATTTTTTTAGTCACTTAATAATTGTTGGACATGCTTCAGAACTTTTTGTGAAGAGCGATCGGGTCTTTTTGCCTGATCGATGTGGTTGATTACGGCAGAATTAATCACCAAAACACAACAATTTTTAAATAAAATTATCAAAATATGGTACTTTTAAACTTATTTACTAAATTACGGCACTTTTTAAAATTGAATTCAATAATTCCTCTTTTATTAGAAAGCGGAATCAATAGCTCCACTTTTGACCCTTTTTTAAAAATAAAAAAAATTTTGGACACTGATAAAAACATGTTTATTAAACACGCTTTCTATGCTTTTTGTGAAAAGTGTGTTCTGTGAAGACAGATCAAAGAGGGGATGGGTCAGGACTGAGTTGCAGAGCCAAATGTTTTGAGGTGGAGAACTGTTCGTGGGAAGCTCTCTGCCCTCCTCATGGCAACAACACAAACCATTTGAGTCCAAATCTCTAGAAATTTTTCTCAGCAACCAAATATAGTACCGCCAGAAGCACAAAACACAACAAAAAATACAAAGAAAATCACTCAACTAATCACCCAAAGCATAAATACATGTGTGCGCAAAGTAGCATAAAACCGAACCTTGATCACTATAGTAGACTCCATAGCTTAGAAACCTTTCAGATACCAGTCGAAAAGTGTTCCAGGTAAGCCGCCAAACAAAAAATACCCAAGAAAAAGAAACACTAACCCTAAAATTTGATGGGAAAATCTGAGGAATTGTTCAAAGGTAAAAGCGATATGAACGGTGAGAATCGAAAAAAGAAGAACATGCATTGAGTTTTGAATTTGGTTCTTGATTTCGATGATGGGCAGGTTCTTTCAATTATTGTTTTACATTGATGTTGGCTACAACGAAGGAGAAGATTGCTGCGTAGAAAGCGTGTTAATAAACACGCTTTCACCAGTGCCTAAAATTTTTGTTTTTAAAAAAGAGGGTCAAAAGCGGAGTTATTGAATCCGATTTCTAATAAAAGCGGAATTATTAAATCCGCTTTCAAAAAGTGTCGTAATTTGGTAAATAAGTTTAAAAATACCGTATTTTAGTAATTTTGTTTAAAAAATGCTGTATTTTAGTGATTAATTTGATTACGGCGTGGGTTAGAGAATAGGTGCAACTCGGGCGGGTTGAGAGGTCAACCCTAACCCAACATTAGGGATATAATCTTCAACCCTAACCCTAATCATAACCCTACCTCAACCCAAATACTACTCGAGTTTAAATTGGGTGGGCTCAGGTTGAATTCGTGTTACTTAATTCGGGCTGATTTCAGGTTAAAAATCGGGTTGACTTGGGTTATTTAATTCCGGTTGATTTTTTGAAGTGTAGATTTGATTTTTTCAAATATAGATCTAATTTTTTCAAGTGATTTGAGATAAAGGGCGAGACGCAGATGAAAAGAGAGGAAGTGAGAGAGGGAGGAGTGACGAGTGAGACAGGGAGGATGAGAGTTTAAGACGACTCAGATGAGTGACGATTGAGAGAGGGAGGAGTAACGAGTGAGACATGGATCTGAGAGTGATGGAGGCGCAGAGGTGAAGACTTGAAGTGCTATGAAGTGAAAGTCTGGACTCTAAAGAGTGAAGATAAATACTAACCCTAATTAAATATATATTATATATTTATGTATATTCGGGTTGAACCCGACAACCCAATGTCTCAACCCAAGGCTTACCCAAATTCAATTCAGGTTGGAATTTTTTTGCCCAGGCCCAACCCAAGTATTAAAAATTCTAACCCAAACCCTATTTTTTTCGGGTTGAATTAGGGTTGACCTGCCCAAGTTGCACCCCTAGGTTAGAGCATCTCCGCCCCTTACTCTTTTTGGTGGGTTATTCCCACTCCACAAACCTCTATACTCAACCACTGATAACTAAATCCATCCACCTTATTCTATATTCACTTTTTTAATGACTAAATTTATCTCAATCTTTCTCTTTAGAGTTTTTTTTATACCCATCTCACACAATCTATACAAAAATATATTCAACTTAATTCCATACTATAAACCTCTCAAATAATATTCAACACTAATCATAAATGCATTATATGATTTATACTTTTCTTAATCACTTATTGGTTCATCTCTTGTTGTGTATTTTACTTATTGTGAAATTGTGATTATTGGCAACAAAGTTAGTATACATATAGTGTTAAATACATATATAATTATATTTTTTGTGTGTGTAAGCGCATATATAAAAATATACAAACTTAACTTCTTTTTTTTTTTTTTGAAGAGAAATTTGCATAGAATTATTAGAGTGAATGTCTATCTGTTTTTTTTGGTAACATTCAATACCAACTTGACTATCACTTGATAGATCGATACTAAATAATCAAGTTAATTAGTTTTTTCTATAAACTCTGTGAGATAGAGTATAAAAATAAACTCTAGAAAAAGATTGAAATGAATTTAATAATTAGTGCGGTGGGTATAGAATGGGGTGAACTTAATTACTAGTGGAATGGGTATAAAAAGGATAAATTTAATAGTTTTACGATTTAGATTTTAATGAGACGGGAACGGAGATTTGTTGGGTAGGAATAACCTCACCCTACCCTTTTTTGTACCCTATAAAAAAGGAAAAAAAATTCTTAAAAACCTTCTTGAACCATAGACTCATACAAAAAAAAAAATTTATATTTTAAACTCAAATTAAGAGAGACTCAAATCCTTACCATTTTCATCAATGGTGAGATTACACTCTTCTTTAAAGATCAAATGATCATATTTATCCTCCTTTAAATTTGATTTTGGTCTCATTTAAAAAGAGATTTATCTTCCTTTGAATTTGGGTTTCATCATGGAAAGGTCTATATCAAATCAAGTTTTTTACCTTTTTTTTTTAACTCAAATTTGGGTAAGGATTTGAGTCTCCATTAAAGATGGTCTTAGGAATCAAAAATGAAAAATACAATAGTTGATTTGGTAATGTCTAATCTCATGATTTGTAGGATTAGTTATTTCTTAGGAAAAGAAATGAATTTAAATTCCCACCAACCAATTATAAGAATGGACATTATTAAGGAATGTATATTCCATTCTCAATATTCAATATCATGTATCAAATACAGCGTTGGAGTTTTAATTGAGTCTTTATATCAAAATTAACCAACATAATTGTCTTGTGTGACTAGCATATAACTTGGATAAAATGGTATATTTGTCTGGTGAAAAATTTGTTACATATAGGTTAAAAAATTTTACTTTATTTTCTCTAATTTTGAGAAGAAAAAAATGATAACAAACCCAAAAAAATACCGATGTATTTGAGAGAGATAAATTTTACTTCACAAATATACCCTTATGAACACATCATATGACTTTTTTTGTCGGAACAAATTGATAGATTTAGACCGAAGATCTAGATTGAAAATCGGTTAAAACTTAACTTGTACCAATTGAAATTTTAAGAACAAAATAAAAATTATGTGTGCTACTTTAAGAGAGTAAATTATAAATTACCCTAAAAATTACAAAAGATTAGCAATGAGATTTTATTTTTGAAACCTGAAGCCTAAAGGGGTCATGGTCTCCTAGGTCATGACCTAGTTTCTTCTATACTGAGAGGCAACTTATAACTCATGATCAATGACTTTCGTTGATTTAACATTTAAAAAAAAAAAAAATGAAATAGCATAAACGGTTTGAAGGCCCAAAAAAGAAAAAAATTGTTCATTCATCTTAAAAACTAAAAAAAAGTATAAAATAATGCGTCTAAAGATTGACATCCGAGAGAGGCGAAAGAGAGATTTTCGAGCGTCCAAGCAACAACTGCTCACAAAAAGAGGTGAACATAGATATTTTATTTATTTTCTAGCTTGGAATTACATTGAGTAACAAACTTAAGTTCATTACCAAACGCAAAAAAAATTGTAAACTAAAACATAAACAAGAACAAAAGGGGAAGAAAAAAGACAAAATAAACCTTTTCATTACAAGGCACTGGGAAAGAGTCCCAGAACCTTTACTTGTAATCAATGAAGTCTAACAGACATAACCTTCACTGTTCAACTCCATGGCTTGGGGACACAAATGCCAGCAACTCTCTATCATCTTCAAATTTCACCATGTCTTCCTCGTCCAAGTTCACCCATGCCTCTATTCCATCCTTCGATGGTGTATCCAAGAAAGTAACTAAATTCTTGAATGTAAGGCTAGCAGAACCCACCCATATAGGCATTCCCCACCCAAAATCAGCTTCATGTAGAGGGAATCTGCACAAACTAGTGAAGCTAAAGGAGACCAGGTCTCCTTTAGTGTAACTTTCACCTAGCTCCTTGAGGAAGTTCAAGTGTTTGTCACCCTTCCTGAGGTTTGTCACGTAATCAGAATCGATACCGTGTATTGCATCTCTCATCTTCTTCACGATGCCATAACATGGTTCCTCACTGTCCATGGATGGAACTGCTATCGAGATTCGACTAATATTCCCGAAAGAATAATCAGGCAGTGGTGGATCAAACCTTGGTCGTAGGTTTACTGCATGAAGCACAGTGTAGACCTTATTGGGGTCTGCTTTTGTTCCTGTGGCAGCTATAAAACGACTCCATATGAAGGCTGAAAGTGCTTCAATTCGTGTTGGCCTTTTTGGACCATTATTGATTGTATATTCAGTATATTTGTCTCTAAGAGCAGCTATCTTAGAAGCAATGAAAACAAACCTCTTTGTTACAATATTTTCTTTGGTCATGCCAATACTTGGTTTGAAGCTAGTTATATCAATTGGTGGGAAGAGTGTTGCTGATTCAAATCGTGGACAGTGTACATCGCTATCCCCACGGGCGGTGGCGGCCCAACTATTGACAAACATGATAAAGGACAAAGCATCAGCAATCTTGTGAGATATGAGTACACCAACCGCCATGCCACCACAGTCGAAGAAGTTCACTTGAATGGCCATGCCAAGATCATTAGTATCATCCAATTCATATGGGAGGAACTTGTTGAGTTCACCAGGGATTGGATTTCTAATGACCTCGGAGAGTTGGTAGTTGACACGAGCTTCTACGTAGGGGACACCCTCATCGTTGCAATTGACATAAATGTTGTCGATAACTCGTCCTGCTAAGGGATAGAATCGAGTTAAGGCCTCAGAAAGAGACTTCTTTAAGTGGTTCGATCTGACTGTACTGCTGAGTTTGTTATCGATGTCCACCGGATAGAAGAGAACTAGAGGCATAAAAATTGGAGGGGATATTTGATCGAGAAATGAGAGTTGGTAGTTGCGAAGGTGGTTAGGGGTTGAAGAAGATGGAGTGATTGTCTCTCTGGAGATAACTTCAACGTCAACCTTCATCCTCTAATCAAAAACAATAACAAGCTACTAAAAAAAATTATTATATTTTTTGCTCTCTGTTGGTTTAGAGATTCTATGCAAGTATTGTAATGAGCATGTGTTGCAATGAGGCTTAAATAGAGCTCCAACGTACAAAAAGTCAAAGAATCCCTCCAATACGTGGCAAAATTTACATAAATCTAGAATCAATCACATCAATTTTAAGGGGTTGGCACTGGCAGTGGCACTGTGAACTTATGATTATTTTGAGGGGGAAATAATCATGCCACGATATAGAGAAGAAAAAAAGACCAAGTGTTCAATCACGCGATAATATTCGGATTAATCTAGACATGGTATAGCGATGGGAAATCTACAATTCAAGAACGAAAGCATAAGTTATTGCTAGCTTACCCAATCAAATTGAACAATTGACTGTATGTTGTCTTGTTTGTCAAGAAAATAACTAATGAACGTGTGATCTTTTCCTAACCTGCTCCTCTGAGCAGGGGTCCAGTTTTTCCCATTTCAAACATGCCTTTATTGCCTGGGACACATCCAAGCCGGTCCCCGCATTAGTTAGCTTACTATGGAGATTGTGACTCATATCTGTCCTAGCCAGCTTTTTATGTTAGAGAAATTTTTTTGCTCATTCTAGGCCATTACAAACAGAAAAATTGAAAATATGAGATTGTGATTCATATCATTCGTACGTGTTTCTTTTATTATTAGAAGTATGTAAAAAGTTAGATGTACATAGATTAAAAGTCAAAGATAAGAAGCTCTTATTAATTTAATTGAAACTGACTGCAAAGTTGTTCACATTTGAGCCTCTAAAAATCATCAAATGTTAGTGCATATCTTGAAAAATTGGAGATTGATGAAATAGTGGTTGATTTTACTGCATAATTGCCCATGACGGGCATGATAGGGTCAGCTTCAAAACTTATGCAAATCTGAACAAATTCTTTACATTGCCTAGAATCAGTTTACAAGAACTCATAAGAAAGTCCATCAATATTCCGCTCAAAACAAAACAAAACAAAATTGAATAAAAACCAGTGTATATATGGTAGTTTTATAATTTCAAGATGATAGATTTCTCGGAAAGACAAATAATTGAACAATTGATGATTTTGAGTTTTTGGGTGGCGAACGAACAATAAAATATGAATAACAATATTATATTGATTAAGATTTTTTATCAAATTATTCATCTTATGTGATGTGACATAGTTTTTATCTTCAAATAAGTGGGTTCTAATAATATTCAATGAAAGAAATTGTGTCACATTACTTAGGATAGAAAACTTGATAAAAACTTAGTAAGTATAACATTACTGAAAGGAAAATGCGACATAACATAAATGAAACCTAAATATTAAAACTTAAATACATATCATCCTTTTGATGAGTGTGAGATGAGCGAGTGACACTGAAAAAAATTGATGGGACCCACTCATCTAAGGGATGATATGTATTTGGGTTGTAATTTTTTTTGTTTCATTTAGGTTTTGTAATATTTATCTTATTGAAATACGAATCATGCATCAAAGCAATGGATCGCAATATTAGAAATGGTCTATCTGCTACAGTAGCATTGGATTGAGTCCGATAAATTTTGTTCATGCTGTGTCATTGAAGATATACTTTGAAGAACTTTATAGGAATATATAATGACATTAACAAACTTATTTTCACACCCAAACCAACTTTTAAGAGGTTTCGTACAACTGAACAAAAGAAACTTCTAAATTATAAGACACTTCAACTCAAACTCTAGATTGCCATCCATGAAGTTTAAAACGTGCAAGTTTTATCATCAGGACTTGTGGAAACAAATGATAGCAACTCCTTGTCAACTTCAAATTTTGCCATGTCTTCTCCCTTCAAGTTAACCCATGCCTCTATTCCATCACCAGATCTTGTGTCCAAGAAAACAACTAGGTTTTTGAATTTCAGGCTAGCCGAACCGACCCACATAGGCTTTCCCCATCCAAAGTCAGCTTCATATAAAGGGAACCTACACAAACTAGTAAAGCTAAAGGAAACCACCTCTCCCTTGGTGGTTCTCTCTGCTCGGTCCTTGATAAAGTTCAAGTGCTTGTCACCCTCCCCAAGTTTTTTCACGTAATCTCCATTGACACTACGTATTGCTTCTCTCATCTTGTTAAAGATGCCATAACACTCTTCTTTGCTATCCAAGGACGGCACTGCTATGGCGAGTCTGCTGATATTCCCAAAGTAATATTCAGGCAGTGGTGGATCAATCCTTGTACGCAGGTTCACTGCGTGAAGAACAGTATAGATCTTATTGGGATCAGCTTTCACTTCAGTGGCTGCCATAAAACGGCTCCAAATGAAAGCAGATAAGGATTCAATCCGTGTTGGGCGTCTTGGATATTCTGAGGTTGTATTGTCAGCATACTTGTCCCTAAGAGCTGATATTTTCGAGGAAGAAAACACAAATCGCTTTGTTACAATATTTTCTTTTACGATACCAGTGCTCGGTTTGAAGCCAGCTACATCTCTAGGTGGGAAGAGCGTAGCTGACTCAAACCGTGGACAAGGTAAGTCAGTATCCCCACGAGCAATGGCGGCCCAACTGTTGAGGAACATGAAAAATGACAAGGCATCAGCGACCTTGTGAGATATGCCTAAAGCAACCGCCATGCCACCACAGTCAAAGAAGCTAACTTGGATGACAAGGCCAAGATCTCTAACATCATCCAATTCATATGGAAGAAACTTGTTGAGTTCACTAGGAATCGGATCGCAAATAACATCCGAAAGTTGGCAATTGACCCGAGCTTCCACATAGTGAACACCCTCCTCGGTGCAGTCAATATAGAGGTTGTCTACAACTCGTCCTGCTAGCGGATAGAATCGGGTTATGGCCTCAGAAAGAGACTTCTTTAACTGGTTTGATCTGTATACATTGCTGAATTTGTCATCGGCTTCTGCGGGGTAAAAGAGAACCAAAGGCATGAAAACTGGGGGAGATACTTGATCAAGGAATGAGAGTTGGTACTTTCGAAGGTGGTCAGGGGTTGGCAACGATGGCTTGATGATCTCTGATGAGATGACTTCAACTTGGACCTTCATTCTGTGTAATATGGAATGTCAAAACACTCAAAACAAAGCTTTTGTAATACTCAAGTTCTCTATGTGACAAGTGATTAAGCTTGTAATGCCATGAGGATTAAATAGAGCTCTTTACAACCAAAAGTCAGAAAATCTTTTCCATGTTAGGGCCACTTTTACGTGTGAATATAAGCAAGTGACATTTCTGTAAGGAATCTAATGCCGAAGTAGGTATAATCCGTGTTGAATCTCTTTGATGTTTGGTTCACACGAAATAAAAAAGAAAGTTGATCAAAATGTCAAAGTAAATAGGCCAAAATAAGTTGCTCATGGTCAATCATATCATACAGTTGTCACTTAGGTTTTCTGGGTTGTTTGTGTTTACATATTTTTGAAATAATCAATAGGGGATAAGGTTGATTTTGAATACGATAATGGGTTTGGCTGTTACCCACCCACCAACCCTCATAGAGGAAAACAGGGTGCGTTTGCATTACTTTCTGTTATATCATGGAGGGAGGGGCAGTCTGTATGTCATATCCCCTAACAATTCTCAGTTGGATACGAAATTGAAATGAAGTTGGCGGCCACAATTTTTGGCTTAATGAGTTTAGCTCATAAGCATGCTGGTTTAATAAACGTTATACACAAAAACTCTATTAAACACGACTTATACATGATATAAAATTAGAGTAATACAATATGAATCCAACTACACGAGATCTAACAACATGACAGAGACGCATTGGTTAACAGCCGTACATATTGTGATACGAGAACCAGATGAAGGTTTGACCCGGTGGAGTAAACGGGGTGGCTTGGCGCTCTTCAACGTGTTGGTGGCAAGTTCAGCGCATGCCATGGAATACTAAAAGTCAGTCAATGATACTCAATCCGTACACATCTAGGCTGACTCAATTTTTCCAAATCTCATAAAGGACTACTAAAGGTTTCTACCAAAGACCACCCTCTAATGGAGACAATATTCACTCTCAAATCCGTATAGGAGAAATAAATGTTATTGAAACTTAAAAAATTAATATAATGATATGTTAATACTCCGTTTAGTATGAAGAATAGAAAGTATGAGAGATAGAAAGTAGGAGGAATATATTTTCTATCCTCTAAAAAATGAAAGTGGGAATGATACATTTTTTTCCATTTGTGTTTGGTTGGATGAATGAAAAATAAAAATGATTAATTTTTTTTTGTGCTTAGTAAGATAAAAAAAAATATTTTTTATTTTTTATTTTTAAAATTTAAAATTTTATTTTAATTTTTTTAAAAAAAGTATAAATAATATTTTACCATTGTATTTATATATAAAATTAAAATAAAATACATTTCAACACAAATACTTAACTCTCCATCCACTTTTCTTCCAATTTTAGAGGGATTGATTTTGGTGAGTTGGAAGGAAAGTTCATTCATCAACTTTTTCATTCATTCTATTTTTCTTCCTTACCAAACATAATATTTTATCTATCTCTCAAACTTTCCATCATTCCATTTTTCTATCATACCAAACGAAACATAAGTGATAGAGTATACAAATATTTTGAGTGAGAGAGAGATTTAGGTGAGATACATGCACAGAATCATCTCTAATGTATTCATCCACTAGGGAATGACTGACTTAGACATGTGACAACTGTTTTCTTAACGTAATTTTGGGTGTGGTAAGTGTATGATTGCATTATAACATAATGTATCTACTTTCCATATATAATGAGTGCTTGTCTCCTATGCAAACCCATTATCGATATAAAGTGGGACTTCCAACATGCCATTCAAATTGCAATCATCTCCCGTTGATGGACATAAAAAGTTTAAAACGTGAGAGATCTCATATATGTACATGTACAATGTATAGATTATTAAATATATGTATAAACTATGTTCATAAATTTTATTCATGTACATTCATGAATTAATAATTATTACATACATGCATAGTCATATAATCGTAGATTATGTATACATGCATGAATTGGATACATGAAGAAAGTTTTAAGAACCTATAAATATGACCTCTAAAATGTACATTAGAATTTTTGAACACCATCCAAAATATTGCAAAACTTCACAACATATATCGTACACACATTTGAGAGTTGAGACCAAAGAAGAGTATTTTTCTTAGTGGAACTTTGTACTCAACTAGTTGTACAGTATGACAAAGTTATCAAGTTGTTCTATTCTTGAGGGGATAAGTGATCAATTGAGTGAGAAGGTATGCTGCAATGGTTTTGGGTTTTGCCATCCATAGAAGGCTTAAATCTCTTTAAAGATAGTGTGATATTTGCACCTCAATCGAAATTGTTTCGTTTGTGTCTTCACTTCTTTGTAATGATCACCAACAATATGTTTATCAATAGATATATGGGAGATCTCTCTCTCTCTCTCTCTCTCTCTCTCTTTAACATCACCAAACAATTAGAATTTGCATCCTAAAATCAACTTGTAATTTTAAATTTACAAATTAAATTGTAACTTTAGTTTTACAATTTTGAGCAGCAGGTGAATTTAACTTTCCCAATTGGATTACCCTACTTGCAATCCTGAAAATTAATAATCATTTTAAAGTTGAATAGACTTAAGATTTGCAATTTGAGACTATTCTCTGTGGTTTATGAGAGTGACACAAATGCTTATCCCTTTACTCGGTAGGGTAAATAAAAAAAGTGGGCGGAAAATGTCAGCTAAACATCAATCCAGAAAATGAAAGCAATTAAGAAAATAATAGGTTCAAGTTGAATCATTCTGCCAAAAAAAAAAAGTTGAAAGCTTTCATACTTGTCTCGCCAATGGACTTTTCTCCAAATCCACTACTTTATTCTTCTTTGTCTTTATATTTTTTTGTTTTGGGTTATTTTTCTATCCTATATATATTTATAATTTTGTATATTTCTCTTGTCTTGTTTTGTGGTTTTCAAAGATCTTGCTTCGTTCCCAAGATTTTAACTAAAATATATCACCTCAATCCAATGGGTCATTGACTTGGCCCCTAGTTTGAAAGAGGATATTTGAGCAATTATTAAATTGGAGATATATCTGAGACACGTAATTTGTGGGTGATTATATATATTTTCTATTAATGATAGATGATATGTCGTATATTGATATAATGAGTTTCAGTTAAATCCCGCTAACAGCACAAGTTCAAGATTTTTTAGATTGGACGATTTTCTCAATTCAAGAAATTTTAATCGTTACTGTTTAAGGTCGGCTTCATCAAGATTATACTTCTCATATATTCAAGAAGTTAACTAAATAGAAAATTGAAAATGATTCCCAAACCTTGTGATCCTTCTAGGTGCATGGAAAATGCCAAATCGACTACTCCCGCAAGTTGCATGGTAGATAGTTCCTGGTTTAGGTAACGGATTTGGAAAAGTGTGTGTTTACAGTCTTTAACAATGGATTAGACTTATATTTGTTATCTTCCATGTGAGAGGACTAAATTTTGGCTACTGAAATTGACATCAAATGCATGAATGTTTACTAGGTATTGTTGCTTGGTGGACTAAGTTAGTCTGTGGAAAAATCAATATAATTTTATTATCTTTAATCATGCAATTTCAATAGTGTGTTCAAGAATCCCATATAGTTTTTTAGTCAAACCAAATTAAACTGAGGACTAAAGAGTTGTTGGAGTGTTTGTGGGGCAGGTGTACCTAACCCTAACCCTCTGATGATGCCTAGCAATGGAAATTGCTTGTTCGTTCTCCCACTCACCTAGGTGGATGTCGAGAGTATATTGTAGCGCAGAGGCATTGTTGAAGCATGTAGTGTGTAGGCCTTGTCATGTGCCTATGTGTAACATTTATGGGCTCAACACCAACCGAAGTAACTAAGGTTTAGTGAAACTATAAGTCATGATAAACTTCTTTGAAGGTAATCCCTTCGTACGAGTAAATATTGGGTGTAAAGATGACACTACATCACCATTACCACATAATGTTACTATCTGATAAAAAACTTATAAGTGGGCTCTCTTCATACACTATCAGGTAGGAAATAAGGGTAGGCCTGACAATCGTGTCGAGTGCAACGGTTTCATGTCGGATAAAACGAATTTGTGTTAAAAAATACTACATTCATACCTCATTCGTTTATATAAAATGGGTACAATTATCACACTCATACATAACTCATTTATTAGACGGGTTATCCGATATAACTCGTGTGTCACCCGTTAAATAAGAGAATCGGTTAAAATATTTTGAGTCCACACGAAAAATTATCGACTCGCCACATATTACACATGTTTGAACTATTTATTATAACAATAAATCATGGCTGAGCGAAAAAGTAAAGACAAAAAATAAGCAATAATTTAATACCAAATTCGAATGAATCTGAGAGATGGGAGGCGTGAGATGAGGCAGAACCTGAGAGACCCAATTTTTTTTTTGAAATTTATAGTGCCACAGTTAACGGGTTGAAACGAGTTTATGGGTTAAACATGAAACTATTTCATTTATTTCATTGATTTGTCGAGTTAATCCATTAACCACCTGAATCCATTAAGACTACACTCAAACTCACTAAATCCGAGTAGAGTTCGAGTTGATTTCACAAGTCGTGTGTAAGATTGTCAAGCCTAAATAAGGGAAGACTAAGAGTCGATAATACGTCGGGCATGTAAAGTGGCCCGTCATAAAAAAAATCTATATGACCTATGCTAGGCTGAAGGACTGTCCCTAACAGACCTAAATATTTCATTTTTAAGTTGGAAAATTTGGAAGGTAGTACAAAAATTTAAACTTAATTGAACTAAACTACATTAAGGGAACTTATTTGACCCTAAGTGCCTTTTTTTTTAAAAAAAACTAAAAAATCATTTATTACTCTATTACTCTCTCACTCCTGTACTCTCTCACTCCCTTTTCCCTATTTTCTCTCTATCTATCTCTCTCTCACATTAATAAAAAAATTTTCAAACATGTAAAGATTTGATTTAATTTTTTCATTTCTCTCACTCTCTCTCCCCCTATTTTCTTTCACCGTTACTATTTCTCTCCTTATTTTCTCTTTCTCTCTTTATATCAACGTTACAACACCCTATAATACACCAAATAATTACTCATGTGTTCTAATAAATGAAACGGTTACACTAAACAATTATACGAAATTACAACACCAATTCAATTTTTCATTCAGTTGTTTACATAAACCAAATAGTTGTATCATTTAGTATCACGACATAGTTACACCAATTATATATACTAAATTGGGTTTATCATTACACCAATTATATACCAAATTTAATGTATATAATTGGTGTAATTATGTCGCGATACTAAATAGTGCAAACTCTTTAATTTATATAAACAACTGAATGACAGATTGGGTTGGTATCATAATTTTGTGTAATTATTTAGTCTAATTGTTTAGTTTATTATAACATATGAGTAACTGTTTGGTGTATTATTGAGCAATTATAACTGATTGGTGTAACTGATTAGTGCAATTGTATTGTTGTAATGTTGATACAAAGAGAGAGAGCAACGGTGAGAAAAAATAGGGGGAAAGAGTGAGAGAGAGAAAAAAAAATAGGAGAGAGAGATGAAAAAATCAAATCAAATATTTATATATTTAAAAATAAAATAAATTATCAATGAGAGATAGAGAGATAAAATAGGGGAAAGACAGAAAGAGTAACAGAGAGAGAGATGTAAAGAAAATAGTGACAGAGTAATGGAAAGAGAGATAGAGAGAAAATAGGGGGAGAGAGAGAGATGGACAGAATAAAAATTATGCATAATTTAATGAATTATAAGTAAGTAAAAAAATTCAAATATTATTTGAATTTTGTACCTAATCACAAGATGTTTTATTAAAATTGGACTTGATAGAGTAAAATATTTATCCATACACTTCCTATCAAATTAAGTCTAAAAAATGTACCAACACCTAAAAAACCCTTTTAATTTCTTGATTTTTTGTTGGACCACTGAAATGGGCCACGGGCTTAGCTATCTAACTGACCACCTTCATTGGGTCAAGCCTAGCAAGTAAAAACTGCAGCCATGGGCCCATGACCTCATATGTTGGGCTATCGAACAATCCTCAAACCACCGAGTGACGGATTTGGAGGACCCATGGCCTGGTTAGTTACCAGGGCAGCGAAAACCCACATGCAAAGGGTCATTTGTCAAGCCTTAGGCAAGAATGTATCAAGTCAGTGAACTACAGAATCAGAATTGCTCACATTTGAACGTTTTGTAGAAGATGTTAGATTGGGCCCAACACATCTAGTTTTATTACAAGTAGTTGAATGTGAGCCCAAAGCTTATAATACAACCATACTCCCAAAACCGTCTTAAACCAATGGGATTGGCTTATATGGAACATGAGGTAGAGATGAATTGGGTTGTTCAGTCAGTTCTTGGTACGTTGGAGTCGGGTCTGGGTTGAATCAAAAGTCCAAAAAATGCAACTTTCTCAGACTAGTTGTAATACCCAAAAAAAAAAATTTAAATAAATAACAATAATAATAATAATAATAAAGTAAATAAGTTGGATTTGAGAAGTTTTAAACTTTTGTTTGACTTGTGGTCTATCCTTATGGGCTTATGGATATGCTTTGAAAATCAATAGAGATAATTTAGTTTTTTGGGTGTAAGGGAAAATATCAGATAATTATAGAGACCTATTAGGACTATTATACATGTGGTTTAAATATGGTAGTATTGTTGGATATGTCAAACCTTTCGTATATATATAAATATATTTAGGTTTGTAGGGTTTTTATTGGTGAGAAGGCTTGTGGAGGAGCTGTCCTGTGAACAAAGAAGAAAAGAGAGAGAGAGAGAGAAGGAAGGAGGAGGAAAGAAATAAAGGACTTGAAGGTACGAAGTAATAAAAAAAATTGTCAACAATAAACATATTTGTATTCACACCCAAAATCAAATTATAAAAGATAGATGAGAGCGAAAAAAATTTAAGCATCGTTTATAGTGGGGGCGAGTGGTGATAGTGATGGTGGGCACAGTGGTGGCGATGAAAAACGGTGATAGTTGTGATGGATGATGACGACCGGTTGTGATGGTGGCAACTGTGGGTGGCAATGGCGATGGTGGTAGTGGGGCAGTTGGGGTGATGGTGGTAGATGTGATGGTGAGATAGTGGCAGTGGTGGTAAGGTGGCGGCAGCGGTGGTGGTGGTGGTTGTTGTGAAAGAGGTGATGATGGGGTGGTAGTAGTGGTGGAATTGACGATCATAGTGAGGCGATGGGTGTGACATGGTGGCGATGGGTATGGTGGTTGTGTTGGTGGTGGTAGTTAGGTTGGTGGGGTGGCGGTGGTGATAGTGGGGGTGGTAGAGGTGTTGGTGGAGCGGTTTCTAAACACTATTTTTTTTAAAGTACTTACGAGAAATTATAAGTATTAAAAATATTTTTAAAAAGTCACCCCAAACACATCCTTAGGGACTTATTTTTCCTCTTAAATTTGAAGTGTTAATATTAGCCATCGGATTAACTTAAAGTAAAATTTAAAGAGATCTCAACCGCGAAAAATAAAAGTCATTTTGTTTATCTTTTGAAATTTGAATTGTATTATATTTTATTATATATACTAGTTATTTTCCTTGCTTGAAGGCACGGAGTAATAAAAAAAATAGTCAACAATAAGCATATTTGTATTCCCTCCCAAAATCAAATTACAAAGATAGAGGAAAGAGAAATGAATTTAAACACCGGCTGTAGTGGGGGCGAGTGGTGGTGGTGGAAGACAGTGATGGTTGTAATGGATGACGTCGACCGGTTGTGATAGTGGCAGACGTGGGTGGTAATGGTAATGGTGGTGGTGGGGCGGTGGCGGTGGTGGTGATGGTGGGGGTGATTGTGGGCGGTGGTGGTAGTAGGGATGGGGTGGTGGGGTAGTGGTGGGATGACGACGACGGTGGTGGTAGTGGGGCTGTGGTGGTGGTAGTGGCGACAGTGGTGGTGGTGATGGGGGCGGTGGGAGGTGCTGATGGTGGGACAGTGGCGGTGGTGGTAAGGTGGCAACAACGATGGTGGTGGTGGGAGTGGTGGTAGTTGGAATAGTGGTGGTGGGGTGGCGACGGCGGTGGTTGTTGTGGGACGGTGATGATGATTGTTGCAGAAGAGGTGGTGGTGGAGTAGTAGCGGTGGTGGTGGTGGGATTGCGATAGTGGTGGTGGTTGTTGTGGCAGAGGTGATGGTGTAGTGGTGGCGGCGATAGTGGTGGTGGTGGCTGCGATAGTGGTGGTGGTGTGATGATAGTGGTGATGGTGGTGGTGGGGGTGGGGGGGTAGTTGTGGTGGTGGGATGACGGTGGTGGTGATGATGGTGGGGCGGTGGTGGTAGTAGTGGTGGTGGTGCAGTTCCAAATACTACTTTTTTTTTAAAGTATTTATTAAAAATTGTAAGTCTTAGAAGAACTTTTAAAAAGTTAATTCAAACACACCCTTAAAGATCTATTTTTCCTATTACATTTGGAGTGTTAATATTAGCCGTCGGATTAATTTTACAGTAAAATTTAAAAAAATCTCAACCGCGAAAAACAAAAATCATTTTGTTTATCTTTTAAAATTTGAATTGTTTTGTACTTTATTATATACTAGTAATAACCCGTACCTAAAGGCACTTTGTAACTTAAAACAACTTGTCAATTTGAATTAGTTTTTTCTTCATTTACTTTAATTAAAGAAATTGAAATCAATATAGTCCCCAATATTTTTCAAAAAAATTTAGTAAAGTTTCTTTTAAAAATAATAGCCCAAAGAAATCTCAACCTATCTACAAAACTCACAATCATACATAACAATCATCATAATGCATAATCACAATGCAATTCCATTTCCCTCCAAAATAAGCATCCATACCCAACCACCAAAACAACCATCAACATTTCATACTCAAACATATCACATGACACATTTTCCTACATCATAAAAAATGCTTGAAAGCGACAACATACTACAACAAAACATAACATTTATTACATAAAAAACTTATCCAACCCAAATAAAAGTTACCAAATTCAAACCCACAAAAATAAAAAAAGAGACATGAAATCCATGTCACCTATACATGGAAAACAGAGATATAAAGAGGCTGATAGATTTTGAGCATACAAAAGAAAGTTCACTTGTTTGTCTTTCAAAATGTTCATCAAATTCAACTCTCAATAAAAAGCCGCAAATCCAAGTAAGTACCTATAAAAAACAAAGAAAAATTTAATAATCGTCCATCAAAGACATTCCTTAAAAAATTCATACATGCTTTAAATTTCTTTTCTTTATCAAGGTTTAATCTTAAACAAAAAAAAAAAAAAAAGTTTCCTCTTAAACAAATGTATATGACAAAATCCACAACAAACACACACACACCCATAAACACAAAACTGCAAGACAACAAATCAAGAATCTATTTTTCAGTCGCTAAGATAACTCAATCCAAAAATAATTATGTATAGTGATTTACATAGATGTCAATGAGATTTCAAATGGACTTCAAACTTGAACTAATTAGTTTTTCCAAGTCATTGATAGTTACAATTTTTATGTGTAAATGGATTGTAGCATTAAAGAGTAGCCTAATAGTAGATGCAGTAGAGAATAAAAAGAAGATTTAAATAGAATCCAAGTAGCCTAATTCTCACCTTTGTTCAAAGACTTGACTCGGAATCAGCAGTTCATTCATAATTGTCGACTTCCCAACAGTTATATATTAAATTGAATCAGAAATGCAACACTTGAACCGGTGAAAATCAGGAACTAAATGAATTCCTTGAGGTTCAGTTATGATATAGCTACATTGATTATGTGTAAATGAATTCTATTAATATTGACATTGCCAACTTCTACACCCTTGATGGCTACCGGTCATGTAGTCCTCATCTCCACCAAACCATAAAAACAACCAAAATCAATACAAAAGTTCAAGTGCGAGTTCTCAAGTTTTTTGTGTGTGCATTGTATGTGAGTGTCGTGTGCCAATTAGAATTACTAAAAATATGAATAACCAAAAATATAAAAACCAACAGAACTATGGGAAGCAAAAAATAGAATACTAACCGACAGGAAAATCAAGTGATCGATTCCATGGCCTTCATAATCAATCCCATAGACTGCAAATCCGGCCTTAGCAAGTCGAGTCGCCACGCCTGTTTCAATCATCTTCATGTTTGTTTATACCAATGGAATTAAATTAAGGTTTTTCGCAGATAATTTACTGACCTTTCATGGAGATGCTACACTCCATGGCGTATCCATGGCACAAAAAGATCAAAGCTTTTGGCTCACAGTTTGTACTGTAGGTAGCCATCTGCACGTGAAAAGCTTCATTCCTCGAGAATTCAATATGAATTCCTGTAATAGTAAAGAGAGAGGGAGAGAGAGATCATGCAAAATTTCAAAAAAATTTAAACGTCAGAGCAAAATAATCATAAATAGCAGAAAAGAACGAACAATTCAATCAATTACCTCTTCATATCTGATACTTCCAATTTCACTCGCCTGAACAAATACAAAAACACAAAGATCAAACAAAGAAACTAAGGATGAGAGAGATGACATATACATATACCTATACGTACGTATATTTTAGGAGAGAGAGACAGAGAAGGAAAAGGTCTGCCAAATTCAAAAGCCAGCATCCAACATCTTTTATTTGGTTAGGAGAGTCTATCATTAGGAGAGTCTTACTGTTGGGGGATGAGAGTTTTGGTTGAGAGTCCTACTGAATTTTGAAAAAATGATAGGCGGTAAATAAATTTAGAGATTAATTAAAAAAGCCCTGATAATTAAAAAAGGAAATGTTGTTGGGCGGGAAAACAAAATTCATTATTCACTGTAGACCGTTGGATCAGTATTTATGAGATGATATGAACCGTATTTTATGTTGGGATTACGTTGTCCGTTGAATGTGTTTATGTTTTGTCTCAAAACGATCTGGACCTCTCTTTGTCTCCAAAATTCAAACTCAGCTCTACTTTATTATATATATATATATATGTTCATGGTGAAGAATATTGATGAATATAAATGGGTTTTAGTGAAAGATGCTAATTTAGGTTTTTTAGACCTAATTTAGATTGGTTAGTCGTGAAGTTTTAAGGAATTTAAATCAATGTGTAAAAAGGAAGGAAAAAAAAAAAGGGGGAAAGGAAGTTACTGGTTTCAGGTTCTCCCGTAGGCAGAAGAATGCCAAATTCAGAAATTACAGAAAGCTCCCCTTTAGTTTCAAAGAGCTTTACTTTCACCCATATATTCTTCTAAACTTAATTTTAACCACTGTTTTACTTGGTAAGTTAGAAGAATAGAATTTTAGAAAATTTATGGTAGCCCCGAAAATAGAAAATTCGTTTTTTCAAAGAAATTATACTTTGACCCCAAAAGTTTCAAAATTTATGATTTGACCCCAAAACTTTAGAAACTTTTTTGACCAGCCCAGACTACTTCTATATCCTATTACTTGATATTTGTATAGGATATATATTGAGTATATATTAATGGGTAGGAAGTACGTAAATTAAATCTAAAATTGTGAAATGACGAAATATGTTATTTTGGATTAGGTGGTGATTGTATTGAGGTTGAGAAAAAGGACTTTGAATTGGATTTTGGGAATCAAGATGAGTAGTTTACTACTTCTTTTGTGAGAATTTTCTATATTAAATGTGTGGGTGCGTGCGTGTGGATTTTTCATATATATGATACATGTGTTGATATTTGGAGTTGTAATTAAATATTTTGCAATTGTGAACTGTTATACATGTGAATTTTGAAAAACTTGTGGGATGATTTTATATCACTGTTTTAGTGATGAAAGAAAAATTTTGTGTGCGTTGGGACTAAAAAGACAGCTTTGGTGTGCGTGAAAATCATGTTTTATGAGACGGGGACTAGATTACCAGGTCTAAATGGTAACGAGATTGTATACCGGTGTGTTCGGTATAGGGATGTGCACATAGAGGCCAGTCATCAGGCTAGTGATGACAAGAGACGAGACCAGATACTAGGCTAGTGGTAACAAGAGTTTGGGCCAGTCATTAGACTAGTGATAACAAGAGATGTGGCCAGTTACCAGGCTAGTGGTAACAAACATGATTTGACAAATATATTTGGGACTGAATATGTGTGTGTGTGAGAGTATTTTGGATTATAAATGTCTTTTCATTTATAAAGTTATTTGTGAAAATGAGTGGGTGTTTTAGGTTATAAATGTCTTCTCATTTATAAAATTATTTGTGATCATGAAATCATTTTATTTACATGATTATATGGGAGGAATTAGGGTACAATTTATTGTACTTACGTATGTATCAAAATTTTATTTTTGTATATAAACTGTGAGATTTATTTTCATACCTCATTAGAGGTGGTTGCTACTCACGGGCCATTGTACTCATCCAAACATTTAACATTTTTCAGGTGAGGATCAAGGGGAGGAGTAAGTCTTCGGATATATAAGAGATTAGAAGAATTGAAGATTTATTTTATTATAGGTCTTTAGGAATAAATGTATTTTATAGTTTTGAGATAAATATTCAATTATTTTGGGAACAATGTTTGCTTATGTTTAGAGTAGTAAACATTTCGGTTTAATTATTATTTTACATGAGTTTAGTAATGATATTGGTGGTGTTTAATTTATTCATCTGATATTCATTAAGTCGATAAAATAGATCACGTTATTATTTATCTTCTATTGTATTTTACATTTATTATACACATGATTAATTAGTTAAGATTTTAGTGGTCGGTCCGCCGCCTATCGTGATCCTTGGTGGGGGTATGAGAGTAGTCAAATCAAACGTTGTTACCTCATACCTGACGAGTGATTCTTCTAACCATTTGACCCATCAGCGCGTACGTTAAAACCTAATTCCTTCGTAAGAAGGCATAAAATAATAGCCTGCTACACATTCTACGACATCCATGTACGCCCTTCTTCCCTTTCCGTTTATGATGAAGAGAATACGATTTCACACAATCAAACAATACTCAGCCTGTCAAGTCCAAAGTAGCCATACACCTCAGGAGTATATAATCATGCCTGATTCCAGCCGACGACCTTAATATGGCCCACATGTCGGCGTAGGACCTACTTCTCTCCACGTCAGCATTGCTTAATTTAATCACACACATATATATTGAGAAAATTCAAAACAAATAGAACTCTTCTCCTCTCTCTAGAAGCCCTTGAATTTGAATTGAATTGAATCAGTCTCTTCCTCCTCTCTCTAACCCTAATCCAATTCCTTCTCCTAAAGCCCCCCCTCTCTCTCTCTCTCTCTCTCTCTCTCAATTTTATAAACATTTACACAAATCTTTCTTTGTTTTTCTCATATATACGGAAATCTGGGTATCTTTCTTTCTTTCTATATATCGAAATGCCTAGCGTAACGGTAAAGCTTTATAGTGTACTCTTCAAATTCCTTCTAAAACGCCGCTTACAGACCCTAATCGAAGCGTCTCTTGGAGATACTAATCCATACGGTGTAGTTTCAAGGTCCGATGAAGCTGTAGCCGCCGCCAATCCTACTTTTTCCGACGACGGAGTGGCCACCAAAGATATCCACATTGACCCTGTAACTTCTCTTTCCCTTCGTATTTTCCTCCCAGAATCCGCCCTTATTTCCTTAAATTCAGTCCCCAAGCATAGAGTTAGGGCTTCAACAAATACGTCGGCAAGATCTTCGTCTACAGATGCAGATAAATTGAAATTGGATAATGGCGCTTATAGGGGTTATTCTCCGGAAATTAATAAGAATTGTAGGAAATTGCCGGTGATTTTGCAATTTCATGGGGGAGGCTGGGTTAGTGGTAGTAATGACTCGGTGGCGAATGATTTGTTCTGTCGGAGAATTGCAAAGTTGTGTGATGCGGTTGTTGTGGCAGTTGGGTATAGATTGGCACCGGAGAATAGGTATCCGGCCGCATTTGAGGATGGGTTAAAGGTGTTGAATTGGTTGGGGAAGCAGGCGAATTTGGCGGAGTGTAGTAAGTCTTTCAGGAATGGGAGGACCGGCGGCGGTGGAGATGTTAGGCGGAGGCAAATTGTTGATGGGTTTGGGGCTTCAATGGTTGAGCCTTGGCTGGCTGCTCATGGTGATCCTTCAAGGTATAAAGTCTGATACTCTTCTATTCATGTTTATTTGTATCTGTGTTGAGTGAGTTTTATATGTTGATCCCTTTTTCATGGTTATGGGTTGGGAGATGTAACGATGTTTATGACTTCATTGATGAAGAACTTAACAAACCAGATAAAAACTGATGTTTCCCAGTGAAACAGTTGTTGTTGAATGAGCTAGGTTAATGTGACATACAGTGTCTATCTTGCTGCAAAATCTTTTCCACTCTGGAGTGCATTGATGTGCATTACATCGGTCATTACATTCTAAATTCTTGTATATATAAATCATGTGCATGTTCTGGTAGTTGAACAATTCTGTGGGAACAGTAGCAATCCTAGTTAAATGCTAAAGATGTTGTGTATTGGTAATAATACAGTCATATTAACTACTGCTGGATTCCCTCAAGTTGTCTTACTTGTGAAAGAAAATACTTTATGGACTATGCTTGGCTAAAGCATTCAAACAGTGGTAATAACATTGTGTGTTTTATTAACAAACAACTACATGGATTTTCTTTCTTTTCCACATGGAGAGTCTTCCTTTCTGGTGGAGTTTTTTCTCATCTCTTAAGTTATCATTTTGCATTTGCTATCATTTAACAATTTCACTTGGCATATGGTGGAAAATGGTCATTTAAATTTAAGTCTATTCTTGCTTTGTGAGTATATTTCTAGGATGCTATTAATAATACAGTTTAGCCAGCCAGGTGTAATGTTTTTGGAGTTACATTTAACTGGAACTAAATACTTTCGGAATCCTTCCCGACAGGCATAGAAGGCCCCTTTGTATGTCTGTCTGTACTCTGTAGTGATTAATCTTGTCCTTAGTCCTACATGAATAAACAATTCCAAACGACCTCAAGGCTATTTGGCATCTTGTTATTGAGCCGTAAAAATTGAGTCAGGAAATGGATTTCAAGTTTTTGAATGCAAATTTTGTCAGGAATTAGATCCTACCATTACATAAAGAAAGTAACCAGATTACACTAGAAATAGGGGCTGTAATTTACAATTGAATTGATTATTGTAATCTAGGGTTCATTCCGGTTCCTTTTGACCCCATCCATTGTCATTCCCATCTTGTGCCACTTCTTATTCTGCCACCAATGTCTTACAAGGCACAATTACTGTCTCTGACCTGCGGTTTTTCATGTTGCCATTATCCCCTGAAACCTTTGTCTGCCAGTCCCCTGAAACCTTTATCTGCCATTCTTCATATCACTGACATCTCAGTTTCATTTTTCCGGCCCACTGCTATCATGCCTTCTCTGTCATTCCCTTAGATTCTTTCCCGTCGTTTGCCATGTGCTAGCACCACTGCCTCCATTGCCTCCCTGATGTGTACACTTGCTTCGTTTGAGGGTAGATAATAATGGCAAAACTATCAAATGTTGTGGTATTGTGTTTTGGATGTTGGTCAAGAGTTTGGACAGTAGATCTTGCTATTAGGGAAGCTTTTGTGTTTTACTTCAGACCTCTTAGTTTGATGGGAAAGAGATGGTAATGGGTATTAATAAGTATCCTAACTCCTTGAAGAAATATCTTTTTGTTTTCCTTGGAGAAATATCTAAAACCTGTGGAAGAATATGCTTTCTGGTTTCCAGAAATCTCTAAAATGAAATATTTTAAGCTATTACATTAAAAGCTAATGATGATGGGAATTTTATATCATTCATTCAAACTGTAGTGGATCCAAGAAAAGCACTGGCATGATTGACCACATTACATACATTTGGCTTTTGCATCATCTATATGGGCTTCTTTGTAGGTTCCGGCTCCTCTCCAATTAGTGATTTTACGTCCATTGGCTCTCGTGACTTGCCCTTCACGTAGTCAAGTAGGACCTAATACATTCAGGTGGCCCCCTATATGATCCATGGTGATTGATGGAAGGCAAGCAGAGGTTCAGAAAAGCCATATTTTTCTTTGCATGGCTTCGTATCTGCACATTTACCTCATGTTGTGTCTTGACTAGGATAAAAAACATCAGAAAACCGCAAAAACAACGCAATAAGTAACATGAATTCCAAACATGGTAAAATGCTTGTGACAAAGATAAAGCGATGCAGAAGGACTGGTAAGTACTCTTATTCACCCTTAAAAGCAAACTTTTTGATGAGCAAAATATAGCTGACACATTTGGGTGCTATACTTTAAGTGAAGATATTGCTGGTGGAAAGAGAGTCAAGTTCTCTGGGTTAACAAATAATTGCTCAGCTCTCAACTTTCAGAGCTTTGCTCTGTAGCAGAAAGACGAAGTATCAAATGTCACATGCTGGCGATAAAAGTTATAGTGGTGGTGGTGGATGTCATTGTTGTATGCCTTAGAAACGATAGAAAACAAAAATGAAGAGAGTAACCTGAAAGGAGTCAAAAAGAGGATATACATTAAAGTTTTAGTGTACAAGAAAAGTTGAAGAGACATATAATGGTGATGTGTGAAAAACTCAAGGTGGAAGGCTAATATTAAGGGTTGGTTTGTGACCACCTTGCCTTACTGGACATGATGTTGTCTGCATACTATGTCCAGTTGAGTCTAGTTGTCACAATAGGTGTTAAAGAGCCAAATGCGTACGGTTTTTCATTTGAGTTCTTAAAATATTGGAACTGTTCATTGGAAGATATAATTTTTTTTCCAGAAGAAATTATTCTATCACATTAATGTGCTTCATAATGAAAAGTATATTGTTCGAAACCATATTTTCTAATTTGCTTCATTGACTTTATTTGCCTAAAATTTCGGTTACAAGCACGTAAAAAAGGTTTCAATGTGTTCCTTTACTAATTTGATCAATTTGTGAAATACGTAAGGAAATTGTTATTGTAGCCACATCATAAACTGGTCGCGAGTTTAGTGCTCCATTCGTTGCTATTGTACCTACTTTTTTTCTTAAATGTTATGCATTGGTTTTGTTTTAGCTGTCATGATGTACAATATGTAAGTCACTCACTCGGTTTTGTCATTTCATAGGTGTGTCCTCCTTGGAGTGAGCTGTGGTGCAAACATTGCAAATTATGTTGCAAGAAAGGCTGTGGTAGCAGGCAAGCTTTTAGACCCTGTAAGAGTGGTTGCACAAGTCCTCATGTACCCTTTCTTCATTGGGAGCATTCCTACACGTTCTGAGATCAAGCTGGCCAACTCTTATTTGTATGACAAAGCTATGTCTATGATTGCATGGAAACTCTTCCTACCGGAGGAAGAATTTAATTTAGATCACCCAGCAGCTAATCCTCTCATTCCTGGGGAAAAAACTCCTCTGAAGTACATGCCACCGACTTTAACAGTAGCGGCCGAACATGACTGGATGCGGGATAGGGCCATTGCTTACTCAGAGGAGCTTCGAAAGGTCAATGTCGATGCCCCCCTTTTGGATTACAAGGATGCTGTGCATGAGTTTGCAACACTCGATGTGCTCCTTAAGACACCACAGGCCCAAGCTTGCGCAGAGGACATTGCTATATGGGTCAGGAAGTATATATCACTCAGGGGGAATGAGTTCTCTTATTAAGTAGATTGGGACATGAGAACTTACTGGGCAGAAGAAAATGCAACATTGGAGCTGGAAAAGTTAATTTCACTAGAAAATGCAATTAACACAGTTGACGGAGCAATATATGGAGTTTTCTCTATCGAACGACATTTGAATATTGGGTCACGAGCTGTATATTAAGGTGAGGAGGTTGTTACAAACAACTCCGCTGAATGTAATTGAAGGTTGTTCATCTCAATTTTAGCATTTCCCCTGAATCCTTTTTGTAAAGTAGTTACCGTCCCATGCGTCATATGGGAGTAGGATTCAGCTCAAGTATAAGAAGCATTTTTCTCCTTGTTGAAGGTTCACTAGGTCCATTCGTTTATTCATGTTCTTTTTCCCCTATTCAGATTTCATCATGTACAGGAGATATGAATAAATGTATACCTTCCTTTTTATTATTGGTTTTGCCGACATTTTTATTGGCAGCACTCATCAAGGATGGCTTTGTCATTGCTTTACTCTCTCGACCTAAGAGTCTTTACTTCGGTTAGTAATCTTTGCTGTCGCTAAGATTATAACTACCATACGTTGTAGCAGGACTATGGGGTATCTCTTAGACGGCTGAATACTATGCAATATATGCGTATTTGGATGCACATTTCCATGAGGAAACTATTACTGCTTCTATTGGCACTGAAAAGCCGGTTGGAATTCGATTCCGGGATTAATGCGCATATTCTGAACCATTGTGATAACTATGTGACACAAGGTCTGCATTGTCTTAGGTCTGGTTGTGACTTGGTAAAAGGAAAGAATGATAAAATAAAATAAAACCTCTGTGAAACATGAGAATAATAAGGCACATCAAATAATGACGATCACATAGGGATGGCGGAAGGTGTCATATGAAATTTTAAACTCCAAAACACTAGGAATTGTATGAAAGTGATGTGTATTCTGATTGATCTATGCTCAGAAATGTTGTCTTTCTTGAATGTAAACAATTATCTTGCTATTTCTTCCCTGTACTCTTAGATAAGACCTAGTAATCTTCGCTCAACAAGGAAAGTAATGCATAAATACCCTGGCTCATTAGATGGACTTTCTGAGCTTTCTTGCAGGATACAACTAGAGCTTTATTGCTCATACTTCTGGTATACCACAGTATGGTTTCCGGTAGGTATATGAAATCTGGCTTCCATTACGATGAGGATGAGGAAAACACTGATGCAAATCGACCCAATTTAAATGCATCGGTCATGCCACACTGTGTCTTCCCTTCTCTGGCCAGATTGGAAGAAAGGTCTTCCACTTGCTGCCTTCCCTTTGATGAAAATAGAGAGCACAAGAGGCTAAAGCAGACAGAGAGAATTGCGACATATGTGGGAAGAAAATGCTATGGTAGTCATTACAGTAACAGTACAAATAACTTAAATTTTTTGCCAAGGCTCCAGTTCCGGGATCATATACAGGCGTACACGCAGAGGTACCAAGCAGTCGAGGCCATGGAAGAAGCGACTGCAGCCTTAATGAACGGTGAGGGTTATGAAGTCAAGGAAGAAGGAAGTGGAGATGGGATGAGATTAGTCCAACAACTCATTACTTGTGCAGAGGCCGTGGCCTGCCATGACAGATATCAAGCCTCAGTACTACTTTCTGAGCTTCGGGCTGATGCCCTGGTTTTCGGAACATCATTTCAGCGAGTTGCTTCGTGCTTTGTACAGGGGCTCTCAGACCGCCTTGCGCTGGTTCAACCACTTGGGGCAGTTGGAATTGTATGCCCAACCCTGAAAACTACGGCTGCCTCATCGCAGAAAGAAGAGGCTTTAAGCCTTGTCTATGAGATTTGCCCACAATTCCAATTCGGTCATTTTGTGGCCAATGCATTGATATTGGAAGCCATTGAGGGAGCGAGTTCAGTTCATGTTGTAGACTTGGGAATGACCCTTGGTCACCAATGGCGCCGGTTGTTACACAGCTTAGCCAACCGGGCAGTCCAGCCGCCTCCCCATCTTCATATAACCAGTGTCGGGAACTGTGCTCAGCGCCTTCGAGCCATCGGTCATGAGCTAGAGGAGTATGCACGTAGCTTGGGACTGAATTTTGAGTTCTTGGTGGTGGAAAGCAATTTAGAAAACCTGCAGCCTAAAGACTTCAAAATCCTTGATGGAGAGGTTCTGGTCATCAACAGCATTCTTCAGCTTCATTGTGCAGTGAAAGAGAGCCGAGAAGCTTTAAATTCAGTCCTTCAAAAACTGCATCAGATATCGCCCAAGGTTCTAGTTCTAGTCGAGCAGGACTCAAACCACAACGGACCTTTTTTCCTTGGTAGGTTCATGGAGGCTTTGCATTACTATTCTGCAATCTTTGACTCACTTGATGCAATGCTACCAAAATATGACACGAGACGAGCCAAGATGGAACAGTTCTACTATGCTGATGAAATCAAGAACATAGTGAGCTGCGAGGGACCAGCCCGGGTGAAGCGATATGAAAGGGTAGACCAGTGGCGTAGGAGGATGAGTCGTGCTGGGTTTCAACCATACCCTATTAGAAAGCTCGCACAAGCCAAGCAATGGTTAGGACAATTTGAAGTGTGGGAGGGTCACACAGTTGTGGAAGAGAAGGGATGCTTGGTTCTCGGGTGGAAGTCAAAGCCCATCATTGCAGCATCCTGCTGGAAATGCACCTAATTCTGATCTCATGGCTATGTAAATGTTGTGCTTGTCATAATAAAGCTCACTTGCTTTAACCACATATTATACGACAAAGTTTGGTGTGCATTCTTTTGTATGTTTAACATTGGCGTGGCTTGAACAAGAATAATAAGCAGACTGTGTGAAGGGTTCAAGTGTAGAACAGTTGAAATAAAAGGAAGAGTGTGGTGTGCATTCTTTTGTATCCTCAACTTTTTTTTTTGTATTCTGATATCCTTCACTCTAGATGAAATCCAGATTTTTGGGTAAATATCATAGACGCAGCTCTCAAAGCTAATTTCAAATTTTTTTTTTTCATTTTCAAACTAGTAAATTCAATTCACAGCTCCCAATACATACGAAGCAAATTTATTTCAATGCTATCTTATCGTTCCTCAAAACTTTTAGCTTCTCTCAACGTTCGCTATGATCAATTTTTTTCATCCACCAGGATAAACGCTAATGCTCCGTTTGGTACGATGAAAAAATGGAAGGATGGAAAGTTGGAAGGATGGAAAGTGGGAGAGATAGATAAAACATCATATTTGGTAAGGAAGAAAAGCAGAAAATATGGAAAAGTGGATGGATTCACTTTCCTTCCAACTCACCAAAATCAATTTCTCCAAAATCGGAAGGAAAGTGGATGGAAAGTTAATTATTTGTATTGAGATGTATCTTATTTGTCTATATATCTTTTAATATATACATATATTATATATACATTAATTTCATATAAAAATATAATGATAAAATATGTATTTATATATATATATTTTAAAAACATTTAAAAATAAAAAAATAAACATAAATAAACAGGTCAACTCGCAACTCGACACGATACAATTAGTTAAATGAATTGAGTTAGGTTTGACTAATATTCGACACAAACCCGTAATGACTCAACACGAATCTAACACGACACGATTCGATTTTCACCCCTAATCTTAGCTAGCACAAAAAAAAAAAAAAAATTAGTCATTTTTATTTTCCATCCATCCAACCAAACACAAAGGAAGGAAAGTGTATCATTCCTATTTTCCTTCTTTGAATGATAGAAAGTGTATCCCTCTTATTTTCCATCCTTTCTATTTTCCATTATTCTTACCAAACGGAGCATAAATGTGAGTTATCCTAGCAGAGAGGGTAAAGGTAAGAAGAATTTACTTGACCTATTGTGTTGGCTATTGCTTCAAACCACGTACCAACAATACAGAGTGATGTATTGTACTTAGACAAGTTTTCAAGTTTCTCCACAGGTATTTGTTTCATCAAACAGAAGATGTCCTTTTTTTTTTCTTTTCTGTTTCATCCAATGGATAAATTAAGCTGCAACTGTTTCGAAAGTAAATTTCACGTAACTAGCAGTTCTTTTTCACTACAGCAATAGTTCATGGTGAAAGAGATGACAAATAATAAAGATTATCATTTATGATACCTGAAATGAACAGACACGAGCTCAGGAAATAAGCTCAGGTCGGGAGCTCAGATAGAAGAAGCAGAGCTCATCCGGCATTGGCCAGAGCTCATCTAGTCAGCGCTAAAGGCTCCCAGCTGAGGACACGAGTTAAGAAATGATGAAAGGACAACAAGGTAACTACGAATATCACTAAAAAGAAAGTAGAACCATTCCAAGGCATTAGACCCGCAATCAACCACGATCCCCTCCTAAAGCTAAGGAGAATCCCACGAAAGAAGGCAAAGATCTCTCTGTTTGAAGCCAGCCGTAAGGAGTTTAGGTAACTCCGGAATTATGGATGAAGATAGGGCACGATCCCTTCAAGATAGGAGGTAATTCCGTGTTAGAGGTAAGCATGAGGCCATAAAAGGGGAGGACAACCTCCATGGCCAGAGAGAGAACGACCAGAAACCCTAAGACTCTGATAATTCTACTGTAACACATTCAATTTCATCAATAAAGACAAGGGAGTAAGAGCCTCCATTAGAGAGTGGACTAGCCGAGCTCACTAGCCGGTGAACCACTATACTTCTACCGTATTTCACACACTATACGTCGTAAAATATAGCATTCATCCACCACTTTATGGGCCTGGTAGCTCAGACACCATATCAAGCCCTATACAGATCACCCAGATAAGATACTTCGATCCCATAGCTCATTCCCGAAGGTTTACACCATCAATCATATTACGGAGAATGGAACACTAAAATTCTTGATATTATTGCAAGTGAGGAAAATCACCAGGCAATGAGATCAAGCTTCAAATTGCAACTTGCAAATTGCACAGGTTATTGTTTCCTACAGAAATGGATTACTATTAAAGATACTGTGTACAAGGTAAGTATCACAACTCGCTGCTGAGTATTATGTGCCTTTCAATCATGGTCCTTGATGGTAGTTGGGACAAGTTTGAGAGCCGATTTCTTCCTAGTGGCTAGCCCGAAAATCTCTGTCAAGTCCACATCCTTGGCTCCAACTCCATGTGGCAATGCCCAATCAAAATGATACAATAGACGAGCCAGTGCAATCTCCACGGTTGCTAATCCAAAGGAGAAGCCCGGGCAACCTCTCCTTCCCTTCCAAGTTGTTGGAACATATGGGTTAACTCTAAATTGAGAATATTTTGCATACTGAAAATTAATCCTCAAGTATGTAATGCTCTTATCACTCTTAATTTTCATTTCTGAGAGGCTAACACAACAAATCTTATAAGAAATTTAATCTTCAATGTCATGCTAAAACCCAAAAAGGGAGGCAACCAGGCAATTGTACATAGCGAGCTAGTTGCTACTTGTTTCAGGTTTAACTTTGCAAGTCATGGTGGATTTAACTTGTGCAATAATTTTTAATAATCGCAACAATAATTCAACCGTTAAATTTTGGATAGGCTCTGAGGAGCTTTGATACTATGTTAGATTTTGAATGGGGAGAGATCAGAGATATGAAATGAGAGAAGAGAAGAAACACAAGAATTCACGTGATTCAGTTTATTCAGGCCTACATCCACGACACAATTGCTCGGACTTCCACTCTATTGATAAACAGATTACATGGTGGATTTGTATGTTTGATACAATAAGAGAGCACAGATATTTATAGGTGAGAATGGTACAAAAGTCTTCCTTGCCATAAATGCCGACGGCTACCTTTCAGCTCCTACGGCTGTTTGTCTTCAAGATTGGCAGCTACAGATTTGATGTCGTGATTTTCAGGATCTAACATACAAATCCACCATGTAATTTGAACGTTATTATGCCGTTGGAAATCATTAGAACAATAGCATGAACAATAATTCATTCTTTTCTTACTAAACGTTTTAAAATCATATCATCGTGCTGCCTTACGAGCATCTGTTAATCAAACATGTTTGGTGCATTTGATTTCAAAAGTTAATAAGCCATTAGAAAATCATTAGAGCAACGGCATGAATAACAGGCAAGAACCATCAATAATTCAGTCTTTACTTGCTACATTTTAAAAATCGAATAATTGCAGTGTCTTATGAAATTGTTTAAGTACATGTTTCCACTACAATGATTATTTTTATTTGGATGAAGCTCAAGATGCTAATTGCACTGTCTTATGAAATTGTTTATGAACATGTTTCCAGTATAGTGATTATTTTTATTTGGATGAAGTTCAAGATGGTTAACTAACATCAACATATTATTATCTGCTGTGATGAAACCATGGTGGAACTGGAAGTAATATCATATAGCTACAATACTCAGAAAATCAGTTGGAGATTTGGTCGATCGAGTAGTTTATATTAAGGGTTTAGAAAATGGTGATAATTCACTAATCAAACACCATATTGATCTCTAGCACAAGGAGTAGAGTTGTCCCCTATAAACAAGACTGGCCAGCTAATAGGTTGGCCAAGGAATCTTTCAAATTACATTGCTTTACTTTCCAGAAATTCAGCAGGAGCAGACTTTGTGGCCAATATAAAACATGTCAATGACAAGGATACTCGCGTCTGTTTCTTCTCTTTGCTTTCTGATTCTTTTGGCACCAAGAATTTTTGATTATTTAACAATGGTGGTGATCATTGTGTTAATTTATAGCATTGAGACTACTGTTATTCTAATGGTTATCGACATTGATTCTTTCTCTCACTCAATCATGAATTGCTTATAAACTATATTGCTCTGATCTGTGTATGAACTGGCAGAATATTTGCTTCAACTTATAAGTACCTTTTTGGCTGAAGCCCCTCCATTCCACTGACTGAATAGTAAGTTTGTGTCTTGCCAATTTTCCGTAGTTTTTGCTCCTTTGGTTTTCCTATAAACCTTTGTTTGATGGGAAGACAGCCTTGTTGTGATAAAGTTGGATTGAGGAGAGGTCCATGGACTGTCGAAGAAGACCATAAGCTCATGAACTTCA
The DNA here is from genome assembly GCA_951799425.1 of Ilex aquifolium. Lineage (NCBI taxonomy): Eukaryota > Viridiplantae > Streptophyta > Magnoliopsida > Aquifoliales > Aquifoliaceae > Ilex > Ilex aquifolium. The sequence goes on along the minus strand of OX637407.1, from coordinate 28,792,240 downwards.
TCCTCAACAATGGCATACAATGCTGGCGACTCATTCCAAAACTCGCAGGTGTTTTTGAAGATGCTCTTTATCTATCTCTCTGTATGTGTGTGTGTGTGTGCCACGCATTTAAGGTTATTTACAAAGAATTTATCGGTATCCAACGCCCCTAATAGTTGGGATAATGTTTTGTTGCGTTGTTTGTGTATATATTTCTCTAATTCTTGTGGCTGTGTTGAAGGTTTGATGAGGTGTGGAAAGAGTTGTAGACTAAGGTGGATTAATTATTTGAGGCCAGATCTCAAACGAGGAGCATTGACAGAAGCAGAAGAAGATATGATCATCCAACTTCACTCTCGTTTAGGTAACAGGTATTATTATGCAAATCAATGGCTTCCTTCTTCACCCAATATTTCAGACAATATAAGCTCTCAGGGTATTTAGTTTCTGATTGAATTAAAACTGTATCTACTATTTTTGGCAGGTGGTCCAAGATTGCAGCACATTTTCCTGGTCGTACAGATAACGAAATAAAAAACCACTGGAATACCAGGATCAAGAAGAAGCTAAAACTTCTTGGATTAGACCCTGTCACCCACAAACCTGTCGAGCCACATGGAATTTGTGAGGGGAAAGAGGAAGGTTTTTTGCAATTTAATTCCTCAAGAGAACAAGAAAACATGAAGGTGGAGTTGCAGGATAGTTTAATCTCAAAGGGTTATCAAATGTCACAGAGCAGAGGGACATTGGACTATAGCTTTGATAAGGAGTCCAATCTTGTCTATGCCAATGAAGTGCAGGCAAGTTTGGACATGAGATCAATGGAGTGCCACAACACAGATTCTTCATATGTATTCAGTGTGGGGACGAATGAACCGTTATCCAACTGGTTTGACAGTCCCTTCCCATGGGATGTTTGTAACAGTCTAGAAGAAGATTTTCTATGACAAAACCACATAATGTGCAGTTTTAGCTTTCCTTTGTTTGAAGCTTGTCCCTGTTATCTTTCTTTTGGGGTTCACCTTAGTTCCTGTTTGATCCAATCGTGTACAAGTATCACTATAGAATATAGACACAATATAATGCATAGGCAGTAATGAAAAAGAGCTGGAAAGTTGAAAGCTATTAATAAAAACAGATTGTCTTTTAGCCCTAAAACTACTGATAGTGGTTTGGTTTCTTTTCCTTTGAGCTTTCTTTATTTTCTTCTCTTTTCTTGGTTGGATAGAATATGACCATGCTTTACAATCTAAAAATTATTTCACAATAAGGAAAAAAAAGTCATTATTCATTTAGCTGATTACGAAACTTTAGTTGATTACGAAATTGCATTAATCTCATAGTAACAAAAATAAACATACTACACTTCTCACGATCAACTTGATGCATGTCTATTTAAGGACAGTATCAAGAATTCAGTGTAAACGAAATATATGGGAGTAACCTCCTAAAACTTTGAAAAAACTAAGAAAAACGAGTCTATATAATTTAGAGATATTCTTAGATAGTAACAATATAATAAGTCACTGTGACGATCGCTCCATTAAATCACTCACTAGGTCTATGCTTGTATGCAAGGTTGAACATTTCTACAAGTCCATTAAGATGACCACCCTCATTTGCCTCTCTCATAGTCCAAAAGGCATTGAATTGTTGCCTTGCAACATCAGTAATTGGAGACACTAGCCGTTGTATTGTCCATGATCAGTCTATCAGTGGACCCAATCCTGTCTTATTCTTTTCAAATTCAAAATAACAAACCTTATTAGCTATTAATTAAAAAGCACAAGATTCTCTCAAATCTACTTGCCATTGGTCTAATTAAAGAACCTAGACGTTAGATAGTTCCCTCCATGCCTCATGGGACCTTTTGATTTAGGACCAGACCAACCATGGTAGAGAGAGAGTCACTGTCCAAAGATAAGAACATATACTGCACTTCAAAGGCAACCCAAAAAGCCTAATTACATGACCCAAAAAAGCTTTTATTTTTCCTGCAAATCTTTGGCTCTCCGGTCTGATCATTGAATTGGACACAAAAGTTTCGATTCAAAGCTCAAAGTGAGTCCCAGAAGAGCAAAATTCACAGGGGTTTCGTCGGACAAAGGAACTCTAAAGAGGGATATACGAATATCAACCGAGAGAGAGAGAGAGAGAGAGAGAGAGAGAGAGAGAGAGAGCGAGGATATTCGAAGGAGCGTTTTTTGGGGGTGGTCTTTTCTTCTCTCTCTAGACTAGGAGGACATGGGTGATTCATCGGCTTGTCTCGTGCGATCATTCTCTCAGCCTTCTCGCACTTCTGATGAATTCAAAGAGGTTAGAGTTCAAGGACCAGTATTTGAAATTTCCAATCTTTCTTTGTCAATCTTGATTTCACTCCAATTCCAAGCGACGCGTGATGGATTCGATGCGTTTTTGAATTTTCGGCATCGTTTCGACTGTTATATATGTTGATTAGGACATGGGTTTTCTTTAATATCTTGTGTTTTTTTAGTTTCTAATTAGATAAATACATAACTCCGCCAGCGTTGTTCAACGCTCGCTGTTTGAAGCGGAGGGTTGCGATAGGTAGCTGCGTAAAACTTTTTTTTTCTCTCCATTCGCTTATTACCATTTTTTGATTCTCCTCTGATTCATAAGTCACGTTTGATTCTTGCCAATTTCTGCATGAAGTAACATAACTGAGGATTTCCTGTAATGGGTCTCCGTTAATTTTTCTATGTGGATTGCACAATCATTAGGTATTCATTTCATGATTGTGCTTGGTTTGTGAAATTGATTCTATCAGGAGTTTGGAAGCTTTTCACAATTCCATTACAAATAATTCTTTGAATTGAATACGTTTTTATAAATTCAATAGTTTGAAGATTTTGCTACTATAACTGCAAAAAGTTCTGACTACAGGGAGATCCGCTTCGTGCCCTCACATCTTCTATATCATTTGGGAGGTTTGTGTCAGAAACATTGGCTTGGGAAAAATGGTCATCCTTCACTCAGAACCGCTACCTGGAAGAGGTCGAGAAATATTCCAAGCCCGGTTCTGTTGCTGAGAAGAAAGCTTATTTTGAAGCCCATTACAAGAGAAAAGCTGCCAAAAAAGCTGCCGCGTTGCTTGAGCAAGACCATGCAGCTGCTAATGATTCATCTGAACCAAATGTGATGGATGAGTTTTGCAATAACAGTTACGTGAATCCAGAGTTGGCGCAATCAGAAAGCTGCGTGGCCATTGATGAAACAAAGGGAAAAGAAGTCCCTAATGCTCAGCTAGTTTCCTCTGTTGATGCAATTGGCTGTAATGTTGAAGGAAACGATTTAGAAACTGCTCAAGTAGAAGTTGCAGAATCTGTACCAGAACAACTGAGTGTTGCAGAGAATCCTGTTGTGGTTGACCTTTTCAACCAGCAAGAGAGCAATGAAAACCGCAGTAATACAATGTCCACTCAAGAAAAGAAAACACTTGTCAAGGTATAGGTGTTGAACTATCTCTGTATTCTTATTTCTACTTAATCGCATCTTTTGCATTACCTCATCACCCTATCTTCATTTTCTAGGATGTTGCTGATCAGGGGGATCCAGGATCATTGAAAAAGAAGAAACCTGCAATTCCTTCCTTGAAGTTATCAACTTACAGTGAATCATCAAAGCTCCGACCTCCTGCCAAACCAACAACTCTTGTTCATTCCAGGAAGGCAGACAATGCCACTCCAAATAAAAAGACGGCGGCCAGAGACTTGATGGACCAAAAAAGATCAACTCCAAAATCATTTCACATGTCAATCAATTTTGCTTCTAAGACTAATGTAACCAGTAAAGCATCTTCTCCTATTCTTCACAAGATTGGAAATTCAAGGATCATCAAAGCTTTCGTCAAGACATCCAAAGACTGCTCAACTCAACAAGTTCCGACCAGGGTGCTTACTTCCCCCTGCCTTGCCATCAACTTATCCACAATATCACGTGCATGCACACACCCAAATGGAATTTGTTTGACCTATCTTTAGTACATGCATGAGATGGTTTTTTTCCCATGTGCAGGCATCTGTGAATAGGGTATCAAAGCATCCTCCAGTGACCCCTCAAGCAGAAAGTAGAAGGTAATTCACTTCATAATAGTCCTGAAGAGCATATAAATCTCAAGCACTCACGAGATTCCTTTATGCTGTTGCAACAGTATGATATTCAACACCTCCCAATAAGATGTTTAATTTTATGATTCGTAGGTCTCGAAATCTTCTTGATAGGTCAGTTTCGGGAAACACAATGGTGTATGGGAAATCACAAATCTTATCTATGGAGTAAGAACAACTGCTCTCTTTGCTACAAATGGTTTTAGTTTGTTTAGACTGTGGATTGTAGAGTTTCACTGGATGACCATATCCATGTAGTTCTGAATTTTCTTTCAAGATAAATATGAGGTGTACCATGCTGAGCACAACTAAGAAGTCTTGCTAGTATTCTGTCTTCAGATAGATAACACAGTTACTTTGCTGATAAAATTAGTTTCTTTTAAAATGAAGTGATTTTATTTACTCTCCCAAAAACTGCCATTTATATTGTGCATACGATATAGGCCTATTTAATTTTGTCAAACCAACTTTCCAATTCCTTTCTTTAAAAAAGTAAATGAAGAGTATCTTGATCATGCAATCAATCTACTAATGTCACATTTTCATGAGTATTCTTAATTTTTCCTCAAAACATGTGGCAGCCATTCAGAAAGCTTGACTGCATTTGGAAGAAATGCACGATCTCCAACAGTAACCTCCTCTTTTAGCTTCAGGAGTGAGGAAAGAGTGGCCAAACGTAAAGAGGCAAGTCCAGACCCAGTCACACTCTGTATTTACAGATTCTCTCGTTAGATATTGTACTGATTTCTCCCTTCCCCATGTTGTGTGCTTGTTCAGTTTTATCAGAAGCTAGCGGAAAAGATCAAGGCGAAGGAGGTGGAAAAACTTCAGCTGCAAGCAAAATCTAAGGTTTTTTTATTACCTCTATTCAAGGATTAAACTTTTGTTTTAGTACATTGTTTCGGTCACCTAGAAAACAGAAACGTTTTGACATATTTTGGAAACGTTTCGAAAACATAATGAAAAAATTAAAAAATTTAAGAATTATTTTTTCAAAACATTGGTCGAAATATCTTAGAAACATTCTGAAACATTTGTGCAAATGCATTAAAACATTACGAAATACCTAGAAATATTACGAAACACCTCGAAGTATTATAATTTCGATTTCATCACTGATTCGTTTCAGTCTCCTTAAAAATGGAAACATTTCGGATGTTTCGACCTTTTTCAAAACGAAATTTTGATCCTTACCTCTATTATAATGTGATTGGATGAGTAGTGAAAAAATTACCACACCCAGACAGATGCAATATGAACGAGATGGATGGTTCTTAAGTTCTGAGTACTACATGGATTCAAAGACTAAGAAACACGAATTCCTTGAGTTGATCTGAAGCTGGCTAAATTATAGTTTTTCAGTCACCTAGCAATTGCGAAATCCTCTTATTATCTCATTGGTTAACATAGTGTCGATTGCTACTATGTCTATCTTTCAATGAGCAAGAAAGCATAGTATGACCCTAAGAGAATCCAACAGATCTTTTGCCTCAAAAGTCAAAACTAGACCAACTGCTAAATTTCATCATGAGCTTGAACTGCTGAGTTAACACACGAACATGTGCATGTGTGTGTGTGTGTGTGTTTGTGGAACCATTAGTGGGAATGAACAATATACTAGGACTGCTGTAAATTCCTGGATTACAGGTTTAGAAATGTTTTTCTATGAATATAAATCAGAGGTCTCAAGGCCACATAATACAGATCCAAAATTAGGTCAGCTCAATGGATGTTCTGCTAGTAAACACCGAGTATGTCTTTCTATGCACGATGGTGGGCACAGTGACTACAGTAGAAGCACAAAGGCTGTCAACATATCTCGTGAAATCTTAGACTATCTGAAACCTTAAACAATTTAATTTCCTTGAGTTTTCCCACCAGTTGTCAAAGCAATGAAGGCATGGTATTTTTGCAGATCACACCGACACAACCTTGCTCACCAAAACTCAGTCGGAGACCAACTCCCAGCATAATCCAGGATTCTAGATCTCGCCCTCCTTGGAGGTCTTCAGGAAAGGCTGATAGCTCCAAGCAAGTTACAGAAAAGAACAACCAGATCCCAACTCGTTCTACCAAATCACAGGCGAAAAATAGTATGCATGAGAATGCTTCCCCAAATATTCAGCTTTGAGTGTGAAGTAGAGAACTAGATACTGCATTGTTGAAGTATTTGCATGTAGAAGAAAATATTGAAGAATTGACTGCTTCTGCTACTGACGGATTGGAGCTGCCTTTTACACCAGATATCCTGAATATGAAAATAAATTTCGAGATGGCAGAGGGATGTAAATTTGGGGAAATTTTAATAGGAAGTTTGAATTCTTATTGTTGGCTGCTATAAAACAATAATTAGAGGCAACACTTTGTAATGGTTCTTCTACTTTTTTTCTGGATATATATTTTGACAACACTTTTGAGGATTGTATCAGAGAACCCCCAGCTTTATATGGTATAAATAAAGTGAATTATGTTTAAAGCTTCAGTTATGCCCATTTGATTGACAAGAAGAAAGCAGGATATTTAAAAGTGCTGAATCTGGGAGTGTTGTGGTTCTATCAATAGTTTCTCCGAAAAACTGAAGAAATGGCAGATGGGTAACTTTCAATTTCTTTGCAACATCACTAGTGAGTCAGGTGGGACATTTCCAGATCTTTGTAAGACCACCAGTTACTTACTGTTAACACATTTATTCAAGCCCAGTGAGGAGAGTAGAGGTAGAATTATTCAATTAAAATCAGCTTTCTGCAGGGAATACAACAGTTTGAATTACTGAACTAAATTTGGCACACTCTTCCAATATTATTTTTTTCTGTTGGGTACCCTTCCAATTTAAACTGGTCATGCTATGAACAATCCTTGATCTATTATTACAGGATATTCCACTGACTCACCGGGACACTCATAGTCAAACATCAACGCATCATACAAGTAGGGAGGAATTTCAACGACGAGCTCTGGGTCTTTGTTGTCCAAGTTTTTTTTGTTCTGGAAACCAAGATTAGTGGGATAGCAATCACCTTGAAACAAAGAAGTGGTTAAGTCCTCATCAATATATGCAAAGGCTGACCCCCTTCCCAGGTTTCCCTGTGTAGATTCCAGTTCATTTACTGAAATCCGATCAACGCCTTGATTCTTCATGCTAGATGTAGCACTGAGTGGTGGATCTGCAGTGTGGACATTAGTCATATGGCTCTGAGACTGAACTGAAAGTAAGTCGAATGCATTTCCCGTTGGAGATACTTGTCTGATTTGTTGGCTTCTGTTTTTGGCATATGAAGGGTTGATTTCATCCGGTGCTGGTTTATCTCTTTCTTTGTTGATCGGTATGGTATTAGTCGAAGTAGCTGGTCGTAGATTATTAACTTGGATGTGATGCTGTGGAGCAGACAGTGGCAGGTGGCTGAAGCCATTCTCTAACTGAAGATGAGGATTATGTTCTTGATACTGAATCTCAGGATATTCACCGCTCCATGAATGGTGCATAGGGAAAGTAGAATCAAACGCTGCATATTTAAGGCCTCGTTCCATTGACCCGAAAGATTCATTGAGGCCCATGGTTGAACTGCTTGCCCTCTGAGGTTCAGGAATATTAACAATCGGAGCTTTCTTGGGTTCTATCATCGGCAACGAAACAATACCCTTAAGATCAGCTTCATGGATTTTATGATCGACGCTGTGGATTAGAATTTTGTTGTCAGAAGTTCCATAGAGGCCATTAGCAGCACCATCTGGCTGCATATTGATCGAATTGTGAAAACCAAGTTTTCGAGCAGTGTCTTTCGGAGAGGCAGCTGACTGATTTATCCTACTCAAAGAAGATTTTAGTTCATTTTCTTTCTGTAACCTACTCAAGTAGAGGCGGTATTTCTGCACAACAAAAATATATCTGTGAGGTCACAAGCAATTACAATATGATCATAGAAACGCGCTTCTTTCCTATATGCACACATTATTAATACGAAGGTGCACATATTTTCGTATGAAATATCAGTTTAGAAACTATCCAATAATCTAAAGGGGGAATACACTCGAACAGACTGGTGGATTTGTGAATTTATTTTGTTAGTCGCAATTATAATTAGATAATGGACACTACTTAGGTATTTGATCACCCTAACAATTTCCCGGCTCCAAGATTAGGAGCAAGAGTCGAGCACATCTTACCTGCAAGTGGCTAGCAACATTTTCTCTTGTCAACCATGGAACATCCATCAAGTCGAGTATTTTCTTAGGACCAAGTTCTGCAGAACATACATGTAAATTAATGGCTCTCTAAAAGCATGATATAGAAGACAGCTTTATAATTGCAAGCAGCTTAAACTACAAACAATGTTAGCACTACAAAGTAAGAAACTGAGATGTTTAATCTAAGACAGCCACATCAAGATCAAACTTTTGACGAGCAAAGCTGATGATAAACTTACTATCAAATCCGATCTGATTTACAGCTTTGACAAATTTCTGATGAAGATCTACAGTCCAAACTACTCTAGCTTTCTTCAGAGAAGAAGAATCACTGACGTCTTTGTCATCAAGCTTGTTTTCAACAACTTTTCTTTTCTTTTCGGAAGTCAGATCACCTCCATTAAGCAAATATCTGTCATCAAATTGGTGTGATCCATTTCTCATTAGCTGAATTTCTTCAATCCCTCCATAACTTTCAATATCTCTCACCTCATTTATCCTCTTTCTAAAGACATGCTGCCAGATATTTTGAAGTTCTTTCATTCTTATAGGCTTAAGAAGATAATCACAAGCTCCATGTTGAACACCTCTCATCACCCTGCTCGTTTCTCCGTCAACAGACATCACTGCTTAGATTAAGAATTAGTGTTAGAAATATAGTAACGGGTTATACTGAAATGAGGTAAACAAGAAACTAACATTCAGAACAAAGCTTCATATGGCATTGAGAGAGAACTGACTAATGACAGGAAGATCCATCTCAAGTCCAACATTCTCCAGAAGCTTGAAACCATCCATATCAGGCATGTTAACATCGCTGATTACGATATCAAATCCATCTTTTCTTCCACGAAGCAGGTCCAGAGCCTCTCGTGCTAGACCACATGTAGTCACTGATATGCACGACACCAAAGGAAATTAGTTTGTCAAGGACGTAAAGACGGCACTGTCATCATCACAGAGCAAACTAGATAGCAGAATATAGTGATCATTTAAGACAAGGAAATGTCATGAAAACTGAGGAAAGCAAAATACGCAACTTTTGACATCAATGATGCAATGATGTTCTGTCTTTCCTGCACCAACGATTTTCATGCCTAATGGATACCTCTGATGACTTGATTTGGGCATGCATAGGAAAGTAGAACAACAAGGATTACTAAAGGAGATGACTACTATTGAGTATTTGTGGAAGTACTGTGTCTCAACAAAATGTTTACTGTCTTTTCTTCTGGAACATACCACAAGGTATATTAAATGGAGTAAAATGGCGACCTATTCGATACTTACAAAACAACAAACAAATGGAAATAGAATAGAAGGATTGAATCATTAAATGAAAGTGCCTAAGGAAAACCAGACAATCTGTCTGCTTCTTGATAACTCTTGTGGAACACTAACAAGAATAACATGGTTACAAACAAAGAAGGATTTAGTAAGCCTAAATTTCTAAATTCTCTGTCAGCTGTCATAATTCTCTGCAAAGTTTACTCTAAGAAAAAAATCTCTTACAATGGTTTCTTTGATAAGTTCCTTTGGGGAAATAACTCTTAAACATTCCTATCCTTGTCTTGACTACTACTTCCCAGCAGATCAAAACTTGTAAGCACACACTTCCTCAAAAATAGGAACTTGACAACTATGCTTAATTGTGGCCTCCATTATGGACTGCACAATGTTCTGATCCCGAGGAGTTCACAAGAAGACAGTTGGTCTATCAGCCCTACCAGAGGTAAAACAATGAAGTGAAGCTTTAGTCCTAAGCTTATACCCCTGGTTCTCGAGTTTACATGACCAAAGATTGGGGAAGTTCAGGCTTAATTTGCTTGGAAGTCGATGACCTAGGTTCAAGTCTGGCTTGTTCAATTGATGAGCCTCCTATGAAGTTGGATCCAACCAATCACAAGGTATCTTGGTTGTTTGATAGTCCTAGCCTACACTGTAAGTGATAACTTGGAAATTATAGCAGAATATCACTTGAGCAGTACTTTCCAAACAACTCAAATCAAACTAATAGCCCAAAGTTCAGAAACTAACTACTAGATCTTCGGCGCCATAACCCTCATAGAAACTTGAAGCATCAATTTTGTGTGCTGATTAAGGAATTTATCCTAAGCCAACTCAATACAATAACCCTAGTAGACAACTGTGCAATTGACAGCTTAATCGACACTGAAAAATAAACAAATAGTACATATAAATCCCCCATGAATTTAACTAAAAATATTACCAAACACGTATGGCACAAAACCTCAAGTCTGAACATGATAAAAAGATCCTTTAATTTTTCATTGATAGGTGGATTATTTGATATATGTGATCAAATAGTTGAAGAAAGGGTATTGTAGTATGCAAAGAAAACCTTCATATGAACACTTCTTAAGCATCTTTTCAAGGATTTTCAACCAGGTTGGATCGTCATCGACCACAAGAACACGAAGACCGGCCGGAAAGGTATCAGTCCGAGGAGAATTAAACCCAGTACTCTCCATCAACAGAATAGCTGTAAAGACTGATGCAAAAGGTTCAGATTCAGGCAAAAACAAGACAAGAAGTACAAGATGTGGAGAACATAGTAAGACTATATATGTCTGAGAGAGAGAGAGAGAGAGAGAGAGAGAGAGAGAGAGAGAAGTGTTGATAGTTTAAAAATGGAGGACTTTGTGGTTCTAAGAAAGGAAGAGAACAACGAATATTGGCGCCTCCTATAAGCTAGCAGTTAGTTAACGGTCCCTATGGCGCACGTTCGTGATTCCTTTTTTTTTTTCCTGAATATTCTTATTTTTAGAAATTACAACGAATTCAAGTGAAACCTCTTATTTTTAGTGGGTTGTTTATCAATACATAATGGTGACTAATGTACTAAGAATGGTTTAATTTTTATTCACTTTAGGTGTCTTTAAGAAGTACTCGACTCGACTCGACGTGACAAACACGATCTTGAAATATGTAAATATGATTTTGTCATTTAAGTCTCTCTTATTTCTTAAATTTCTTTCTGTTGTTAGTATCTTATCTAAGTTTTCAAATGCAAAGGGAGAGGATTTTGGAAATGTCTTCTTGATGAAAGTCTTTCTCTGACATAATCATCCTAACCTTGAGACTTTCTTACACTCAATCTGCCCAACAAGAAAACTTCTCAATTCCAGTTTTTCCATTTTCTTTTCTGTGGTTATATCTTTCAAAAGTTTCAGCAAAGGATAAACATTTAATGAGTAACTATTAGTAACTTGGGAGGTGAAAGAATATTTTCCAATTTTCAAGTTCAAAACTAAGATGTGGGCTATGAAGCGATTGCCCATTCATTTAAATGTGTTTTTGATTATCGAAAATGAAAATAACGGAATAACATCTACATCTTATTTCTTCCGGACTTTATTATAGAAGAAAATTTGCTAACTTGCACGAGCTTCAACAATTGAAATTAGTGGTAATCCTGAGGTGACAACATCCTCCTACAATAGTTAGCAGTACTAAACAAGCGAGTTATTGGTCCGAGGAAAGATATTTCCCTCTCCCTGATTCTCTTAATTGCATTGATGTGTAGATGATATATTCTTGCCCGTGAGCAAGAAATTGGAAAGCTTGCTTCCAGGAAAAATGGTGGTTAAATGGCCTCCAACTGATGTAACCTTTACTAACAGTAAAGAAAATGCAACTGGTTCATAATGGAACCTTATTTTAATGAATCTAGAAACTTCATAAAAAATTATTATGTACCTCTCTCTCTCTCTCTCCCCCTGTGATATTTTCTTGCTTTACTCATAGCCAATAACCCTTTGACATTGGCCTCACCTCACTGAGCTCACAGTCCAATTTTGAGATTTAAAGTAACACCCTATCAAGAAACCTTTGGCAGTGTGGAGGTTATTGAAGTGCTTGACCCCAATCATACATATTCTTCATTAATTTATAAGTTTTCAAGCACTCTGTACTTGGTAGATTAGGTATCCTATGTTGAATATATTCTAATTTGGAAACATGTATACAACATTATATGACCCCACCACAAGAGCAAAAGCCTCCACCTACCCAACACAAAACTTAGTGAACTCGAGATGTGTATATTATCTACAAATCATACATACTGAATAAACCGGCGTGTCTTTTTGTGAAACTCAACTTCAAGACTCAAAAACCATGTGTAATTAGAAGAGTTCTCAGTTATTATCAGGCAAAAAAAAAAGAACTCTCTTTCGTCAATGAGTAGAGGATAAGACACTTGCATTTGGTCGTATTAGAGAAGATATTTTTTCGTCATGTCCATAAATTTTGACTCTGTTCATGTCGTGTATCTACCATGCATAATCCACTCCAATATAATTGAATTTATGTTAATCTATTTCTTAAGTGCACCTCGTCAAACAACCCAATTATAGTGCATAGTTGATATAGTTATGTCAATTTCATACCGAGTTTGCAGATGACATTATAAATTATTAGTCTTATCTTGAACACTATCTTTCCTCTTTCTCCTCAAACAAAGTACAAACAAAAGACAAAAAACTTCCATTAATTTGCAATCAACGAAGCTTCAATTTTAATTCAATGAAGCTTCGACTTTTTTAATCAAAAGGGGAGGTTTAAAGGTATTAACTTTTTGAGAGTGGGGTAGGAGATGGGCTTTCAAAAGGAACTCAATGGCTCTAAAAGAAAATACCCACTAACAAAACCCTTTATGTTAAAGAGAATTATTTTGATAAAGAGATGGAAAGCATTATTAATTAAAGACTAGCAAATTGGAGGGATGAACTCCATGCAACTTCTCTTTTAAGTGGAGTGTTGCTTTGCATTAATTTAATCAAAAGTGAGAATTTTACCTTAATCTTTTTTGTTCTCCCCTCTGATGCTTCAGGTGTTGTCCCCTCCCTAATTATTCTTTGTTATTTCCTCAATCTTTCTAAGAGCTAGGCATGAAGATGCTCAGTAATAATACAAAAAGCCATTTAGTCCAAGAATATGCCATTGGTTGATTGCTTTTGGACAATTGGACCAGTTAAATGGGTTGTTAGGTACATTAAAAGGGGGTTGTTAGGCAGCAATCAGGCATTTATTCTGGTAGATTAAATATTTTTCATTTGAACTCTTTCTTAATTTCTTTGTTGATCTAATAAATTTCATAACGTAATTTCGACTTTATGAAATGACGTGAAAGGCGTGACGAGTAGGAGTTAGAAACGACAAGAAATAAAAGATAATGTTGGTATTTTAAAATGAGCTCAACGAGAATAAAATGAATTATATAACAGAATAGACTATAGTGATCAAAATTCTCGATTCCAGTTGTTCAAGTATTGAAAACCTTCATGTGCAAGATTACAAATGGCTATGGAAGACAATTATTAGGCTCTGGGCATAGAGTGAGGACAACCCATTGTACCTTTGATCACAAGCTCACAACCACAAACTAAGCCTACCAGCCCAGTCCTTATTGAAGCTGGACCATTCTCAAGCATACACCTTGTATGAATCCTTATTTTCCCTTTCTTAATTTCTAAGTTTTAAACCATAAGCACCTGCCTATTGTACAAGAGCTCATTAGTCTCCTGGTCTGGACACTGATCTATGTGGTTAATTCCAAAGCTGTATACATTTATGAGAAAAGCAACTAAGGTAAGTAAACTTATCGACGAAGTAAAACAATACAAGTTTCACATATAAGCATCGACTTTTGCTTGCAGTCATGGGGAGTATGAGAGCTAATCCATCACTTAAGGCAGACAAATACCATTAGCTCATGTCTTAAGTTGAAAGAATCCATCCCCGGTGTCAGCCACAAGCACATCAAAAATCATAAAACTATGGCCTTATCCCTCTAATTGAGCATCATGATCATCATAATCCATCTAAATCTTGCTGGAAGAATGAAAGGAAAGTGTATACAGCACAGTTGTTTCATCACTGAACAAACAAGAGCAACTTGGGCCCCTCAATACTAAGCAATACTACGATGGAAATGCCAACTAGATTTGCAAGTTTGAGATAACATACAGACTTATCCATGGCCTGCTATACATCATGTACAACAATTACCACTACCCAGGCAAATCTACTAGCTTACCATCTCCCTTCCACAACTCAAGTTCCAAAAAGCTGAACAGAACGGTAGGAATGCCTTTTTCCGCCCTTTCACATATTACTCTCACCATCAACTTGGGAGGTCCTTTGTCTTTTGTCTAGGCTGCTCATTAAGGGACTTCACCAATCTTCAAACCCACCTGCTTGATCATATTAGTTCGATAAACGACTCTGTTGCCTAGTTCCACTAGTAAATTTATTATATACAGCTACTAGGTAACAGCTCTCAAATCTTCCATTGCAGAAGAGATGAGCAAACTTTCCAAACAGAGGCTCTACCCAATCAGGGATCAGTATGTTCAGAATTATTACTTCCTGTACTGCCAGTTAGATCATGTAGTCATACAGTAGCAAATGGTTATCAGACACCATGAGTGGCAAGTTCTCAATGTATAGGTAGAAACACCATAGGCTTTCCATTGCAGCCGTAATTGTATCTACCACATCATTGCTACTAGTGAGAACCCATAAATCTCTGGAGCTAACTCTCTTCTGGCTGCCTTGGCAAAAGGGGCATGAACACGATTTACATCACACATTCCTGCGACACCACATACATGTCCTGCATATGAATAAGATGAAATTATAATGAGGAAATAGCAACAAAGGGAATATGTAAAAACACGAATTTTGAGTACCAATCACAAAAGCAGTTAATGCACACACCATCCTCTTCCCACTAAAAAGTTCAGATCATTGAGCTCTTTTTTACTGTATTCCATAGTTTCTACGAGGCCACCTTCGAGTTGCTGAAGTGAAGGATATATAACAGCTGAAATAAGTTTCTATTTAAATGAGTATATGAAAGAACATCCAAGGAAGAGAAAATGCTGGAAACAGGAAAGTGAAGGTGTCATCAAGTAAGAAGCATATGAACAAAAGAAAAGACCATAGAATAGTCGGCATTCCATCAATATATAACTATATATTTAACAAAAATTTTGATATGGTCTTCTTGTTTAATTAGAAAGGAATGAGAAGCAGAAATTAATAAACATAGTAAAAAAAACTGGTGAACCTTCCTGATTTGCTTGGAGTTATATTCATATAGAAATAACAAGCAGAATGAGAAAAAAGTCCCAGCTTGGATATAAGTATGTGAAGGAGGCCTAAATAATTTGGGAGGGTATCCGTACAACTATAATTTGGGAGTCTTATAGAAATTTTCTTTTACCTTAAAGGGTATGTGACTATCACACACCATGTTTCATTTAGTTCATCCTTCTTTAATTTTAAGAGTACTATTGACACAAATTTAACACTCCCTATGGACCCCAAATATAAAAAATATTCAATATTTAGTATCTCTTGATCTTTAATATTTACTATTTCTCGATTTAGATTCTTTTTTTTTACGAAAATGGCATTCCCTAAATTTAGTATTAATTCTAATTATCTTAAATACTTTTAATTCTAAAGCCTCTCTCCTAACTTCTAGTTTATTATTAATTTCTTCCTTACATACATCAATTAGTACTATATCATCAGCAAAGAACATACACCGTGGGAGTTTATCCTAAATTTGTCTAATTAATTCATCCATAATCAAGACAAAAAGATATGAACTCGAAGCAGAGTCAAAATATTAGCATATACTGATTGTGAATTCATTAGTCTGTCATACTGTTGTTTTTACTAAAGTCACCACATTTTCGTACATATCTTTAATCACATCAATATAATTAATATTAACTTTTTTCTTTTCTAAAACACACCATAATATATCTCTAGGGATTATATCATATGTGCTCTCTAAATCAATAAAACCACATGAAAATCCTTATTTTTTTCTCTATACTTTTCCATTAGCCTCCAAACTATATAGCTTTCATTATTGATCTCTCAAGCATTAATCTAAACTGATTTTCAGATACCGTCATGAGGAATGTTAGAAGTATTACATAGAAATCAAACTGATTCTCTGATAGTACTTCTTAATTGCAACGAAAATCTTAATACGCAGGAACATCTATAGAGAAAAATTACCTAGAAAAAACATTCGATAATCTAGGCGATGATTCTGATTGTGTTTTCTCAATACAGGTTTTCCAAGTGAGGGAGATTTGAGGAGGATGTAAAATGGATGGTAGAAAGAGTTGTAGCAGACACAAAATCTCATCTTGAACCATATCTTATCCCTTTTTTTTTTCTTCTTAAAACCAAATTTGTAGTTAAATTTCACAACCTCACCTTATGATAGCCAAATAACACCTCATTACCATAATCATATTCAACCCAACTGCTATCAGTATCACCCTAAATATATTTAGTTACATGATCAGTGCTAAACAACACGGGAGATAAAGATAATTCAATCAAATGGATCCTATGAATTTTCGGGGGTTTTGAACATCATAGTGTAATATCACAAAAGGGAATATGGAAGTACAAAAACAACTTTGAGAAAGCTTACAGGCTATTCCTAGCATGTTGAAAATCATCAGCTTCAAGGGCTTTGATAGATTCTCTGAAAGAAGATTCGTGGGTCTCTATCTGCCACATTTATTCTCACCCTTTTAAATTTTGAGAAGGGAATAAATTACAAAAAGAGGAAAGGCTTTGTGGTGAGGGTTTTGAAGAGCTGATAAAGACTACAGTGAAAGATACATGAAGAGCCGTTCGCTTAGTGCTGTAACCTTCCCATCTTCAATAAAAGAAAGGGATATCTTCTCTCTTTCTCTCTTGTCTTGATGGCCTGCTGGCTGCTGACCTTTTGCTTCATTCCTTTCTTTGCTCAACTCCTAGCCATAATTGGGTTACATTTTGTTTCCAAGTCTGACTTTGCCACTCTGGTCCAAAATTTCACATTTTTTGCACCATGGGACTATTGCACCTAAAAAAACATGTATATATAACATATCGATAATTATATTGAAAGTTTCGAAAGTATGGAGTTTGTCTTATTTTAATTATATCATTTTAATCTCTAAAATATTGATTATATTTTTATATGATCCTTCAAGTAGACAGAGTCGAGATTATTAACGATTTTTTATTACAAACTTATCACGTAAGTAAAAAAATAATTTAAATAATTATCGACCAAAATTAAAGTGCACACATCTGTACTGCATTTACACGGGATACCCTAATCTTTTATGTGAATTGTCACATCAACAATAGCAATCAAAATTAATTATGATTTTGATATCAATTTAATAGGATTCTTTGTATAAGAATACTAAATTTTCATCTACCACATAAAATAGTAGTATACTTGTATTATAAAAAAGTTGTTTATCTAACTGCCATGCCCATAATTTAGGATTTAAAAACCATTTTTATAATCCTTTTTGCATCACCACACCTAACTTTTATCATTACATTCAACCACTCTATCTAAAAATGTACTATACACTTCTTTTTTTTTTTTTTGAAAAAAACAAGTTAGTTGTTTAAAAAATTAATATTCAAGGAGATGGTACTATAAACTTCTATTTTTGTTGTTGTTGTTGTTTATAAATCCCGACTCCTTGAATATTATTTCTGTAAATAACTAACATTTTTTGCTTTAAAAAAAGTTCCCAAAAAATATGATGTAGTTAGTAAATTTCAGTAGTCACATAACAGGAAAATGTCTGAAATTCATATATTAAGTAGTCACTATTTTAGTACAGCTGTTTTATTAGCATAGTTTACATTAAATGAGACAGATCATATTGTAAATAATTGTTTGAATTTTATGACAATTACAAATAACAAATTTTGGCCACCAACCAACTACCACAAGGCATCCTTTCCTTATGATGACAACAAAGGCATTATAACAAACCCAACCATTAGTTTCCACTAGTTTTTGTCTGACCTACAAAACTAAAAGTGGGAATCACACTTTGTACCCTGAATAATTTTAAAAAAAAAAAATTATTTAATACTTTTAAAGATTAAATTTTTTATATTACACCTTCAATATATTAAAAATATTTTAAATAACTCTATTATTAATTTATGTTTCTTATTTTGTCAAAAATCTTCCTATTAACATTAACGAAAACTAACGGAATACCCAGATTATAATATTTTAAATATATTTAGGGTATAATATAAAAATTTTAATTTTTAAAAATATTTTAGAGTACAAACTAAAATTCTCCCAAACTCAATCATATACTCAAGCCACCCATATTCAGAAAAGATAAAAACAAGCAAATTAGGGAGAAGCAAAACATTTATCTCTCTTGTTTTATCCTTCTGTTGTCTTTTGGTGGAGATTGGGCTTCTCAAGAACCAAACTTCAGTAGTCCTCCTCGCAGTTTACATATCTTTGTGAAAGCAAGAGCTCTTCTTCTGTATTCTTTGTTTTCTCTGCTAATTATTTTAACAATAGCCATAGACAGAGAGAGTTGTCTTTTAGAGAGAGAAAGGAAGATGGAGATGATGTATTACCAGCTGGCGAGGTCTTCTTACCAGGACTCGTTGAAAGTTCTGGAGGCTGATATACAACATGCCAATGCTCTGTATGTTCCTCCTTCACCCCTTCACCTTTAATTCCTTCTTCCTTCTGGGTTTGCTCCATATTTTTTTTTGTTTATCTGCTCTTACTTGCCCCTATATATGTGTGTTTGTTGGCTGTAATAGTTTTCTGTCTTCTGGGTTCTTTGATGATAGATGATTATCTTCATAATTGCAACTCAGTGAACATAAAAATTGAAGTAAAATATGGTATTCAATACTTTATTTCCATGGTGGCCCTTGTTTACTACTTGTGTACTTTGCAGTTTGAGTAAGTCCAAAAGTTGTACAAACATAGGTACCCATTTGTCATTTGGGGTTTCATTGTCTCTGTCTATTCTAGCTACTTAATTCAGCTGAATTACTATTGACATCAAGATTGCAATAGCTTCTTGTGCAGAAAATCTTGTTCATTTTTATGTGATTTTTAATGATTTCAATTATTGGTACTGTTTGTGGCTGCCTAGGACTTCAAGATATTATATAAAAGCTAAGACCTTTACACAGCATGACCACTAGAATAATTTAGTTTCCTATATAATTTAAGATGTAGGGGTTCTTAGGGACGCGTTGACGGTGTCTCACTGTTTGAACATGTATATTGCTATGCTTTCTTGCTATGGTGGCTCTTGTATTCTTCATATGTATTTTGCAGTTTGGATAATTCAAAATTTTGTATAACCAAATGTACTCATTTAGGGATTTGGTTTCCTCTTCTAGTCTAGCTACTTATTCACCTGAATTACAATTAACATCAAGATTGCAATAGTTTCTTGTGCAGAAAATCTTGTTAATTTTTGTGTGATGTTTCAAGTCTTCAATTATTGGTACTGTTTTTGGATGCCTAGGACTTTTACATATGAAATAAAGCTAGAAAGCTTACATGTGTGGGGCGTAAATTTTTTTCCTTTTTTTCGCACTTTGTTTTTCATTATTTCTGAGCAGGTTGGGGGCTCAAAAAGTCTATTTGTGATTGTTTTCAATCCAGAGACAAATGTTATTTTGTTTAATAGTGTGATCAAATTAAATCGCAAATGGGGGATACTATTTTTCGTCTAATTCACAGTTCTGTAATCTGTGGGTTGCAGAGCCGCTGCAATTCCAAGAGCAAAGGGTGGGGCACAGCTTCAAATGAAATTGGTTTACAATCACTTGGGACCCCTCCTTTTGTTTTTGCTCCAATGGATGGATTGTTCTTGCACATGTCTCCTTCCCAATTATCTAAATCTTTTCCACATACTTGTGTATAAGGTCAGTTCCAAATGTTTTTAATTCGGTTATGTTTTTTATTTTTCAAAATTGAGTCTTTTTACTAGCACAGTTGAAGATTTTTTATATCTCTCTTTTTTCCTTTCATTCCCACTTTCTTTTTGACAACCAAATAGGAAGCTGTTTAAACTTGAAAGTAGAATATTACTAAATGGTTTTAGTGGATTTGTTTTCCAGGCATTTGGGTCAGTTAAACGTTCTCTATGCTGTTTACAGGTATACACAGATGGGAGACCAAACATATCTACACATGGAAGGAAAGCAACTATTAGAGACTTCTATGGTTTGTGAATTTACTCAATTCTTTGCTCTTTATGTTGGGAAACGAAATTTATCCTGTCTGGCTATGCATTAAATCTTACTATGTGTGTGCTTCAACAATGAGATTACTATGTGTGTGCTTCAACAAAAATCTCATTGCAGCCATTATATTGCCATCTCTTCGGCGGCTGCATTTCAGCTTAGTGGAGCCGGATAAGGCTAAAGGTGAGGATCCTGGCATGGAAATTATTTGCAGAAACAGAATGGATGCGGAGAATGGGTCTGCCAATGTTGATTCAGGGAGAGAAGATGAATGTGGGATTTGCTTAGAGCCTTGCATCAAAATAGTCTTGCCTAGTTGCTGTCATGCGATGTGCATCAATTGCT
This sequence comes from Ilex aquifolium, assembly GCA_951799425.1. NCBI lineage: Eukaryota > Viridiplantae > Streptophyta > Magnoliopsida > Aquifoliales > Aquifoliaceae > Ilex > Ilex aquifolium. The sequence goes on along the minus strand of OX637407.1, from coordinate 28,771,502 downwards.
ATCGTGATTGGTGAGTAATTGCTCATAGTTTTTTTTTCGCCTTGTGGCTTACAGCTAAGAAGTATGGACACAGATATGACACGACACGGACATACCGACACGACATTTCTCAAAAAAGTAGGACACGGACACGTTGGGGACACGCTACAAAAAATTATATTTTATATATAATATTAATATAATTTATTGCAAATATAGTGATAATGATATACAATTTATAAAAGATTTAGTATATTATGATAAGTAAATCTTATGTCTAATCATCTATGTGAATTTTTAGACTAAAGCATCCTCTTAATAGTCAATAATCATCATTTTTTTTTTGTAGACAATGTGTACTTAATATATAATTTAAATAATTGCTCTCACTCTTTTTTAAAATTTTTATGCATCTTTTGTTTTTTATTATTATATTTGGAGTACAACTTTAATATGTCTAGTTTTGGTAATTATATGTTCTCAAATTTTTAAGTTTTGCTAATCATATTTCTCAACACATGTTTATTGTTTAGTTGTAGACAAGTTCTAAAGAAGTGCCAGACACGTCACCAAAGAAGTGTAGGACGCGTGTCCAAAATTAAAATTTTATCATCTAATTATGGATACGGATAAAAAAGTATCGGACACATGCTCGAGAGTGTCCGAAGAGTGTCGGTCTCCGACACGGATACGTCACCTTCTCGAGAGTGTCCGTGCTTCATAGGCTTACAGTCCTATTTGTAGTAAAAGAGACCTAAAAACAATATGTTAACTAGAAGATGAATATTGCTAATTAAATTTGGAGTCCAGAACAAATAAATAAATTACTGAAGATGGTCTGATTTATCTGAAATTAAGAAAAGTACGAATTTGATGAAAACTTGGCTAAAATTTGAAAAGTACATGAAAAAGCATGGATGAAGATCTTGAAGTATTCAATCAACCATGCAAATTTTGCACTATTCTGCATTTGAGACATTTTACGTTGACTGGTGTTGCCTTTTAACCATGCAACGGATTGTCCAACTGATCCAGCTGTTCATTTTTCCCTTTCAGTCTAGTTTGAATGTCTGACGTTGAACAAAATGTTTCTTATTATGGTCTTGCTGAACTCCATTCGACTTGCAGGAACACAAGATCAGAGTCCTGCCCCTTTTGTCGAGGTAGCTTGAAGAGAGTGAAGTCACGAGATTTATGGGTTCTCACTTGTAGTGATGATGTGGTTGATGCTGACATAGTTTTGAAGGAGGACCTCTTCCATTTCTACCTCTACATGAACAACCTGCCTAAAGATTACCCAGATGACCATTTCTTAATGCATTATGAATACCTAATATGATCCGGAGTAAATGAGAAGACTTGTGTACAGGGAGAATATGGCGACCCTCAAATGTGTATAGAGTCTGGTAAGAAAACTTCTAACAGATTATCACAAAAGAATAACAACATACTGAATTGTACTTGTGATACTTATAAAATTGTACTCGACGTGTTTATGTGGAATACTTCAGGATTATATCAAAAAATTTATTTCTGGAAATTGAGTCTCCACTGTATCATTTTCTACTCGAGGATTCATGAGAATCAAAACACTGACTTATTGCCAATATTAGCTTTTACTTATCTTTTCAGACAGTTTAAATAACATGTATGAGACGATGTAATGTAGAACTTGTTCCGGTTTGGCTTCATGAAGGTTTTGTATCCAAAATGACTCATGTAAACTTTCTACTCTCATGAGAACTTATGATTTGCCATGGTCAACACAAAGATGACTTCAGTTTTGATGTTCTGTAAATGTCATGGTACTGACTTCTGAGTGTCCTAAAAGCCTTTGCACTCTATTTGTTGATCTACATTTTACTCATTAAGAGGTTCTGCTAAAAGGCGCCCTAGAGCATGAGGCTCTGATTGCATTCATAGGTTCACCTACGTGCCAATGCATCGCTTGTGTGAGATGGATCGACAACCTCCTGCTCTGTATTGCAGGAGGATGTGCCAGGCGCGCCGCATATACAGTGCACGTTGATTGTTGAAGTTTGTGCATATTCGCAATGGACACAGTACAAGAAAATTACAGTAAGCCACTCTCATCACATGGTCTTTTCTTATGGGGTGCCTTCAGCCTTCTCTGCTTTGGCAACAAACTCTAAATTTTCATGTGGGTAGCTTACCATAGTGCATCAGTATTTTCATGTTCTGTGTCCTATGTTTTTGAACAATAAAGTCCCATTCCTAGCCCATACGCACCCACCACCCTTCCCTCTTTTTCTTCATAGAGTAGCTAGGACTAATAGGCCAAAGACCAGATTGGCTCCAACCTAATATTGCTACTGCAGCTACAGCATAGTGATCAAAGTATCTTGACGATTGGCTTTTTATTTTGTGGGGAAAAAGAGGTAAGTCTAGCTTTAGCCTTGGCTAGCTCTTCCCAGCAGTTCTTCCCATAAGCCTTTAGCCTATTACACCAGACACCCATGATTGATTGTGTTGGTAGTAGGTGTGGCAATTTTGTCGGGTCAAACTGTGTGCGGTTTGTGTTGAATAGTAGTCAATCTTAATTCAACTCATTTAATTAATTATGTGCGATGTCATAATACTAACATGGCTTGTTTATTATCATGTCATGAATCAAAAATTTAAAATAAAAACTTCATTATCTCTCAATCAAACTTACATTCCTAGTTTTGCGATGAACTAAAAATCTATTCAATTTATATAAGAGTAAAAACATGTAAAAATTCTATTTTTTATAAGGATTCGTGTTAATGCTTGATCAAAAATAAAAATAAAAATTTGATATTTTATTTATATAATATTAAGTAAATCTCTTAATAGTGTCAATATTATTCGTATTTGATCCTAACTGTACTTATTCTGTTATTGGTACTAACAGATTGTGGTATTTTCGAATTGAGTTTGCATCAACCGTCTCGTGTGTTTTGTAGTTCGCCAAATTGCAGCTGTTTTCAGCTCATCAGCTTCAACCCCCCCGGGGGCGAATTAACTCAATGACTCCTCACTGCCTCCTCTGTTTTCCGCGATAACTCGGTCCCTTCCCAGTCAATATCTTAGCTAACTCTATCAACCCCCATGCAAATATGCAATAGCTTTTCTCCAGGTCACGTTGTATAATCTGCCCACACAAAACCAATTTCTCAGATTCAAATCTCTCGTCTCACATCTCAAGAGAAAAAAAAAGCATATCCTACTAAAAATGGTGCTCTGTTTTTTGGACTCTCTCAAAAACCAACCATTTGGGTTGTTTTGATCTTTTGCTTGGGTTCTTTATCGTTTTTGAAATCTTCCATTGCTCTTTGCAAATGGGTCTATGTTAATTTTCTTAGACCTCCAAAGAATCTAAAAAAGTACGGGTCTTGTGCACTGGTTACCGGTCCCACTGATGGCATTGGAAAGGCTTTTGCCTTTGAATTGGCCCGAAAAGGGCTAAGCTTGATATTGGTGGGTCGAAATCCCGATAAACTCATCGATGTTTCGGGTTCAATTCAGTCAAAATTTGGAAATACCCAGATAAAAAATGTCGTCGTTGATTTTTCTGGTGATTTATCTGAGGGTATTAAGAAGATTAAAGAAGCCATTGAAGGACTGGACGTTGGAGTTTTGATAAATAATGCTGGAATTTCGTACCCGTATGCAAGGTTCTTCCATGAAGTGGACGATGAGTTGATGAAGAACCTGATTCAAATCAATATTGAAGGCACTACAAAAGTTACACAAGCTGTTCTGCCAGGAATGCTGAAGAGAAAGAAAGGTGCAATTATCAATATTGGTTCTGGTGCTGTTACTGTGATTCCATCTGACCCTCTTTATGCTGTTTATGCTGCCACTAAAGCGTAAGCTTTTTCTTGGCCTATTTTGTGATGATTATTAGTTTTGATTCTGTTGTTCTTAATGGTAATTAGTGATTTCTTGGGCTTGTTCTTAGGTATATGGATCAATTCTCAAAGTGCCTCTATGTTGAATACAAGAATAGCGGGATAGATGTTCAGTGTCAGGTATTTAGCCACTATTTCAGATCATTTTGCACCGTATTAGTTTGAAATCTAGACTTGACTTTTGTTATCTAATTTTAAGCACACTGATTATTGCAACTCAAGATAAAGCACATTGTATGGAATCCTTAACTGTGTCTTTTGTGGAATACAATTAAAACTTACTGATATAAACAAGGAGAAAAGGAGAGTATGATTAGAACAATTAAGGTGGAATCTTCAAGATTGGACATGATCAATAGCATTAACATGTTTGATAAGTGTGATGTTTCAGTGAGGAATCTGTGTAAAACAGAACTTTCTTATCTACGACTATCATATACATCAATCCTGAACTTTGTTTCTACTTTGCATTCCTCTCATGTGAGTCTGTGACAAAGGCACTCACTTCATTCGAACGTTGATTTGCATTGTAAATGTTGCTTTCAAGTTTTGTGTTTCTTCAAATATTAGAGGTTGTTCCCCTGGAGTGTTTGACTGAATAGTATATCTGTGGACCATCGGAATATTGAGGTAAATTTTTTTGAGGATTCTATTTAATTGCCTCTAGGTGTTACATACTTTGTGAGCACTTGAACATTGAGACAGTCAGATACTGCATGGCAGGCATGTCAATATCATCAGTCAATTAGTTTTAGGAATTCATTATTTCTTCTTATTTACTGATAAGCTGATGTGTTTGGTGCCATAAAGCTGTTGCTGTTTCTATATCGCATGGTTTGAGATACTCCCCAACCTATTGATGAATCCCTTGCGGTTTTAAGTTTATGGCAGTAGTTGTCTTGTGCTGCTTGTTCCGTGCTATTTAGAGCATGTCACTAGTTCCATTTACATTTTCACAAGTTACGGATCAGTCAACTGGCATCCTGCAAAGTGCCACCCCTTCTTAGTTCTTACTAGTTGTGGAAATGGTCTTTCCTGTGGAATTAGCCTGACTGAGTCCAATATGCAAGAAAATTCCTATTTGAAATTCGGATATGATGCTGCCTTAATTATATTGGTCCAATCCAATGTATCCAGCCTCAAGTATTTGAGACAATGGTTAGTTCACAGAATTGTGCGCATGTTGGAATTGCTTTAATTTTGGCTTTATAAATGTCGTTTGCAGGTTCCATTATACATGGCAACAAAACTTGCATCAATCAAGAAAAATTCTTTCTTTGTTCCATTGTCAACTGGTTATGCACAGGCTGCGTTGTGGTGGATAGGGCCGATAGGCTATGAACCGCGTTGCACACCATACTGGCCCCATTCCCTTATCTGGGGTTTGGTTTACTCATTGCCTGTGTTTGCAGTCGATGCATGGCGCCTAAAATTCTGCCTCGGAATTAGAAAGAGGAGACAACTAAAAGATTCGAGGAAGAAAGAATAGACTGTATTCTATTATTTTCATTTGATTAGCAGTTTTCAGCTTGCATAACCAGCTAGCTCTAAGCAGTTTGGCTGGTAGATCAGATAATTTTCAGCTTGCAAAATCTACTCTTGTAGTTCTAACTGTCATATTTTGTTTAATGAAAAGTCCTTTGATGCTTATTTCAGTTTGCCATTATGGTGTACTATGGTGTTCTTCTCAACTTTGATAACATGAATCTGCATCCTTGGAACATTGTTGAAGTTAGGCTTGACGATTCTATTTCAGTTATTGCCGATCCAGTTTTTAAGACAGCCCATACATATAAACACATCATAGGGAGGCTTTAGTTTTGGCTATCGAATTTTCATTAAAAAGTTGGAATTTACTCTCATCTAATTCTTCTCTTCTTTCCCTCTGTTCTCTATCTTCTCTCTCTCTCTCTCTCTTAATCTCCACCCTGTTTGTCCGCCACCACCTAGCAAGCCCCTGCAACCTCTCCATTTTCGATAAGACATGAGAATGATGTAGCAGTGAGCAGAAATGAGAAGAATACATCAAGATAATTCTTGCTAAAAATTCTGTTTGTTAAAAATTCCAATGTAGTTACCAACAATTTTACATCCTACATTATAGTAGAAAACTTGTAATAATCACACAAGAAAGTAAACTATTAAAATATATATATAGACCTTGGCCTTTGATATACAATTATACATAAAGTAATCCTACTGAAATTTTGAGTGACCCCAGAAAAGTTGTTCCAGGAAAAGTTCATTAACACAAGGTGCAATTACAAGTAGTACAAGCCATCACACCCTACACAAAGATCTTTATCACTAAGATCTCATTCTGTTGATCTGGTTCAAAGCTGGCTGCAGAATGTTGTAGAGAACCCAAAGAATAGCGGGAAAGATCACAAACAGCAAAAGCTGTCCCCTGCTGTCACTTGTAGCATCAGCTATCATGGCCACTTCACTGGCTGATGCATGAGGAGTGGACATGAACCCTGATGCAGCCAAGCCGCCGAGCCCGAGCCCGATGATGACCCCTTTGGTGCTCCTCATTTTGTTAATCTGGTTAAGAGCTGGCTGCAGGATGTTGAATAGCACCCAAGCAATGGCTGGAATGATCGGAAGTAAAAGTGCGAGACCACGGTTATCACCTTCTGCTATTTCAGCAATTTGTTGGGCTGCAAAAGCAGCATCACATGAACTCAAGGTGGAGAAAATTGCTCCAGCGACGGCGGTACCAGCCAGTGATACTGAGAGTTTGGAGTTCTCAGATGGATTTTGGGTAATGAGGCCTTTTGGGAGGTTTTGGATGGAGAGAAGAGAGATGGGTTTTGTGGTTGGCCTGGAGGGGTTGACAGTTTTGGGAGAGTTGGTGCTCAAGCACTTGGCATTGAGCATGGCCATTGTTGCTATGGTTGCTGCCATTGGTGCTTGCTTTAACTGAAATGCTCAAAACTCAGAAGCAGAGAGATAGGCTTGATAGTTTGAGTTTGATAGCAAAAATGGAATATAGAAATGAAGGCAAGGTGAACCAATAGGATTGTGTATTGTAGATTGTTCTCTTATCCAAAGGGTGTGATTGGTAAGATTTGGACCTCATGTTGCATACCCCCACCACAGTTTCTTATCCCTTCCTTAATTATTCCCAAAAAAGCACACAAACATGGAGGTTGCAATAACTTAACTTGAAACCCATTTTGTTATTCAATAAAATATCATTTACACAAATCAAAAAATAATAATTCATTTGCCAAATTACTTACCAAAACCCAAAAAATTAAAGTACATTTTGTGGTCTATGAGCTTTCAGGTTTATGCCCCTCCTCCAACCCCCCCCCCCCCCCCCCCCCCCCCCCCCCACACCAAACACAAAAAAAAAGACAAAACCCCACCAATTAAAAGAAACCCCAACCCATTGCCAATAGAGTCCTAGACAATTGAATAGGAGGACAAACACATGGGTTTTGCTGTATCATAATGTGGATGTCCATTTTTGGGCTTCTTCGGCCCTTGCTTGATGTTTGGCCCGACACATTGTAATTAAGGAGCTGACTCTACCTAGGGTCCGGCTCCTCCGCATTTAGGAACTAACCGCAAACTCTGCGGTTTAATGGAACGGCGACGTTTCGGCTGCCTTTGCAATTTTTTTTTTTAATTCCCCCTTACCCAAAACGACGTCGTTTTGGTCCAGCCCTAAAACCCAGATCTGCACTCCTTCTTCTTCTTTTCTTCGTTAGACTTCAACAGCCCTTGGGAGTGCAGCAGATCTGGGCGACGCGACTTCAGGCTACTCCAACTCAGAATACAGCTCCGACTTCAGGCAGCTACGACGACCTCAGGTAGCTCCCCTCAGTCTCATTATCCTCCTCAAAATTTTTTCAAAAAAATTGGGTGTTGAATGTTGATTGGATTGAAGTGGTGGTGGCCCAGTATTGGTGTGGTGGTGGGTGGTTGTGTGTGGTGATGGCATTTTGAATTTTGAATACTGAAATTTTGAATTGAGTTGTGTGTGGTGATGGCATCAGCGAATTGGGAATACTGAAATTTTGAATACTGAAATTTTTTTCACTAATATATCCAAGTATAGAAAAAGGTTTACACAGTTTACAATATGTGTTGATAGCTAGCTATAGATGTGTGCTTTAACTGATAAATTGATTTTTTCTTAGTTGGGCCAGGCACTAGGACTTTGAGTTTTATTCTTAGGTTCTATAGACTGATATTGAGACTCCATGTATGAAGATGATTTGAGTTTGTGAATTTCTTCGTTGCTTCTTTATTTTGTTAACTGCGGTGTCGAAGTATGAGAATTAATTTATTTTGTGTAGAATTAAGTTTGGAACTTTTCCTGAGGAAAGACTAGGGGGAAGGGGACTTGTCAAGTTTTCTGTCATATATATATTCATTGGTTGCTGCTCAGCCTGCTCTTTTGCTATTTTACAATCTTGAATCTTTATTATGCCAGAAATTCTGTGATTTGAACCCTGGAATCTGGACTTTATGTATTTTGTTCATGTGTACAGTTGAGGTTGCACATTTCCTATAAAACCAAGTATGTTGCATACTTGTATTATGCTGAATATATTGTTTGTGCTGAATGGGCAAGAACCATTTTATTAAGAGTAGTTTAGAATAGATGACCAATAAGCTAGTGGGCTTGAGACTTCTACTTGACAAATGTGGAAACCATGAGAGGCTCATCAAGCAAATCCACACACAAGCCATAACACAAGGTTTCTTGAATCACAACCAACCCTTTGCATGCAAACTACTCAACACCTATGCAAAACTGGGCAAATCCATTGCAGCCTAGGGGATCTTCAACCAAATACAAAGTTTGCTTAATGGGTTCATACTGTGTGATGACATAAGATATGTAGGCCAACTGTTTTATGTTTTTTGTTGCACTTTGAATGTTTATATGCTTCATGTTTGATCAGACTTGATGATTCACATCATGATCTATTTATGTGTATGTCCAACAGCTTTCATTCATTACCTGATAGCTGGTTCAAGCAATTCTACCTGGTTCAAGAATGGCATCTTCAAGCACGACACCAAGCAATGAAGGGTTAATTTTTCGCAATAGCACTTGTCCCATTTGTAGCAAAAGAGCGATTATAAAAGTTTCCGAATCTGAAAGAAATCCTGGGAAGCTATATTGCAGATGTCCAGACGATTACAATCACTATTTTAAGTGGATGACTCCTATTACTCTCCCTTCTTCAGAAATTACAAATGAAATGATGGATGTCCGACGAATTGAAGACGATGTACAACGAATTGAAGGCAATGTACGACGAATTGAAGACAATGTAATGACAATGAAGTCAAATATGTTTGTATTCACGTTACTAGTGGTGCTTCTTATATTTGTGATTCTAGTGAAGTAGAGCTGTAAGAGCAATGATGTAATGATGAAAAAAAAGTTGTGAATGAACTTGCGCGTTTAATTTGAATGAAATTGTGGGTTTTGTATATTGTTGTGACTTGGAAGATCACATTCATCAAAAAAAGATCACATTCATTAAAAAGATCACATTCATAAAAAAAAGATTACATTCATTAAAAAAATCACATTCATAAATAAAAGATCACATTCATTAAAAAGATCACATTCATAAATAAAAGATCACATTCATTAAAAAAAGATCACATTCATAAAAAAAATCACATTCATAAATAAAAGATCACATTCATTAAAAAAAGATCAGATTCATTAAAAATACAACAAGCATCCTTACAACAGCTAGTAGTCTCATTAAAAATAAAAAGTTTTCAACAAAATGAGAAGTCTCCATCTGCATCCTTATAACTGCTAATTCTCCAACCATCATTACAAGTTGTATCTCCCATTCACGAAAAATGATTCAGCGTCATTTAAAGAATGCACATATGTTGAATCAGTCGGAGTACCCTACATTAATGAGAAGGGGTCAGACAAAGAAACTTGATAAATATGTGAATCAATCAATTTAACAATAAGGTCACATACAATAACACTTTGTACACTATTTGAAGCTTGAGAAGACATCGAATGACCATATGCTGATGTACAAGAGTGACTGAAACCTTGTACCTGGAATACAAAAATACTTACAATTATGTTTATAAAAATAGGAAGTGAATAAAAATATGAAGTGAATTTAAAAAATCTACAATTATATTTATACGATACCATAGACATATGTGATGGTTGGGAAGCTCCTTTTTTTCTCTTTGTTGCTTTCTCATGCCAAGATTTTAGTCGACCCTAACCCTTGTAACCACCTTCTTTTCTTTTTAAACCTTTAACTTGGAGAAGTTTTGGGTCAACATTTTCTATTCCACTTGGGTCAACATTTTCAAGGATTGGATTATCGCCACCATCACCAATTGATGCATACATTCTATCCACTTCTTTGAACAATTCCTCAACACCACGTGACACCAATTCATATGCAGGTTGAAGACCAGAGCATCGAGCAGCTAGTTGTATCATTCTAGGACAAAGCTGCCTGTAACGTGACGCCACCATCAACTTGGGATTTTCTTCATTTGACAATAAAATGGGGGCTGTCCTACAACTCATTCTTGTATCTCGTCTCCATCTTTTACATATGTATTGCTCGGGAATTTGCTTAATATTCATCATGTCCAATACTTTAAGTGCATGACCACATAATATTCCCTCCATTTCAAACTTCCGACTAGGGCTGTCAAAATTCGACACGACACGATTAACCGATACGAATCGACACAAATTAAACGGGTTTGGGTGAGATCTCAACGAGTTTGGGTGATAAATGGGTTGACACGCCAAACACGTTTAATAAACGGGTCGTGTTCGGGTGAGACCTGTCAAACCGTTTATCACACATTTACCCGTTTAAATAAAATTAATATAATAATAAATTAATAATTATTTTAAAAAATTAGCAAGATAAAAAAGAAGTAAAGAAATCAATACAAAAAAAAAAAGTAAAGTAGCAGTTCAAAGACAATGGATGAGAGATGAGGAGCACTTCAAAGACAAAGGCAAACCAATGCCTTTTATTTTTATCCCACATTGGAAAATGAGAGGAGATGGGGAGGGTTGAGTTGCCTATAAAAGACAATTGTCTCTTTCAATTTTTTTTAAGCCTTCAAGTCTGATTTTTATGAGATTTGGCTAAAAAATCATCTTTTTTGAGGTAAGTACAATTGACAATAAAAAAAAAATAGAGTATTAAAATTTGTTGATATAATTTTTTTTAAATTAAACGGGTTAAACGAGTCTTGTCGTGTTACCCGTTTATTAAACAGATCGTGTTCGTGTTGAGATTTTTCACCCGTTTATTAAACGTGTCGTGTACGGGTTTACATATTTTTCACCCGTCACCCGTTTAACCCGACACGTAACCGTTTAACCCGACACGTTTGACACCCCTACTTCCGACAACTACAATTGACTAGCTCCTCATTAGCCTTAACCAAGACCAAATACTCCCTATGTTCATCATATAAGCGAACTACAAATTGATGCCACCCATCCAACACATCACATGGTGTCGCAATAGCACACTGAAAGATATCATACTCCTCTTGGAACAACTCAAACATAGTAGGAGTGTACACTTGCCCTGCTTGCACTAACATTGGAGCTCTTTTTAACTTCAATCTAGGTAATTTTTGCCTAGCTTGGTATTCTGAGTCTGACTCCTTATACCGCTTATCATTGACAACTCTTTCAAAATGCACAAAGAACTGAACAATGTCATGGTCTGGCTTTAAGTACTTCCGTAAGGCTGCATTCAAGCTTTCACTCAATTGGGTGTTTCGCATTCCTGCAGTGAAAGTCATCTTCATATACACATGCCCCCATTTCTCACGCAATGCCCAAGTGGCTTTCATCCACATATTATCATCCAATTTATACTCCCCAAGCAACGATTCCCAAGCCTCAAATAGTTCGTGCTCTTCTTCATATCCATACACACACTCTTTAAATCGAGCAGGAAATTGTGAACCATCCTTATAAATGTTCCCCAAATGTTTCAAAGCATTTTGACAAAGGTGCCAAGTACATAACCCATGGCATGTCTCTGGCATGACAATAGAAATAGCCTTAGCCATCGCTTGATCTTGGTCCGTGAAAATGGTAATAGGATATTTCCCAGACATAGCTTGTAGGAATGTCTCCAACAACCACTGAAATGATGCTGTCGTTTCATCATACAATAATGCAGCTCCAAATAAGACTGTCTCCCTGAAATGATTGAAACCAGTAAAACAAGCAAAGGGCCGATACTCTTTGTTCGTTCTGAAAGTAGTGTCGAATGAGACAACATCTCCAAAGTTGCCATAGTCAATAATCATCACTGGGTCGGCCCAAAAAATATTAGTAATAAGCTCCTCCGCATCCAATTGCACTCCATAATAGAATGATGGATTTTTAGTTACTTCCGCTTGAAAATACTTCAACAAACTACCCGCATCACCATACCTCAAGTCTCGTTGCCTCCTTTCACGGAGGTAATTCTTTTGGTCTCGCCGAGTAAAACCAAGACTTTCCTTTCCTCCAGACTGAGTACTTAAAAGTTCATAGGAAGCCTTAAGTGACAATCCACAATCTGTTGCCATATCAATATTAATGCCTTGTGCTTCGGTAACCTTCCGTTGAGATGGCATCATATGCATACATTCAGCAAGGTGCAAAGGATGGTTGTGGTTGTCCTCCCACTTTGTCACAACAAATTTACCAATATCTCTGTTAAGAGATATGCACATATGAGCTTCGCAATTTGTTCGTGTCTCTGCTCGAGGCTTCTTTGTTTGGCTGTCTCTTTTATCACGACCCCTTTGACCTTGTTTACAACAAATATATTTTCTGTAAATGACAACGTCATCTTTCAAACCTTTATTCTGAGAGTCTTTTCTCACGCTAAATCCCACAGACCCTCCATAACTATTGTAAAACGCATAAGCATCTTCCTCCGCATCAAATTGCATACCAATATGAGGTATATTCTCTTTCGCATTAACTCCCAAATCATCCATCATAATATCCTACAATAAGAAATTTAATTGAATAAGACTATTTGTTGTTAATGAAACACATACTATATGTAGAAACAACAATGAACTATTGTACAAGAATCTGGTGTAGACTCGAAACAAGTATACCTGCTATTCTAACTGAAGTTTCTTTATCTTTTCAGCCTCAAGCCTCCGTAAGCTTCTGGAACTTAGCTTATCACCAGAAGATTCTTCATGTACACAGCTCAAGATTTGATGCCTTGGCTATTTCTGCAACTGCCTAAAAAAAGAACATAATTATCAACAAGGTAAACATTTCTAGATGCAGATGATACACCAACTATTGTGAAACCATCCATAACTAATAGAAAAATGTCACGCCGGGAAAAATAGCTACCAAAAATTGGTTATATACCATACCAGAGCTCAAGTCAAAAAGCAATTTCCTTAAATGGAATTCAAAATCCATGGAAAATATGTTCTTTATAAGTTCTAAGAGACGAATTTGTGCAAGGAAATAGACAACACGTCGTTTTGAAACTTGTGTAGAGAATAAGCTACTTATTCTTCTATCATATTTTCTTCATTTCATTACTGTATTATTACTAGTTGTACAGCACAGCACAACCCGGAATAGCAAAGAAACAAAAAACTAAAAAATCCCAAATGGGTAACAATGACTTGAAGGAGTAAATTATTTCTGAACAATGAGCTTTCAGAAGGGAATGGTTAAATCGGGGTGCTGATGCGTGCCAAGAATCTCAAGTTCCAGCGAAACAGAGCGCATCTGCACAGTTCTTAAATGTATCAGGCCATGAGAAGTGCAATTCAATGACATATAGAATTTAAGAGACTCCTATTAAGAAAAGAACAATTTTATAATTCAAATTCTAGTGAAAACAAGAGCGAGAAAAAAAAATAAGAACCATCTGAGAATAAACAGAAGATTCTTCATGTACACAGCTCGACTGAGTTGAGGCAGAAGAAGGCGGGAGAAGCAGGAATGGTGGTGTGCTGTTTGAGAGAAAACCTATGGGAGAACCGAGAGAAAGATTTCATGTACACAGCTCGACTGAGTTGAGGCAGAAGAAGGCGGGAGAAGCAGGGATGGTGGTGTGCTGGTTGAGAGAAAACCTGTGGGAGAACCGAGAGAAAGATTTCATGTACACAGGCTGGAGAAGAAGAAAGCGGGAGAAGAAGAAAGCGGGGGAAACTGGTCTGGATTCAGATGTGGAATAATAAGTCACAAAACGACGTCGTTTTGGGTAAGGGGGAATAAAAAAAAAAAATTGCAAAGGCAGCCGAAACGTCGCCGTTCCATTAAACCGCAGAGTCTGCGGTTAGCCTAAATGCAGAGGAGCCGGACCCCTCTGCCTAAATGTGATACAAGAAATAGAAAACACAAGAAACACATTATGTAATCTATATGACATAGGCAATAAGGAGCTGACTCTTTTCATATATATTTTTTTTTAACGGTCAGAGTATTAGCACTAATTTAATTTATGCGCACCTTCAACTACAAGGGGTCAATGTGTGTGTGTGTATATATATATATATCAGTTACTGCTTGTACCTGAAGGCACAGTGTAATAAAAAATGGTAAACAATAAACATATTTGTATTCATATCCAAAATCAAATCACAAACATAGAGAAGAGATAAATAAATTTAAACATCGATTTGTAGTGGGGGTGAGAGGTGGTGGGCGACAGTGGTGGTGGTAGGAGACGGTGATGGTTGTGGTGGAGGCGGAGGCGACGGTGGTGGCGGCGGCGGCAGTGGCGGTGGTGGTGGCAGTGGAGGTGGCAGTGGAGGTGGAGGTGGAGGTGGAGGTGGAGGTGGTGGTGGTGGTGGCGGCAACGACAGTGGTGGTGGCGACGGGGGTGGAGGTAAAGGTAGTGGTGGTGGCGCTGGTGATGGTGGTGATGGGGGTAGGGGTGGTAGAGGTAGTGGTAGGGCGGTTTCAAATACTATTATTTTTTTTAAAGTACTTATGAAAAATAATTTATAGAAGTACTTTTAAAAAATCAATCCAAACACATCCTTAGAGCCCTATTTTTTTATAATAAATTTAGGGTGTTAATATTAACCGTTAGATTAACTTTAAAATAAAATTTAAAGCAATCTCAACCGCGAATAGCAAAAGTCATTTTGTTTATCTTTTGATATTTGAATTGTAAGCTACTTTATTATATAGATGTGTGTGTATATATATATATATATATATATGAAATTTTAAAATTCAAATGATACACAAATATCAAAAGAAATCTTGAAAGTCTCATATTCTAATATTTAGATATTGAAAATATAAAAATTATCAATTAGGTATGCACTATTTATGGTAGGAGTAATTATGGAATACATTTTAGAAAGAATTTGAAAATATTTTAAAATGTGTACTTATTGACAACTATTTGATGAAAAAACGGACTTAAAAGGAGAATAAATTTGGAGGTGGTACTTTAAGCCAAATAAGTTTTACGAAAGGTATTTACATCTCATTATCTCTTATAATTAAGTTTGTCAACGGGTTAGATTTAAAGATTAAGTCAGTCTGATCTAAATTTAATTTTAAAATTCTAATTTAAATATTTGATAAAACTTATTTTCACAATTCATATTTGAATTCGTTAAAAAGTAAACATTTGATCAAATCCAAAAAAACCCATAAGAATTAAATTTTAGTAAAGTAAATCTGAATTTTAACTCAATTTCAACCAACAATCATTCAATTTGATTATATATTTATTTTATAGGTGCATATAATTTGGAAAGCTCATATTAGATATTTATAAATCCATACCATAATCATAACATAACAAATTCTGACAATTAGTCAAAAATTTTAATACCTACTTCACTAATTGAATTCAAATTTATTTTGAACATTCACATGCCTAAATGTGATATAAGAAATAGAAAACACAAGAAACACATTCTGTAATCTATATGAAATAGGCAATAAGGAGCCAATGACTGACAGCCACCAAATTGCTAATTGTGAAACTTGGACTCTAATGCATCACCAAGTCTGAGAATCTCTCTTTCTCACACACACGCACAAAGGTATCTCTCTTCGACGTCAACTGTCCTCTCCAATTTCCCCATTTTAAAGACGTACAACCAAGGAGCACTCGGACCTTCACCATAATCATCACACCGTAAAACCTCTTCACTCACCTCTGCAGCAACCTGGGATTTGCAAAAACCCACAAAAGCTATGACCACTTTTCTCTCTCTTCTTGGACCCAACCTCGTTCTCTCTCCAATTCATGACCGAACCAGAACCTTAAACCCTATTTTCCACCGAACCCACTTTGGCAATCTATCACATAACAAGCCCTTTCTTCGAGGCACACTGGGTATAACCAGGTTGGGGCTAGGCCAGGTTCCTTTTGCTGATTCGGATGGTGCGGAGGGGGTAATTAAGGACCTGTTTGGCAGAGCAGAAGGTTTTCTTTACACAATTGCTGATGCCGCCGTTTCGGGTTCTTCGGATACCGTCACGACCGCTGCCAAGCAGAATAATGATTGGCTTTCTGGGATTACCAATTCTATGGAGACTGTTCTTAAGGTTCTTATGTGAAAATTTCGATTTTTTATAGCTATTTTTCGTTAGTAGTTCGAGTTGCATTTTATGTGTTGTGTGATTGAAGATGCAATTGCAATGATATTGGATACTCTAGGAATTATCAAAACTAATAATTCTGAAGCGACCCACTTAGTAAAAGTTAGAGAAATGAGTGTTCAGAAGCCAATTGTTAAACACCTCTAGTGTAATCACACATATAAGGTTCTATTTACCAATCTTTGGGAGGAAAGCTTACAATTAGTTTAGTTTAAAATTTTGCGGGTTCCGGGGATTTTAGCGAATGAGAAGGGCTCTTCATGCTTCAGGCATTTTATTTTTTTGATGCAAAACAGCTTTTTGGATGAGGAAAAGTCCGATTGAGGAACCATGGTTCAGTGGTATTTGAAATTTGTAGGAAATTATATTCTTACATTTTCCAGTCATACTGTAATGTGTGGCTGATCATCTGGGATTTGAAACCCATAGCTGTATTGATTTCAGGTTTTGAAGGATGGTCTCTCAACTTTACATGTTCCCTATGCCTACGGTTTTGCAATTATTCTCCTCACAGTGCTTGTGAAGGCTGCCACTTTTCCTTTGTCAAAGAAACAGGTTTATCTCCTTCTCTCATACAATTACTGCATTTAAATGGATAGTAGGTTCAATTCTTACTTTCTGGCCCACTGGCAGGTTAAATTTCTTTATTGATATGTTGTTTATTAAAAAAAAGTTTGGTGAAATTCATGGGAGTGTTGTACAGGATATCCTTTTTTGAGGTTGTAGTCATAATGACCTAAAATGTCTTTAAAACATTCGTGTGCAGGTGGAATCTGCAATGGCAATGAGATCTTTGCAACCTCAAATAACGGCTATTCAGCAACGGTATGCTGGAGATCAGGTTATCTTCCATCCTTTCGTCTAATGAATGTCTTATTATTGTCCATATGAACTGTGCTCTCACACGAGCACACTCATAGGAGAGATGGGCTACTATTGGAACTAGGAGATACTTCAGCTGCTTTTACAGCTTAGATGGAACAGAAGCTCTAGTGGAAATCGATAATGAGAGAAGCTTCTTTGTTGGATAATAAGTAAATGAATATTGATTTTGCAGTTTGTCGTTTGCCTTGCATTGCTAAAAAAGAAAAACTTAAGTTATTTACTTTGACTCCATTGACCTGGAATGGTCCTAAAACCTCATTTATGTACAGTATTGGATGTTTCTTTCATTTATTCTTTTCAAATCCAGTAATGATTGGAAATATGTCAATTGATGGGCTTTTTTGCGATTTCAGTGATCATTTATGGTTCTTATATAGTTATATATGCTTTCAGGAGAGAATACAGCTTGAAACTGCTCGATTGTATAAATTAGCTGGTATAAACCCGCTAGCAGGTACTAGTATTACACTATCTAGTTTTGGAGTTTCCATGTGCATGGATTTGATCATGCATTTCTTCCACACAATGAATGAATCTCTCTGATGTCTATCTCTGAGGTGCTTTGGTATACTGCGTATTAAGAAGATAAAATGGTAGTTGGCAGACCTCTGGTTTAGGTACAGTAATTTTGTATCTAAACCAGAGCCCCATGGTTGGACAATGAATGAGATGACCACTGCATGGCTAGATCTGATCATCACAGTTTTAAAGTCAAAACAACAAGGCCTGTGAACAAAATATTCAAGTTAGTCTAATACTTTCTTGTATGCTTGTTGGTTATTTTTGGTGCGTGCCAGGGTGCCTGCCAACTCTTGCTACTATACCAGTATGGATTGGGCTTTACAGAGCTCTCTCAAATGTGGCAGATGAGGTAAAAAGGCATCATGTTGATTGTGCTTCTTTACAAAATTTGCCATTTCCACTGCTTTCTCCCCACAAAATGAGAAAACGGAAAAAACAGCCCTCAGCTCCTATAGAAGCATCTCTGACGTTGGTTTCAATGTAATATAAAGGGACTGCTGACAGAAGGCTTCTTCTGGATACCCTCTCTATCTGGTCCAACCACAATAGCTGCTCGACAAAGTGGCAGTGGCATCTCTTGGCTCTTCCCTTTTGTAGTAAGTGTTGTATCTTTTGTAAATATAAACTTTCTACATTGAGGAAGTTTTAATTCATGCAGACTTTGGAGGAATCTTATCCTTGCTAGGCCTTGCATTAGTTTGATGTTTCTCTGCTGTTATATGGGTTGCAAATTCAGCTAAAATAGAATTTTATCAGAAGTACACATACCAGAGATTGCACTCCTTACTTTTTACGAACATTTTAATCAATCTGGCTACAAACTCTGAAAATAAAGCAACAAGTCTGATTATGACCAGTCTGCTTTTCACATAAGCGTACCTCGTTGAACCAATGATAAAGTTCTCTTTTTTTTATATATGATCAGCACTTTCATGCTAGGTTGAGAATTTGACTTTTGATGCTTCTTTTCCTAGAAATATGGTTACAATTCATCTAAAATGTCATGAAACTAATTCTCAGCTTTGATGCTTGAATTTCTTCACAGGATGGTCATCCTCCCCTTGGATGGTCAGATACCCTGGCATATCTTGTCTTGCCTGTATTGCTTGTTGTCTCACAGTACCTCTCTGTACAAATTATGCAATCATCACAGGTCAGTTGCAGGTGTATTTCTCTTGTATTCTTAAATTATGAATGTCTTGCTATCTCCTTCCACATTTGAAACTTTATCTTATGCTCTCTTGCTCCTTTAACTGTGTGCTTGTGGATTTTACTGGTGCTTCAACCTGTTACTGCATCCTTTTTAAGTGATAGCTCCATGTAACTTGCATTTCCTTTTAGGAGATTATTCCAAACCCTAGTATCCTTTAGGTAACTGTGAGTGTTTAAAGATACTTTTAGTTACATAATATGCTATTATCTTTGTGTAAGCCTGCCTACTCTAGCATAGTGAGTCCTTGTTGACACATTCCTGTGTGTTGTGTACATGACCATTACCTCCATAGTCTACTTTGTCTCCTCTGTGATCCATTTCCTTTCAACTTGTTTGTGTTTCAATATGGTACAAAGAAGCTTGAGGAAGAGTGCAAATAAAATAATTCGCGCAGGATTAAAGGATTGACCATATTTTCTGCTCCAGTTTTAGGTCGACATCATCTCCATTGGCTATCAGACTAGTTCTCAATAAGTTGGAAATAGATTGAGCAACCTATTTTCTAGATTACTGTTTCCTGGTAGGGAGGTTCCTTGCATGACTTTAAAATGTAATTAAAAGAACTTTTGTTTTCATGCTTTTACATTACGTCATCTTGAAACTCAGGCTTCATTAAGTTTGGAATTTTCCTGCATGCCTCTTTTCCCCTGGTTTTATTTTGCAATTCAATCTTTATATTTCACTATGTTAGTTGACGCGCCAACTCATCATGTGTTTCTACAAACTATAGAGATATCTCTGGGATACTCCATTCAAGGGATCAATCTTTAGGTTTTATTTTTGATGTATGTTATCAGATGGCATGTTGCCTTTCGCCTTTATGACATATGAAGTACTCAATTGAGGCTAGTTTTTATCACTCGTGTTACTTAACATTTCTTTGAACTTCCAGGCTAATGATCCAAACCTAAAGAGTTCTCAAGCCATCACCAAATTCCTGCCTTTAATGATAGGTTATTTTGCTCTTTCGGTTCCCTCTGGGCTAAGCCTTTATTGGTGAGCATCACTGCTCTTCCTTATTCTATGAATACTAATGCAGTTTGTTTCAACTGTGTTCTGTTATTGTCTATTTAATGCAATTTATTTTTTTATTTTATGATTGTCCTTATCTTCCATGAATATGTCCTCATATATCACACACACACACGTTTCATGAAGGTTCACAAATAACATATTGAGCACGGCACAGCAAGTGTGGCTTCAAAAATTTGGAGGTGCCAAAAATCCATTGAGGCAGGCCGGTGATAATATTATTAAGGAAGAACCATCTCAAATTCAAAAGTCCACCTTTGAAACTACCACAACCCAAAAGGAGACCAGAGAAGAAAAGTTGTCTTCAGAGGGGCTCCGTCCAGGTGAAAGGTCAGCAGTCAACGGTTTTTTTTTTTATAACTTATTGATGTTGTTGGTATGACCACAGTTGCTTTTTCTCAAGTAGTTGGTGTTTTCCAGGTTTAAACAGATAAAGGAGCAAGAGGCAAGGATAAAACAGCAAAAGGAGGAGGAAAAGAGGAAAGCTGAAGAGGCAGCAGCTAATGCAATTCAAAATGCAAATGGGGAACCTCTAATTGAGAGGGAAGATAAAACTGAAGCTGAGTTACCTAATTCTAGGAACGAAAATATCAACTCTGTGACTACTATTGGCAGTTCTTCCAATAATGGTTATCATGGTCAGCATCTCTATGAAAATCAAGAAAAGGTATTCTTCTGAAATCTCGTATTGAAAATGGTCTCTGTGCATCTCAATTGTGGTTGTCTAAGATATCAAAAGCTGCATTGATATTAGTGTTATCATGCAATACTTTTTCGTCATCTTTATCCTGATCTAGTAAGTGACTTGATCTGTTGAGATTATGTTTGAGTTGAGAATTTTGTGATAGCAACAGCGCAAGCTGGTTGCAAATTGTACTTGTCATGGTCATGGACATAAGCAGGATTATGGTTCTGCATAAGTCTAGATTAGTTTTGGGCATATGCAGAAGAGGGGATCAGGTCAAGGCAATCCCATGCCCACTGTTAGACATGGCAAAGTTTATCTGTGTGGAACCTCAATAAAGTATCATAAAAATTGATATCACTAAAAGTGCATTGATATCACTATTCTAGAAAGGAAAGTTTGCCATAAGTGTCTTTCTCTGTTATGAAAGTTTTATTTATGTTCCTAATATTAATAGGATGTAACATGCTTGGTAGTCAGTGATAAAGAAATTAAAGAGTGTATATGTATGATTTGCAGCGAGACTTATCTCAATTAATGCATGCTGTAGGGTGACATTGATAGGCTTGTTTTGCGCTGCACTGTGGCTGCATTATATGATTCTGAGTCTTAAAACCCTGAAGAGTTTTGGATTAAACTACGACATCAGTTGCACTTTTCTGTGGTATAAAAGCCTTCAATCTATATCTCCGAAGTAGCCAACTAAGTGAGAGTTGCAGTAGGTGGATGGTGAGAGTAAAAAATTACAAGCAAGCTTCGTGAACAGGGATCCTAAAAGGCTTCCAATGGGGTAGTATAGTTGGGATCAAGACATTGTTAAGTTAACAGTGTCCAGCTTTTAATGTGCTACTTCTTTGTCCTTGCTGAGCTTCATGCTTATAGTAGCACACACAGCAGCAGAAAAATAGGGCAAGATTATCACTACAAGGATAGAACCTGTGGTTTAGTCACTTTCTTCACTTACCCTTGGGAATCATGGTTGACATAGTTCGACACTGTAATAAAGCTACGAAGAAAATGTGAAGGAAAAAGAACTAAATTAGTAGGTGCATGATGCATTGGACTAAAAATACAAGTTCTGGGAATGATAGGATAAAGCTTCATTGCATCACATATTGGTCTATCTTGCTGGTGCATGGGATATGCATATTCATATTTTCAATATTTATTAGTGGCAGTTGATATCATGTCAATTTTTCTGCTTTCACCTTCAAAAGCTTCTTCAGTTGAATACTATGACTTGGTATTTCAAAAATGAGCAGAACATTGATATTCATTTCTGCCAAGAAGTCGGTTCCTTTACTGTTGCCATGGATCTTTATGTATAAAAGCTGTCAATTTTTTATCAAATAACATGGAGCTTAATATGGGGGGAAAAATATTTCCTACTTATTATCACACACTCTCTTCATGTTATACATATACAATTGATGAAATGTTGAAGCAATTTATAATCATTTTTTTTATTTACTGTTCTAGGAAGAAGCGGTTGCTCCTGTGGGCACCACAGATAACAAACTTTCCGGTGAAAACAAACATGAAGAGAGACGTGACTGATATACAAGAATCTGAGTCACTATAGGTTGGTATTCCATCTTCAGGTTAAAGAGCTGACAATTCTAGTTATTTCACACCAATGGATTGAAGTATAAAGGCAGCCTGGTGCTATGGTGGAAGCATTGACTTCTCATTTGGGGTTCACCAACAAAATTTGAAACGGAGTTTTGTTCCATGTGCTTGATGAGATCTTGGGGCCAACAGTGTGGAACTCAAAATCATTTTTGTCACGATTGGATATGGAGGTTAGTAATAAATATTTTTTTTGGGTTGGGGTTGGGGATGGGGGTGGGGTTCTTGTAACACTATAGTTATGTATTGTGTAAGGCTTATTAAGATTTTCTACTTTCCGTTTCTTGTTGGCATGCATCTGTATGGCGAGGCAACTACAGCCCTGTTTGTATGGCAATAGAAGAGAATCAATGAAACTTAATTTGAAAAGATATGGAAGATGTTTAGGTACGAGCTTGGTGGCTTGGGGTATACGTAGAAGCCAATCCTTACGTTGTTCTGGTGACTATAAATGCATTCTGAAAACATCAAAACTTCACAGTTTCGTCCAAATCATTAAGAAACTGTAATTTCTCAAGCTTGTTCATGTTAAGGAGTTGCTGGAATGCTATTATTCGTAGTTGTACGTATGTTACATGCCGATATGTACCTAGTTTTGTTATTGTTGCTAGATAAACAAGACTTCTTGTAATGCAGCTATTTGGTTGGTAACACCTCTCTTCAATGGATAGCACTGCGGTACTGGAAATTTTTTTGTTTTTTTTTTTAATCAGAAGTTATTTTCATAGGTCAAATTATAATTTTTAAAAGTGAAGTTACAACTGATTGGAGTTAATCACGATCGATCATGAAATATGTGATCGATCATTAATACTTCTAAAAGATGTAATTACTGTGATTGATCATAATATTTTGACATCGATCATGTCTTTTACAGTTGTAATTTACCCCCAAAAAATTATAACTTAAACCATAGAAAATTGTAATTTTCGGTTATAGTCTTCCTATCTCTTCAATAATGAGATGGTCACCATGCATTGCTTGAAATATTATTCACACAGATATATGTGAACTTCCAGCAGTAAAACATGCTAATTGATGTCTTTGTATAACCAATCTTTGCTCTCATTTATGGCAAGATTTTAAAGGCCTCTTGTGACATAACAAACAAATCATGCATCTTATTGTTTCCTTAGACTCTGCAACATCTATATGCCTTTTGAGTTTTACAAGAGACATGGAATGGAATGTAATTCTGTCAATAGATCGAATGTTTATCTAATCCGTTTAATCGAATATAGATAGGTATTTTTTAACCATTTTTTAGATTCGAATCCCGGATCGTTGTATTGTATTTGATGGACTTGATCATATCAATGTCCGATCTGATTAGGATCCAAATCAAACTGTATTTTGTACACATTGGTACACACATTTGATGAACTTGAGTTGAAAACAAGATTCAACTTGTTTAAATAGATTTTAAATTTTTAGTCGGCTATAAATTATGAAAATAAGATTGTTTTGTATTCAACCGGATGCATATTATGTATCATTCATTATATATGTGCCTATTTTGGTGAAGTTTATAATGGCTATGACATAAAGTTCATATTACTTCCTGCAAGCTTTCTATAAATTTTTCTTAATGGCAAATTACCTATTGTGTAATATTGGAGACTTATTTATATATGATGGGTTTTACTTAAATTGATGATAAGTAATCTACCGTTGAATAAAAGCGGATTCGAGGAATCCAAATTCATGACCATTTGTAGACTCATTATAATAGAAATAGGGGTGCGATCATACAAGCACTAATGCATCGGATTCCATCAGAATTCCGCAGTTAAGCGTGTTTGGGCGAGAATAGTATTAGAATGGGTGACTCCTGGGAAGTCCTCGTGTTGCACCCCTTTTTAAAAAAAAAAATTATAATAGAAGTAGCCAAACAAAGGAATTGAGAATTACATCCTTGCAAGCAAGCATGACCTAGTTTATCTTTTCTATAATGTTTCTTTTAATATTATACACTTACTATACTAGAAAAATCTTACAATAATTGATGATGAAGATGACTCAATGTCCATATCCTCCGTCACAAAAAATGCAGTCATGGTGGTTTAATTATTAGAGGTTGGTAGCCAATCAACAAAGCAGATTAGGACCACTGTACACAAAGCACGGATAACCCATGATTTTAAGGGGTCGTTTGGTAACGTTTTTGTTTTTGCGTCTTCAAAAAAATCAAAAACAGAGTCAATTTTTGTCTTTGTTTTGTGATAAACACTGAAACAGAAAACATGTTTGGGAGTCATTTTTTTCTATCAAATTATGAAAATAAAAACAAAAAACATGTTTGATAACTGTTTCAAGTTTTATCCTAAATATGTTTTATAATATCTCATTTTTTGTTTTCAAATAAATCAACACTTTATTTCATGAAAAATGATTTACAACCATGAATTAAAGACCTTCAGCAGAGTATCAATCTTGCACAGTCAAATTTGCAAAAAAATCAGACATAAATTTTTTTTTTTTTTTTAAAGAAAAAGAGAAATTTTATTTATTCACAAAAACATAATTACAAGAACAAAAAAAAGGTACAAACCACTTTCCCATCCTAAATAACCAAAACCAAAAATACAACAAACAACGCAGGCCACAACCTTTACAAAGCAAAACCCAACACCTAAACTTCATTGTGCCACATTTTCAAACTGCTTGGTCTATCCACCTGTTGAGAAGGATTTTGATCTTCCAGCTTATTTTCCACTTTCAGCCTACCAGCACTCAAGATTGAATCAGTTAAATCAGCACTTTCATGCTCTGAAGTTTCTAATTGCCCAATGGATTCTGCATCACCCAAAGATGTTTGGAACATCGTACAATGAAAAGAGACCATTGATTCCACCTTATCAGATTCTGAACTAGAGGATAAGATATCGGCTAGATTTTCTTCAAACCCAACATCAATTTCAAAAAGTTCGACAGAGTAATCACGCGCATAAACCCACACCCAGATACCCACAAATTTACACACACACACACACAGACAAAAACACAAATCTAAGTTATATATACATAAATTTATGTATATATATGCATATATATACAGATCTATGTATATATATGCATATATATACACAGATCTACGTATATATAGAGTTTTATATACATACATCCACATCAAGAGGGAGATCGACAGAGGGTTTCTGTTCGTCTTCGTAGGCAGCACAATCGGTTCGTCTTTGAAGGCAAAGCACCATCACAGCAAGAGAGAGATCGACAGAGGGTTTCGGTTCATCTTCGCTAAGCACCATCGGTTCGTCTTCGTCGTTGAGAGAGAGAGAGGAGAAGAGAGAGAGTTGCTGAGAGTGGAGGAGAAGAGAGCGTTGTTGAGAGTGGAGGAAAATGAAAAAAAAACCCCTATTTATACTTCGAGAAATGAACTCATCTTTTGTGGCTAACAAGAATCGAAGTTGAGACCTCATTTAATCAAGAAGCGCGTGTTTTGTGTTTCGCGTGTTTCCTGGAACACAAATTTTTTGTTCCCATTTTTTTGTCTTTGTTCCCATTTTTTTCGAGACAACTAATATAAAACAAAAACAAAAGTAATAACCAAACATATTTTTGTTTTCATTTTTGATAAAAACTGAAAACAAAAATACAAAACACAAGACAGAAACAATAAACAAACAGCCCCTAAATTTCTCAGTAAAATAAAAGATGTCTGCCCCTAAGATGTTGTACGAAATGCCTGCAAGAACCCACATAGGGATGCACAACTTTTGTGTCTTACAAGTTTCTAATTTCGAGTGGTGACGCCATTGTTGTCTGGGCCAGAAACTCTAAAAAGGGTCACACCTGCTGCTGCCTTCAAGCTGTCCCATCTCATGGCCTTAAGTGATGCTGGTCCTTGTCATGGTGAGACTTGTTTGTTTGCTTCGATGACAAGGGAAAGGGAAGTGGTCAGGAGGGCCCTCATGGGTTTTAAGTAGGAATATTAAAAATTACAGCGGACGATGTACAACACCAAGAATTTCTGATGCATAGGTAGCATTTTCACTTTCATCGTCTACATATTTTTTCTAATAATCAAGAATCGTCCAATCACGTGTTCTTTAGACTCGTGATTACAATATAAACTAAGAATATCACACACAAATGACAAATATTACATAAACTAGAGTGTCCAAGACCAAGGGCGGAGCCAGGATTTTTGTTTATCCCGGGCTAAGGTAAGCATTTTTTTTTTTTTTTTTGAAAAGAGAAAATTTATTTCATGAAAAATCAAAGATTACAAGAAACAAAAAATAGAAACTGATAAGCAAATCAGTAACAGTTTTAACAAGCAAAACAGTATACTGTACAAAACAAACATTCTGTATCAACAAGCAAATCTGTACAGTAACTGTTTTCTGGCCTTGTAGCTCAGCTATTGCCCTGCCTGATCAACTTCCTCCATCTGCAACAGACTGCACCAGCCACAATCTGCAACACAGCACAGACTGCACCAACACACAGACTGCTGCAGCATCCATCAGACCATTCCACAGCAACAGCACAGCACAGCACAGCAGCCTCAGCACATAGGAAATAAAATTCTAACTCCACAGAGTTGGCTTTAATCCTTCAAAAGGACTAAAACCAAATAATTTCATTGTGCTATAAACCTCATAGCTCAGTTCCTGCTCCAGTCATACAGATCAGCTCACAGAAACAAACTGCCAGAATAGCAGAAAACATCTGAAACAGATCAAATAATCACAGACCAGCAACAGCAGCTATCCTCAAAACACCTCCCAACATAGAAATCAGAAAACCATCAGTCACACTCCAGCAAACCAAAATTGAATCCAAGCACATCACTGTCTGAACTACAATCAAATCTAACCAAATATAAATTCAGGCTTCGAACAGAATTTTTACTGCATAACCAAATATAAATTCAGGTTTCGAACAGTATGAACCTGCTAGAGCATCAAGAAATCCTCACCTCAACCTACTCCATTACCATACAGGCATTTGATTATACGGGAGTCCCTTGGATTCGACTGATAACAGCGGCACACACAGCCTACTCTATGAACCTGCTATTATGCTCTATTATGAACCTCAGCCTACTCAACCTGATAACAGTATGAACCTGGCCATTTGATTCGAACAGCTGCGGCAGCTGCCTGAAAAACAGATGTGTGTGTGATTCAGGGGCATTTGATCGAATAGCTTGTGGGCGGCATTTGAACAAAGAGCAAAACCAAACAAATAGAGACAGCCATCTCTGACAATACTTAACCGTTGCTTTGCTTATTCTTCCACACACAAGAGGGGAGAGGAGGAGGTGAAGAATCGTACCTGTTGGCGCAGAAGAGGGATGGCCGGATGGGGGGAGGGTGTTTGCGTTGAAGTGGCAAGAGACTGGCATGATTTTGGGGGAAGTGACTGGCCTCCTGAGAGAGAAGATATTGCCATGGCAGCATATAATCGGCATGATTTTGGGGGAAGTGACTGAGAGAATAGACCGAGAGAGACCCGTCTGAGGGAGAGAAGAGAGTAATTTTGGGGAATTTGCAGGTAACCGTTGAGATGTTTTTAGTGGGCTGGGTTGAGATGAAAGTGGTAAATTTTTTTTTTTTTTTACTCTGGGCTTCAGCCCACCAGAGCCCACTAATGGCTCCGCCCTTGTCCAAGACTGATAAAAAAAAAGAGTGTCTAAGACTCAAAATGCAACGACATCTTCTCTATGGTCAAGTATGCATCCTTTTTCTTTTAATTTTCCATGGCAGTCACAAAATGACAAAATGAACTTGTTTCTGTACAATTTCTAGAAAGACGACCTGATTAAAAAAACACTAGCTGTACACTTGAGAACAGTTAAAACCTCTTTGTTCTCTTTCTATTATGCAGCATAGGGTGAAGTAAAGCTACCCAAAATTGACCTAGGTTACATATAATTGTCTTAAGATAAAATTTAATATTGAGAAACACTTTCTGAAGGGTGACTCACCATGAATTTTTTTTTTTTTAACTACAGGGTGTCCAGATTTATGTCGACTATTCCCTCGAGTTCAGATACTGGTCATCATAGTTCAAACGAATTTAGAATATGTCCCTGAGGAACAAGGATGACTGACAATTAAATAATATAGAAAGTGTTGAATTTGAGACCTCTGAATTTCTGAAGCCCATGGGATAATTGCATTGTTTCATGTGCTTTTAATTCTTGGGGGTAAAGTATTTAGTATAATCATCAAGCTAAAAACTTGAAGCCAGCTAGTAATCTTAAGAAATGATGCAGTAAAACATGCTACAAACACCTTTGATTAGCCTTGTCACAACTGGTTTCTATCCTTTCTCTGTGCCATAGAGTTCTTTGTTTAGCAATTGCCATTAACATTATCCAGTGATGTGGCACTCGACTATTATAGTAGAAGATTTTGCATTTTGATCTTGTTTGAAAGGATGTGATGAAGTGTGTATACACTTATGTCTTTCTAAGCAGTTCACACTTTGAAGGCAATTGGTGGTTTAATAGATTGGTGTTTGAAAAGTGGGCATCTTACATAGGTTAGTGAAAGATTATGTTTCTTTCCTTTAACATTGGGTATCCAAAGGAAGATTATTGTGTGTTTTTTAACAAGGCACACTGATGAAGAATGGTCCCCCCCCCCCCCAAAAAAAAAAAAAAGCAGCCTGGACTAGGCAAAGGTTATTTTACACAATGATTCAATTTTCACCCAATTTAATGTTGTTTTTCTCTCTCTAATTAGACCAAAGTTTTATAAATATTCAGTTATAGCATTTGTCAATGAGATTATGTACATGTAAGCTGGCTTGGATTGTCTGTTTTTGACCGAACCGAAGAAGAGATTAGTCTAGGTGAGTATAAGTTAGTCCAGACACCCCTAACTGTTGAACCCAAAAAAAAAAGATTATATGCACATACACCTTAAAAAAAGCCTCACAAGCTTCATTTTCCTCAAATATTAAAATGGTAAGCCATTTGTGAGTGTGGTTGAAGCAAATTCCCCACAATTTCTGTTTGACTATGAGGATCTACCTTGTTATCTTGGTATACCCTTTGTCATTTATGGGGGAGAGGGATGGACACGAATCAAATATAACAAATGACAACCCACTGTGGAAGAATGATAGTGTGGTCCCGATTAACTAGAAACTAATTACTAGGTGTGGCAATCAGGCATGTTGCGCGAGTTGAGAGGTTAATCGGAAGTAAAATTACAATATAAAATTCTCGATTTTAAGTTTATTTTTAACTCACAATTTGACTCCTTTGACCTGAATATTATTTTTGTACTTCCTTTTTGACCCAAGATTAAACTTGTACTACATATCTTGTGCTCAAATTCGAGTTTAACGTAGGTGTAATTCTCGAGTTGAAATTTGAATTCAATTCAAGATCGATCCTAGATTCACAAAGTTAAAAAAAAAAAAAAAAATTGATTCAATCAGTTGGACCTGAATTAATGAGTTTGGGTTAAATGCCGAAAATTCAAAGTACTTCCTGAATATAAATTAGGTTAAGATTTTTTTTTAATCCAAACTATATGCAAGTAATAAAAATCTCTCTTGGTTCCTAATAATTCAGAGCCTACATAATATAGTAGAGCACATCACAAAATTGGACCTGCAAAAAGTGGGTAATTAAAGGGTCAAAAGGTTACTGGAAATTACTATTTACGCCTTCGGACTGTAAAAGTAACTATAAATTACAGTGTCAGCCACTAATATTTGTATTCATTGTATTGTCATCCTTAGTACTTTAGAACCTCTTAATTTGGTAAGAATTTATAATTTTATTAAAATTGGTCAAAAAGTTAGTGGGGTGAGAGAGAGAGGGAGGGAGAAAATGATTGGGCACCCCCTAGCCGACACCCTCCCCCTCTAGTGACTTATCCATATAACCCTTAACCCTCGACCCTCCCTAGTAGCTCTATCCCTTCTCTCTCGTTACACCCTCGCTAGAATCCCATTGTCCTTTTTTCTTTTCTCCACTCTCCCCTCGTCCCCGCCTCTACCCCTCTCACTCCATACCATTCCCTTTCCTTGTCTCCCCTACCACAATCCCTTCTCTTTCTTAACATGTGTTCCCACAAAACACCTCCAACTCTTTTCTTTACATGTATTATCATCCACCCTCGCAAATGTTTATCCATTGTTATGTATGTTCAAGGCCACATAGGGTTTTTGCAAACGGAAAATGATTTTCCATATTTGTTTTCTAATATACAAGTGGAGCACCTTTTTGAATTATGTCTAAAAAACATCTTGTTCTCGCAATTTACAAAAGAGAAATTCTAGATTGCACAAGACTCTTTTTTTGGAGGTGGTGTGTAGTGAGTGATGAAAATACTAAAATGTCAAGGGTTGGTCAGAGAATAAATTTAAACATTAGAAAGCATCATTATAATTTACTCTAAAACTTACGTCTTTCCAATTTATTTAGGTGTATATTAATGGCAAATTTCTCGTTCAGCAAGCGTACTCAAATTTGCCAAAATCCTTGGGTAGATTCACTCCTCAACTCTCGTAAGTTAAAAAAAAAGGAGGGGATTGGGAGTGCGGGATCCATTTTCGCCTCACCAAATTATCTATCATGAATAAATGAGAGATTCACTTGTATATAATGGATCGTACTAAATTTATGATAAATGATCTTTCACAATTTTAAAAAAAAATATGTGTTAGAGATGATATAAATGTGTGCGTGTGGGGGGGGGGGGGGGGGTGGGTGGTGGGTTTGGGGAAGCATTAAGCCATAAAAGCACTAAGCTCTAAGCTTCTTGAATCAGCAATGACCATCCAAGAGACACCTCATCTCCTTTCGTCCCCTTTTACCAACGTAGAGTAATTACTATAAGAGAACCATCCGATGGAGAAAATAAAGCTACAATTATCATTCACTTAGGAGACAGAATAAAAACTCTCTCTCTCTCTCTCCCCCAAAAGTTCTTCCGAAACACCTCATCAACAAACCATTTTCTATCCCCTTGAATTAGCCTAGTTTTGAAGGGGAAAAACACAATCCCTGATCAGATAGATACCCATTTTCACTTCCTTTTAAGTTTGATTGAAATCGTTCCGGTTATGGAGATATTTAACACCAATAATTGGCATATCCCACATGGGTTTTGAGGATTCTTTGGTTCATATGACATGTAATCGTTGTATCTGAATTTTTTGTTTCTCGATCTGGAACGATCATAATGTACAGATTCAGAAGTTACCTATATCTCACTATGTTCTGGTTTTACGGTTTTTTATATAATTTTCAATTGGTTCTTCTGTGTTACGTGCTGTATTGAACTTCTTTTCTGGATTATCTGATGGTCCTTAGATGTCTGGCTTGTTGACGATCAGATTTTTATAGTCAATTTTCATTTAGAATGGTTGATAATTGTAATCCCTGTTCTGGGTGTGTTCCGATCATACCTGTTTTGTATAGTTTTCTTTGGTTGTGTTGTATCTATACTCTCTCAGTTGGGTTTTGATTGTTTGAGTATTTTTGTGTGTGTGTCAATGTTTACTTGGTGTTAGTTGATTTTATCAATCTCTGATACCTCTTATTTCGGATAGATTGAATTTGGATTCTCTGTGTGTGTGTGTGTGTGTGTGTGTGTGTGTGTGTGTCTAGCTTAATTTGTATGATCGGATGACAAAGCTCTATGCTTTTCAGTTCCATTGTTGATAAATTTGATCGTTGTGGCATCTTTCATTCATTGAAAGAACTAAGTTTTGTGGCAATTTTGACTTTTGATCAATCTATTCTATTGCATGTACATCTGGTCATTTAGCATCATTTCTTTGGTTAGTAAACGGTTTGTATGCATTATACCTCTCATTGTTAGTAGGCAAAATGTGTCTCGTAATTCAGTTCACTTTTTCTTTTTCTTTTTTTATTCCTTAATGTGTGTTTTTATGCTCATATGTTACTTTTGTAGGTTTAAGACTTGAAGTTTACTGACCAATTCATAATTCAAGGTGCATACTTCTGCCCATAATGATCACTACTATTTTAATCGGGCAAAAAAATAAACAATGGAAGTTTGAGTTTGGATACCATATTTGAGTCTTTGGAGAACGTAATGTAGTAATTTTTGCACGCGCTTTTTTTAATTTGCAGCATTTGAGAATATTCCCGTCTGCCTAGTTTGGGCACTGCAGACTTAAGCAGTGCCCATGGATGCCACGAGGAGCAGAACCCCCACTATTCAATACCATAGCATACCTGACGAACCTATCGCTGCTCTTGTTACCTCCCCTGTACCTGCATTTCAGCGACAACAGCGACATTGCTTTGGGGATGCAAGCCCTGGGGAATTTCCATTGTCTGCCAAACCCTCTATCGTTCTTCATGTCCTTACTGGGTGTAATTTGGATGCCCAAGATCTTGCGAAACTAGAGGCAAGTACTTTGTTTCTTTCCGTTTTAATACTGAAGCTCTTTGTTGTGTGAGAATTGATAATGCTGCTGATTGAATTGTAATGGTATGTTTGCAGGCAACATGTTCCTTCTTCAGGCAGCCTGCACAATTTACCCCTGATTTTGAGCTGTCTTTATCTGAGCTTGCGGCTCTGGATATGTGCCTAAAGAGGGCAATATTTCAGCCAATGACGGAAGAAGAACGTCAATATTTGAAGCAAAGATGTGGGGGTTCCTGGAAATTGGTCCTGAGGTTTTTGCTGGCTGGAGAAGCATGTTCCAGGAGGGAGAAGTCACAAGCAATAGCAGGTCCAGGTCACAGTATTGCTGTGACTTCGAAGGGAGTTGTTTATTCATTTGGATCTAACAGCTCAGGACAGCTGGGACATGGCACTACAGAAGAAGAGTGGCGGCCTCACCAAATCAGGTTGCTAATTCCTTTTCATTGTTATAGACCTGATATATTAAAAGCAGGAAAATAGAGAGATATATAGTTGTGATGGAAGGTAATCTGATGGAACTCATTGTGTTGCAGATCTCTGCAAGGCATTCGTATTATTCACGCAGCTGCTGGGGCTGGTCGAACAATGCTGATTAGCGATGGTGGGCAGGTATACGCCTTTGGAAAGGACTCATTTGGGGAAGTCGAGTATGGGGTTCAGGGAAGTAAACTGGTAACTACCCCACAGCTGGTCGAGTCATTGAAGAACATATATGTGGTGCAAGCTGCAATTGGGAACTTCTTTACAGCCGTATTATCAAGAGAAGGAAGGGTTTATACATTTTCTTGGGGGAATGAGAGCAAACTTGGTCACCATACAGAGCCAAATGATTTGGAGCCCTATCCTTTGTTGGGAGCACTAGAGGATATACCCGTGGTACAAATTGCAGCTGGATACTGCTACCTTCTTGCTTTGGCTTGTCAACCTAGTGGCATGTGAGCTTCCTCGTTATATCTTTAGATCGGAACATCATTCTTATGCCTTTCAGAAAAGTTTCTAACCAGTAATAACGCAAGTAATTTGTCGTTTTTACTAAATTTGTCTTTTTTTATTTTATAATTTGGTCATATTTCTATGTGGAATGATTTTCCTGACAGATTCATGCTTATCAGTTTGTCGTAAACATTTAATGTGTCTTAACTGACACGTATTGGTTATACACTGCCAAATTTTGACGGCGAATAATTTCTGCATTGATTCTACGAAACTTAATAGATTTTCCTTTTTCATTAGCTTTCCACTATTTCAATGCTTTCAAGTTAGTTGTCGTATACAACTTCTGGAAAAACAGCTAATTGTCTTCTACTGTGATTGTATCATGCCGGTATTATTTCAGAATCTATAAAAGAATCCAACTTACTAATTTTACCTCATACAGCAGGATACACTATTATTAATGCCTATAATTTCATGAAAATTATGTATTCAGATAGTTTGCTCTTCTCTTGGTAATATATCAGGTCAGTATACTCAGTTGGGTGTGGCTTGGGTGGGAAGCTTGGACACGGTACAAAAACCGATGAGAAGTACCCAAGGTTAATTGAACAGTTTCAAACTTTGAATCTTCAGCCTGTAGTGGTTGCAGCTGGTGCTTGGCATGCTGCAGTGGTTGGAAAGGATGGAAGGGTTTGCACATGGGGTTGGGGGCGTTATGGGTGCTTGGGTCATGGGAATGAAGATTGTGAATCAGTTCCTAAGGTGGTCGAAGCATTGAGCAATGTAAAAGCTGTTCATGTTGCTACAGGGGATTATACGACCTTTGTGGTTTCTGACGATGGGGATGTTTATTCATTTGGGTGCGGAGAATCATCTAGTCTTGGACATAATACTGCAGCTGCTGATGAACAGGTCCACCTTTCTCCTACTCTACTTTAAAAAATTTTAAAACTGGCTTTGCTCTGCTTAAATATAAGGTTCTGCCTGAATCCCAGAGTATATG
This sequence comes from Ilex aquifolium, assembly GCA_951799425.1. Classification (NCBI taxonomy): domain Eukaryota; kingdom Viridiplantae; phylum Streptophyta; class Magnoliopsida; order Aquifoliales; family Aquifoliaceae; genus Ilex; species Ilex aquifolium. The sequence goes on along the minus strand of OX637407.1, from coordinate 28,736,721 downwards.
AACAGGGCTTGAATTTTTTTTACGGCAGTATAATCAACCTTGTTTTCTCTTCAACAAGCATTTCCTCTTTCGGGTTTATGTTTCAAACAAGTTGTGGCTAACATATCTTCCAAAAGTGGTGGCTAACATTGAATAATTCTTGCTTACTTAGTCACTACCAATTTACTACTTGTATTTTGATGCCATCGTATATTGTTCTCCATATTAATTCAATGATGATGCAATATGCACACCGATTTTGAAGAGAGAAATTACCATGTGTATGTCAAATTACTGCTGACCTGTGGAACAGCACATAGAGACCCGGTGCATTCTTGAATGTGTTAAGTTGTCGTGAGCAGAAAAAAAAAAAAGTTGTCATGAGCAAAGCAAAAAAGTTTCTTTAAAGACAGACGCTATCTTAGTCTTACTTAATATCATGAAGGGGTTGCAAGTTTGGAGTGCTTTTGGCCAATATAATGTGCTTACGCCTCTTGTGTCTGTGTGTGTTTTTAGGTGGGGGGGTTGTGGATTGTGGCCTCAATTTATGAGATAACCGATGTGATGTTTGGTTGTGCTGTTTTCAGGGAAATAGGCACACAAACGTTCTGAGCCCCGAGATTGTAACATCACTGAAACAGGTGAATGAGAGGGTGGTACAAGTAAGCCTCACAAATTCCATATACTGGAATGCCCACACTTTCGCACTCACTGCATCTGGTAAGCTATATGCATTTGGAGCGGGAGACAAAGGACAACTGGGCGTTGAGCTTGCTGCCAATCAGACTGAAAGGGCAAACCCCGAGCGCGTGGACATTGATCTGAGTTAGCTTTTCAAGACCTTTGCCCTTGCTAATTTATTATCATCCTAACCATCCTGATTTGCAGTTGTTCATATTTCCATGTCTTTTCTGTACATAAGAAACCCAAAAAAAAAAAAAAGGATTGTGAAGAATTTAGCTAGGTAGCCAGGGACCTAAGCAAATGCTCTGCATAGTTGAACTCTAAAGAAAATTGTTTGCTTTTGCTTTGGCCACAATTAGTAAATAACTGATACATTTGTCAAGGTTCATGTTAATATCAAGTTTCATATTATTTCTATTTTCAAAAATATTATATATGAGCTGGTAATCATTTAAAAAAAAAGACACGAGAAATTCTTTTTTTTTTTTAAATGAAATCTCCTAGATTCTCAGTCAGGCTCTCTCCATTTCTAGATTGTCTGGTCGTTTCCTGGTGATTCAATCTAGACTTCAATTTTACATATTTTTTTTTTTTTTGAATTGCGGCTAGGGATATCCGTGTCAATTTATTTACACCTCAACTAATTTCTTCCTTGGTCCTGTCAAATGACAAGTTATCCACGTCGAGACTAAAAAATTCACGAGAGATAAATAGTTTCAAGAGAATTGTTCAATTTTGAACTCAAAACGTCTTGGCTATCATTTGGAGTTTTAATTTTGCAATTTTGTGGATAGAACATTTGAGGCTTGGCTTCAATCATTCAAATTTTCTTATTTTCTGTCATGTTTCATGTAAATCTCATGAATATCATTGTCACTATCATATGAAGCTATTTTGTTGTTCGACAATTTTTACTTCTTAATACTTTAAAGGTACCTAAAACTAATATAGGATCTTACTTCAGAAGTTAAGTCCGGTGGGCGATGTTATTTAGGCTCACTTAGATTCAGAAGACACTGGTTTGTCTAGAAATAAACATACCTTGTCCATTGCTAGCTTTTATTTGTCTAGAATCTAAATAGATGTTATTGAAGTAGATTCTAGTCGTTAAACAACATATCTATCATAACAAAATACGATTAACCTGATATTTCCCAAAAAATATTGGGACAATAATTAGTTAAGTTTATTAACTTGATATTATGAAGCCAAGCATATTTGACATTTAATTCCTCGTTTTATCTAATCTAATCTAAAATAAAACTCAAATGCATGGAATCTCAAAGCACATACTATGCTGGTCAAGGATACACAAACTAGAGGGATGTCATGTCACGCCATCAACTGCACACCACATGTATCACCTGAATAGATTAGCTTGACACACGCTAGCCCAATCCAAAATTCAAGCCACAAGAAACACACCCCAGTAGAGCACTCATTGCCAAGTATTTTCAACTAATGGAGGCGAATAGAATTCATATTATGCATACACGCAAGGAAGGAAATCAGTTTCCTTGCTAACTTGGGAGTCCAACAAGAAGATGCCATGGTGGTTTTTGAAGATCCCCCACCTCAACTGGAGAGACGAATGCAAATTGGGAAATACTATATATCCCAAATATGTAACCCAAATTTGCATTTCAAATAAAATGAGACTGTTGGATGAGTGGATTCTATTTAAAAAAGTTGATGGGACCCATTCATCCAACGGTCCCCTTTCATTTGAGATGTAAATTTAGGTTGCACATTTGGGATGCATAGCATTGCTCATGCAAATTTAACTAGTGTAGTGCTTACTAGGAAGTCTATTTAGTTTGAGCAAGGCTATTGGGACCTAAAAATCTGACATAAAAATCTGACCTAATTCACTGTGACCTTTGGATTCACTGTGACCTTTGGATTCACTGTAGACCCCATCAAATATTGGAACTTGGTGTTGAAGATCCCAACAAAAAAAATCTGACATAACCAAAAAAAAAAATCCAAAAAAAAATCCAAAGGTAGTAGGGTGACTATCGGGCTTAATGCGAGGCTATTACAATAATGACCCCTTAGTTATGTGCTGTGTCTTATTTTAACCTTACTCTCTAATCTCTCAAACCACCAACAAATTCCCGCCCCCCCCGGTAAGTCTAAAGAAAGGAGGGATAAAAAATTGAAGGGATAAAAAAATAAAGAGATAGACTTTCTATTTTTTGAGGAAAGAAAAACCCTTTTTTTTTGTTTGGTATGATAAGTGAAAAATTAGAGGGATTAATTTTTTATTGTTTGATAATAGAGGAAAAATAAAAAGAAAGAAAATACGTAAACTTAATTTACATTATACCCTTACATAAAAAGGATTTAAAAATGTTCAATGTCACTTTAATTAGTTATAAAAATAAATAAAAATATGCATACAAAATGTAATAGCCAAAAAATATAAATATGAAAAATATGTGTTATTAGATATTTTATATTTAGAAGTGTGCAATTTTTAAATTAAAATTGTGACATAATATTTAGAAGTATATATTCAAGGACAAAAAAGTTAATTTGTCCAAAAAATAAATTATCTTAAACTTTCATCTCACTTTCCTCCCATTTTTAGAAAGACAAAAAATGGTAGGTTGGAGGAAAACTATTTTCCTTTGGAAGCAAACAATGAAAACTCTTTCTTGCCATCCTATTTTCTTTCCCCTATTTTCCATCCACCTAACTTTCCATCAAACCAAACAAGAGAGAGAATACTCAGGAGAGACCAAACAAGTTGAACTAGTCCAGACAAGTAGCACAACCTCTAAACAGTTTTGAGAACTTCATTTCCAAATGTTCTGTGCTTTCATCAGAATGAAAATTGACAAAAAGAGGTAACAGCGATCCATAGAAGTTCAAAAGATAAAACAAGATCAACCCACCACCGACGCGAAATAGTAATCACATTACAAAATTTACCCAAATGCATAAAAGTATACTGGAGGACAAATACACTTTAGCAACTCAAGTCACCATTTGAGCCGAAAACACAAGGTGGACGCTGGTTTAGGTGAAGCAAAATTTTCCATAAGTACCAGATAGATCAATAATTAGATGGGGAGATAACATCATCAATCTTCAAGATCATTTTAACAACTTGGGTTGCAAGTAAAATCTGTTGCTGCTTCCCAATTAGAGTTTCGAAGACATCTTGCTCACGCATGTCATTCGTGCCAACATCATTGCAGTCTATGCCACAGCAGGTATTATTCTCCTGCATACCCAATCCAAAATTATGGTTAAAGAAATCGATTATAATAATCCAGCAAGATAATATTACTGATGCATGAACGGAGGAGGGAGAAGGAAACATGAGTAGCGTGTTGCTTTGAAAATCCAGGGAATGCTAAAAGGGGTAATCACGTTCAGATCACCTTAATTTGCTGAGCTTTCACAGCCGATAGGGTTTCAATGGGTTGGAGACCACTATTCTCAGCTAGTGCCATAGGGATGGCATCCAAAGCATCTGCAAATGCCCTGATTGCATACTGCGGATGAAAGGATTAAGTCTCAGCTCAATCTGCGTTAACGTTAAATGGTAAACAACAAGGGTGAGTAAGACAATATATTATATTTAAACCTGTTCAACACCAGGATATTTATCAGCAGCTGCCTCCACAGCAATCGAGCAAGAAATCTCAGCCGAGCCACCACCATATACTATAGAATTGTTGCGAATGAGATTCCTAGCCACACACAATGCATCATGGACACTGCGTTTTGTCTCCTCTATCATCATCTTGTTACCTAATACACAATCAAGTACCATATTAGGTTTCCTAATTTGGTCAGATCATTCCTGTATGTTTTCCTTTTGTAAGATCTTCATCTTTATTGTTTGTCACTCTTTCCTTCATGTCAAATTTGGTTTTTAACCCCACTGTGCGAGAATAAATTAGCATGTAAAAGACATGACCAAATCCCAGGGCATTATAATGCAAGTACAATGACCAACCAGTTTATTTCGGAAGCACATATATTGACATAGATCATGGCTAGCCATTTTCATTTCAGAATTTGAAAAAATGTCATCCAGTAGCAAGAATTTTTTTTAAAAAAATATGGTAAACAATACCAAATCATACCAGCATATTTCCGCCCTTCAACTAAATGCTAAGATTGTTTAATGAATCCCCAAACAAGACAAGATTGTGAAAGATTGGAACATTGTAAAATAATCTAGAAGAAAGCCAAAAAACCTACGCAGACATTATTAAATATAGATCAGACACTAGTAAAGAGACGAAATATTTTACCAAAAGTACATCCCAATAAATACAGTTCACCACTTGCTTGAGTATACTGGCGCAATGCTGGACAGTGATATTTAAAAATCAGACCAAGTGATTGACTCTTGTATTAACTTCTGAAAATTTGCAGTTTGGCAGAGCACATGAAAATAGTCTAAGAAAACAGAAAGTACAGAATTGGTAGTATAGTATTCTAAATTTAACTTCATCAGTTTGATAGCTCAGAGAAATGCAACAGCCACCTACAGAATGAGGAAAGAAACACACTCCTGACTATCAGACCAAAAACCTTTCTGATCTCAGACAACATCAATATGGAATGCCATTAAAGACAAACCACACAATACGAATAGAGGGGGATAACTAACAAATACATAAACTCTTAACAGAAAAACCACAATACATACTCTCAACATTGTAATGAGCTGGAAGGAAATCATCAAAACAGGCATAGGACAAAGCATATATCAACCTACCACCACGAATGAATATGGTTACAGCCCTTGAATTTGCACAGTGTTCAATATAAATCATCCGATCTTTCGTGGTACCAAAGGATTTTTCTCGAACCAAACCAGCCTGAATGGATGACACAAAACACCAGATTAATGTTTCTAGCGCATTATAGAACTGTCATTTTTCTCGAACCAAACCAGCCTGAATGGATAACACAAAACACCAGATTAATGTTTCTAGCGCATTATAGAACTGTCATTTTATAACGTAATCCACACAACAAGCTGAACGAAATATTCAACAACAAAATGTGTTCATCATAAAGCAATTTATAGACATATTACACCTTAAATCTAAGAAAAGAGTCACTAGCTCTTCCAAACAATTAACAGAAACTAAATCAAGACTTTCATGGGCAGAAAATGACAAGATGTACACATTTCAGTTGCACTTGAATACCAGCCACTTAGTTGGTAGGGAATTTTTAAGTGCAGGAAAGGATCCCCTGTTGGAAGTAGGGTCTTATTTCAGAGTGATTGCTCTACGTCTCACAATCAAGGATATTTGGTACTTTTTTATTATATAAGACCTTTCAATACTTCCATATTTTAAAAAGTTACAAGTTCATTTTTACACAAAACCATGATTTTCAATGATTAGTTGAAAGTTGAGTGTAACTATTAACAAGGTCTTCGTCCCACAGATTGTTGCTGTGAAAGCCCCATTGTGTAGTCCATCACCAACTAGGACTGAATAAGACACAACAGAAAATAATGGCTTAATTACATGACTAGAGGGAGAGAATACCTTTCCTAGCTTTTCTGGAGTTAACTCTTGAAACCTTGGCACAATTCTCCCACCTAGACAAACAAGACACAAACCGTTCAATTGGTATTAAACTCAATACTCATCTAGACAACATGAAATAGCTAATTGGGCATAGACCTGTGGCTATTGCTATCAGCTCCAACTCAACACCACCAACCCATCGCACAGCAGGTAAATTTCTATGCATTAGTAAGTGATTTGCTTCGTCGTCGAAACCCCATTGGCAGATAACCAAGGTAGCACCAACATCCTGCAACTCGGCAGTGACAAGACTTGTTAGGAAAATAGGCTCATCATCAACGAAATAACAGAGGAATATAGAAGAATTACCCCTAACTTTGCATTTTAGTTGTTACACCACCTACCATAAAGCTTATGCATTAATCCTACCTTGCATTTTTGAACCATGTCATCAAAGTATTTCTGCTCTTGCAGGCGTAAAGTTTGGAACTTTTCCACTGTATCAATGTCAACCTTATGTTTTGTTTTTGGCTTTGGTGGCTCAAAGGGGCAAGTCAGGATGGCAATCTTTGCATCTTCTATTTGTTTTGGCATCTGGGGATGACTCATATCTTTGTCAACAATAATTCCATATATTAGCTCTGTGTCCTCCAACTTTCCACCTACTTTCCCCTCCACTTTAATTAGGTCTAAGTTAACATCCTTCCTCTCTAAATCTGCAACTGCCAAAACTGCTTTGACAGCAATCTCGGCTAAACTGCGCTTGCACCGATTGACACTGCAATGTAAAATTAATGAATTAGAACATGCAAAGATATAGCCACCTATACTGCAACCATCAGCTCATGGTATGCACTCACGGATTAAAAGGTCCCAAATTAGCCATCAGATCATGTAGGGTACTCCTGTTAGGGATACTTGGGCATAAAAACCTCACTGTACATTGAATATTAGAAGGACCAAAAGAAACCAGAAGCACGATGTTCAGTGCTCCATCAATCAATCCAAGAGAAAACAAGTTAAGGACTCCTGATAGCAGGAGCTCAACTAGTGAGCTTGGCCGCATTTAATCATCACTCACTGCAATCCCGCCGACATACAAGAATATATTGAAGTATTCTAAAGTCCACAAATGCCAGCAGTACCAATAATACTTTGTGAAATCATTTTTATTAACACAAATCTTGAAGAATGCTTCAAAACAATCAGTTAACCAAATGAGTAAAGGATAGGAAAAACCTGCTAATGTCAAATTTTATCCAAATAAACAAAATTGAACAAACTTGGAACTTTATTAGCAATAGAGTTGTACAAAGTAGTATAGTAGAGGAGAAAAAAGTGGGTGGGAATTATGACTTACATCTTGGAGGATAGAGTAGTCATGCAAGTTTGAACCAAAGGTTCTATGTCTGCTGCCTCAAATTCAAATTTATTGGCTATACACTCCAAATGATCAACAGCTATCCTCGAAGCCATTTCATAGCCCTCTGCAACCCGAATAGGATGAATACCACGTTCTAACAGCTTCTCAGCCTGTTCTAGAAGTGCACCAGCCATGACAACAACTCCAGTTGTTCCATCACCAATTTCATAATCCTGACTCCGTGACAATTCAACCATCAGCTTTGCAATTTGATTGTCAACATCCATTTGCTCCAAGATTGTTGCACCATCATTTGCTACAACACAGAAATCAAAGTTGAATTAAGCTCATATCTACATAATAAAACAAAGCTATCCAAGAAAACAAAGAGCTTAAGATTTTTCCATGAGATAGCATGGGTACTGCTGTTGTCTATGCAAGAAAAGGACAAAGGCTAACAGAGGCACAAATGCAATAATGATAGGACACACCTGACATCATGAAATTCTAGAGGACTTCTCTTTAAGACATCAGCATTGCAGTTTATGAGTTGTCATTTTTGTATCTAAAATATTCTTTTTTTAGGAAAATCAAGTATTCCAAAAGTGTACAATCTAAATAGAAAGTGATGCATTCCAATTTTCTGCAACATGTAGATAGAAAGCGGTTGAGTGCAACACAACAGTTGCACGATCCATCCAAGGATTTCTCTCACAAGGTAAAATAACTTTCTGAATCCATTTTCAGAACTTGTACTCTCGATCAACCAAAAAAAACACTTTGTAAACCACTTAAAACCATAACCACCATCAATTGCATAGACTTCAACTGGCAATCAATGAAAACTAATCCAAGTACACATAACCAATATAAATATCTTTTTTGTCTCGCTTTCTACTTTTCCACAACAGCTACACATAAATAACAAGTGACAGACAATAGATCACCTCATAGATCAAGTATAAAGCAGCAGAAAACAGTAAATATCCAAAAATCCAAGCTCCCACGTGCTATGAATAACACTCTGGAAAACCTACCTGCTTGCGACTAAAAGTGGCGGAACAAATTAATCCCTAAGGAATTATTGGCTACTTAATCAAGTCACTAGATCAGACATTCTAGTGTTGTTACACTATCAAACCCTACTTGCGTGAGCACAACTATCCCGAAGCAACATGGCAACTTAAGTAGGTACTAAAACAATGAATTACATGAATCTGTAAGTACACGCAGGTGCATATGCAGAGAAAGAAAAAAAGAAAGAGAGAGATCGTGTATGTTACTGATGGTGACATCGCCGTCGGGGCTTTGGAGCATCTTGTCCATGCCCTTGGGGCCAAGGGAGGTGCGGAGGATGCGAGCCACGGCTTTTCCGGCGGAAATGTTGGATTTCTGAGCATCGAGACCTCTCAATCTGGTCTTTTGTTCTTGCTCCTTTATGATTATGAATGGCCTACCGAACTCATCGAACGCTAACGCCATTTCCTTCTCTCTTCACTTCCACTGCTCAACTATCAGATCGTCGGAAGGAGCGACCCTTTTGAAAATCGCAGAGAGAGAGAAGTGTTGAGAAGGAAAACGCGAGGAGAGTGAGTAAGCTTCTCTAGGAAGAAAGTTTGAGAAGCTTATAGCATCTGGTGGACTGCTTTCTGTTTTGCCCTAAAACCCCTCATCGGTGGTTTGTGCTCGCCCTTTTAATAATGCTCCCGCGGGCCTGATAGTAGTCTAGCTATTCCTAGTGCTTTTGGGCTGGTCCAAAAAAGTGGGCCATTAATAAAATTTTAATATTTGTGTAAGTTCCAAAGTAAAGTAAATAGGTTTGAATTTTGAGATAATGGGATGTAAGTATCTTTTTTAAAATTTATTTGACTTAAAGTATCACCTTCAAACTTATTTTCATTTAAGTCCTCTTTTTCATCAAATAATTGTCAATAAGTACACATTTTAAAACATTTTCAAATTCTTTCTAAAATGTATTTCATAATTACCCCTACCATAAATAGTGCATATCTAATTAACAACTTTTATATTTTCAATATCTAAATATTATAATATCTAAATATCTTCAACACTAGAATGGCTTTTATGACTTTTTTTTAGGAGATGTACTTCTATCCCAATTATTTTAAAAAGTGTATTTTTATCATATTAAGTTTTTAGGGAGGTACCAGTCTCCCTAAGCCCCTTGAATTTTTTAGAACCGGTCTGGTTGGAACGGATTGTTGAATTGTGATCGTTTTTTACCGGTTTAAACGGTTGTTTCACAGGTTAATTACATAAGCAATCCAATTGAAAAAGGTGACAGTGAGACGGTTTTCCAAGTTGACCAGTCGAATTGGATCGGGTTTTAAAACACTAGTTTGGAAAATATTTCTAAAAAAAAATATTTTTTTCTTAGAAATCTTTGGATAAACCCCATTTTTCAATTTTTCTTTGGTGTTTATAAAAGTTATTTTTACCCAAACAAAAAACTAATGAAAAAGCGAGCCAATAAGCTCAAATCCAAATGAACTGGACTTCCTTTCCTTTGAAAAAAAAAAAAAACCGAGAACCCCTCCAAACAAGCTCATTAAGCGTATAACGTAGAAAATTTTATCTATAAGACTATAAAGTGAGAATTTTTAAAATTTTCAAGATACAAAATATTATCGTCACTGTGCCAAAGCCTAGTAATTTTTTTATGCACTAATTATAATATTCTATCCTATGTGTATTTTACTTGATTTTCTCACAAGTTATTTGGAAAAGCACTTTTCACCATCCATTCTTGTTTTATCGAAGTTAATATAAATATAAATATACATATACTAATAGATGTCTCGTGCGATATACAAAATTTATTTCTCATATCAATATCCTATTTCACTTTTTTTGAACCCTCGTATTACTAAAAAAATTACACATTAAATGAAATAAAATAATATTTGTTAAATGTGAAAAAGTAAAAAAAATATACTAAAAAATTAAATTTTAAATAATTTTAAAAAATAGTGAGAATAGTAACAAAAAATAGAGAGAGTGATTAAATAAACCAAATAAAATAATTTGATTAAAATTGATTAATTAAATATTTTAAAAATATAAAAATTAAGCATTTGAAAAGGAAAGACTCACACCCCAAAAAGAAGACAAATCTACAATGATCTAGGACGATATTAGAATGATGGTAATTAGGGGTGTCAAACGTGTCGAGTTAAATGAGTGACGAGTGAAAAACATGTAAACTCATACACGACCCGTTTAATAAACGGATAACACCACACAACTCATTTAACCCGCTTAATTTTAATTTATAATTAGTTTATTATTATATTTTTGCAGCTGTCACTAACTTTTAAAAAAAAATTCTATTGCTATCACTAAAAATAATATATATATATTTTCTGTGGTTGTCATTAAAAAAAAATCTGCAAAATTTTTTTTGTTATTATATTAATTTTATTTAAACGAGTAAACTGATGATAAATGAGTTGACAGAACTCACCCAAACACGATTCGTTTATTAAACGTGTCTAACGGATCAACCCGTTTACCATTTGAACTCGTTAAGATCTCATCCAAACCCGCTTAATTCGTGTCGGTTAATTGTATCATGCCAGACTTTGACAGACCTAATGGTAACTGCTCTTCAGCTCAAACAATATGTCACACAAAATTATCAGGACGTTATAGGTGCAATCTTGTGCAATAAATACAACTACAGCCAGAACAATACTACCGGTGTACCAGATAATCAAAGATTAGCAGGAAAAATCGACCGCCCTATGATTCCACGACATTCGTAGAATACCAGAAGCACTAACATGTCAAGTGTGCAATAAAGACGAGTATCAACAGATAAAACCAGACAAACCTTTCGGAAACAATGCAGCATCAAGCACACCGAATCACACACCCGGTTCAAAATTCCGCAGAAAAACGAAACTGATCTCGTACACGATCACACACACGGGGAGAGAGAGAGAGAGAGAGCAAAATTAAAACGTAATATGAATCCTGAAGAGCAAGGACAAGAACAATATCATCATGAAAATAAGGAAAAACCTCATCCCAAGCACAAATCAAATGAAATTCATATCTCAGCCTTCAAACGTCACGCACAATATAACACACGTACAACCCAGCATAGGAACACAACAAACAACGACATATATATATAGCCAAGAATTGATCACTTACTTGAACTTGTCCTTATAACTATTGTTTAAAGCAACTAGAAATCCAGGGGAAAAAAACAAAAGCTATACACCCACGATTCAAGGAACCCAAGGATATTTCGAGTTCTCTAATAAAAAGTAGTTTTTGTTTTTGACTATTTGGTGGGTTTTGTTGTTTTGGGCTGGTTGTGTGTGTGTGGGTTGTTGTTTTTTTTGGTTTGTGGGGGGGGGGGGGGGGGAATGGCTCACATTCTTCAAATCCTAATACAATGCAATCCCCATAAAAAGGTTGACCCACTGTTTATCCACAGATACGTAAATCAAAAAAGGCTTTCCTACAACATTTGGACAACTCCAATCCAAAAACTCCTGTGTTATAAAACAGTATTAGCACAGTATACAGCATAATTATGATGTTACAATCAACCACCATTAACAAGGTCCACATGGAAGCACAAATTCAAGAAACTCCAGTCAAACAACACCCCTCATAGTTTTACTCCCACTTATAAGTATTTTCTTACACAAATCACTTATAACTGATATCAAGTTTTAGTGTTATTTTTAGCACACGCCCGTGGTTGGGAGTAGGGGGAGAAGCCAAAGAAACGTATGCAATAACCACACAACCCTGCAGCAGTTTACTTCTACGAGACAGAAATACTTAAACAAAAACAACAGTTTTCAAAGCTGAAACAATGATAAGATGGTTTGCTTCATGAAACTACATTGCATGAACATTTTAGAACCTGCTCAATATGATCGTAGTTATAGCTCAAACCAACAATATGCATTTAGTCACCTTAATAAAGCTGTCAATAGCAACAGCACAGGAATGGGAAAGAAAACAAATGGGTAATGTTAGATAGATCCAATAAATCAATTGGATCACCATGAGTTACAAATTACACAAAACAAGATACAAAAGCACTATAGATATGCTTGAATGATTGGAAACTTCCTTATCAGGCATTAGCAAAGCAGTACCCATACAATGAAAATGCACATTCTTGAAAATTCTGCACTTCCACCGACAATGATGCCACCCCACAAATACAAAAATAGTACAACCAAAAAAAGAAAAAAGAAGAGACCTAGTGTACATCGTATAGTAACTCTACTCTCATTTTCTTATTACTGAAACTGGAAAAACATTATCGATACACAGAAATACCCCCAATGATGAAATTACAAATTTGACTGCCTCCAATGTCAAAAGGGCATAAAGCCGAGGGGAAAAGATGCACAAGGCTGCAGACAACCACAAGTCTTCCAGTTCCAGCCCCATCCATATAAACAAGCAATTCAGAACTCATGGACTCCTAAACAAAACTATACCCGACAATTTACATGACAATGAGCAGTACAACACATCCGACCATTGTTAATCTTACAGGGAAGTATGCTACATCAGCAACACCAACTTCTTCAGGTATTACAATGACCAATTACAATTGGAACAGTGACAATGTTACAACGTACAAATAATACAACCTAGACTCTCCTATAACAAAAACTAAACCTTATCAGATACAACATACAAACAAGTATGGGGCCTCAAAATTTGTACAAGACTTTTACAAGCTCACCAAGGAGACACAAATATGGCAAATGAGCCCATTACATATTGCAAATCTAATATACAAAAAACAACAAAAAGGGCACAGAGCAGAGCTCCGCATGCAGACTCGAAGATAAGGTGTCACATCCAAAAACAGAACACCAATATCCTTCCATAATCGACAAAATAAATTGGAATATTACTAGAAATTTCCTTGCAGGGCACTACTACAAAAAATTGTGTAAACGCTTGAGGTAAACAAAATGATGGCCAAATATATTTAAGGCTTCTTCGGCACACTAGGCAGAAATCATCCAGTTTAACTCATCTTCCTCCAGGTAACCAATATATGCTGATACAATCAAACACAAAGATTTGCCCACTTTGCATCCTGAATATGATGATAAAACAAGAAAAATGAAGAATTCCCATGTCAAAACTCAGTAAAGAGACCAAGGAAGTATCAACACCATAATCTATATTTGCTACAGATTATAATGGACAGATACAAGAAAGAGCATTGCATCATCAGTCGAACTCTAGGGAAATAAACACCTTTTTCTTGTACTAGTAAAGTTGCCACTTAACTTGGCCAAAACCTTAAAAACTTGTACATCTCCTAATCAACTAGACGGCACTTTAGGCACATCACTTCTAAGACAAACAGAGTACTCTATGTGAGAAATGAATTATTACACTCCTGGGTTAAAAGTAATCCGAAGCACAACGACCAAGCAAAATGATTTTTCCCTCTTGCTAAAGCATGTCACATCCAGCATATCAGAAATACAGACCAAATAAATACAATTACAAACATCAAAATACCAAGCAGATATACATATATGCTTTTAGCCTCATGGTTGTATCAAATACAGAATATGCGCGAACTGATAATTATCCGTATCAACCTTAGAAGAGTTTCATGTCCATGGCGTATTTCTGGTTTCAGCAAGGGGCTCGTCATTAGCTCAAGGGGCTCACATCTAACAGGTCCTCTACATTTCAAACTTTCATCCTTGCTTTTGGAAACTCTATTCCATTGTGTGTGTGCGTGAGCGCGCAAGAGAGGAAATGCCCTGCTGACGTATGTTTAGCCAGTTGGGCCCTTTATGTTACTTGGACTTTTCAGCAATGTTATCAAGTCTAGGGTAAGTAATTATAGCAACTCCATGGATGTTACATATGAAACTGCAGCTAACTTGAGAGAGAGAGAGAGAGAGAGAGAGAGAGAGAGAGAGAGGGGTTTTGCCCATAATCAACATAATTAAACGCACAATTTTTGTTTCATTCATATTACTCCCTCCGTTCCTAAATATCTGTCATTTAAGGTTTTTGCACAGGGATTAAGGAAGTTATTAAATAGCTCTAATATGAGTAAAAAATAATTGCACAAGACTAAAATACCCTTATTCAATACGTATTGGGAAAGAAATGAATATGAAAGGCACTTAACCTACACCTAATCTAATGCATTGAAGAGTTAAGGGTAAATTTGGAAGAAAAAATATTAATTGTGCTTTGGTTTCATTAAACGACAGATATTATGGAACAAAAAAAATTGTGTAAAACGACAAATATTTAGGAACGGAGGGAGTACATCCTAGGAAGCATGGATACGGATATGGATACGGAATACGGGTACGATATAGAGATACGACAAAACCTTAAAAAATAGGATATTGATACGGCTAAGATACGTCAATAATAAAATATATCTTATATTTTACAATTATTTAACAACTTAAAATTACAATTTTTAGTAATACTTTAGCAATAATAAACAAAATTAGCAATTTTTACTTCGAAAAAAGTGTAATATTATTTTATTAAATGATATATGCATTCAGTAAACGCAACCATGTAAAAGAATTTGAATCAACATTTAACTAGTTAGTTTGCTTAGAGCATTTACAATCATGACTCAAATTTAGACTCAAATTTGAGTAAAAAGCTTGATTTGGTATAGAACACTCAAATGGACAAACTCAAATATCTACTCAAATCTTTTTAAAAATACACTTGCTGTCCCAAAGCTCATTTTTTTTTCCCACCAAAACATTTTATCTTCTCTCATTTTCTTGTCTTCATTCTCTACCCAATATTAAAATAGAAAAGAAAAGACTCCCCAATATTAAAACCTGTTTCTTAAAAACTTCACCAATATTAACCAAAAGAAAAATCAGGAATAACAACTTCTTTGAGGGGTAGATTCGTGAGCTTTTTTCCGTTTAAAGCGAGAGAATTTTTAAAAAAAATATCTACTCAATATCAACTAACAGTATTTCTTGCCTTCAATTCCATCTAAAGCAACTTCTATGTAGAGTAATTTCGTACGAGAGACAAAGAATTAGAGTTTATGAGAGAGAAAAATGGTAGAGAGAGAGTAAAAGTTACCCTGGAATAATATAGGCACGGAGAGGCGGTATGGTCAACGGCGATGGCAACGACTTTGAAGATAAAGGCAAGAACCTATTCCGTCCGAGGAGTCTTTTGAGTTTGGATAATATAAAAAGTTATCGTTGTAAATTTGATATAGTATTTAAGTCTCATTCAATTTGGATCCATAATAAGTTTTGTCTTGATTTGATATAAGTTTGGGTTTAAGGTTGGAGAAGTTTATTTTGACTATTTTGATTCAAATTTAAATTTAAGTCTACATTTGAGTCAGGGTTGGAGATACTATTACAAGTATTTGTTTTTAAGGTTATAGTGTAACTAGTTCATTTATTTATACTCTTTTGACATGTAATAATAGATAATACTTTTAAAAACACTTGTGCCTTCAAAGTCAAATCGAATTTTGTTAATATTTTGTATTGTATGTCAACTCGAAAAAAAAAGGTACAGATTAAAATTAAAAATTGTAAATCTTATTCCATATGTTGAAGTATCCACAGATTTTATTAATTATTGGAATACATATGATATGTATCCAATATGTATCCTCAAATATCCCACGAATATCGTATCCGATACAATATCCAATATAGGTCCGTCGACCTTGATGAAGTATCCGTGCTTCATATATTACTTATGTACTAAGGTTGATACACGATCTTTCTTGATCAAACCCAATTATAGTATTCCCACATGAGGAAAGACCTAAATATTTCATGAGACACTATTAAAAGAACAACGCAATGCATCCCTCAATCTTTCAAGCTAATCTTGCAATGCATTACTACAAACGATGAAAATCTTACTCTTATTAGCCTTTGATATGAGATCAATCCAAAAACTTGTACGATAGAATGCAAATTACGAACTTTTTCCTCATTTCCACATAAAAGGAATATTGTACCATCAACAATCTGTAAGTCATAAGGAGGTTCCATCCCTACCTTCCAAAAGACCCTCAACAAGGTGAACTGCCTTTACTCTCTTGACCAATCTGCTCAAACCATCAACCACTAATGTAAGCAAAAGAGGCAATAAAGGATCATCTCACATTAATCCACAAAAAAGCCCAAAAGCATTTCCCCCATGCTCCATTCGCAATTACTGGCAAGTTTATTAAAGTCAACAACCAAGAATCCACTTCATAATTCATATGCCCACAATGTTCTTGTAGTCATCTTCTTCTCCACACATCCTGATTCTCCAATGTATTTATTCATCTAAAACCAGCATTGATCTCTCAACACCTAAGCCAACCATATCTGCACATACTCTAACCTTGTGAAGCATTACACTACCTTAGATGGTGAAGCGCAATTATGTGAGATGGATGATAGTGATACAATCTCATAAAAAGAAATGCCTGTTTTTGCTCAACAGCACCAATAATGTTGAATATAAAGCAGAGGAAAGATTTCCTATGATCTGGACACAAAACATCTTAGGTGGGGGCACAGCACATAAAGGAGCATGTAGAAGAACACAATGTTACAAGCCATCGGAGACAAGATTATAAATGGAATACTTTGACTTGTCATAAGACAGAAATAATACCGACAGAGTAAATGTTCCTGTACCAAAAAATTAAATCTTGTTTTCTGTTATTTTAAATAGCTTTACTCATCTCATCCAATGGTGCATCTAACTACCCTGAACCACATTGGCAAGTTTTCCTTGTACCATAACGCAAAGGGAGATTAATATGGAGCAAGTAATATCTAGATTACAGACTAAACTCATGCAAACTACCAGATATGAATATGAGAAACTTGGCTACTTAGATGAGTAACCTTATTGAAGGCAAACCAGGCCACTTCGGGGACATCAAATTATTTGAACTGCTGAACTTTAAAAGCGAGAAAATGAGATAAACAAGCACCCAGGATTCTTCAATCCCGAAGTAATTTCTAAGTGAAAGTCAAATTAGCAAGCACCTTGTGTCCTTCCATAACCAGAGTTTATAACATTGATCTTACAAAAAGAAAAGAGCAGAATAGAATAAAAAAAAGAAGAAGTTGAAAAATAGGCAGGCATAACAAAATCAAAAGATGAAGTGAAAGGGGGCTCATTCTCCTACTTAGACCTATGTAATAAAACCACCGGAATTTTGCCAAGACTGATACCAAAGGAACAGAAAACTTCTGCTTGCTTGTTCCTACAAGTTTCACCCATGTTCACCAATGGCAAGCTGTATTAACAAAATTGACACAAGCAACTTTTTTCTCTCACTTCTCCTTGTACCAAAAATTAAAATGCCATATGCATGAGGCTTAAGTCATGCAAATTTGCTCCAAGTTCTTCATTTTTCTAGCTATTTTCTACTTTTAATTTTTCATAAGCATAGGATAAACAAAATAATTGATATAAAAAAAGTCAAAATTTTATGTAGCACACAATACTTGTACGCAAATATCAGAAGGATTTACTTTGACTTCAAAACTGTAAAACAAGGGGAATACGAAAATGAAGAACAAAAAGTACTCAACTTCTCAGCTTCATGACAACAGTCCATATCAACTTTAAGAAACACCATAACGAAAGTAAAAAAAGTAGTTGACCCATAATCAATGCCAAATACATATGCAGCATCTAATTCAATAACTCTGTGAGAGAGAGAGAGGGGTTGAACACCTTAAGGAAAAAAACCATTCACTAATGTAGGTTAGAAGTAAAAAGCACTGCATGAATCATGATCCAACGATACTGTACTCTGCATCTAGACTTGTTTCAGATTTCTCTAACATGAGAGGTAACTGAAACAAATATTTAAGGACAATAAACTCAAAAAGTTATGTTATATAATGAAAAAGTTTGTAGTATCTTGAAGGCACATGCCTTAAGATACAGTTGTTTCGAATAGAAGATTAAGCACAACATGTATTAAACACATATGATGTCCAGCAGAATGGTACAAGAAGCCTAATTCCAAAAAGCAAATCCGCAAAGTACGCTAATGAAACTACTAACACAGTTCAGCACCAATATTAAATGTTGCATCAGTTTATGTTCAGTAGGAAGCAGAATAAACGCAATGGGAAACCTACTCTTGCCCCCAACCCATACGAGTGGAACTTACTTTTTCAAGAAGCCACGGCCTGCATGTGGCACCAACAGTACCAGAAGAACAACTGTAGCTCCATTTTAGATTCCAACAGAAAGACACTATGAAGTGAGAATGCTGACGTCAAAGCCTCGTATAAGCTTTCTGGAACAAATGGCATGCATAAGTGTCACTCTGATGGTAGGCGGCGCCGCTTCGCATAATCTGCATCCCTTGATCGAGACCGGTGATCCTCTTCCGGAACTGCACGCGATCTGCTCCGAGATCTTGAAGAAGAGTGTCCCCTGTCCCAGTCATCCTCGTAACCCAAGTCACGTTCTTTATGCCTATGCTCTCGATAGCCATCCTTCTCTTCCCTGTATCTGTGCTCCCTATCATACCTGTCCCTATCTTGCTCTCTCTCCTCGCGATGCCTCTTCTCAGAGTTTCCCGACCAGTCACGCTCAGAACCCCGTTCCTTTTCCCGGGAAGCAGCATTTGACCTTACTCCTTTATCATGGCTTGCCTCTCCATACCCATACTCAGAAGCCCCATCTTCACCACCATAGCTCGATTCCCTCGTCCCTCGACCGTGATCTTCCCCTCCCCATCCACCCATGCTACTGTCAGTCCACATTCCACTATGTTGCCCATCCATACCAGTGGACCCCATCATTCCCATTCCACTAGCAGCCATTCCTCGGCCAAAGAAGGCAGGGTTAACATGAGGAGCCACCCCAGCAAGTCCCATAGGATTAACAGCTGGAAATGGAGGAAGCATCCCAGGGAAAGCAGGACCCGAAAAGCCTCCATAACCAGTTCCTCGACCCATATAAGTTGGATCAAATCCTGCACCCATCATACCCTGATGAGGCATCAATCCAGCAGGAGGACCCCCGAAACCAGGACCTACCAGGCCTTGCCCATAAGCTCCTCCACCGGCACCGCTTCCAACGCCAGGACCATTCCCAATCATGTTCTTCGCTCCCATAGCCCCTCCTCTTCCCCTGATGGGCCCACTCCCTGGACCCCTGTTGAGTATTCCCTGCCCTCGTCCCCACCCACCTCTTCCAAAGTTCCTTCCTGAATCCCCACTGGGATAATTTGTTCCCCCACCTCTCCCCGGCCCATCATTCATAGGCCTCCTGCCCTGTTGCTGAGACTGAGGTTGGACTTGGGTTTTGTTCATATAAGAATCCCCCATCTGCCTTAAAGTTTGCGGAGAAGCAAACGTTACCACACAAGCACGCCCGTTGAAAACATGTCCGTTCATTCCTTCTTTGCATGCTGCTGCAGCACCTGGGTCATAAAATTCAACTTGACAGTAGCCCTTGGATTTACCACTAGCCCTCTCATCGAAGAACTTGATCTCCTTGACCCTACCATATTGAGATAACACACTCTCAAGCTCTGCATCAGTGGTCCACCAATGCAGTTCCCCCACAAAAAGCATGGTAGCACCATTCTCCGCAGCAGGCCGCATTTGACTTTCATGGACAGCAGGGCGGTTCACATTCACATCTACATTTGTACCCATTTGATTAGCTGGCATTTGTGGAATACCTCTTGGGGCACCTGTACCAGAATTTACTAATGGTGCAGACTCATTTACAGCTTTTCCCGGCACGTCAACAGAACCAACCCCAGTTCTTTGGGGAATAGGCATCTGTCCTTGAAACCCCAAATTTCCTGCCTGAGAACCATGAGTCATTTCCGGAACCCTTCCTTTTTGTGACACATCAACAACTCCCAGTTCTGGTCCTCTAGAAACTGTAATCCCTCCTTTCTGCTCAGGGAATTGGGGCCCTGCATTTATGTACTTCCCTTCGGTTGCAACACTGGGAATGCCAATCTCTTGTGATACCATAGCTCCTGCTCTAGGTTCAGGAATGATGGTTTTCTGATCTTGAAATCCCCCAGGACCCCCGCTGCTCACACCAACAGATGGCACTTGTGCCTCTGACCGCTGCAGCTGCAGGAAGCCCTCTCCAACATTTACATCATTGTAAAGATCATCAAATTCATCATCCTCACCTATCATCTCATCCTCTGCAAGTGCAGGAATTGCTCCACCTTCATGATACTGAGTCTTTTGAGCTCCTCCAAATTCCTCATCTCCATAGTCTAATTGCTCGTCAGCCATTGGATCCATTTAAGCTAACTCCGGTTCAAGAAAAGTACCAACACCTACTCAAAACCGAATGGTGATTACAGTAGAAGAATGATTCGCACAATTCGAGCTTGGGATTGAGTAACAAATAACAATACAGATTTTCAACACGAGCTCGAATTTGAACCTCATACCGGCCAAAGCCTAGGCTGACCAAAAAAATATCTAGTTGTGCTTTTCACAAAACATAACTTTTCATTTCTGCTCCAGTTTCTCGCCTGAAATGTGAGATGCTCATGCTTCGCTCTTTTTTCGTCGTGAGCTCGAATTCGAGCTCGGGATTGAGAAACAAATAACAATACAGATTTTTCCGCTAAAACAGCCAATATTCTAAGCATCATAAAAATCAAAAAAAAATTGCAAAAAATCTGTTTTGATTCCAAAAAATTAAAACACTGGCTTCGCTACGAGGTATAATCTGTTAAATTCGTATTTTTCTAGTATCCAAAATTAAATTTCTAAAATTCAAGCATACAATCCTTTTCTTTTGCTTCCTCCGGTTAGATCAGTAACCAAACAATGAAAGAACATATTCCAGCAAATAAGAAGAAGAAGAAAAGTGTAAAAGGTCACCTGAAGACGGCAACCACCAAAACAGCAACGGCGAACAGATGTGAGTTCAGATCTTCAAGAGTAGATTTGAGGAAAGAAGAAGAGGACTAAGGGATATAAGGTCACCTGACGGACGGCAACCACCAAAACAGCGACGAACGACCGGCGACAGTTTAGATCTAGGGTTTTTTGTCCAGACGAGAAGAGAGAGAGGGTAGAAAGAGAGACTGTGAGAGGATCGGGGAGAGAGAGAGACAGTTCTGGAAGGTGGG
The DNA here is from genome assembly GCA_951799425.1 of Ilex aquifolium. Taxonomy (NCBI): domain Eukaryota; kingdom Viridiplantae; phylum Streptophyta; class Magnoliopsida; order Aquifoliales; family Aquifoliaceae; genus Ilex; species Ilex aquifolium. The sequence continues at coordinate 28,715,033 of OX637407.1, read as the reverse complement.
GGTGGGCTATTTTGTCTATTTGGCAGAAAAATGGGTAAAAAGGATTTTTTTTTTATTTTAGAGCAAAAGAGTAAAAAGGAATAAGAAAAATCAAATTACACCAAAAAGATACCACCTATCTACAATCTATAATATATAAAAAAACATATTATAATAAGTCCATTCGATAATATCAAGTAGACTCATCTAACGATCACAAATATCCTTCTTAAAACCATTCATATTACATTGTACTTTCAGGCATAATTGTCAAATCGTAATTCGTATCGTGAATCGGAATCCTGTGAATCGTATCGAATCGTGAATCGTAAGATTCGATACAAAATTTGAACAAAAATAAAAAATAATACTACATATTTAAAATAAAAAAATATTAAATATTAAACATTATTGCATTCTAAAAATAATCAATTGGCATAATCACGTCGTCTAAATGGAAAGACGCTAGCCTTTTGATTCATTTTCATCTTTTACTTAACCATTTTTAAATTCAATAACTTAAAAAAAAAATCATTAAATAAACTATTCAAGAACCAAAATAGTAATACCCAGTATAGATTAGGTTATAAACACGAATTATCTAAATTTTTGCATTATCCCACCAGTTTTTACTTTCTTGTTTAGCATTGTATGTTTTCATTAAACGGAATGAACTTTGTAATCTTCATAATCTGCTGGTTGCTAATTCCTTCTTCTGCCAAAGAATCTGATTTTGGTGGGAACACTGGTGTTTAGTTGGGTTCCAGCTTCTTGGTTGGGTGCAATTTGTTTCATACATATATAGTAATAGAAAGCGTAATTTTCTTTATCTAGTACAATGGATTAGGTTCAATAATCTTATGAACTTTCTGCCGTGTATGAAGGGAAGCATTGCTTCCATAATGTGATGATTACCTGTTACTAACTTTGGGAGAAGTCAAATTTAGATTATGAATCATTACCAAAAAACATATAACGTTAGTTGAATATCTGGGTGATTTTTTTCATTGTCTTTGATGTATATGCAAAAGGCCACCTTCCATGTCTATTTTAAAAAATTTAAGCACTGCAAAAGGTCTATGACATGCTTTTTCCATTCTTTATGATTTTCAAACCTAGTTAGCTAATTTAGTGCACTTTAATAGAAAGTAGTGTAATCTTCCCTGAGATTGAGAGTGGTGTGGCCTTATCATACATCTCACACGAATTTCACCCTTTCGTTTGTTAATTTGTTCCCATATGAAGTTCCCCCACATGCCTAAATCCATGTATGCCGGGATTACTTTCCAACTTATCCTTGGTATGTAAACTGAATTCTAAAAGCCACAACTGACCATTGCTACACTTTTCTTCGAGACTGCAACTCCGCCTGCAAGATATACCTTTCTAAAAACATCAGTTTTTAAATAGTAATTCGAGACACTAAATAACCTGTGGACAAATCACAACTTAATTACCACAAGCAATTGAAGGACTAGGTTTTGTTTAATGATGAAATGGGCTTATTTCACAACATGACTTTTTTCCTTCCATTTTGATCTCTTTAGTTTATAGGATAACTATATTAACGTGGTACATGTCCATGTCCAAATTGAAAATATTCAATACAGTGAGATGTAGGTTGCTATCATTAAGGAAGATTCCTATTAAACAGTGATAACTCCAGCATAAGTGGAACCTTCTTGCCGAATTTTTTGCTATATATAATGACGATAACAAAGGCCAAAATGTTGTAGATATACTATAGTATGTATGCCGGTTGGAGGGACTCAAGACGGCTCAGCAGGCCCCAAAGCGACACGTGTACAGATGAAGCCGTTACGGAGTATAGGAGCCGAGTATAAGGACCGACGCCGAGTAGTAAGCTTGCACCGATGACGAGGGGAGGAGCCGAGGAAGCGCTGTTCCATGGAGCCAAGAATGAACCTCTGACACTAGCAATTAATGAGATGTGACCCAGCATTTATGAAGACGTGAGTGAATTAGACAGCATTTAATGCGCCTCTGCACCCTCGAAGACCCAAACTGACAGTCATGAGTAGATGCATTAATGACTGTGATGCCGAGTTCAGACATAGGGCCGAGTGCCCCCTAAACGCCGAGTACTCGAGTGTAGGCGTCAGACGCCGTTCATAGGCACTCAAGTACCCTGATAGCCTGATGGACTCGGCGTAGCCCCGAGGGCTAACCCCCCCCCCCCCCCCCCGCCGAGCATTAATGGCACGGGAATCCAGATAAAAATCACTCATTACACATGGGTAATGGCAAAATGTACTGATTGCTGAGACAACCCCTGTGTCAGAGCAATCATTACAGGTTTGTGTATAAATACCCCTCAGAAAAATGAACAAAGGTACGCAAAATCAATCCACAATTCCTTGAACAGAGCTTTCTTCCCCTCATTCTTGCTGACTTAAGCGTCGGAGGGCATAAGTCGGGCGTGCGCCTGGCTCCCTTTTTCCTAACCTTGATTGTTTCAGGGTCTCTCATCAGGATCAGCCGCTACCTCATACTGATTGCAGGAATTATCCCGTGCAATTTGGCGCCGTCTGTGGGAACAAACAACCTTTCTTTTGTGGCGGTTGCGTCATGGTGAACACACGATCCCAATGTGAGGGGGTGGGGAGTTTACCCGTGAGAAATGTGGAAGCAGCTCGCCTTCCGGCGGTTGGAGAACTAAGCCCAGCGCGTCGATCAGTAGGGATTGAACGTTCTTCTCAACGGACATTCCTCGTGGATCAAAGGCCAGGGGGGCAGATCCCCTCGGCCCGAGATATTGTGGAGATGGTGGAGGAACGCATGGGCGAACGCATGAGGGAACTCGAAAGGGACAACGCCAAGGTGCGACGTAGGTTGAGAGAGTTCGAGCAGTCGGCGAATGCCAGCTGGCAGGCCCGAGAACCTGAGGGACGAAGTTCCAGCCGGGGAGAGTCTGGGAGGACTAGGCTGGAGGCCTTTGAGAGAAATCATCACCGGTGTTCAGCTGAAAGACGAGATCCGCGAGAACGGCAGAGACGTGCAAATGCCGAAAGGTCTAGGGGAGATCATCGCGAGGCGAACCTTTCATGGTGGGATCTCCGCCGTGGAATTCCTTGGGATGTCATGTCTACCGGGTCCCAAGCGGAGTCCACCGCAAGGGGACCAAAGGAGGCCAGATACCCTCGAGGGTATATTGGCGACAGGCGCCGAGAACCGAAACCTAGGGGAGATGAGGAGCAAATCTCTTCTCCGTTTGTGCGATCAATTAGGAAAACCGAAATGCCGAAGAAGTTCGTCGTTCCCCGATTCAAGTCGTATGATGGGAGGACTGACCCCGAGAGTTACCTGCGATATTACAAGCAACTAATGTCAATCTATGACACCGACCAAAGGGTATTGTGCCGAGTTTTCCCCATGAGCTTGGGGGATACCGCAATGAAGTGGTATGAAAGCTTGGCCCCAGAAAGTATCGAGTCTTGGAAGCAAATGGCCGGACTCTTCAAGGCTCGGTTCATCACCAGCACCAAAAGGCCGAAGGACATTAGCGCCTTGCTGACACTCAGGCGGAAGAATGGGGAGTCCCTCCGACAGTATGCAGTGAGGTACTGGGAGGAAGTCAGCGAGGTGGACGCTTGTTCGGAGGTGATGGCTGCAACATCTTTTCTGTTGGGCTTGCCCCGGGACACTGGCCTCTACCGGTCCCTTACTAAGAAGGTGCCAGAAGACATGAAAGACCTAATGGCGCGTATAGATAAATACGCACGAGTCGAAGAAGAGACCGGTGCTCCCGAGAACAGGGCCGCGCTGCCGAGAAAGAGGGAGAGAGAACAGCCACCTCACAAGAGTGCACCCGCTCCGCCACCGAACCGCCTATCCTTCCAAGGGATTAACACGGTTTTCAAAGAGCCTATTTATAGGATGCTGAACAAGATAAAATACCAACCGTATTTCAGGTGGCCCCCAAAGATGTTAGGTGACCCGGCAACGAGGGACACCACGGTCAAGTGTTCTTTTCACAGAGATTTTGGCCATATGACTGAAGATTGCAAAGCATACAAATCCTTCCTCGAGCAGTTGGTCCGGGATGGGCACCTTGGAGAATTCATTGACCAAAGGCCCAAGCGGAGGGAGATAGAGGAAAGGTCGGAGTCGCCCCGAGGGGCTGTTCCGGTAATCAACGTCATACACGCCTGCACAATTGAAAGGCCGACGTATAATGTCCTCCGGGCGGAGCGCAAAAAAGTTTCACAGGCGTTGCAGGTTGAAGGAGCTGAGTGGGCTGGGCCATCCTCTAAGAAGCCCCGACTGGATCACGAGGTCATCAGTTTCTCTGACGCCGACTTGGGCGACGTAGCCCTGCCGCATGAGGACGCTCTTGTAATTACCTTACGAGTCGACAAATTTGACGTAAGAAGGATCCTAATAGATTCTGGGAGCTCGTCCGAGGTGATGTACAACGACCTCTTCAAAAAGCTGGGGCTAACCCGCAGGGACTTGAAGCCTGTTCAAACCCCCCTTGTCGGTTTTAACCGGTCAAGTGCCATTCCACTCGGCAAAATCACTTTGATGGTTCAGGCGGCGAGCGTCTCGATACCAGTGGAGTTCTTGGTGATAGACTCCGATTCCCCCTATAATGCCATAATGGGAAGGACGTGGCTCTATGCGATGAGAGCGATCCACTCCAACTAGCACCAGAAGATAAAGTTCCCTACCCCGCGTGGTATCATGGAAATCCGGGGTGACCAGTTGGCGGCCAAAAACTGTTTTTATGCCGCCATGAAGACAGGGCTCGGCCCCCGGGGTAGAGACCGAAACCCCGAGGGGGTGGTTGCCAAATAGCAATCACAGTATGGTCGGCTGGGGATAGATGAGCCCGCAGTGGAGCCCGCCGACCGTTCCACCGAGCCACTTATTAAGGTCTGGTTGAATCCCGGTGATACAGAGAGGTACTTCTTGATGGGGTCCTCATTGAATGATGTTGAGAGGGAGGAAATGAGTTCTTTCCTGCGCCGAAATGCTGATGTCTTCGCTTGGACCCATGCCGAGATGACAGGGATCAACCCCGAGGTCATGACCCATCGGTTTCACGCTAATCAAAACTTCAAGCCGGTAAGGTAGAAAGCACGCAGGACGGCCCCGCATCACGCACAAGCCGTGGACGAAGAGGTTGATAAATTGCTAGAGGCAGGCACCATTCGGGAGGTCCAATTTCCCGAGTGGCTGTCCAACACGGTATGTGCCAAAAAGAAAGAAGGTAAGTGGCGGGTCTGCGTAGATTTCACTGACTTGAATAAAGCATGCCCCAAGGATGGATATCCGCTCCCAAAAGTCGACCAATTGGTGGATGCTACTGCCGGTCACAAGCGCATCACCTTCATGGACGCTCGAGCGGGCTATCATCAGATCGCCTTAGACGAGTCGGATCAAGAGAAAACAGCTTTCATTACGCCCCGAGGAATCTATTGCTATACAGTAATGCCTTTCGGCTTAAAGAATGTCGGCGCTACCTACCAACGGTTGATAAACAAGATGTTCAAGCACCTCCTCGGTGTCACCATGGAAGTGTACATTGATGACATGCTGGTCAAGAGTAAGGAGGGTGCCGATCATCTTACCGACTTGGGCATCACCTTCTACATACTCCGACGCTACGGATTAAAGCTTAATGCGTCGAAGTGCGCGTTCGGAGTAAGCTCGGGGAAGTTTTTAGGATACCTGGTAACCCACCGAGGAATTGAAGCTAACCCCAAGCAGATTCAAGCGGTCCAAAATGTCCAGGCACCTAGGACTATCAAAGACGTCCAGAAGCTGACTGGGATGCTCGCCGCCCTTAACCGGTTTATTTCCAAGTCCTCTGATAGGTGTAAGTCATTTTTTACCAAGTTAAAGGGGGCAGCAAAGGGGGCCTGGGACGAGGAATGTAGCCGTGCACTGGAAGGAATTAAGGAATATCTAAGGCTTCCTCCGACCCTGTCCGTCCCGGGGGCAGGGGAAACCCTGTACCTCTACTTGTCCGTCTCGGAGGAGGCTGTTAGTGGAGCCCTGGTAAGAGAGCATGAAGGGGCACAGAGGCCCGTTTATTTCATCAGTAAAACCTTGCTTGACGCCGAGACGAGGTATTTGCCAATGAAAAAATTAGTCCTTGCCCTGGTAGTCTCGGCGAGGAAGCTCAGGCACTATTTCCAGGCACACGCCATTGAGGTGTTAACTGATCGTCCTCTCAGACCCATCCTTCAGAAAGCTGACCTGTCGGGGAGAGTCGCCAAATGGGCCGTGGAGCTTGGGGAATTCGAAATAAGGTACAAACCCCGTACTTCGATTAAGGGGCAAGTCCTTGCAGATTTCATCGCCAAGTTCACTGCGCCCGAGCCCCCGCCGGAGATTGCCACTTTGAGCGCCGACTGGAGCCTGTATGTCGACGGGTCCTCAAACGCAAGGGGGGCAGGAGTGGGGGTAATACTAGCCAGTGCAGAAGGATTTACAATAGAACGAGCTATCAGATTGGGATTTAAAGCATCTAATAATGAAGTCGAGTATGAGGCACTGCTGGCGGGACTCGATGTTGCCTACTCGGTCAGAGTTAGGCACCTGCAGGCCTTCTGCGACTCCCAGCTGGTGATGAATCAGATCAATGGTGACTTTGAAGTCCGAGACACGAGAATGAAAGCTTACTGTCAAAAGGCGAAAGCCAAGATAGAGAAATTTGAAAAGGTGGAAGTCTCCCAGATTTCAAGAGATCAGAACACCCACGCCGACGCCCTGGCTTGCCTGGCCTCGGCATTGGCCTCAGAAGTAACCCGGCGTATCACAATTGAAAACCGGGAGAAACCAAGTATAGAGGAAACGTATGTCCAGCAAGCATTGCCGGTGCAAGTGCAGTCAACTACTGGCTGGATGGTTCCTATTGTTGCCTACTTGACGGAGGGCGTGCTCCCCGAGGATGTCAAGGAAGCCAGAAAGATCAGGCTCAAGGCCCCTAGGTTCTGGATTTCCGGCAATCAGCAGCTATATAGGAAATCTTTATCCGGTCCCCATCTGCTTTGTGTCCCTGAGGACAAGGTGGAACCCCTACTCTATGAAATCCATGAAGGCGTATGCGGAAGTCACACGGGAGGCAGATCCCTTGCACACCGAGCAGTGACACAAGGGTATTGGTGGCCATATATGCAAAAAGACGCGAAGAGCTACGTGAGAAAATGCGACAAATACCAGAAGTTCGCCCCCATTATCCGACAACCGGCTGGGGATCTGAACTTGGTGACTAGTCCTTGGTCATTCTCTCAATGGGGAATAGACATCGTGGGTCCACTTCCGAAGGCCCCCTTAGGCAAGAAATTCTTGTTGGTAGCCACCGATTACTTCACCAAGTGGATCGAAGCCGAGCCCCTGAGCCGTATCCGAGACGCCGAGACAAAGAGATTCGTTTGGCAGAACATAATTACTCGGTTTGGGATTCCCAGAGCTATAATCTCGGACAACGGCACCCAATTCAACAGTGGCCCTTTCAGAGAGTTTTGCTCGGGGTTTGGAATACGTAATTACTATGCCACACCAGCATACCCCCAGAGTAATGGGCAAACAGAGGTTTCTAACAAGACTGTGTTGGCAGGGATCAAGAAGAGGCTTGAAAAGGCAAAAGGAAAGTGGACCGAGGAGTTACTCAACGTGATGTGGGCCTACAGGACAACACCGAGGACTTCAACAGGCGAAACGCCGTTTGCCTTAACATACGGGGTGGAGGCTGTCATCCCGCTTGAAGTCGGTCTCCCGACCATCAGGAGTCAAGCGTTCGATCTGGGGAATAATGACCAGATGCTTGCCAGAGATCTGGACTTAGCCGAAGAGAAAAGAGAATTGGCGTCCATCAAGCTAGCCAAGTACCAAGGAGAACTATCAAGACAGCACCACAAGAAGATCCGAATCAGAGATTTCAAAGTGGGGGACTTGGTCATCAGAAAGGTAGTAGGCGCTGCTCGGGAACCCACCGAGGGTAAACTCGGACCTAACTGGGAGGGCCCCTACAGAGTGGTTGCAGTGGGGGGCACCGGGGCGTATAGGCTACAGAATATGGATGGTAATGATGTAATCCGGCCTTGGAATGTATCTAATCTAAGGAGATATTTTTGTTAGTAAGAGTTTTGTATCCTGTCAATTTAAACACGAGACGAGCTCTCGGTCGTTAGGGGCATGGTCCCGAGGGGTATAAGACCTCACCCATGAGGCGACGCTCTCAAATACAACACGAGACGAGCTCTCGGTAGTTAGGGGCATGGTCCCGAGGGGTATAAGACCTCACCCATGAGGCCACGCTCTCAAATACAACACGAGACGAGCTCTCGGTCGTTAGGGGCATGGTCCCGAGGGGTATAAGACCTCACCCATGAGACAGCGCTCTCAAATACAACACGAGACGAGCTCTCGGTCGTTAGGGGCATGGTCCCGAGGGGTATAAGACCTCACCCATGAGGCAGCGCTCTCAAATACAACACGAGACGAGCTCTCGGTCGTTAGGGGCATGGTCCCGAGGGGTATAAGACATCACCCATGAGGGAACGCTCTCAAATACAACACGAGACGAGCTCTCAGTCGTTAGGGGCATGGTCCCGAGGGGTATAAGATCTCACCCATGAGGGAACGCTCTCAAATACAACACGAGAAGAGCTCTCGGTCGTTAGGGGCATGGTCCCGAGGGGTATAAGACCTCACCCATGAGGCAACGCTCTCAAATACAACACGAGACGAGCTCTCGGTCGTTAGGGGGATGGTCCCGAGGGGTATAAGACCTCACCTATGAGGCAACGCTCAAATATAACACGAGACGAGCTCTCGGTCGTAAGAATTCTCGGACGTAGGGGATAGGCCCCGAGGAGAAGTGACAGCGTTGTGGCCAGTGGTATAAAGGTTTAATCGTTTTCACCTATTCCCCTTATGATGTCGAAGTAAGGTTGCTTGGCTTGAGTGGTAAGTTCCCGTCAACTTCCTAGAAATGAGATGTTGTAGATCTCGGCCCCTAGCTGTGTGAGGGCTGAGTCGAGGCAGCGACTTAAAGCTAGTCGAAGTACAGGAAAAAATGAACACATATAAAGAGGGAATACTAGCATAAAGGAGAATTGCATTCACAATTCAAAGTCCAAGCGAAGTGATGAAAAGTTCCATAAAGGAGAATTGCATAAAGGAGAATACTAGCAAAAATGTTCATTACAATTCGGAACGGGGCTTTGCGTCCCCGGTGGCTTACATATATTAAGAAGAAAAAAGAAAAGGCAAATGCAAAATGGGAAGCTCGCCGCCAGGATCACCTCGGCTCATGGGCAGTCAAGTCGTCGACAGGCGAGGGAGGAAGATCAGACTCTTGGCCACCGATCACGGGAGAAAGGCCATCAAAACCATCACTAACAGTTATGGTTGCAGTGACCCCCTCGGCCGCCTCACCCTCTTCGACGTCTGGGTGTTCCTCTGGGAGATCCTCGGCTTCAACCCCGGCAAGAGAATCGTGCCTTTGAAAGAGTTCACTAGCCGGGTCCACCCCCGTGGCATTGAGGGCGTCCACCCACCCGCGCCGATAGGCAATGGTCTTGGCTTCGTTGAAGGCAGGGACCATCTGCTCTTGGGTTTCCAGATAAACCCTCTCGCATTCCTTGTGAAACCTTTTGCGGCTCCCCTGCCTTCTCTGCCGTCAAAGAGTCTACCTGGGCGGTCAACTCCCTGACAAGACCCTCGGAGTCCAGAGCCTTGTTCTCGGCGGCCGAGATCCTCAGCTCGTACTCCTCTACCTTCTTCGTCGCCGCTGCCTCACTCGCCCTTAGTTTCTGCAGTTCGGCGTCCAAGGAGTCACGTTGGCAGAGGAGGTTGGTGATGTGACCTTTCTGATCGGCAAGGACCGCCTCAACACCTTTGATATTAGCGTCTTGAGAGGCTATTGTCTTCTTGGCGTCCCTCGCCGCCTGCTTGTGCTCCCAGAAACGCTCGATGATGACCCCCAGCTATTGGGAAACCTGGAAAATAACAAGAGAACCAGTCAGGCAATTGCCGAGTGCATGAGATGGAGCTAAAACGAAGCACTTACCACCAGGTTATTTTGGAGAGCGCTCAGAAGTAGTGCGTTGTCAGACTGCTCGTGGTGGATCGCCATGTCGGCCGCGAACTGGAACGTCAAGGCCACGACGAAAGCCACCTCCCTGTCCCGGATGATGGAATCTGATTCCAGGACAAGTTGGCCCCCCCTCCTTTCTGCTTGAGCAACCCACGCGGCAGGGGAGGATGATCCAGGAGCAGAGGTGGTTGCACCCGGGGTATCAAAGCGGCGCTTCTGCCGGCGCTTTTCGGCTTGTTGGCGCTCTCCTGGAGCCTCGGGGTCCCGACCCCTTCGGCCTGAGTGCCGACCGCCGGAGGGGGGACTTGATGGATTGGTGTAGGATCGCTCGGCGGGATAACGGGGTCCACTTCCCGCCGAGTGCGTGGTGGAGGTGGTGGCGCATCCTGCTGAGGCGCAGTTGCTGAAGGGGGAGGCGGTGCTGTGCTTGAGGGGGCACCTTGCCCGGAGATCCTGGCCCTGACCCGGGAAGCGGCAGCTTCCATGGCAGCAGCAGAAATGGGAGGAACGTTGAACATTTCTTCGGAGGGGGAGAGCGGCGGGAGAGGAGAAGGGGTTCTCTCGGCGTCTTCTTCTGATGAGAGATCCTCCCACCGTTTAGGATCGAAAGGAGGAGGGATCTGGGAAAAACGGCCGTAGGATGGGTGGTAGCCGAGAAGTACGTGCGCTGCTCGGGAGTACTCGTTATACGGTTCCGAGGACCACACTTTCAGCAAATCGTCAAATCTGACTTGGGATCTGTGGGGTTGGGCTGCGTCACGCCGGTATCCCTCTGCAAAGATAAAACACAAGGTCAGGAGCAAAGAAAATTGTTAGCTGAGAAAGCTTTAACCAATGCAACACACCTTCATTCCTCGGCACTTTGGGGCAGTACAATCCGTCATACTCGGGTCCAGGGCCCCTCTCCCAGCTTCCGCCGAGCATGATTAGATCATCAAAATACCCCTTGTCCGAGTCCGGCATGTGGGTGACTAAGTACATAGAAGTGTCCCGGGCTTTGAGGTAGTACCTTCCCCCGCCGACTAATCTTAGGTCATAGCAGAATAGGATTTCGTCTACTCCTAAGTTAACCCCTAGCCGAGCGTTCAGGGCAATTACTCCCATGACTATCCTAAAGAAGTTTACCCCACATTGAAGAGGAAACAGCCGGAACTGCATCAGCACCTCCAGTACGAGGGGGGTAAGGGGAAAGTCAGACCACCTTCCATGATGGCCTTGGTGTAGAAGGGCATCATCTCAACACACCCACGTTCCCTACTGTGTTGTGAGGGGTGGAAGGGAAAAGTTAGGACTCTCTTTGGTATTCGGTACTTGGCCCTGAAAGCATCTATATTGTCCTCATTGACTACGGTTTTCTTCAACCTACGGTTTGTGGATGAAGAGGGGTTCCTAGCTTGGCTACTGCGGCTTCTAGCCATGTATAAGGATGATGGAAAGGGTAGAAGAAGAAGAGGAAAGGAAGAGTGTAGAGTACTTACAGGGTTTTCTTCTGCAGAGTTCTCAGGAAGAAAGGGTGGAGTACTCGGCAGCTATTTGCTTGGAAAAAACTTGAGATTGCAAAATTCTCAAATGGCCAAGACTTCCCCTATTTATAGGCAAATGGGAGAGCGGGAATCGAGGAGACACTCATCATTAGTATTTGAAAAAAGGCGGCTTGAGACTTGCAAGTAACTGCCCCTCGTTAAATGGACGTGACAGGCAAGCCCCCTCTCTGCTTGCGCCATCTGTCCCACGCCGCAAAAAGAGTGGGGGCTGGGGGGCAGTTGGAGGGACTCAAGACGGCTCAGCAGGCCCCAAAGCGACATGTGTACAGATGAAGCCGTTACGGAGTATAGGAGCCGAGTATAAGGACCGACGCCGAGTAGTAAGCTTGCACCGATGACGAGGGGAGGAGCCGAGGAAGCGCTGTTCCATGGAGCCAAGAATGAACCTCTGACACTAGCAATTAATGAGATGTGACCCAGCATTTATGAAGACGTGAGTGAATTAGACAGCATTTAATGCGCCTCTGCACCCTCGAAGACCCAAACTGACAGTCATGAGTAGATGCATTAATGACTGTGATGCCGAGTTCAGACATAGGGCCGAGTGCCCCCTAAACGCCGAGTACTCGAGTGTAGGCGTCAGACGCCGTTCATAGGCACTCAAGTACCCTGATAGCCTGATGGACTCGGCGTAGCCCCGAGGGCTAACCCCCCCCCCCCCCCCGCGCCGAGCATTAATGGCACGGGAATCCAGATAAAAATCACTCATTACACATGGGTAATGGCAAAAGGTACTGATTGCTGAGACAACCCCTGTGTCAGAGCAATCATTACAGGTTTGTGTATAAATACCCCTCAGAAAAATGAACAAAGGTACGCAAAATCAATCCACAATTCCTTGAACAGAGCTTTCTTCCCCTCATTCTTGCTGACTTAAGCGTCGGAGGGGATAAGCCGGGCGTGCGCCTGGCTCCCTTTTTCCTAACCTTGATTGTTTCAGGGTCTCTCATCAGGATCAGCCGCTACCTCATACTGATTGCAGGAATTATCCCGTGCACCGGTGGTATTGATAAAATTCAAAAAACACCGCCTGACAAACCCACATCACCGACAAACACACCCCACCGACAACCCATTGCCCACCCCACCGATTCCACTGCCACACCGACTGCTCACTCCTAACCCACCGACTGCCACACCCCTACCCCACCGACTACCCACCCCCACCCACCGACTGCCCACCCCCACCTCTCCGACTGCCTCCACCCACTTGTGCCGCCACCATCCAGCGAACCACACCAGCCGCTGTACGCCACCAGAAAACACCTGTGCCGCCACCATCCAGCGAACAACAGCCGCTGTATGTCACGCTACCAGCAAACACCCACTGCCTAACCAAGCAAAACCTCCACCAAAATCAAAACCCACCGACATCACACTTTTACCAAAACCAACCGTGCCTCCATCAAATCAACAAAGAACCAAACACCAACTGCCTGCCTTCACAGCAAACCCAACCCACTTTCCATGTAATTAACCCTAACTCTAACCCTAACCCTAACCCTAACCCTAACCCTATCACCTCCTCCACGTCGCAACCACCCATCCCCATTGACTGCCCACTCCACTGCCCATCCCACCGACTATCCATTCCATCAACAAACAACAATCTGACATCAAACTGAACCCAGCAACAACCGCACCCATGACCAATTTGGCTGCCGGTACTAACCTAACCGCTGGCCTAAACCTACCACCAGACCCTCCCCCTCCCGACGCACACACCTATACTGGCGGAGTTATCCACCACCCCACAGCCGGTGACTTACATCACGTTGACCCCGCTAAGCAAACTCGGCCCATCCCTCATCCCATCATCAAACCCGGACCACTTCCCACAACTAATACCATCCGCCAACCTCCTCAAGCTAAACATCAACCTGGTCGAAACCCAACAAAACCTAGTGCTCCCAAACCAGCCTTACCCACAGCCCATAATTCTTGGACCCGACCCCCCGGATCCGACTCGACCACCTAAGTCATTCATAGATGTTTTGAGGGGATCCCCTGGCTCCGACGCCCCCACTCGTCGAGTTCCTCGGCCCGTCACACAGTACAGGGGTGCCCCGGCGGTTGATTTTTCTGACGAGGAGATTGAGAGTCTCGCAGCTCCTTTCAGGTTGGCCCTGGTGGGCAAGTTTATCCGAGGCCGCCCTCCGATGGAAATGATAAGGAGATTCCTTCAGCTGATTGGATTAAAGGGGCAGATTAGTGCCTCTTTGTTAGATAGCCGACACGTGCTCCTGATGTGTGACCTTGAGGAGGATTACACCCGTCTCTAGGTGAAGCAGGCTTGGTCGGTTTATGGCAGAGAGATGTGCATGTTTAAGTGGATTCCGCAGTTTCGTTGTACTGAGGAATCACCCATAGTTCCTATCTGGATTTCATTCCCATATTTACCAGTCCACTTCGTGCGCTCACAGGATGCACTATTCTCGATAGCATCGGCGATTGAGACGCCTTTACGGGTTGATCAGGCCACAGCGAGTTTGAGTCGGCCTTCAGTTGCCAGGGTGCTGGTAGAGTATGATGTCACATGACGGCGGGTGCCTAGGATTAGGATCGACAGACAGGAGACTGGATTTTGGCAGGATGTGTTTTACGAGGATGTACCACAATATTGTACTGGGTGTCGACATTTGGGTCATTTAGTGGAGACCTGCATCACCCACTCCCTGGCACGGGAGGGGGTCAGTGGAGACCGGCCACAGCAGGGTCGAGGTGATGGCCAGCAGAGGACTAGACCACATGAGGGTACAGCCCCAGCCCCTATTGTTCCCCCTATGAGTACCTCAGGGGGAGTGACAGATGTTGTTACCGTTGTTCCTCCCCCTAGGGCCGTAGTTGCTACTGCTTTGGAGTCTGTTTCAGTTGCTCCTGTCCAGCTTGTTGAGCCGCGTGATATGGGTGAGCCTGTGGTTATGGTCAGTTCGGATACTATTCCTACTAATGTTGTGCAGGAGCAGAGTTTGTACACCGATCCTTCAGAGCTAGTCCGTGATGGACCTATGACTACCCCGGCTATTCGTCCGTCTATTCGTGAGCTTCGAGGGGCTCAGAGTACCCCGGTTGTCACAGTTTCTGAGAGGCGTAGAGATAAGGGTGTTGTGACTTCTAGTCGGCCCACAGATTGCACCACCTCGACTGATATTCCTCTTAACCCTAGATTGTCTGCTGGGGTTGAGAGCCATTCTACTGGAAATATATCATCTGATGAGTCATTGGGTGGTGATGTTGGATCTTTTTCTGACCCTCAGGAGGGCCTTTCTCAACCAGGAAGAGCTTTAGTTCTTTATGATGCTTCACAGTCCGGTAGGCAGGTTCCATTACGTAGATCTCAGCGTATTAGTAGGGGAGGTCGAGCAGGCAGAAAAGGTAGTGGTGGTAAGCCTGGACGTGGGACGCTGATGAGCACATAATATTGCATATTTGAAGGGCTCATTACATACATTTTAACTCAACTTTTGCATTTAAGTACTTAGAGTTAGCCGAAATTATGAATAATGTTGATATTTTGATGTTGCAAGTTTTTATTGCTTAAATCATGTATTTTAGGACATTGCAACTATGTTGGATGTGTGGTGAAGGCATGGACACAATACATGAAGAATTGGAGGCTTAAAAGTGAAGAAATCAAGAAGGCATTGGTGCTTGGGAACAAGGGCACCAGCTGCAGCAACAATTGGAAGCACTGCCTCGTAATTACTCCATTTTGACCATGATCTACACAGAATTTGGAAAAGTTCAAAACATGAAAGTTTTAGATATGAGTGTCTTCTGTTTGGTGTCAAAATTTCAGCCCAATCCAACGGTTAGATCAAGAGTTATGTCGATTCTACCGAAGGTGGTCCAGTGCAGAAAAACAGTACCGGTACCTAGTACCGGTACTCCGGACCTTCTGGTCGCTAAAACAGCCTGTAACTCAACTTTGAAGCTTGGGGGTCCCACCTACACTTCTCCCACGCCTATCCCAACATTTCCTTACACATTTACAGGCCTCCTACACTCAAGTGGAAGACTTTAAAGGCCAATACATTAAAGGAGGAATGGGGGGAAGTGGGCTGCCCAGGCTATGATCTCCTAGCCTGTCAAAGCCATCCATTCAGCCCTCTCTTGATGGGAGCTCGTTCACACATCTAGGGGGGAGCCTCTTGGACGTTTTGGCAAGTCTCCACACTCAATATATTCAACATTCAACACACAATGTAAAGGTTGTTGGCTACCTAAGCTTAGAGTAGTTTTAGTGAGGAAGAAGATGAATAGTAAAGTTGTGATTTTTACATGTTCTTCCATCCATTTCTCTTGTAACCTCTTGTAAGGATATTGTAAGCTTCATTTACTGTCTTTAATGCCATTTATTAGAAGTACATTTCAAGTTTAGCCTTGCACTTTACATTTCACCATTGTTATGCTTTCAAGTTCTTCATTTTCATGCTTTAAATTGGGTATTGTATTTCCTTCTTCTTACTTTAAGATTTCTTGCATCTAGTTAAGTTTTAATCTTCTTTTCCTTTACTTGTCTATTTACATTATGCTTGGCTTTCTTTTATGAATGAGTAGTTAGATTTAAGTTGGGTAATCCAAGGGAGACCTTCTCTTGGGGATTCCATTTCAACTCTTCTCCTTCCTCCTCTCGGTGTACGGTGGTTCGGTTTGACGGGGTTGAGAGTGGACGAGTTAGTGAGCCTTTGATATTCCATAGGCCTAGTCACGGTTTATGCTTAGATACTCACTAATCTTGTCCCTAGCTTCCCCCGAATCAATCGTTCACCTATGCACCATTGGAAGAAGATTTCGAGTTGAGTTGGAATTCCCATTAGAATGACCTCTTTGGATTAGCCAACACTTGTTTTATTTAATTTTCATTTCCAATCACAACCACAAAACTCAAACAAAGATTTTACATTTTTCTCTTTTGTTCACCAAAATCACTTTCACACAACTCCCTTTCCTTCCCTGAGGAGATGACCTTGGAATATTTTCCAAGTAAAACACACGACCACAAAAGACTCCTTTCGATTGCGGAGCACTTTTGTTCACCACACACGCATTCCATTTCATAACATTTTGTTCATTCCATTCATTTCTATCACCATTCCATTGTTGCCTAATCTTTTGCATCATTCCGAGTGAGAGTGACACTCACCCATTCCTATAAGCCATACACACATTTAGGGATGATGTTTAGAGGTTGGGATACAACACCGCATTTCCAATCAATCAAACGCTTAGTGTGGTTCTTCCACTCCTTTCTGATGATTAGTACACTCATATGGAATATCAGAGGGATCAGCCAGGCTTCTTCGATTAGAAGGCTCAGGAAGCTGATCCGCTCACACCACTTATCGATGGTTTGTATTTTGGAGCCTTTTGTTGACCGGGATCGGTTGGAGTCTTTCAGGATTCGTTTGCGTATGGAGCACAATTTTTGCTCTATTTCGGGGAAGATTTGGATCTTTTGGTCTTCCCCTTTTTTATTAGAGGTTATTCAGGACGATGGTCAGGTGGTTCATTGCCAGGTGCGTCATTCTTCCTTACCGGATCCAGTTTTTGTTTCTTTTGTGTATGTCAGTTGCGTATCTTCTGTTCGGCAGGGTTTGTGGGATTCCTTGACACAGTTTGGGAGCATTCATGATGGTCCGTGGATGGTTGGTGGGGATTTCAACGTTGTTGAGTCTCATTCTGAGATTCAAGGAGGTCATACACAATCTCAGTCTGCTATTGATGCATTTTCCCTAGCTTTGTTGTCTAGTGGTTTAGAGGATGCTGGGTTTGAGGGTACTCCGTTCACATGGACGAATGGACGTACTTAGAGGAGATTGGATAGAGTAGTGATAAATGCTCAGTGGAGTTCTTATTTTTCTATGTTTCGAGTGGCTCACCTGAATCGGACTTGTTCAGATCATTCACCATTGTTGATTTCTGGAGATCAGCGTCAGAGCAGAGGGCCGAGCCGGTTCAAGTTTCTTCACACTTGGACCAGGCACGGAGATTTTCTGGAGGTTGTACGGCAGAGCTGGACTATTCTTGTGTTCGCTTCAGGGATGTCTGCGTTTCAATCGAAGCTTATTCGATTGAAACAAACCCTGAAGGTCTAGAACAAGGAAGTGTTCGGTAATGTGTTTCAGCGAGTTCAGGAGTGTAACACCCCGTACCCGCCTCTTACAAAGAGGTAGTACAGGAGTCACTTATAAACAGCCCAAATCTCCCCCAAGCAACCGATGTGGGACTAGCCAGGATCTCACAATCCACCCCCCTCAGGGCTGCACGTCCCCGTGCAGCTTTACCACGCCGCAGCGCTAGGCTCACACGAGCACCTGTGCAGGGTTACCCACCATCAGCCGGTCAGGGTCGGCTCTGATACCATTTGTAACACCCCCGCTCCACATGTATTGTGAGATCCTGGCTAGTCCCACATCGGTTGCTTGGGGGAGATTTGGGCTGTTTATAAGTGACTCCTGTACTACCTCTTCGAAGAGGCGGGTACGGGGTGTTACAAATGGTATCAGAGCCGACCCTGACCGGCTGATGGTGGGTAACCCTGCACGGGTGCTCGTGTGAGCCTAGCGCTGCGGCGTGGTAAAGCTGCACGGGGACGTGCAGCCCTGAGGGGGGTGGATTGTGAGATCCTGGCTAGTCCCACATCGGTTGCTTGGGGGAGATTTGGGCTGTTTATAAGTGACTCCTGTACTACCTCTTTGAAGAGGCGGGTACGGGGTGTTACAAGGAGGCCGAGGCCGAGGTCAGTAGGAGAGAGGTGGCACATGATCAGTCAGGGTCTCCTTCAGATCGGGCTGCTCTTCATCAGGCCAGTGCTGAGTTGCAGCAGGCTTTACAGAGTGAGGAGTCCTTTATGAGACAGCAGTCCCGTGTCCGCTGGCTTCGAGAGGGGGATTCGAACACCCGCTTCTTTCATGCTTCAGTGAGGAAGAAGCGGCATGTTCTTTCAATCCATCGGATCCGGGGTGATGACGGAGAATGGATTACTGAGCCTAGGACTATTGGTACTTCGACAGTTTCCTTTTTTCAGGGATTGTTCTCTCTGGGGGCTGGTCAGGTTGAGGTTGCAGATTTTTCGGCTATTCCAGCTATTGTGACTGATGCAGATGATGTTGGGTTGTGTGCTATGCCGACTTTGGAGGAGGTGAGACAGGTTGTATTCTCTATTGATTCAGATAGTGCGTCGGGGCCGGATGAGTTTTGCAGTCGTTTTTATCAGTTTTGCTGGGACATTGTGGGAGCAGATTTTCTGGCTGCAGTTCAGGATTATTTCCGGGGTTCTCCTATGCCTCGAGGATTCATGAGTACGTTGGTGGTGCTTTTACCCAAGAAGGAATCACCTTCTACTTGGGCAGATTTTCAGCCGATCAGTTTATGTAGCGTGACCAACAAAGTGCTGACGAAGATCCTCGTTTCTCGTATGTCGTCCTTGTTGTCGCGTATCATATCACCGACGCAGAGTGGGTTTGTGCGGGGCCGAGTGTTGCAGGATAGTGTTCTTTTAGCTCAGGAGTTGGTGCATGATTTGGGGAGAGGTTCCCGGGGTGGGAACGTCGTGCTGAAGCTAGATATGGCTAAAGCATATGACAGGATGTCTTGGACATTCATTCTCCAGATGTTACGGGCTTTTGGGTTCTCTGCAGAGTATCTGTCTCGAGGCTTGGACTCTTTGTATGCTCGATTTTCGGGGGTGCGATATAGTACTGGAGTTGGAGTTTCGGTTTCCCATTTGGCTTTTGCTGATGACATTATTATTTTTACTAATGGGTGCCGGTCGAGCTTGCAGCGAGTTATGAATTTTCTTCATCACTATGAGGCTGCCTCTGGTCAGTTAGTTAGTCAGGCTAAAAACAGTTTCTATATCAGTTCGCGTGCCTTGCATTCTAGAGAGGTGATTGCACGGCAGACCACTGGTTTTCAGAGGCGTGACCTTCCGTTTATTTATCTGGGGTGCTCTATCTACTTGGGTCATCTCCGGATCTCGTACTTTGATGAGATGATTCGGAAGGTGTGCGATCAGATTTCTGGATGGGCGAATCACTTGCTCTCCTTTGGAGGTAAGCTCACTCTGATTCGTCATGTGCTCGCGTCGATGCCAATTCACTTGTTTCACGTGTTGAGGCCTCCTGTGGATGTTTTTCACCAGTTAGAGAGGTTGTTCACACGTTTCTTGTGGGGTGATACAGCTACTCATCGGAGGATTCACTGGTGTCACTGGGCTGAGATTTGTTTCCCTGTAGAGGAGGGCGGCTTAGGGGTGCGTTCTTTTTCTGACGTAGCCGAGGCTTGTGAGGTGAAGCTATGGTGGAGTTTTCGGGCTCAACAGTCACTTTGGTCCACTTTTATGAGGGCCAAGTACTGTAGATCCACCCATCATGTGATGATTGAGTTTCGTTACCCAGCTTCACCTCTTTGGAGGCGGTTGTGTGGGATTCGATCCGTGGCTGAGCCGAGGATCAGATGGTTAGTAAGGTCTGGTGATGTCAGCTTCTGGTATGATTGTTGGTTGGGGGATTACCCTTTGGCTTTAGTGTATCCGGGGGTAGCTTCTGGGGATCCTGTTTCTGCTTACTGGACGGGTCAGCAGTGGGACAGAGGCCAATTGTTGGGGATTTTACCTTCTCCAGTTGTTGAGCAGATTGTGCAGATTCCGATTCCAGAGCAGAGGATTGATCAGATGAGGTGGAGGTTGTCTTTGGATGAGAATTTTTCATTGAGGACTGCTTGGGCTGATATTCGGGGTGTGGCTCCAGTTCATACTGGGTTTTCTTGTGTCCGGCAGAGGCATATTCCGACTCAGATCTCCTTCTTTATGTGGCGGTTGTTTCATGGTTTCCTGGCCACAGATGATGGCTTAGAGAGACAGGGTTTCCATTTAGTATCCCGGTGTGTGTGTGGTGGGGCTGTTGAGACTCTTAGACATCTTTTTCTGGATTGTCCGCTTGCAGTTCAGGTGTGGGGTCACTTTTATCGGATGTTTGGGATCAGATGTTGGCCGTTTCAGTCTCCTTATGCTTTGATGCTTCATTGGCGGCGTTGTGCTCCTTCTGTAGGTCACGTGCGGGTACTGCTACCGTGCTTCATTCTGTGCCACTTATGGAAGGCGCGTAATGCTTATAGGTTTGATGGTCAGGCCTTTCAGGTGACCGTTGTGATTCAGAGGGTTATGACCGATATGCAGTTGGTTGGGCTTGCTTTTGGGTTTGCTCCAAGTCAGTTGCGTCAGGATGAGTCAGTTGAGTTTGTAGGTTCTCTTAGGGTTTTGGCTCCTCGGCCTCGACCTCTTCGCTTGGTTGCTTGGACTCGTCATGTAGCGGGTTGCCTGAAAATCAGCGTTGACGGCTGTTCTAAAGGTAATCCGGGGCTGTCTGCGGCAGGGGGTATTATTCGAGACCACCAGGGTCGGGTACTTAGGGCTTTTTGCTCGTTTTTGGGGCATAAGCCTATTCTGTATGCGGAGTTGCAGGCTGTTTGTGCTGGGTTGGAGTTGGCCGCAGATTTGGGAGCTTCTGAGTTGGTAGTGGAGTCAGATTCAACTACAGTGGTTTCTTGGGTTTTTTCTCAGGGTACTAGGTGCTGGGTTTATGCTTACCTGCTTGCTCGGATTCGGGTTCTGTGTGCTTCTCTCTCAGCTCGCGTCTGCCACGTCCTACGGGAGGCGAATCAGGCTACAGACTTCATGGCTAATTGGGCTTGCTCTCAGCAGCTCAATCAGCGATTCCCTGATTCGTCATCCCTTCATTCTGGGATTGCTGGCATCCTCGCCTTGGACGCTCGACAGACCCCTCACGTTCGTCGTTGAGTTTTATTTTAATTGATGTTTTCTATTATTTTGTTCTGTGGGGATTTCCCACTTTGCTTTTCTATTTATTTCTTTTCATGTTTTTGGTGGCGAGTCACCTCGCTTTTGCTTTGACTTTCTTCCACTTCTTGAGGCTTGGCTTTATGACCTCCTCCCTTGTACATTTTTCCTTTTAGTTATATATACTGGTAGGGGTCCTGCCAAACCCCCCACCCACACTGGGTGGCTTTGAGAAAAAAAAAAAAATGTATGCCGGTGGTCAACACCTGACAGTAGTCCTCTATTCCAAAATAGATGTTGAAGCTGATGACCAACCTTCAAATATAACATAACAGTTTCCTTCTCTTCCTCGAATTAGCAAGAAAACAGAGGAAGTCTATACAAAATTGTAGATGGTTTAAGGTTAGTAATATTCCATCTGTGTGTACATCTACATTCAACGTTGTTCTATGAGTTGACCAATTGTTGTGCTTATTATTGTTTTTGGAAACTTAATAGAAATTATTAGGGCTTTTGGGATTTGTTAGGTTTGAATTGGATTTTTTAGCATGTCACAAATTTGAGTTTAAGAATGGCTTCGTAAGTTGAATGAATTGTGGTAGGGACCTTGACCAAACGGGAAAAAACGTTGGTCCTTGCAATTTGGGTTCAGATCTTTCACTAAATTCCTTCTTAACTTGTGAAAATTTGTGTGTTACATATAATTTGGCTAGAAGCTACTTCAGTGTGTAGAATATATAATCTATGGTGTTTATTTCAGGTTTTAATTGCCATCTTGTTATTGTTCTAATGTGTGACTGTGTGTATGTATAGCTTGTTTCTTTGGGGCAATTTTGCTTGTGGCAGCTAATATTTTTATTGAGAATATTCGTAAACTCTATCAAGACTTGTTGCTGTTAAATATTCCCGATTTCAAATAGTTGTTTAGGCTATGAAATATATTCACTTTGGTGGGCTGCAAATGGTCATACAACTGTTATTGTCTCAATTAGTTGGATATAAAAGCCTGGTTGTTATTTGGTCAATAGGATAGTCTCATACAGTCTGAATGGAGAGGTATAATTGGGTTCCTGATCTTACTCGCAGCATTAGATTCACAAAAAAATAACTGTTCAATCTTGTAACTCTGACTTAGAATGTTTGGTATAAAATGTGTAAAATGTGTTTTATAGATGAGTATTTCTATTTCTTTTTGTGTTTCTTACTTGTTAGAATAATTATTCTATTATTTCCAACCCCCAACACTTTCATTAATCCACAGTTTCCTCTTCTTTTTTCATTGTTGTTTTCGTGTTTTGCACAACCAATAATTGCCTAGCATTTCTTTAATTATATGTATTTTGTTTGCTCTTCTATTAGATAAATTATGTTTTATTTCTTTTTCTATTAAAATTGTTAAATGTTGGAAACAAAATTCAATTACTTGGAAATGGAGCAAAAGGTTAAAGTATGGAGGAAAATTAGGAATTTATAGCATGTAGAAGATACTAATAGAATCTAGAATTCAAATAGGGCATAGGGTTTAGGGGGTTAGGGCTTAGGGCTTTTTGGGTTTTGAGTTAAGGGTTTAGGGGTTACGGATTTGGGTTTATTGTTCTTTTGCTCCTTTTGCTCCACCTGCTCATCATTCTTCTCCTATTTTTTTCCATTATTGTTGTTTTTTTTCGTTTAGATAGCGTTTTCATTTCAGTTCTTGGTTGAATGGATGCTTGCTTGTGGAGGAATAAGAAGAGTTGAACGAGATGAGTTTGGAAAGCGAATTTAGGAATGAAAAGATTAGTACATCTATTTGTCCCAGTTCCATTGCTTTTCTTTCATATGTAAAATGTGTTTTATACAGGATTATTTTTACTTCTTTTTGTGTTTATTACTTGTTATGATCATTCTTCTATTATTTTCAATACGTAACACTCTCATTAACCCGCAGTTTCGTTTTCATTTTTCGTTGTTTTCGTGTTTTACACAACCAATAATTGCATATCATTTTTTTTATTATATGTGTTTTGTTTGTTTTTATATTAGATAAATTATGTTTTATTTATTTTTCTATTTCTTTCTGTCAAAATTGTTAAATATTTGAGAAAAAATTCAATTATTTGGAGGGGGAGTACAAGGTTATGGAATGGAATGAAAATTAGGAGTTTGTATCGTGTAGAGGATACTAATAGGTTCTAGAATTCAAATAGGGCATAAGACATAGACGTTAGGCTTAGGGCTATTGGGGTTTTGAGTTAAGGGTTAGGGGTTAGGGGTTTGGATTTATTGGTCTTTTGCTCCTTTAGCTCCACCTCCTCATAATTTTTCTCCTATTTTTTTTTCTTTATTGTCGTTTGTTTTCTTTTGGATTTTCATTTTTATGTGCGTAACTAATCTAATGTTTGTTTTAATTTCAGTTGATTGTGGAATAGATGTTTGTTTGTGGAGTGAAAAGATAAGTATATTTATTGTCCTAGTTCCATTGACTTTCGTTTATAAGTTAAATGTGTTTTACACATAACTAGTTTTACCTCTTTTAGTATTTATTATACTTGTAATTATCATTCTTCTATTACTTTCAAATCCTAACACTCTAATTAACCCACAATTTTCTTTTCATTTTTTGTTGTTTTCGTGTTTTACACAATCAATAATTGCATATAATTTCTTTGGTTATATGTGTTTTGTTTGCTCTTCTATTAAATAAATTATGTTTTATTTCTTTTTCTATTTCTTTCTATCAAAATTGTTAAATGTTGGAGAGGTCGCAAAAGGTTAAAGCATGAAAGAAAGTTAGGAGTTTGTGTCATGTAGAGGATACTAATAGGTTCTAGAATTCAAATAGGGCATAGGACATAAGGGTTAGACTTGGGGCTTTTGGGGTTTTGAGTTAAGGGTTAGGGATTAATGGTAACGGATTTGAGTTTATTCTTCTTTTGCTCCTTTTGCTCCACCTCATCATTTTTCTACTTTTTTTTTTATTATTGTTTGTTTTCCTTTGGACTTTCATTTTTATATGCGTAACTAATCTAATGTTTATTTTTATTTCAGTTGCTTGTGGAATGGATGTTTGCTTGTGGAGTGAAAAGTTAAGTATATTTATTTGTCGTAGTTCCATTGATTTTCGTTTATATGTTAAATGTGTTTTACACATAACTATTTTGACCTTTTTGTGTGTTTATTAATTGTAATGATCATTGTTCTAATACTTTCAAATCCCCACACTCATTAACCCACAATTTTCTTTTTATTTTTTTTTGTTTTCATGTTGTACACAATCAATAATTGCATATAATTTTTTTGGTTATATGTGTTTTGTTTGCTCTTCTATTAGATAAATTATGTTTTATTTCTTTTTGTATTTCTTTCTATCAAAATTGTTAAATGTTGGAGAGGTCGCAAAAGGTTAAAATATGAAAGAAAGTTAGGAGTTTGTATCATGTATTAATGTTATAGATTAGATTATAGGCTCAAATTATTGCATTAAACATTTTGATTGAATTTAATTTTTTTGGGCTTTTTTTTAGGTCTTAAAATTTAATGGATTTAATTTTTTGGATAATTAACTGTGAGTATCTTTTGTAGAACTTATTTGGCTTTAAGTACTACCATCAAACTTATACTTCATTAAGTCTTTTTTTTATCAAATAGTTGTCAATAAGTACACATTTGAAATTCTTTTTGAAATGTATTTCATAATTACCCTTACCATAAATATTGTCTAGCATTGTTAGTTTCAATGTTTTTAAATATAACAACTCCTAACTTGAAAATTGTGCTAGTATTAAAATTATTTTTCTATCTCATATATACGTATATATATACACAAACACACACACATATATGTATATATATATTAATATTAAACAGTAACACACTAAATAAAAAAATAGTAACATCAAATAGTAACATGCTAAACAAAAAAATAGTAACATCAAACAGTAATACACCCAACAAAAAAATAGTAACATCAAACAGTAACATACTCAATAAAAAATTTAAGTAAAAATTTAATCATTGCAATAGAGCGATACCATATGTGAGTATTTATTCTGTTGTGGGGGTGTCACTGTATTACAATAATTAAATTTTTGTTGAGCATGTTATTGTTTGATGCTACTATTTTTTTGTTGAGTATGTTACTGTTTAATGTTACTATTTTTATATTGAACGTGTTACTGTTTAATATATATATTGATAGGAACATAATTTTAATGCTAGCACGATTTTTAATATATTAGTTGTTAATACTAATACAATTCTCAATTTATGAGTTGTTAGTTTTTTCAAACAAGTTTTAACTAAATATAATTATTGGGGGTATTTTGGATAATGTAGATCAAAATGAACTTATCCCCAAATAAGTTTTTTGAGTGTACTTAAGCCCAAATAAGTCTACAAAAAGGGACCGGCCTCCCTAAGCCCCTTAATTTTTTGTGTGTTAGTGATGTACCTAAAATTATAAGGCCTTCTAAAAATTTGGGGCCTAAAGTCCATGTTTTTTTTTCCATACTGTTGGGCCGGTACTGCTCTAAAGTAGCAATAATATGCATTGATTACTATAAATTAATGAGAGGAAATTTCACAAAGCGATAACTTATAAAAGGAAAATGTTATACAATTTAAATGAAACCTAAAAATTACAACTCAAATGCATATTATTCCTTGGATGAGTAGGTCTCACCAACAAAATTGTTAGAATCTAATCTTTTACGAGATGATATACATTTAAATTGTAACTTTTTTTTGTATAATTTTAATTTTGTAGCATTGTTGTTTATAAAAATCTCACAATTCATAGTGAACCACCACCTCCACGAGAAATACTCATATGCTCAAAATGGATATGCTGGGTGCTCAAGAGTACCGAGAGTAAATCCCACTTGAGTTGTTGTAGTTATGAATATTCGAATTCTATCAAACATAAAGTCATAAATTTTGAATTCTTACCTACTCACCAATCATTTGAGTGCTTGTGAAGCTCAAATTCATATCCCAACTAATGGGCAATCATTTGGGTGCTTGTGAAGCTCAAATTCATATCTCAATTAGATGTGATAATTTTAATTCATTAACCCGTCTAATTCACCCATAAATAAATGGTTTTGATATCTATATTATTTAATACGAGTTCTAAATAGGTTGGGTAAGCGGGTAAAGATGCATTATAAATTAGCATTCGTTGTGTTTAGTATTTATATTTCTATTAAACAACACAAGTATAAAACCAAATAAATATACTAATATATTAAAAAATAGACACACTAGTATATCAAAAAGTGCTAACACACCAATACATCCGACCCGACCATACCCCATGGTTTGACCCATGACTAAAGCAATAAAATAAATGTGTTTGTATTTTTTGTGTTTTAGTATATGTGTGTGTATTTTTAGTATATCAGTATGTGTTTTGGTGTATTAATGTGTATATTTTTAGTGTATTAATATAAGTTAATATTAAGAGTTTTAATTATTTTACAGATTAATGGGTTTAATTCAACTCGTTATAATTCAACCCATTATAACCTGTTTATTAAACGAGTTAAAAATAAATTAGATTTGCTTTGAACCTAACCCATAACTAACCCAACTGACACATTTGTCACCTCTAATCTCTATATGTTAGGACTCATAATTAATTTAATAGTTGTGATGAATTATGTCATTAAATTAAGTTCAAATAACATTATTGTTCAACTAATATTTATTTTTTCAATCGTCATATATATACAATGAGCCTTACTTAAATATATGTCAAGTAAACCGTCAATAAAGAAGTTAAAAGAGAATGTATATTGGAACCCGTATCAAAACTACATGAATCAAGACTGTCTTGTTTTTTTTTTTTTTTTGGCCATTATCAAGGCTGTCTTTAATATGGTTAAAAAAAATTATATTTAATAACACCTCCTCGTGTCAAAGCTGGGGCACCTGGTTGCTCTCTCTCTCCACAAACTTATATACGCACGGGAAACCATGGCCGCCTCCACCACCATCAACCACCCAATATTTATGCCCACCACAACACTTCTCCCTCCCTCTCTCTTTTTATCTCCACAAACTTATATACATAGAACCACCACCCAGCTCCTCTCTCTCTCTTTCTCTCTCCACAAACTTATATACATGGATAGAATCACCACCCAACTCATCTCCCTTTCCACAAACTTACATAGATAGATAAAACCAAACTTATATACATAAAACCACCACCCAGCTCCTTTCTCTTCCTCTCTCTCAAAACCACAACTTCACTCCGACAAAAACTAGATCGTCACTAGCACCACCCCATCCGATGAGTTATGGGTCAAGAATTGTGTTAGAATATTTTAACTGAATGAGTGTTTTTTTATGCGTGGGAACTCAATCCTACGTCGACTAAATATTCAAAAGTATTTAAGTATATATATATATATATTAGTGTTATCCAACATTTGAATTAAAGAGAGATATTGAAACTCTCACATGCACAAGGGCGAGACTAGTGGAGGAGATACGAACCACACTCCCAGGCGACTTGGGTGGTGAGTCCCCTAGCTTGACTAAATGTAATAAAATATTAACTACTATTAAACTCATATTTTAATATTTTGTTTAATTATTTTCTCATTGCTTTTGTACAAACCACTGATAGGCCTAGTCCAGGACCCAGGTGGTGGGTCCCCTGGCTCGCCTAAATGTAATAAATATTAACTAGTATTAAACCTACTTTTTAATATTTTGTTTAATTATTTTCTGTCATTACTTATATATTAAAATTTCAGTTGTTGAATATCAAAAACCTCCAACGGCTAGTATTCCAACAACCATATTTTTTAAGTTATTATCCAATTAAATATATAAGTAATTACAGCCTATTAAACACATATATTATTTGTATATATATATATTTTCAGTATAAAAATAAATAATCTGATATCAACTATCTTCTTACTATATAAGTTTTTGGACAATATGAAAAAGTGTGTGTGAAATTTCTGTTTCATTCGATTGTGCAGATCTGAGTGAAGCAACGAACAATAAACTGGATTGTTGTATTCTGGGAACGACGCGTTACTGCCTTATGTGCTGTGATTTTTTCATAAAGGGGCGCAAATCGTCTTAAGAGAGCGACCTAAACCGCGTCTCATCCTGTCATTCACTTTATTTGCATCCAATTTTTTCTTCAAATTGTTTTACCAAAAATCAAAGAAGAAGGTGATGAATCATTGATAACAGTGAATTTGACCACCGCAATCGAAGTTAAGGTGTGTTTTATGGAAGTTTTGAAGCGAGTGGGCTAGGATAGCTCGCTTGGTGGTTGTGGTGATTAGATTCAACTGGGGTAGATGGGAATAGGTGGTTGCAGGGGTGGTGTTTACTGGTGGAAGTAAGTGTTGGTGATTGAGTAGAAATCAAGTAGAAGTCGTTGAGAGAAAGAAAGAGGAGACGACATAGCATCGATTATGAGGTCGAGTAGGTGAATGTCGAATTCGGGCGTGATATTTGGATATGGCTTAGGTTGATTTTATTTGATTTTGTCAGAGGGTAACATAGTCATTTTGTAACTTATGTTAGATCCGTTAGTGGGCGATTACTGGCAGAGGGTGTCGGTGTAGTTGTAATTTACCCTAGTATTTTTATTGAGTTGTGAACTAAACCTGCGTTGTCTCTCTCGACTTGGACAAGGAATTTTAAATACTTAATTTATCTCGAACTTTCGCGGGTTAAATTATATTCAGATTGTTTACGCTTGATCGATCTTACTTGATCCCAAAAATTTATTTCTTGCTTATAACTTTCCTAATTCATCACCCCCTTCGTTCATGCGATTCCTCTTTCCTTTCCTTATCTCCTCTGCCCATCTCTTTCACACCAATTCCTGTCTCCTTTTCCCAAATCTCTCTTTTATTCCCTAAATCTACATCCCTCTCTCTCACTCACTCATATCCTGCGCCTCTTTCTCTCTGACGAAGCACTGGCGAAGCACCCCACGACAGGCGTAGAACCACCCGGCGATACGCAGCGAAGCACCCAACGACGAGAAATCTCCGAACCTCTTTGTCTCTCTCTCTCTCCCGGTCTCTGTCTCTCTACAGAGGCTCCACCGAGGGGTAACTCAAGTCTCACTCTCTCAACTCTCTCGCTCTCATCTCTACCGTCTAGATCTGGAGTTTGAAGTGGAGCCTTCGTCGTCGACGGTGAACCGTGAACAGAAGAGACTCGACTCGACTCGACTCGAGTGGATCTGGTATTCTGGACTGGTAAGCCCCTTCTCTATCTTATTCTCTCTCTTTCGCTCAGACTCTCTCGTCTCATTCTCTCAAACTCTCACGCTATCTCTCTCTGTCTTTCTCTCAAACTCTCACGCTATCTCTCTCTGTCTTTCTCTCAAACTCTCACGCTATCTCTCTCTCTCTCTCTCAAACTCTTTATCTCTCTCTCTCTCTCTCGTTCTTCTCTTCTGGAGACTGTAAGTTATGTTAACACAGCCTGTGTATTTTGTTGTACTAGTGTGTTTTCTTTTTTGGTGAATTAGTGTGTGCACAATATGAGTGCGTGTGTATTTTCTGGTGTGTTAGTGTGTTAAACAGAGTGTTTTTGGTGTATTGCTATGTGTGTTGTTTTTTGTTTATTAATGCTCGTGTTTTCTTGGTGTATTAATTTGTGTTAACACAACATGTGTGTTTTTTGGCGTGTTGTGCGTATTAATGCAATGTGTGTGTTTTGCTATTTTGACGGGTGTGTAAGCACAAGTGTTAT
This sequence comes from Ilex aquifolium, assembly GCA_951799425.1. NCBI lineage: Eukaryota > Viridiplantae > Streptophyta > Magnoliopsida > Aquifoliales > Aquifoliaceae > Ilex > Ilex aquifolium. The sequence continues at coordinate 28,684,915 of OX637407.1, read as the reverse complement.
TAAAAGCAAGCCTAGGCGATCACGATCACCTAGGCGCAGGGCGAGGTCAGGCAAAAGCTAGTCGCCCCAAGTGGTCCAAGGTGAGGCGAATTTTCCGAAGCGAAACTTTGGCTAAAAAAACAAGCGATTTAAGTTTAAGTGTAAGGCCACAAAGCGAACCATAACACCCCCTAAATCTCTTCCATCTTGATGGATCTTGATTGAGTTAAAGAGGCTGCGGGGGGAGGGAGAAACGGAACCTGACTAAATGATTAGTTGCTTGACTTTTGTGTTTTCAAATTTTAGGATTTGAAATATTATTGGTGCTTTTTCGAATTTAAATGTTTATGCTTTTGGTAGCCATTAAGATTTGAGCAATTATTGGTGTTTGTTTGATTTTAAATGCTTATGCTTTTGGTTGCTATTAAGATTTGAGATATCATTGGTTTTTATTTGAATTTCAATGTCTATTGCATTTGAATATTTGGTAGCAAATAAGTAAAATATTTGCCTAGTTTTTATATTGTTCACCTCGCTTCACCTCTTGCTTAGGTCCTCACAGATATGAGTCCCTCAGTTCACTTTATGCCTTAAATAACATTGGGTAATGCTATGTGCACGTGTTTTAGTGTATTGGTGTGTGTGGGTTTGTATTTTTTTAGGTATATTAGTATATGTGTTTTATTTGGTGTATTAGTGTGTGTTATTTTTTGTATTCCCATGTTCTTTGGTGTATTAGTTGTGTTAAATCAATTATTGTGTGTCTGTGTGTGTGTCTTGGTGTATCAATGTGGGTATGTGTGTGCATTTTTTGGTGTAATTATGTGTGCTTATTTTGGTTTATTAATGTTTGTTAATATAGTGTATGGGTGTGTGTTTTGATGCATTAGTGTGTTTGCTTACACTATCTTAGTGTATTTTTTGGTGTATCAATTAGTGTGTTAACACGGTGTGTGTTTGTGTTTTGGTATAATATTTTGTTTGGTAGCACAATGTGTGTATTTTTTTGGTGTATTAATGCATGTGTTAATATAGTGTGTATATTTTTTGGTGAACTAAGTGTTTTTTGGCGTATTAGTGTGTTATCACAGAGTGTGTGGATGTGTTTTTGTGATGTCCATCATGCATGCATAGCATTTAAGGGAAAAGATAATAAAAAAATTAATAATAATTTTAATTGAAAGGAAAGAAGGAATAAATTATATGTTGCTTTTTTTTTTGATAAGAAAATTATATGTTGTTTTATAATAAAACCTTGTGGGGTGTGAAAATTAATTTTACAATGGAACTTTATATGGTCAAATTATAAACTTTACCTAAAACCGGGTTTTAGAGAAATATTTGAAACTTATGAGGTGGAAAGTCAAAGTAGAAGAAAACATATCACATCTTGGCTAGTGATAACCGTCACCCTCTAGAAGATTAGTGGCAATTTTCTTTAAACACTAGAATGTTCTTGGTAAAGCTTGTGTTGACAGCTCCTACTTAGGGTGAGCTGCTTCACCAAATTTTACCCAGACGCCTCTCACGTTTAACTCTGGTAACATGAGATATCCTTCTTGCTGCTCTTTAAATTGAAATTACTTTGAGCTTTGGTTGGGAATCTTGTAAGAATTCTAGCTGAGAATTGCTTGGGAGTGTAGATATCTTGCCTTGCTCTCTTAAGTATGGAAGATGTTAACATTAAAATTTACATTAATGCTATTGGGACATAATTTGGGGACTTAATGCATTATGACCATTGGATTGATAGTGTTGGGAGCCAGTGATAATTTAATGTTGGGACCCACTGACAATCTAGTGGCCACAATCATTAAGTCCCCAAATTATGTTCTTAAATTATGTCCTAATAGCATTGCTCTAAAATTTAGGCATGACTTTCCATGTGTTTGAGCATTAATATAGCTTTCATGAACATGAACAACACTTTCCATGTGTTTACATTTGTTTGCTCCCTAAATAAAGAAACATGGTGGGTTGAAAACTAACGTGAGTGGAGTGGAAGGGAATGCTATTTTAGTGCATCTAGAACTTGATTTGATATGCCTTTTGCATGGCATTTAGTTTCTTAACATGCGTTCGTTGGAATAAGTTGCTGGAAAATTCCTAAGCCTAAATTAGGTTACGGGAAAAATAGTGCGTTGCTGCTGAATTTTTTTTTATGATGCTGAAACAATGTGCTTAGTTGCTCAAGTTGAAAACAATTTGCTTACATTAATGTACAATGCCTGTTTCATATGATTGGAAAGAAGTAGAATAGTGTTGGAAATACTAAGTAACTGGTTTTGAACTAGTTTTTCATGGGCAAACAAACACACATAGTTCGTTGTAAAATACTAAGCGTAATCAGAGAAATTACCAAACGAACACATAGGTCATGCTAGTTCATTCATAAAACACTAGAAATAAAGGTTAAAAAGAAGTTTCACTTTAGGAGCTCGAAAAATCTATTACGTAGGCACTGTAGTTGAATGTTAGTGTATTAAAAATGTTAGTAAAGATAATCAATCTTGTTATAATCAACTATACGTTCGGTGACTTGAAACGGTTAGATTCGCTTCGGTAAGATACGAACTCGGGTTGGATGTGGAATTGCAACTACTTGTGATTTAGTAACCCGAAATGATACTTAAATGGTTGGAACATGTAAGTATGTTGTGGTTTCATTTAATTTAGAAAATCAATTGTTGTGGTCAGTGTTATTAAATGCGGCTTAGGCGATTGCCTAGGCAAGGGAGTGTCCCGGGCGAAGTGAAGATTGAACGTCAAGGCGAACGCACGGAGAAGCGAAAAAGCGAACGCTTTATTAAATTTTTTATTTTGATTTTTGGATCTTTTATGGGCCTTTAGATTTGATCAATTGGATAAAAAATTGGACATGGTATAACAACTGATTGTCACTTGATCCATATATATGTCTAATCTTAAAATTTCTGCAACAAAATTGATTGAGAATTAAGGGTCGCGAGGGCTGAAGTGGCGACCTAAGGAACTCATTCACCTAGGTTTTTTCTTGTTCTCCTCCTCCTCCTCTTCCTCCACCTCCAATTCTTCTTCTTCTTCTCCTTTTCCTCCAATTCTTCATCTCCTCCTCTCCCAATTCTTCTTCTTCTCCTTCACAAACAATTTACTTTTACTTCTCGAAAAATGATCTACAACCTAGAGGCTAGGATTCACTCGACCAACTTCTTCTTCTTCTTATTTTAAGATGGAGTTAAAGCTTTGCTTTTGTTGGAGCTCTGCATTGTTGGCTCAATGATTCACTGTTGGTGGAACTCTACTTTTGCTTTTTTAAGTTTTTGCTCCGTATTTTATATTTGATTTTGATTTTTTTTTTTGCTTCCAATGTTATGATTTGGTATATTTTTGGCATTTTAAAAAAAAAAATTTAGATGTTAATGTATTGGTTGACGGTAAGATTTGAGATATTATTAATGCTTGTTTCAATTTAGATGTTTATGCTTTGGGTTGCATTCGAATATTTAGGACTTGAGAAGTTGGAACTTGATACTTAGTAGTAACTAAATTAAAATATTTGCTTGACTTCTATGTTGCTCGCCTCATTTTGATGAAGCTTTCGCTATGCTTCTCGTCAAGGCCTCAAGAAATTTGGGCGTTTTGGTTCGGTTTACGCCTTAAAAACAGTGGTCGTGGTTCCTAGAATCAACCCAAACTGTGATATATTATCTTAGATAGCATCCAAGTCATTTTTAATACATTCGAATGTATTGTGAAGGAACCAGCATGAAAGCGTATACATGCATTTCAATGACGAATACATTTGCATGATGTGTTCTAGGTGCGAAGTCGATTCCACTTTTCTCGGCTCTACCTAGAGGTTGAGAGAGATAGATAGTTGAGTTCGTTAAGGTGAGTGTATTATTTCATGTGGTTGAAAGTGACAAATGGTATGCTTATTTGCTATTGGTACATGATTGTGTTTATCATTGGGTTGTGTTTTGATTGTGAAATATATACTTTGTGGCCTTAGTGGCAGAGATATAGCTTTAAAGGCAGATTTATAGCCTTAGTGGTGGTTTTGGCATTAATGACGGATATTTATTCAAGGCAGATAGATGACCTTAGTGGGGGATATTTTGTAGCCTTATTGGCAGATGTAGCCTTATTGTCTGATATTTATAGCCTTAATGGCGGATATATTTGAATGGCTTATCGTGAGATGATTGTTTGTGACATATGATTCCTATATGGAGATGAAGTGGATTACTTTCTTGTTATAACTGATTCATGATGTATAGTCTTGTTATTTTCTTCAATATGAATGTGTACGTTCACTGAGCGACGTTCTGGTCACCTCCCTACATTTTATATTTTCGGGTGAACGGTTAAAGAGGGATGTCCACTTTTGGGTCTGGATGAATGAGTGGAGTGTTGCGTTGGGTTTTGCTTGTATCATGTTGTATATATCTGAAACATGTATATATTTAGATTTCTGAAAACCTTAGGTTTGGACTTGGGCTAGAACTGATGGTTTGTATAGATGTTATGTTTATATGCATGAGTTTTGCTTTCATTTTTTTGCACTTAGCTGGTGTTTATCATTACATACATGCACAGTGTGAAGGGGTTGCCTTAGGAGTGGGGTCCACTCTAGTCAAGGAAGGTAAAAATAGATCACCTCCTATATCCCTTGTTTAGACTGAACAGGCCAATTGCATGAAACGAAGTACATATTTTTGGATAATCCATACACTACTACTGGCAAGTGGTTCATTAAGAAGAATCTTCCTCTTTCATACGGAATTGGGGAGTTAAATCTCTAGAATTCTGGTCAAAGGGGTTTTGCACTTGATTCATCATTTTGTCACCCCTTCACTGGCTCCAAATATCAAATTATATCTGGTGATATATCAGCCATCTATTTTGCATGTGATAACTGTCCCCCTAATTTACATTTCAGCCAGTGCTTATATACCTGGAGAACCTTCCAACGTGCCTGGTATGTTTGGTATTGTTGACAAACTTAAATTTTTCTATCTTTCCAGGACTAGATGTTGTTCTGTTACATGGATTAAGGTTGACTCTAACATCGTTTCTATTGTTTCTTAAATAACAGCTGTCACAGCAAAACCCACTTTCAAGCACATTCCTAAGGTATAGGTTTAAACTCTTTGTTTTCTATATGTGGGGTGCCCGCCTTTTAATTGCATGCTTGTTAAGGATGATATGGCCCATCAGTATGCATCCAAGCATCCAACTAATAAAGCACCATCTTCGTAATTTTTGTATGTTATCAGCCCTTTTTTTTCAATTTGGTGTCAATAGAAAATCTCTCTTCTTTGCAAGGCTGATCGAAGTATTGGTTGTGTTTGTCAATTCGGCTGGAAAAGAGATGCTTTCCCTTAAGACTTCGCCGATTTTCCGAAATGTCCTAAACATAAGAGGGAAATTTAAGAAGTGGGACATATCCAAGATAAACAGATTAAGGCAGCATGAAACGCCAGAATTCAGTAGGCAGTGTGGCAGTAGTTATATGGTGGTGACCATATTTACAATCAGAAATACATTGAGCATCTACGAAACAAAACACTTCATTTTGGTTTTTTTATTGACCACAAGGATTAGAAAAATAGAGAAATAGAAACTCTTGTTAAGACAACTCCACCTTCTTAAGCAATATACCAAGCGGTTTGCAGTTGGGTGCATGCCGTGATGGAAGTGACCAAGAATTGACTCGGCTGTCGAAGATTCCCTTCCTCCCACTGAATTCAGTGATTTTAATCCCTTCTAGCTCCTGCAAAAAAACTGAGACATGCCAAAAATGAGATGAAAAGCAATGGCAGATTCCCTCTAATTTCTTCTCGATGGTCTTGATAAGCTATATAAGGATTTCTTCTAGTTGCACCACCATTGAACATCTTATATGCTGATGGATTTGCTAGTCTATTATATAGTTCATTAATTTCCAATTTTGGGACAGGCTGAAAGGATAATGTTCCACTGGTTCTGTTAGGAGTTCTAATACTAATAATTCTGTCCCATAACTTGCCTTCACCATTTTATTTGAAAGATCTGCCTTTCTTTGACCTCTGTTTCTTCCTTTTTCTGCCAGTTATCATCATTAAGCGCCTAAGCGGTGATGCACATGACATGACGGCTGTTGTGATGATTGCTTATCCTCCTCTGCAATAGTTGAACTCTGCTTCTTGTTATATGTATGAGGATAGTTTTGTGTAAAGGCTTCAAGATTTAAACCTTAAACTTTGAGATTATTGTTTTTCCTTGACATTTTACGGTATTCTTTCTTTCATGGCTGACACTTGATCATCACTATTATGTTGCTGAAGGGGAAAAAGGATTTACCACGGACTCAGGTTGATATTTTGTGACTGGGTGTCATTGTTAAAATTTTAAAAGAGACACAGCATTATCACAGCAGTAGATGTTGCTAAAGTTGCTAAGGCCGTGGCTGCTTGCTATGATGTTTCCAGGTAATCAAGCTGTGTTTTTAAAGCTTTGAGTTTGTAATTCACTAATGGAAGCTGTATTGTAATAGCCGTTGTTATTTTTTTTTTTTTTTGGTTTTGTCGTGCTTGTTTTCATGTTGGGTAAATCCTTGTTTTCATGTTTTATGAATCCCTACGATGAGAAATGCCAATTTATTTTGTAGATGATGTCTATGGCATCTCGCCTTTCTGGGATGATTCTTTAAAAATGTTTTGTTGCTGAAAATGTAAATGGGTTGAGGTACAATATTAAGATCAGAAAGGAGCTGGGTGTGCTCACTGATATTAAAACCAATTGTATAATCAGAGTTGGTGCTAATATGGGTTTGGTTCAGGTTGATTACTACTCTTTTTGGATTCCAATTTTTTTTTTATATCAAATGCAATACATTAATTGGGGCTTATATTTTAGCTCATGTCAGGTCTAGTTGGTTGGGGGAAACTTCTACTGCTTCTTGGTCAATATTTTCTTGTGGGACCTTGGGGGTTATTCTGGTTCAAGGCAAAAGATAAAGATTATAGATGGTCTGGTAAAGATCTAGAAATGGAGGATGTAAAACTTTGGAGTTGAAACTGGAAGGATGGCAATTGAATACGTAAACCATTTTACTCTGTATTCTTATGTAGAACATGCTCATCAAATAGTCTTTTTGACGAATAAGTATTTTCATAAATGATCTTTAGAGATATGCATTTGGTTACATTTATTCACAAAACTTGATGTCCTGCACGCACTGATTTTGGTGGATGAAGGTTATGTTCTTTTTTAATGAATGGAGCAAACAAACAAAGTTCTTGATTTTGCTTTTTTGGAAATGAACTGTATTAGCTACTCTATCATGGCATGGCCATAAATTAATAACTCCATAATGGATGGAAGACAGAAGATTGTCATGATTGCAGGATTGTCCTGATTGGATTTCAAATTCAGTATCACAGCGATAAAATAATGAGTACTCGATCTTGTGACATTAGTTTTTCTTCTATTTCCGAGTCTTTTCTTAACTAATGAGACTATAGTTTCCATCTTGTTGAAAGAGTCATGAAGATACTTAATGTAGGCGTGTATTTTTCTTTCGTTAATGCTAGTATTGGTTGTTTGTAGAAGTTGTTTTCAAGGGCCATCTGGTTCTGGGTACCCCTGTTGCTTAGAAAATTGTTCTCCTTAACCCAAGATCCCCCCCGCCCCTCCCTTTTTTTTCCCTCAAACCAAAAAAAAAAAAAAAAATTCAAAGAAGAGAAGTTACTTACCTTTTTAGCAATTAATTCAATAGTGACTCATGCATGATATTTTACTTTTGTTATAGAAGGCACTAAATGTTGTTTTGCACTTTTGGTGTTTTGTGCTTGTTATAGAAAACTCTGAAAGTTTGACTACTGTTCTCATAATATGATTTGTTATTACACGCTTGTTCCTTATCATTACGAATTGAGATTTTTTGTCCCATTGGAGATTGTGGTACTGTTAACTGTGAACATGTTTTTGCATTTGTTGACAGTTGAAGGATGATCATCCTTCACCCAGATGGAGCAACTTCCTCCTCAAGCGTGTCAATGATAATGATGGTATCTGTCTCTACCTGTATTAGGGTTAGGAGTGGCAATCTTTACTCGTCAACCAGGCCAACCCATCAAAAAATTAGCAGGTTGGGTATCTATTTTATTTATGCTGGTTGTAAATGGTTTGGGTAACATCACTTGATTTATTAACGGGTTCAAACGGATATTTGAGTTAAGTATTGATCTTTCTATACAAATAACCAGACTCTAATATACCTAAACAAAGATAAAAACACTAATGTTAAAGCATGGAAGAAAATTAGGAGTTTGTATCATATAGAAGATACTAATAGGTTCCAGAATTCAAATAGGGCTTGAGACATAAGGGTTAGGCTTAGGGCTTTTGGGGTTTTGAGTTAAGGGTTAGGGGTAACGGATTTGTGTTTATTCTTCTTTTACTGCTTTTGCTCCTTTTGCTCTTCCTCATCTTTTTTTTTTTTTTATTGTTGTTGTTTGTTTTCCTTTGGACTTTTATTTTTACGTGCGTAACTAATCTAATGTTTGTTTTCATTTCAGTTGCTTGTGGAGTGAAAAAATAAGTTTCTTTTTATATTTCTTTCTATCAAAATTGTTAACTGTTGGAGAAAAAATTCAATTATTTGGAGAGGGAGCAAAAGGTTAAAGAATGAAAGAAAATTAGGAGTTTGTATAATGTAGAAGATAGTAATAGATTCTAGAATTCAAATAGGGGATAGGACATAGGGGTTAGACTTTTAGGGCTTAGGGGTAACGGATTTGGGTTTATTCTTCTTTTGCTCCACCTCCTCATCATTCTTCTCTTTTTTTTTTTTTTCATTATTGTTTTTTGTTTTCCTTTGGACTTTTATTTTTATGTGCGTGACTAATCTAATGTTTGTTTTCATTTCAGTTGCTTGTGGAATGGATGTTTGCTTGTGGAGTGAAAAGATAAGTTTATTTATTTGTCCTAGTTCCATTGACTTTCGTTTATATGTTAAATGTGTTTTACACATAATTATTTTTACCTCTTTTTGTGTTTATTACTTGTAATGATCATTCTTTTATTACTTCAAATTCCAACACTCTCATTAACCCACAATTTTCTTTTCATTTTTTGTTGTTTTCGTGTTTTAAACAACCAATAATTGCATATAATTTCTTTGGTTATATGTGTTTTGTATGGTTTTCTATTTGATAAATTATGTTTTATTTTTTTTTCTATTTTTTTTCATCAAAATTGTAAAATGTTGGAGATGGAGCAAAATGTTAATGCTTGGAAGAAAATTAGGAGTTTGTATCATGTAGAAGATACTAATAGGTTCTAGAATTCAAATAGGTCATAGGGCATAAGGGTTAGGATTAGGGCTTTTGAGTTAAGGGTTAGGGGTTAGTGGTAACGGATTTGGGTTTATTCTTCTTTTGCTCGTTTTGCACCAACTCATCATTTTTCTCCTTTTTTTTATTATTGTTGTTTATTTTCCTTTGGACTTTCATTTTTATGTGCGTAACTAATCTAATGTTTGTTTTCATTTCAGTTGCTTGTGGAGTGAAAAGTTAAGTATATTTGTTTGTCCTTATTCCATTGACTCTCGTTTATATGTTAAATGTATTTTACACAACTATTTTTACCTCTTTTTGTGTGTATTACTTGTAATGATCATTCTTCTATTATTTTCAAATCCCAACACTCTTATTAATCCACAGTTTTCTTTTCATTTTTTTTTTTTCGTGTTTTACACAACTAATAATTGCATATCATTTTTTTGATTATGTGTGTTTTGTTAGATCTTCTATTAGATAAATTATGTTTTATTTCTTTTTCTATTTTTTTCTATCAAAATTGTTAAATATTGGAGAAAAAATTGAATTACTTGGAGAGGGAGTAAAATGTTAAACCATGGAAGAATATAAGGAGTTTGTATCATGTAGAAGATACTAATAGGTTCTAGAATTGAAATAGGGCATAGAACATAGGGGTTAGGCCTAGGGCTTTTGGGTTTTGAGTTGAAGGTTAGGGGTTAGGGGTAACGGATTTGGGTTTATTCTTCTTTTGCTCCTTTTCCTCCACCTCCTCATCATTCATTTTTTTTTTTTTTTTCATTATTGTTGTTTGTTTTCCTTTGGACTTTCATTTTTATGTGCGTAACTAATCTAATGTTTGTTTTAATTTTAAGTTGATTGTGGAATGGATGTTTGCTTGTGGAGTGAAAAGATAAGTATATTTATTTGTCGTAGTTCCATTGACTTTCGTTTATATGTTAAATGTGTTTTACACATAACTAGTTTTACCTCTTTTAGTATTTATTACTTGTAATTATCATTCTTCTATTACTTTCAAATCTTAACACTCTCATTAACCCACAATTTTCTTTTCATTTTTTGTTATTTTCGTGTTTTACACAACCAATAATTGCATATAATTTTTTTGGTTATATGTGTTTTGTATGGTTTTCTATTCGATAAATTATGTTTTACTTCTTTTTCTATTTATTTCTATCAAAATTGTTAAATTTTAGAGATGGAGCAAAAGATTAAAGCATGGAAGAAAATTAGGAGTTTGTATCATGTAGAAGATACTAATAGGTTCTATAATTCAAATAGGGCATATGACATAAGGGTTAGGCTTAGGGCTTTTGGGTTTTGAGTGAAGGGTTAGGAGTTAATGGTAACGGATATGGGTTTATTCTTCTTTTGCTCCACCTCATTATTTTTTTACCTTTTTTTTTTTATTATTGTTGTTTGTTTTCATTTGGACTTTCATTTTTATGTCCGTAATTAATCTAATGCTTGTTTTTATTTCAGTTGCTTGTGGAATGGATTCTTGCTTGTGGAGTGAAAAGTTAAGTATATTTATTTTTCCTAGTTCTATTGACTTTCGTTTATATGTTAAATGTGTTTTACACATAACTATTTTTACCTCTTTTTGTGTTTATTACTTGTAATGATCATTCTTCTATTATTTTCAAATCCCAACACTCTTATTAACCCACAGTTTTCTTTTAATTTTTTTTTGGTTTTCGTGTTTTACACAACTAACAATTGCATATCGTTTCTTTAATTATATGTGTTTTGTTTGCTCTTCTATTAGATAAATTATGTTTTATTTCTTTTTTTATTTTTTCTATCAAAATTGTAAAATGTTGGAGATGGAGCAAAAGGTTAAAGTATGGAAGAAAATTAGGAGTTTGTATCATGTAGAAGATACTAATAGGTTCTAGAATTGTAATAGGGCATAGGACATAGGGGTTAGGCCTAGGGCTTTTGGGGTTTTGAGTTAAGGGTTAGGGGTAACGGATTTGGGTTTATTCTTCTTTTGCTCCACCTCCTCATCATTCTTCTCCTTTTTTTTTTTTTTTCATTATTGTTGTTTGTTTTCCTTTGGACTTTCATTTTTATGTGCGTAACTAATCTAATGTTTGTTTTAATTTCAGTTGATTGTGGAATGGGTGTTTGCTTGTGGAGTGAAAAGATAAGTATATTTATTTGTCCTTGTTCCATTGACTTTCGTTTATATGTTAAATGTGTTTTACACATAACTAGTTTTACCTCTTTTAGTATTTATTACTGGTAATTATCATTCTTCTATTACTTTGAAATCCTAACACTCTCATTAACCCACAATTTTCTTTTCATTTTTTGTTGTTTTCGTGTTTTACACAACCAATAATTGCATATCATTTCTTTTGTTATATGTGTTTTGTATGGTTTTCTATTCGATAAATTATGTTTTACTTCTTTTTCTATTTATTTCTATCAAAATTGTTAAATTTTAGAGATGGAGCAAAAGATTAAAGCATGGAAGAAAATTAGGAGTTTGTATCATGTAGAAGATGCTAATAGGTTCTAGAATTCAAATAGGGTATAGGACATAAGGGTTAGGCCTAGGGCTTTTGGGGTTTTGAGTTAAGAGTTAGGGGTTAGTGGTAACGGATTTGGGTTTATTCTTCTTTTGCTCCTTTTGCTCCACTTCATCATTTTTATCCTTTTTTTTCTTATTATTATTGTTGTTTGTTTTCCTTTGGACTTTCATTTTCATGTGCGTAACTAATCTGGTGTTTGTTTTCATTTCAGTTGTTTGTGGAATGGATGTTTGCTTGTGGAGTGAAAAGTTAAGTATATGTATTTGTCGTAGTTCCATTGACTTTCATTTATATGTTAAATGTGTGTTACACATAGCCATTTTTAACTCTTTTTGTGTTTATTACTTGTAATGATCATTCTTCTATTATTTTTAAATCCCTACACTCTTATTAACCCACAGTTTACTTTTCATTTTTTTTTTCTTTTTTTACACAACTAACAATTGCATATCATTTCTTTAATTTTATGTGTTTTGTTTGCTCTTCTATTAGATAAATTATGTTTTATTTCTTTTTCTATTTTTTCTATCAAAATTGTTAAATTTTGGAGATGGTGCAAAAGATTAAAGCATGGAAGAAAATTAGGAGTTTGTATCATGTAGAAGATACTAATAGGTTCTAGAATTCAAATAGGGCATATGACATAAGGGTTAGGCCTAGGGCTTTTGGGGTTTTGAGTTAAGGGTTAGGAGTTAGTGGTAACGGATTTAGGTTTATTCTTCTTTTGCTCCACTTCATCATTTTTTTACTTTTTTTTTTTATTATTGTTGTTTGTTTTCCTTTGGACTTTCATTTTTATTTCCGTAACTAATCTAATGTTTGTTTTCATTTCAGTTGCTTGTGGAATGGATGCTTGCTTGTGGAGTGCAAAGTTAAGTATATTTATTTGTCCTAGTTCTATTGACTTTCGTTTATATGTTAAATGTGTTTTACACATAACTATTTTTACCTCTTTTTATGTTTATTACTTGTAATGATCATTCTTCTATTATTTTCAAATCCAAACACTCTTATTAACCCACAGTTTCTTTTCATTTTTTTTTGGTTTTCGTGTTTTACACAACTAACAATTGCATATCATTTCTTTAATTATATGTGTTTTGTTTGCTCTTCTATTAGATAAATTATGTTTTATTTTTTTTTCTATTTTTTCTATCAAAATTGTTAAATTTTGGAGATGGTGCAAAAGATTAAAGCATGGAAGAAAATTAGGAGTTTGTATCATGTAGAAGATACTAATAGGTTCTAGAATTCAAATAGGGCTTATGACATAAGAGTTAGGCTTAGGGCTTTTGCGGTTTTGAGTTAAGAGTTAGGGGTTAGTGGTAACCGATTTGGGTTTATTCTTCTTTTGCTCCTTTTTCTCCACTTCATCATTTTTATCCTTTTTTTTTTATTTTTATTATTGTTGGTTGTTTTCCTTTGGACTTTCATTTTCATGTGCGTAACTAATCTAGTGTTTGTTTTCATTTCAGTTGTTTGTGGAATGGATGTTTGCTTGTGGAGTGAAAAGTTAAGTATATTTATTTGTCGTAGTTTCATTGACTTTCATTTATATGTTAAATGTGTGTTACACATAACCATTTTTACCTCTTTTTGTGTTTATTACTTGTAATGATCATTCTTCTATTATTTTTAAATCCCAACACTCTTATTAACCCATAGTTTTCTTTTCATTTTTTTTTGGTTTTCTTTTTTTACACAACTAACAATTGCATATCATTTCTTTAATTTTATGTGTTTTGTTTGCTATTCTATTAGATAAATTATGTTTTATTTCTTTTTCTATTTTTTCTATCAAAATTGTTAAATTTTGGAGATGGTGCAAAAGATTAAAGTATGGAAGAAAATTAGGAGTCTGTATCATGTAGAAGATACTAATAGGTTCTAGAATTCAAATAGGGCATATGACATAGGGGTTAGGCTTAGGGCTTTTGGGGTTTTGAGTTAAGGGTTAGGAGTTATTGGTAACGGATTTGGGTTTATTCTTCTTTTGCTCCTTTTGCTCCACTTCAATATTTTTTTACTTTTTTTTTTTTATTATTGTTTATTGTTTTCCTTTAGACTTTCATTTTTAAGTCCGTAACTAATCTAATGTTTGTTTTCATTTCAGTTGCTTGTGGAATGGATGCTTGCTTGTTGAGTGAAAAGTTAAGTATATTTATTTGTCCTAGTTCTATTGACTTTCTTTTATATGTTAAATGTGTTTTACACATAACTATTTTTACCTCTTTTTGTGTTTATTACTTGTTATAATCATTCTTCTATTATTTTCAAATCCCAACACTCTTATTAACCCACAGTTTTCTTTTCATTTTTTTTTGGTTTTCGTGTTTTAGACAACTAACAATTGCATTTCATTTCTTTAATTTTATGTGTTTTGTTTGCTCTTCTATTAGATAAATTATGTTTTATTTCTTTTTTTATTTTTTTTTCAAAATTGTTAAATTTTGGAGATGGTGCAAAAGATTAAAGCATGGAAGAAAATTAGGAATTTGTATCATGTAGAAGATACTAATAGGTTCTAGAATTCAAATAGGGCATATGACATAAGGGTTAGGCTTAGAGCTTTTGGGGTTTTGAGTTAAGGGTTAGGAGTTAGTGGTAACGGATTTAGGTTTATTCTTCTTTTGCTCCTTTTGCTCCACTTCATCATTTTTTTACTTTTTTTTTTTATTATTGTTGTTTGTTTTCCTTTGGACTTTCATTTTTATTTCCGTAACTAATCTAATGTTTGTTTTCATTTCAGTTGTTTGTGGAATGGATGCTTGCTTGTGGAGTGAAAAGTTAAGTATATTTATTTGTCCTAGTTCTATTGACTTTCGTTTATATGTTAAATGTGTTTTACACATAACTATTTTTACCTCTTTTTATGTTTATTACTTGTAATGATCATTCTTCTATTATTTTCAAATCCCAACACTCTTATTAACCCACAGTTTTCTTTTCATTTTTTTTTGGTTTTCGTGTTTTACACAACTAACAATTGCATATCATTTCTTTAATTATATGTGTTTTGTTTGCTCTTCTATTAGATAAATTATGTTTTATTTCTTTTTCTATTTTTTCTATCAAAATTGTTAAATTTTGGAGATGGTGCAAAAGATTAAAGCATGGAAGAAAATTAGGAGTTTGTATCATGTAGAAGATACTAATAGGTTCTAGAATTCAAATAGGGCATATGACATAAGGGTTAGGCTTAGGGCTTTTGCGGTTTTGAGTTAAGAGTTAGGGGTTAGTGGTAACGGATTTGAGTTTATTCTTCTTTTGCTCCTTTTGGTCCACTTCATCATTTTTATCCTTTTTTTTTTATTTTTATTATTGTTGTTTGTTTTCATTTGGACTTTCATTTTCATGTGCGTAACTAATCTAGTGTTTGTTTTCATTTCAGTTGTTTGTGGAATGGATGTTTGCTTGTGGAGTGAAAAGGTAAGTATATTTATTTGTCGTAGTTTCATTGACTTTCATTTATATGTTAAATGTGTGTTACACATAACCATTTTTACCTCTTTTTGTGTTTATTACTTGTAATGATCATTCTTCTATTACTTTCAAATCCTAACACTCTCATTAACCCCCAATTTTCTTTTCATTTTTTGTTGTTTTCGTGTTTTACCAACCAACAATTGCATATCATTTCTTTAATTTTATGTGTTTTGTTTGCTCTTCTATTAGATAAATTATGTTTTATTTCTTTTTCTATTTTTTCTATCAAAATTGTTAAATTTTGGAGATGGTGCAAAAGATTAAAGCAGGGAAGAAAATTAAGAGTTTGTATCATGTAGAAGATAATAATAGGTTCTAGAATTCAAATAGGGCATATGACATAAGGGTTAGGTCTAGGGCTTTTGGGGTTTTGAGTTAAGGGTTAGGAGTTAGTGGTAACGGATTTAGGTTTATTCTTCTTTTGCTCCTTTTGCTCCACTTCATCATTTTTTTACTTTTTTTTTTTATTATTGTTGTTTGTTTTCCTTTGGACTTTCATTTTTATTTCCGTAACTAATCTAATGTTTGTTTTCATTTCAGTTGCTTGTGGAATGGATGCTTGCTTGTGGAGTGAAAAGTTAAGTATATTTATTTGTCCTAGTTCTATTGACTTTCGTTTATATGTTAAATGTGTTTTACACATAACTATTTTTACCTCTTTTTATGTTTATTACTTGTAATGATCATTCTTCTATTATTTTTAAATCCCAACACTCTTATTAACCCATAGTTTTCTTTTCATTTTTTTTTGGTTTTCTTTTTTTACACAACTAACAATTGCATATCATTTCTTTAATTTTATGTGTTTTGTTTGCTATTCTATTAGATAAATTATGTTTTATTTCTTTTTCTATTTTTTCTATCAAAATTGTTAAATTTTGGAGATGGTGCAAAAGATTAAAGCATGGAAGAAAATTAGGAGTCTGTATCATGTAGAAGATACTAATAGGTTCTACAATTCAAATAGGGCATATGACATAGGGGTTAGGCTTAGGGCTTTTGGGGTTTTGAGTTAAGGGTTAGGAGTTAGTGGTAACGGATTTGGGTTTATTCTTCTTTTGCTCCTTTTGCTCCACTTCATCATTTTTATCCTTTTTTTTTTTTTTTTTTTTTTTATTATTGTTGTTTGTTTTACTTTGGACTTTCATTTTCATGTGCGTAACTAATCTAGTGTTTGTTTTCATTTCAGTTGTTTGTGGAATGGATGTTTGCTTGTGGAGTGAAAAGTTAAGTATATTTATTTGTCGTAGTTTCATTGACTTTCATTTATATGTTAAATGTGTGTTACACATAACCATTTTTACCTCTTTTTGTGTTTATTACTTGTAATGATCATTCTTCTATTATTTTTAAATCCCAACACTCTTATTAACCCATAGTTTTCTTTTCATTTTTTTTTGGTTTTCTTTTTTTACACAACTAACAATTGCATATCATTTCTTTAATTTTATGTGTTTTGTTTGCTATTCTATTAGATAAATTATGTTTTATTTCTTTTTCTATTTTTTCTATCAAAATTGTTAAATTTTGGAGATGGTGCAAAAGATTAAAGCATGGAAGAAAATTAGGTGTCTGTATCATGTAGAAGATACTAATAGGTTCTAGAATTCAAATAGGGCATATGACATAGGGGTTAGGCTTAGGGCTTTTGGGGTTTTGAGTTAAGGGTTAGGAGTTAGTTGTAACGGATTTGGGTTTATTCTTCTTTTGCTCATTTTGCTCCACTTCAATATTTTTTTACTTTTTTTTTTTTATTATTGTTTATTGTTTTCCTTTGGACTTTCATTTTTATGTCCGTAACTAATCTAATGTTTGTTTTCATTTCAGTTGCTTGTGGAATGGATGCTTGCTTGTTGAGTGAAAAGTTAAGTATATTTATTTGTCCTAGTTCTATTGACTTTGGTTTATATGTTAAATGTGTTTTACACATAACTATTTTTACCTCTTTTTGTGTTTATTACTTGTTATGATCATTTTTCTATTATTTTCAAATCCCAACACTCTTATTAACCCACAGTTTTCTTTTCATTTTTTTTTGGTTTTCGTGTTTTAGACAACTAACAATTGCATTTCATTTCTTTAATTTTATGTGTTTTGTTTGCTCTTCTATTAGATAAATTATGTTTTATTTCTTTTTCTATTTTTTTTTCAAAATTGTTAAATTTTGGAGATGGTGCAAAAGATTAAAGCATGGAAGAAAATTAGGAGTTTGTATCATGTAGAAGATACTAATAGGTTCTAGAATTCAAATAGGGCATATGACATAAGGGTTAGGCTTAGGGCTTTTGGGGTTTTGAGTTAAGAGTTAGGGGTTAGTGGTAACGGATTTGGGTTTATTCTTCTTTTGCTCCACTTCATCATTTTTATCCTTTTTTTTTTTTATTATTGTTGTTTGTTTTCCTTTGGATTTTCATTTTTATGTGCGTAACTAATCTAATGTTTGTTTTAATTTCAGTTGACTGTGGAATGGATGTTTGCTTGTGGAGTGAAAAGATAAGTATATTTATTTGTCCTAGTTCCATTGACTTTCGTTTATATGTTAAATGTGTTTTACACATAACTAGTTTTACCTCTTGTTGTATTTATTACTTGTAATTATCATTCTTGTATTACTTTCAAATCCTAACACTCTCATTAACCCACAATTTTTTTTTCATTTTTTGTTGTTTTCGTGTTTTACACAACCAATAATTGCATATAATTTCTTTGGTTCTATGTGTTTTGTATGGTTTTCTATTCGATAAATTATATTTTATTTCTTTTTCTATTTATTTCTATCAAAATTGTTAAATTTTGGAGATGGAGCAAAAGATTAAAGCATGGAAGAAAATTAGGAGTTTGTATCATGTAGAAGATACTAATAGGTTCAAAAATTTAAATCGGGCATAGGACATAAGTGTTAGGCTTAGGGCTTTTGGGGTTTTGAGTTAAGGGTTAGGGGTTAGTGGTAACGGATTTGGGTTTATTCTTCTTTTGCTCTTTTTGCTCCACCTCATCATTTTTCTCCTTTTTTTTATTATTGTTGTTTATTTTCCTTTGGACTTTCATTTTTATGTGCGTAACTAATCTAATGTTTGTTTTCATTTCAGTTGTTTGTGGAATGGATGTTTGCTTGTGTAGTGAAAAGTAAAATTTATTTGTTTGTCCTAGTTCCATTGACTTTCGTTTATATGTTAAATGTATTTTACACATAACTATTTTTACCTCTTTTTGTGTTTATTACTTATTATGATCATTCTTCTATTATTTTCAAATCCATACACTCTTATTAACCCACAGTTTTCTTTTCATTTTTATTTGGTTTTCGTGTTTTACACCACTAATAATTGCATATCATTTCTTTAATTATATGTGTTTTGTGTGCTCTTCTATTAGATAAATTATGTTTTATTTCTTTTTTTATTTTTTCTATCAAAATTGTAAAATGTTGGAGATGGAGCAAAAGGTTAAAGCATGGAAGAAAATTAGGAGTTTGTATCATGTAGAAGATACTAATAGGTTCTAGAATTGTAATAGGGCATAGGACATAGGGGTTAGGCCTAGGGCTTTTGGGGTTTTGAGTTAAGGGTTAGGGGTAACCGATTTGGGTTTATTCTTCTTTTGCTCCACCTCCTCATCATTCTTCTCCTTTTTTTTTTTTTTCATTATTGTTGTTTGTTTTCCTTTGGACTTTCATTTTTATGTGCGTAACTAATCTAATGTTTGTTTTAATTTCAGTTGATTGTGGAATGGGTGTTTGCTTGTGGAGTGAAAAGATAAGTATATTTATTTGTCCTTGTTCCATTGACTTTCGTTTATATGTTAAATGTGTTTTACACATAATTAGTTTTACCTCTTTTAGTATTTATTACTTGTAATTATCATTCTTCTATTACTTTGAAATCCTAACACTCTCATTAACCCACAATTTTCTTTTCATTTTTTGTTGTTTTCGTGTTTTACACAACCAATAATTGCATATCATTTCATTTGTTATATGTGTTTTGTATGGTTTTCTATTCGATAAATTATGTTTTACTTCTTTTTCTATTTATTTCTATCAAAATTGTTAAATTTTAGAGATGGAGCAAAAGATTAAAGCATGGAAGAAAATTAGGAGTTTGTATCATGTAGAAGATACTAATAGGTTCTAGAATTCAAATAGGGTATAGGACATAAGGGTTAGGCTTAGGGCTTTTGGGGTTTTGAGTTAAGAGTTAAGGGTTAGTAGTAACGGATTTGAGTTTATTCTTCTTTTGCTCCTTTTGCTCCACTTCATCATTTTTATCCTTTTTTTTTTTTTTAATTGTTTATTGATTTCCTTTGGACTTTCATTTTCATGTGCGTAACTAATCTAGTGTTTGTTTTCATTTCAGTTGTTTGTGGAATGGATGTTTGCTTGTGGAGTGAAAAGATAAGTATATTTATTTGTCGTAGTTCCATTGACTTTTTTTTATATGTTAAATGTGTGTTACACATAATCATTTTTACCTCTTTTTGTGTTTATTACTTGTAATGATCATTCTTCTATTATTTTTAAATCACAACACTCTTATTAACTGACAGTTTTCTTTTCATTTTTTTTTGGTTTTCTTTTTTTGCACAACTAACAATTGCATATCATTTCTTTAATTATTTGTGTTTTGTTTGCTCTTCTATTAGATAAATTATGTTTTATTTCTTTTTCTATTTTTTCTATCAAAATTGTTAAATTTTGGAGATGGTGCAAAAGATTAAAGCATGGAAGAAAATTAGGAGTTTGTATCATGTAGAAGATACTAATAGGTTCTAGAATTCAAATAGGGCATATGACATAAGGGTTAGGCTTAGGGCTTTTGGGGTTTTGAGTTAAGAGTTAGGGGTTAGTGGTAACGGATTTGGGTTTATTCTTCTTTTGCTCCTTTTGCTCCACTTCATCGTTTTTATCCTTTTTTTTTTTTTCATTATTGTTGTTTGTTTTCCTTTGGACTTTCATTTTTATGTGCGTAACTAATCTAATGTTTGTTTTAATTTCAGTTGATTGTGGAATGGATGTTTGCTTGTGGAGTGAAAAGATAAGTATATTTATTTGTCCTAGTTCCATTGACTTTCGTTTATATGTTAAAAGTGTTTTACACATAACTAGTTTTACCTCTTGTTGTATTTATTACTTGTAATTATCATTCTTGTATTACTTTCAAATCCTAACACTCTCATTAACCCACAATTTTTTTTTCAGTTTTTGTTGTTTTCGTGTTTTAACACAACCAATAATTGCATATAATTTCTTTGGTTATATGTGTTTTGTATGGTTTTCTATTCGATAAATTATGTTTTACTTCTTTTTCTATTTATTTCTATCAAAATTGTTAAATTTTAGAGATTGGAGCAAAAGATTAAAGCATGGAAGAAAATTAGGAGTTTGTATCATGTAGAATATACTAATAGGTTCTAGAATTCAAATAGAGTATAGGACATAAGGGTTAGACTTAGGGCTTTTGGGGTTTGAGTTAAGGGTTAGGGGTTAGTGGTAACGTATTTGGGTTTATTCTTCTGTTGCTCCTTTTGCTCCACCTCATTATTTTTCTAATTTTTTTTTTATTATTGTTGTATGTTTTCCTTCCGACTTTCATTTTTATGTGCGTAACTAATCTAATGTTTGTTTTCATTTATGTTGCTTGTGGAATGGATATTTGCTTGTGGAGTGAAAAGTTAAGTATATTTGTTTGTCCTAGTTCCATTGACTTTCGTTTATATGTTAAATGTGTGTTACACATAACTATTTTTACCTCTTTTTGTGTTTATAACTTGTAATGATCATTTCTTCTATTATTTTCAAATCCCAACACTCTTATTAACACACAGTTTTCTTTTTATTTTTTTTTGGTTTTCGTGTTTTACACAACTAATAATTGCATATAATTTCATTAATTATGTGTTTTGTTTGCTCTTCTATTAGATAAATTATGTTTTATTTCTTTTTCTATTTTTTCTATCAAAATTGTTAAATTTTTGAGATGGTGCAAAAGATTAAAGCATGGAAGAAAATTAGGAGTTTGAATCATGTAGAAGATACTAATAGGTTCTAGAATTCAAATAGAGTATAGGACATAAGAGTTAGGCTTAGGGCTTTTGGGGTTTTGAGTTAAGGGTTAGGAGTTGGTGGTAACGGATTTGGGTTTATTCTTCTTTTGCTCCTTTTGTTCCACCTCATCATTTTTTTACTTTTTTTTTTTATTATTGTTGTTTGTTTTGCTTTGGACTTTCATTTTTATGTCCGTAACTAATCTAATGTTTGTTTTCATTTCAGTTGCATGTGAATTGGATGCTTGCTTGTGGACTGAAAAGTTAAGTATATTTATTTGTCCTAGTTCTATTGACTTTCGTTTATATGTTAAATGTGTTTTACACATAACTAGTTTTACCTTTTTTTGTGTTTAATACTTGTAATGATCATTCTTCTAATAATTTAAAATCCCAACACTCTCATTAACCCACAATTTTTTTTTTATTTTTTGTTGTTTTCGTGTTTTACACAATCAATAATTGCATATCATTTCTTTGGTTATATGTGTTTTATTTGCTCTTCTATTAGATAAATTATGTTTTATTTCTTTCCATCAAATTTGTTAAATGTTGGAGAAAAAATTCAATTATTTGGAGAGAGAGCAAAAGGTTAAAGCATGGAAGAAAATTAGGAGTTTGTATAATATAGAATATAGTAATAGGTTCTAGAATTCAAATAGGGCATAGGACATTAGGGGTTTGGGGTAACGGATTTGAGTTTTTTCTTCTTTTGCTCATTTTCCTCCACCTCCTCATCATTCTTCTCGTTTTTTTTTTTGCATTATTGTTTTTTGTTTTTTTTCTTGGACTTTCATTTTTATGCGCACAACTAATCTAATGTTTGTTTTCATTTCAGTTACTTGTGGAATGGATGTTTGCTTGTGAAGTGAAAAGATAAGTGTATTTATTTGTCCTAGTTCCATTGACTTTCGTTTATACGTTAAATGTGTTTTAAGCATAACTATTTTTACCTCTTTTTGTGTTTATTACTATTAATGATGATTCATCTATTACTTTCAAATCCTAACACTCTCATTAACCCACAATTTTCTTTTCATTTTTTGTTGTTTTCGTGTTTTACACAACCCATAATTGCATATCATTTCTTTGATTATATGTATTTTGTTTGCTCGTCTAGTATATAAATTATGTTTTATTTTTTTTTTTTTCTTTCTATCAAAATTGTTAAATGTTGGAGAAAAAATTCAATTATTTGGAGAGGGAGCAAAAGGTTAAAGAATGAAAGAAAATTAGGAGTTTGTATAATGTAGAAGATAGTAATAGGTTCAAGAATTCAAATAGGGCACAGGACATAGAGGTTAGGCTTAGGGCTTTTGGGGTTTTGAGTTAAGGGTTAGGGGTTAGGGGTTAGGGGTAGGGTATTTGGGTTTATTCTTCTTTTGCTCCACCTCCTCATCATTCTTCTCCTTTTTTTTTTTTCATTATTGTTTTTTGTTTTCCTTTGGACTTTCATTTTTTTGTGCGTAATTAATCTAATGTTTGTTTTCATTTCATCAGTTGCTTGTGGAATGGATGTTTGCTTGTGGAGTGAAAAGATAAGTATATTTATTTGTCCTAATTCCTTTGACTTTCGTTTATATGTTAAATTTGTTTTACACATAACTATTTTTACCTCTTTTTGTGTTTATTGCTTGTAATGATCATTCTTCTATTACTTTCAAATCCTAACACTCTCATTAAACCAAAATTTTCTTTTCATTTTTTGTTGTTTTCGTGTTTTACACAACCAATAATTGCATATCATTTCTTTGATTATATGTGTTTTATTTGTTCTTCTATTAGATTAATTATGTTTTATTTGTTTTTCTATTTGTTTCTATCAAAATTGTTAAATGTTGGAGAAAAAATTCAATTATTTGGAGAGGGAGCAAAATGTTCTTGCATGGAAGAAAATTAGGAGTTTGTATAATGTAGAAGACAGTAATAGGTTCTAGAATTCAAAAAGGGCATAGGATATAAGGGTTAGGTTTAGGGCTTTTGTGGTTTTGAGTTAAGGGTTAGGGGTAGCGGATTTCGGTTTATTCTTCTTTTGCTCCACCTCCTCATCATTCTTTTCCTTTTTTTTTTTTCATTCTTTTTTTTTGTTTTCCTTTGGACTTTCATTTTTATGTGCGTAACTAATCGAATGTTTCTTTTCATTTCAGCTGCTTGTGGAATGGATGTTTGCTTGTAGAGTGAAAAGATAAGTATATTTATTTGTCCTAATTCCATTGACCTTCATTTATACATTAAATGTGTTTTAAACATAACTATTTTTACCTCTTTTTGTGTTTATTACTATTAATGATGATTCTTCTATTACTTTCAAATCCTAACACTCTCATTAACCCACAATTTTTTTTTCATTTTTTGTTGTTTTTGTATTTTACACAACCAATAATTGCATATCATTTCTTTGATTATATGTGTTTTGTTTGCTCGTTTAGTACATAAATTATGTTTTATTTCTTTTTTTATTTCTTTCTATCAAAATTGTTAACTGTTGGAGAAAAAATTCAATTATTTGGAGAGGGAGCAAAAGGTTAAAGAATGAAAGAAAATTAGGAGTTTGTATAATGTAGAAGATAGTAATAGGTTCAAGAATTCAAATAGGGCACAGGACATAGAGGTTAGGCTTAGGGCTTTTGGGGTTTTGAGTTAAGGGTTAGGGGTTAGGGGTAGGGTATTTGGGTTTATTCTTCTTTTGCTCCTTTTGCTCCTTTTGCTCCACCTCCTCATCATTCTTCTCCTTTTTTTTTTTTTATTGTTGTTTTTTGATTTACTTTGGACTTTTATTTTTTTGTGCGTAACTAATCTAATGTTTGTTTTGATTTCAGTTGCTTGTGGAGTGAAAAGATAAGTATATTTATTTGTCCTAATTCCATTGACTTTGGTTTATATGTTAAATTTGTTTTACACATAACTATTTTTACCTCTTTTTGTGTTTATTACTTGTAATGATCATTCTTCTTTTACTTTCAAATCCTAACACTCTCATTAACCCACAATTTTGTTTTAATTTTTTGTTGTTTTCGTGTTTTACACAACCAATAATTGCATATCTTTTTTTTGATTATATGTGTTTTATTTGTTTTTCTATTAAATTAATTATGTTTTATTTCTTTTTCTATTTGTTTCTATCAAAATTGTTAAATGTTGGAGAAAAAATTCAATTATTTGGAGAGGGAGCAAAAGGTTCAAGCATGGAAGAAAATTAGGAGTTTGTATAATGTAGATGACAGTAATAGGTTCTAGAATTCAAAAAGGGCATAGGACATAGGGGTTAGGCTTAGGGCTTTTGTGGTTTTGAGTTAAGGGTTAGGGGTAACGGATTTGGGTTTATTCTTCTTTTGCTCCTTTTGCTCCACCTCCTCATCATTCTTCTCCTTTTTTTTTTTCATTATTGTTTTTTGTTTTCTTTCGAACTTTCATTTTTTTGTGCGTAGTTAATCTAATGTTTGTTTTCATTTCAGTTGCTTGTGGAATGGATGTTTGCTTGTAGAGTGAAAAGATAAGTATATTTATTTGTCCTAATTCCATTGACTTTGGTTTATATGTTAAATTTGTTTTACACATAACTATTTTTACCTCTTTTTGTGTTTATTACTTGTAATGATCATTCTTCTATTACTTTCAAATCCTAACACTCTCATTAACCCACAATTTTCTTTTCATTTTTTGTTGTTTTCGTGTTTTACACAACCAATAATTGCATATCATTTCTTTGATTATATGTGTTTTGTTTGTTATTCTATTAGATTAATTATGTTTTATTTGTTTTTCTATTTGTTTCTATCAAAATTGTTAAATGTTGGAGAAAAAATTCAATTATTTGGAGAGTGAGCAAAATGTTCAAGCATGGAAGAAAATTAGGAGTTTGTATAATGTAGAAGACAGTAATAGGTTCTAGAATTCAAAAAAGGCATAGGACATGGGGGTTAGGCTTAGGGCTTTTGTGGTTTTGAGTTAAGGGTTAGGGGTAACGGATTTGGGTTTATTCTTCTTTTGCTCCTTTTGCTCCACCTCCTCATCATTCTTCTCCTTTTTTTTTTTCATTCTTTTTTTTTGTTTTCCTTTGGACTTTCATTTTTATGTGCGTAACTAATCGAATGTTTGTTTTCATTTCAGCTGCTTGTGGAATGGATGTTTGCTTGTAGAGTGAAAAGATAAGTATATTTATTTGTCCTAATTCCACTGACTTTGGTTTATATGTTAAATTTGTTTTACACATAACTATTTTTACCTCTTTTTGTGTTTATTACTTGTAATGATCATTCTTCTATTACTTTCAAATCCTAACACTCTCATTAACCCACAATTTTTTTTTCATTTTTTGTTGTTTTCGTGTTTTACACAACCAATAATTGCATATCATTTTTTTGATTATATGTGTTTTGTTTGTTTTTCTATTAGATTAATTATGTTTTATTTCTTTTTCTATTTGTTTCTATCAAAATTGTTAAATGTTGGAGAAAAAATTCAATTATTTGGAGAGGGAGCAAAATGTTCAAGCATGGAAGAAAATTAGGAGTTTGTATAATGTAGAAGACAGTAATAGGTTCTAGAATTCAAAAAAGGCATAGGACATGGGGGTTAGGCTTAGGGCTTTTGTGGTTTTGAGTTAAGGGTTAGGGGTAACGGATTTGGGTTTATTCTTCTTTTGCTCCTTTTGCTCCACCTCCTCATCATTCTTCTCCTTTTTTTTTTTCATTCTTTTTTTTTGTTTTCCTTTGGACTTTCATTTTTATGTGCGTAACTAATTGAATGTTTGTTTTCATTTCAGCTGCTTGTGGAATGGATGTTTGCTTGTAGAGTGAAAAGATAAGTATATTTATTTGTCCTAATTCCATTGACTTTGGTTTATATGTTAAATTTGTTTTACACATAACTATTTTTACCTCTTTTTGTGTTTATTACTTGTAATGATCATTCTTCTATTACTTTCAAATCCTAACACTCTCATTAACCCACAATTTTTTTTTCATTTTTTGTTGTTTTCGTGTTTTACACAACCAATAATTGCATATCATTTTTTTGATTATATGTGTTTTGTTTGTTTTTCTATTAGATTAATTATGTTTTATTTCTTTTTCTATTTGTTTCTATCAAAATTGTTAAATGTTGGAGAAAAAATTCAATTATTTGGAGAGGGAGCAAAATGTTCAAGCATGGAAGAAAATTAGGAGTTTGTATAATGTAGATGAAAGGGCATAGGACATAGGGGTTAGGGTTAGGGGTAACGGATTTGGGTTTATTCTTCTTTTGCTCCTTTTGCTCCACCTCGTCATCATTCTTCTCCTTTTTTTTTTTCATTATTGTTTTTTGTTTTCTTTCGGACTTTCATTTTTTTGTGCGTAATTAATCTAATGTTTGTTTTCATTTCAGTTGCTTGTGGAATGGATGTTTGCTTGTGGAGTGAAAAGATAAGTATATTTATTTGTCCTAATTCCATTGACTTTGGTTTATATGTTAAATTTGTTTTACACAACTATTTTTACCTCTTTTTGTGTTTATTGCTTGTAATGATCATTCTTCTTTTACTTTCAAATCCTAACACTCTCATTAACCCACAATTTTCTTTTCATTTTTTGTTGTTTTCGTGTTTTACACAACCAATAATTGCATATCATTTCTTTGATTATATGTGTTTTGTTTGTTATTCTATTAGATTAATTATGTTTTATTTGTTTTTCTATTTGTTTCTATCAAAATTGTTAAATGTTGGTGAAAAAATTCAATTATTTGGAGAGGGAGCAAAATGTTCAAGCATGGAAGAAAATTAGGAGTTTGTATAATGTAGAAGACAGTAATAGGTTCTAGAATTCAAAAAAGGCATAGGACATAGAGGTTAGGCTTAGGGCTTTTGTGGTTTTGAGTTAAGGGTTAGGGGTTGGGGGTAACGGATTTGGGTTTATTCTTCTTTTCCTCCTTTTGCTCCACCTCCTCATCATTCTTCTCCTTTTTTTTTTTCATTTTTTTTTTTTGTTTTTTTTTGGACTTTCATTTTTATGTGCGTAACTAATCGAATGTTTGTTTTCATTTCAGCTGCTTGTGGAATGGATGTTTGCTTGTAGAGTGAAAAGATAAGTATATTTATTTGTCCTAATTCCATTGACTTTGGTTTACATGTTAAATTTGTTTTACACATAACTATTTTTACCTCTTTCTGTTTTTATTACTTGTAATGATCATTCTTCTATTACTTTCAAATCCTAACACTCTCATTAACCCACAATTTTCTTTTCATTTTTTGTTGTTTTCGTGTTTTACACAACCAATAATTGCATATCATTTCTTTGATTATTTGTGTTTTGTTTGCTCGTCTAGTATATAAATTATGTTTTATTTCTTTTTTTATTTCTTTCTGTCAAAATTCTTAACTGTTGGAGAAAAAATTCAATTATTTGGAGAGGAAGCAAAAGGTTAAAGAATGAAAGAAAATTAGGAGTTTGTATAATGTAGAAGATAGTAATAGGTTCTAGAATTCAAATAGGGCATAGGACATAGGGGTTAAGCTTAGGGCTTTTGGGGTTTTGAGTTAAGGGTTAGGGGTTAGGGGTAGGGTATTTGGGTTTATTCTTCTTTTGCTCCCTTTGCTCCACCTCCTCATCATTCTTCTCCTTTTTCTTTTTCTTTTTTTATTATTGTTTTTTGTTTTACTTTGGACTTTTATTTTTTTGTGCGTAACTAATCTAATTTTTTTTTTTTGATTTCAGTTGCTTGTGGAGTGAAAAGATAAGTATATTTATTTGTCCTAATTCCATTGACTTTGGTTTATATGGTAAATTTGTTTTACACATAACTATTTTTACCTCTTTTTGTGTTTATTACTTGTAATGATCATTCTTCTATTACTTTCAAATCCTAACACTCTCATTAACCCCCAATTTTCTTTTCATTTTTTGTTGTTTTCGTGTTTTACACAACCAATAATTGCATATCATTTCTTTGATTATATGTGTTTTGTTTGTTTTTCTATTAGATTAATTATGTTTTATTTCTCTTTTCTATTTGTTTCTATCAAAATTGTTAAATGTTGGAGAAAAAATTCAATTATTT
Organism: Ilex aquifolium; assembly: GCA_951799425.1. NCBI lineage: Eukaryota > Viridiplantae > Streptophyta > Magnoliopsida > Aquifoliales > Aquifoliaceae > Ilex > Ilex aquifolium. Next base: position 28,656,522 of record OX637407.1, on the reverse strand, counting down.
GGAGAGGGAGCAAAATGTTCAAGCATGGAAGAAAATTAGGAGTTTGTATAATGTAGAAGACAGTAATAGGTTCTAGAATTCAAAAAAGGCATAGGACATGGGGGTTAGGCTTAGGGCTTTTGTGGTTTTGAGTTAAGGGTTAGGGGTTAGGGGTTAGGGGTAACGGATTTGGGTTTATTCTTTTTTGCTCCTTTTGCTCCACCTCCTCATCATTCTTCTCCTCTTTTTTTTTCATTCTTTTTTTTTGTTTTCCTTTGGACTTTCATTTTTATGTGCGTAACTAATCGAATGTTTGTTTTCATTTCAGCTGCTTGTGGAATGTATGTTTGCTTGTAGAGTGAAAAGATAAGTATATTTATTTGTCCTAATTCCATTGACTTTGGTTTATATGTTAAATTTGTTTTACACATAACTATTTTTACCTCTTTTTGTGTTTATTACTTGTAATGATCATTCTTCTATTACTTTCAAATCCTAACACTCTCATTAACCCACAATTTTCTTTTTATTTTTTGTTGTTTTCGTGTTTTACACAACCAATAATTGCATATCATTTCTTTGATTATATGTGTTTTGTTTGTTTTTCTATTAGATTAATTATGTTTTATTTCTCTTTTCTATTTGTTTCTATCAAAATTGTTAAATGTTGGAGAAAAAATTCAATTATTTGGAGAGGAAGCAAAAGGTTCAAGCATGGAAGAAAATTAGGAGTTTGTATAATGTAGAAGACAGTAACAGGTTCTAGAATTCAAAAAGGGCATAGGACATAGGGGTTAAGCTTAGGGCTTTTGGGGTTTTGAGTTAAGGGTTAGGGGTTAGGGGTAGGGTATTTGGGTTTATTCTTCTTTTGCTCCCTTTGCTCCACCTCCTCATCATTCTTCTCCTTTTTCTTTTTCTTTTTTTATTATTGTTTTTTGTTTTACTTTGGACTTTTATTTTTTTGTGCGTAACTAATCTAATTTTTTTTTTTTGATTTCAGTTGCTTGTGGAGTGAAAAGATAAGTATATTTATTTGTCCTAATTCCATTGACTTTGGTTTATATGGTAAATTTGTTTTACACATAACTATTTTTACCTCTTTTTGTGTTTATTACTTGTAATGATCATTCTTCTATTACTTTCAAATCCTAACACTCTCATTAACCCACAATTTTCTTTTCATTTTTTGTTGTTTTCGTGTTTTACACAACCAATAATTGCATATCATTTCTTTGATTATATGTGTTTTGTTTGTTTTTCTATTAGATTAATTATGTTTTATTTCTCTTTTCTATTTGTTTCTATCAAAATTGTTAAATGTTGGAGAAAAAATTCAATTATTTGGAGAGGGAGCAAAATGTTCAAGCATGGAAGAAAATTAGGAGTTTGTATAATGTAGAAGACAGTAATAGGTTCTAGAATTCAAAAAAGGCATAGGACATGGGGGTTAGGCTTAGGGCTTTTGTGGTTTTGAGTTAAGGGTTAGGGGTTAGGGGTTAGGGGTTAGGGGTAACGGATTTGGGTTTATTCTTTTTTGCTCCTTTTGCTCCACCTCCTCATCATTCTTCTCCTCTTTTTTTTTCATTCTTTTTTTTTGTTTTCCTTTGGACTTTCATTTTTATGTGCGTAACTAATCGAATGTTTGTTTTCATTTCAGCTGCTTGTGGAATGTATGTTTGCTTGTAGAGTGAAAAGATAAGTATATTTATTTGTCCTAATTCCATTGACTTTGGTTTATATGTTAAATTTGTTTTACACATAACTATTTTTACCTCTTTTTGTGTTTATTACTTGTAATGATCATTCTTCTATTACTTTCAAATCCTAACACTCTCATTAACCCACAATTTTCTTTTTATTTTTTGTTGTTTTCGTGTTTTACACAACCAATAATTGCATATCATTTCTTTGATTATATGTGTTTTGTTTGTTTTTCTATTAGATTAATTATGTTTTATTTCTCTTTTCTATTTGTTTCTATCAAAATTGTTAAATGTTGGAGAAAAAATTCAATTATTTGGAGAGGAAGCAAAAGGTTCAAGCATGGAAGAAAATTAGGAGTTTGTATAATGTAGAAGACAGTAACAGGTTCTAGAATTCAAAAAGGGCATAGGACATAGGGGTTAGGCTTAGGGCTTTTATGGTTTTGAGTTAAGGGTTAGGGGTTAGGGGTTAGGGGTAACGGATTTGGGTTTATTCTTCTTTTGCTCCTTTTGCTCCTCATCATTCTTCTCTTTTTTTTTTTTCATTATTGTTTTTTATTTTCCTTTGGACTTTCATTTTTTTGTGCGTAATTAGTCTAATGTTTGTTTTCATTTCAGTTGCTTGTGGAATGGATGTTTGCTTGTGGAGTGAAAAGATAAGTATATTTATTTGTCCTAATTCCATTGACTTTGGTTTATATGTTAAATTTGTTTTACACATAACTATTTTTACCTCTTTTTGTGTTTATTGCTTGTAATGATCATTCTTCTTTTACTTTCAAATCCTAACACTCTCATTAACCCACAATTTTCTTTTCATTTTTTGTTGTTTTCTTGTTTTACACAACCAATAATTGCATATCATTTCTTTGATTATATGTGTTTTGTTTGTTATTCTATTAGATTAATTATGTTTTATTTGTTTTTCTATTTGTTTCTATCAAAATTGTTAAATGTTGGAGAAAAAATTCAATTATTTGGAGAGGGAGCAAAATGTTCAAGCATGGAAGAAAATTAGGAGTTTGTATAATGTAGAAGACAGTAACAGGTTCTAGAATTCAAAAAGGGCATAGGACATAGGGGTTAGGCTTAGGGCTTTTATGGTTTTGAGTTAAGGGTTAGGGGTTAGGGGTAACGGATTTGGGTTTATTCTTCTTTTGCTCCTTTTGCTCCTCATCATTCTTCTCTTTTTTTTTTTTCATTATTGTTTTTTATTTTCCTTTGGACTTTCATTTTTTTGTGCGTAATTAGTCTAATGTTTGTTTTCATTTCAGTTGCTTGTGGAATGGATGTTTGCTTGTGGAGTGAAAAGATAAGTATATTTATTTGTCCTAATTCCATTGACTTTGGTTTATATGTTAAATTTGTTTTACACATAACTATTTTTACCTCTTTTTGTGTTTATTGCTTGTAATGATCATTCTTCTTTTACTTTCAAATCCTAACACTCTCATTAACCCACAATTTTCTTTTCATTTTTTGTTGTTTTCGTGTTTTACACAACCAATAATTGCATATCATTTCTTTGATTATATGTGTTTTGTTTGTTATTCTATTAGATTAATTATGTTTTATTTGTTTTTCTATTTGTTTCTATCAAAATTGTTAAATGTTGGAGAAAAAATTCAATTATTTGGAGAGGGAGCAAAATGTTCAAGCATGGAAGAAAATTAGGAGTTTGTATAATGTAGAAGACAGTAACAGGTTCTAGAATTCAAAAAGGGCATAGGACATAGGGGTTAGGCTTAGGGCTTTTATGGTTTTGAGTTAAGGGTTAGGGGTTAGGGGTTAGGGGTAACGGATTTGGGTTTATTCTTCTTTTGCTCCTTTTGCTCCTCATCATTCTTCTCTTTTTTTTTTTTCATTATTGTTTTTTATTTTCCTTTGGACTTTTATTTTTTTGTGCGTAATTAGTCTAATGTTTGTTTTCATTTCAGTTGCTTGTGGAATGGATGTTTGCTTGTGGAGTGAAAAGATAAGTATATTTATTTGTCCTAATTCCATTGACTTTGGTTTATATGTTAAATTTGTTTTACACATAACTATTTTTACCTCTTTTTGTGTTTATTACTTGTAATGATCATTCTTCTATTACTTTCAAATCCTAACACTCTCATTAACCCACAATTTTCTTTTCATTTTTTGTTGTTTTCGTGTTTTACACAACCAATAATTGCATATCATTTCTTTGATTATATGTGTTTTGTTTGTTTTTCTATTAGATTAATTATGTTTTATTTCTCTTTTCTATTTGTTTCTATCAAAATTGTTAAATGTTGGAGAAAAAAATCAATTATTTGGAGAGGAAGCAAAAGGTTCAAGCATGGAAGAAAATTAGGAGTTTGTATAATGTAGAAGACAGTAACAGGTTCTAGAATTCAAAAAGGGCATAGGACATAGGGGTTAGGCTTAGGGCTTTTATGGTTTTGAGTTAAGGGTTAGGGGTTAGGGGTTAGGGGTAACGGATTTGGGTTTATTCTTCTTTTGCTCCTTTTGCTCCTCATCATTCTTCTCTTTTTTTTTTTTCATTATTGTTTTTTATTTTCCTTTGGACTTTCATTTTTTTGTGCGTAATTAGTCTAATGTTTGTTTTCATTTCAGTTGCTTGTGGAATGGATGTTTGCTTGTGGAGTGAAAAGATAAGTATATTTATTTGTTCTAATTCCATTGACTTTGATTTATATGTTAAATTTGTTTTACACATAACTATTTTTACCTCTTTTTGTGTTTATTGCTTGTAATGATCATTCTTCTATTACTTTCAAATCCTAACACTCTCATTAACCCACAATTTTCTTTTCATTTTTTGTTGTTTTCGTGTTTTACCCAACCAATAATTGCATATCATTTCTTTGATTATATGTGTTTTGTTTGCTCGTCTAGTATATAAATTATGTTTTATTTTTTTTTATATTTCTTTTTATCAAAATTGTTAACTATTGGAGAAAAAATTCAATTTTTTGGAGAGGGAGCAAAAGGTTAAAGAATGAAAGAAAATTAGGAGTTTGTATAATGTAGAAGATAGTAATAGGTTCTAGAATTCAAATAGGGCATAGGATATAGGGGTTAGGTTTAGGGCTTACGTGTAACGGATTTGGGTTTATTCTTCTTTTGTATAATGTAGAAGATAGTAATAGGTTCTAGAATTCAAATAGGGCATAGGACATAGGGGTTAGGCTTAGGGCTTTTGGGGTTTTGAGTTAAGGGTTAGGTGTTAGGGGTTAGGGGTAACGGATTTGGGTTTATTCTTTTTTTGCTCCTTTTGCTCCGCCTCCTTATCATTCTTCTCCTTTTTTTTTTTATTATTGTTTTTTGTTTTCCTTTGGACTTTCATTTTTTTGTGCGTAATTAATCTAATGTTTGTTTTCATTTCAGTTGCTTGTGGAATGGATGTTTGCTTGTGGAGTGAAAAGATAAGTATATTTATTTGTCCTAACTCCATTGACTTTGGTTTATATGTTAAATTTGTTTTACACATAACTATTTTTACCTTTTTTTGTGTTTATTGCTTGTAATGATCATTCTTCTATTACTTTCAAATCCTAATACTCTCATTAACCCACAATTTTCTTTTCATTTTTTGTTGTTTTCGTGTTTTACACAACCAATAATTGCATATCATTTCTTTGATTATATGTGTTTTGTTTGCTCGTCTAGTATATAAATTATGTTTTATTTCTTTTTCTATTTCTTTCTATCAAAATTCTTAACTGTTTGAGAAAAAATTCAATTATTTGGAGAGGGAGCAAAAGGTTAAAGAATGAAAGAAAATTAGGAGTTTGTATAATGTGGAAGATAGTAATAGGTTCTAGAATTCAAATAGGGCACAGGACATAGGGGTTAGGCTTAGGGCTTTTGGGGTTTTGATTTAAGGGTTAGGGGTTAGGGATAACGGATTTGAGTTTATTCTTCTTTTGCTCCTTTTGCTCCACCTCCTCATCATTCTTCTTCTTCTTCTTTTATCATTATTATTTTTTGTTTTCCTTTGGACTTTCATTTTTATGTGCGTAACTAATCTAATGTTTGTTTTCATTTCAGTTGCTTGTGGAGTGAAAAGATAAGTATATTTATTTGTCCTAGTTCCATTGACTTTCGTTTACATGTTCAATGTGTTTTACACATAACTATTTTTACCTCTTTTTGTGTTTATTACTTGTAATGATCATTCTTCTATTACTTTCAAATCCTATCACTCTCATTAACCCACAATTTTAGTTTCATTTTTTATTGTTTTCGTGTTTTACACAACCAATAATTGCATATCATTTCTTTAATTCTGTGTTTTGTTTGCTCTTCTATTAGATAAATTATGTTTTATTTCTTTTTCTATTTCTTTATTTCAAAATTGTTAAATGTTGGAAAAAAAATTCAATTATTTGGAGAGGGAGCAAATGGTTAAAGCATGGAAGAAAATTAGGAGTTTGTATAATGTAGAAGATAGTAATAGGTTCTAGAATTCAAATAGGGCATAAGGCATAGGGGTTAGGCTTAGGGCTTTTGGGGTTTTGAGTTAAGGTCTAGGGGTAACGGATTTAGGTTTATTCTTCTTTTGCTCCTTTTTCTCCACCCCCTCATTATTCTTCTCCTTTTTTTTTTTCATTATTGTTTTTTTTTTCTTTGGACTTTAATTTTCATGTGCGCAACTAATCTAATATTTGTTTTCATTTCAGTTGCTTGTGGAATGGATGTTTGCTTGCGGAGTGAAAAGATAAGTATATTTATTTGTTCTAGTTCCATTGACTTTCGTTTATATGTTAAATGTGTTTTACACATAACTATTTTTACCTCTTTTTGTGTTTATTACTTGTAATGATCATTCTTCTATTACTTTCCAATCCTAACACTCTCATTAACCCACATTTTTCTTTTCATTTTTTGTTGTTTTCGTGTTTTACACAACCAATAATTGCATATTATTTCTTTGATTATGTGTTTTTTTTGCTCTTCTACTAGATTAATTATGTTTTATTTCTTTTTCTATTTCTTTCTATCAAAATTGTTAAATGTTGGAGGGAAAATTCTATTATTTAGAGAGGGAGCAAAAGTTTCAAGCATGGAAGAAAATTAGGAGTTTGTATAATGTAGAAGATAGTAATAGGTTCTAGAATTCAAATAGGGCATAGGACATTGGGGTTAGGATTAGGGCTTTTTGGGTTTTGAGTTAAGGGTTAGGGGTTAGGGGTAACGGATTTGGGTTTATTCTCCTTTTGCTCCTTTTGCTCCGCCTCCTTATCATTCTTCTCCTTTTTTTTTTATTATTGTTTCTTGTTTTCCTTTGGACTTTCATTTTTATGTGCTTAACTAATCTAATGTTTGTTTTCATTTCAGTTGTTTGTGGACTGAATGTTTGCCTGTGGATTGAAAAGTTAAGTATATTTATTTGTTCTAGTTCCATTGACTTTCGTTTATATGTTAAATGTGTTTTACATATAACTATTTTTACATCTTTTTGTGTTTATTACTTGTAATGATCGTTCTTCTATTACTTTTAAATCCTATCACTCTCATTAAACCACAATTTTCTTTTCATTTTTTGTTGTTTTCGTGTTTTACACAACCAGTAATTGCTTATCATTTCTTTGATTGTATGTGTTTTGTTTGCTCTTCTATTAGATAAATTATGTTTTATTTCTTTTTCTATTTCTTTCTATTAAAATTGTTAAATGTTGGAGAAAAAATTCAATTATTTGGAGAGGGAGCAAAAGGTAAAAAAATGGAAGAAAATTAGGAGTTTGTATAATGTTGAAGATAGTAATAGGTTCTAGAATTCAAATAGGGCATAGGACATAGGGGTTAGGCTTAGGGATTTTGGGGTTTTGAGTTAAGGGTTAGGGGTTAGGGGTAATGGATTTTGGTTTATTTTTCTTTTGCTCCGCCTCCTTATCGTTCTTCTCCTTTTTTTTTTATTATTGTTTTTTGTTTTCTTTTGGACTTTCATTTTTATGTGCTTAACTAATCTAATGTTTGTTTTCATTTCAGTTGCTTGTGGACTGAATGTTTGCCTGTGGATTGAAAAGTTAAGTATATTTATTTGTCCTAGTTCCATTGACTTTCGTTTATATGTTAAATGTGTTTTACACATAACTATTTTTACATCTTTTTGTGTTTATTATTTGTAATGATCATTCTTCTATTACTTTCAAATCCTACCACTCTCATTAACCCACAATTTTCTTTTCATTTTTTGTTGTTTTCGTGTTTTACACAACCAGTAATTGCGTATCATTTCTTTGATTCTATGTGTTTTGTTTGCTCTTCTATTAGATAAATTATGTTTTATTTCTTTTTCTATTTCTTTCTATCAAAATTGTTAAATGTTGGAGAAAAAATTCAATCATTTGGAGAGGGAGCAAAAGGTTAAAGTATGGAAGAAAATTAGGAGTTTGTATAATGTAGAAGATAGTAATAGGTTCTAGAATTCAAATAGGGCATAGGACATAGGGGTTAGGCTTAGGGCTTTTGGGGTTTTGAGTTAAGGGTTAGGGGTGAGGGGTAACGGATTTGGGTTTATTCTTCTTTTGCTTCTTTTGCTCCACTTCCTCTTTTTTTCTTCTCTTTTATTTTTTCATTATTGTTGTTTGTTTTCCTTTGTACTTTCATTTTTATGTGCGTAACTAATCTAATGTTTGTTTTTATTTCAGTTGCTTGTGGAATGGATGTCTGCTTGTCGAGTGGAAAGATAAGTATATTTATTTGTCCTAGTTCCATTGACTTTCGTTTATGTGTGAAATGTGTTTTACACATAATTATTTTTACCTATTTTTGTGTTTATTAGTTGTAATGATCATTCTTCTATTACTTTCAAATCCTAACAATCTCATTAACCCAAAATTTTCTTTTTATTTTTTGTTGTTTTCGTGATTTACACAACCAATAATTGCATATGATTTCTTTGATTATATGTGTTTTGTTTGCTCTTCTATTAGATAAATTATGTTTTATTTCTTTTTCTATTTCTTTCTACCCAAATTGTTGAATGTTGGAGAAAAAATTCAATTATATGGAGAGGGAGCAAAAGGTTAAAGCATGGAAGAAAATTAGGAGTTTGTATAATGTAGAAGATAGTAATAGGTTCTAGAATTCAAATAGGGCATAGGACATAGGGGTTAGGCTTAGGGCTTTTGGGGTTAGGGATAACGGATTTGGGTTTATTCTTCATTTGCTCCGTTTGCTCCACATCCTCATCATTCTTCTTCTTTTTTTGTCATGATTATTGTTTGTTTTCCTTTAGACTTTCATTTTTATGTGCGTGACTAATGTAATGTTTGTTTGTTTGTGGAGTGAAAAGATAAGTATATTTATTTGTCCTAGTTCCATTGACTTTCGTTAATATGTTAAATGTGTTTTACACCTAACTATTTTTACCTCTTTTGTGTTTATTACTTGTAATGATCATTCTTCTATTACTTTCAAATCCTAACACTCTCGTTAACTCCCAATTTTCTTTTCATTTTTTGTTGTTTTCGTGTTTTACACAACCAATAATTGCATATTATTTCTTTGATTATATGTGTTTTGTTTGTTCTTCTATTAGATTAATTATGTTTTATTTCTTTTTCTATTTGTTTGTATCAAAATTTTTAAATGTTGGAGAAAAAATTCAATTATTTGGAGAGGGAGCAAAAGGTTAAAGAGTGGAAAAAAATTAGGAGTTTGTATAATGTAGAAGACAGTAATAGGTGCTAGAATTCAAATAGGGCATAGGACATTGGAGTTAGGCTTAGGGCTTTTGGGGTTTTGAGTTAAGGGTTAGGGGTAGCGGATTTGGGTTTATTCTTCTTTTGCTCCACCTCCTCATCATTCTTCTCCTTTTTTTTTTTTTTCTTTATTGTTGTTTGTTTTCCTTTGGACTTTCATTTTTATGTCCGTAACTAATCTAATGTTTGTTTTCATTTCAGTTCCTTATGGAATGAATGTTTGCTTATGGAGGAATAAGAAGAGTTGAACGAGATGAGTTTTTAAAGCGAATTTAAGGGTGAAAAATAAGTATATCTATTTGTCCCATTTCCATTGGCTTTCTTTTACATATAAAGTGTTTTTTACACATCACTATATTTGCATATTTTTGTGTTTATTACTTGTTTTGCTCATTCTTCTATTATTTTCAACCTCCAACACTCTTATTAACCCATAGTTTCCTTTTCATTTTTCGTTGTTTTCTTATTTTACAAAACCAATAATTGCATATCATGTTTTTTATTATATGTGATTTGTTTGCTCTTCTATTAGATAAATTATGTTTTTGTTCTTTTTCTACTTCTTTCTATCAAAATTGTTAAATATTTGAAAACAAATTCAATTACTTAGAGAGGGTGCACAAGGTTAAAATATGGAAGAAAATTAGGAGTTTGTATCATGTAAAAGATGCTAATAGGTTCTATAATTCAAATAAGGCATTGGGGTTAGGGCTTAGGGGGTTAGGCTTAGGGCTTTTGGGGTTTTGAGTTAAGGGTTAAGGGTTAGGGGTTATGAATTTGGGTTTATTGTTCTTTGCTCCTTTTGCTCCACTTCCTCATCATTGTTTTCCTATTTTTTTTTCCCTTATTGTTGTTTGTTTTCCTTTAGACTTTCATTTTTATGTGCGTAACTAATCTAATGTTTGTTTTCATTTCAGTTCCTTATAGAATGGATGTTTGCTTATGGAGGAATAAGAAGAATTGAACGTGATGAGTTTGCAAAGCGAATTTAAGAATGAAAAGATAAGTATATCTATTTGTCCCAGTTCCATTAGCTTTCTTTTATATGTAAAATGTGTTTTACACACGTCTATTTTTACTTTTTTTTGTGTTTATTACTTGTTATGATCATTCTTCTATTATTTTCAACCCCCAACACTCATTAACTCACAGTTTCCTTTTAATTTTTCGTTGTTTTCGTGTTTTACACAACCAAAAATAGGCAGGCATAACAAAATCAAAAGATGCAGTGAAAGGTGGCTCATTCTCCTTGTTAGACCTATGTAATAAAACCACCGGAATTTTGCCAAGACCAACACCAAAGGAACAGAAAACTTCTGCTTGCTTGTTCCTACAAGTTTCACCCATGTTCACCAATGGCAAGCTGTATTAACAAAATTGACCCAAGCAACTTTTTTCTCTCACTTCTCCTTTTACCAAAAATTAAAATGCCATATGCGTGAGGCTTAAGTCATGCAAATTTGCTGCAAGTTCTTCATTTTTCTAGCTGTTTCCTACTTTTAATTTTTCATAAGCTTAGGATAAACAAAATAATTGATATAAAAAAAGTCAAAATTTTATATAGCACACGATACTTGTACACAAATATCAGAAGGATTTACTTTGACTTCAAAACTGTAAAACAAGGGGAATACGAAAATGAAGAACAAAAAGTACTCAACTTCTCAGCTTCATGACAACAGTCCATATCAACTTTAAGCAACACCATAACGAAAGTAAAAGAAGTAGTTGACCCATAATCAATGCCAAGTACATGTGCGGCATCTAATTCAATAACTCTGTGAGAGAGAGAGAGAGGTTGAACACCTTAAGGAAAAAAACCATTCACTAATGTAGGTTAGAAGTAAAAAGCACTGCATGAATCATGATCCAACGATACTGTCCTCTGCATCTAGACTTGTTTCAGATTTCTCTAACATGAGAGGTAACTGAAACAAATATTTAAGGACAATAAACTCAAAAAGTTATGTTATATAATGAAAAAGTTTGTAGTATCTTGGAGGCACATGCCTTAAGATACAGTTGTTTCGAATAGAAGATTAAGCACGTGTATTAAACACATATGATGTCCAGCAGAATGGTACCAGAAGCCTAATTCCGAAAAGCAAAATCCGCAAAAGTACGCTAATGAAACTACTAACACAGTTCAGCACCAATATTAAATGTTGCATCAGTTTATGTTCAGTAGGAAGCAGAATAAACGCAATGGGAAACCTATTCTTGCCCCCAACCCATACGAGTGGAACTTACTTTTTCAAGAAGCCACGGCCTGCATGTGGCACCAACAGTACCAGAAAGAACAACTGTAGCTCCATTTTAGATTCCAACAGAAAGACACTAGGAAGTGAGAATGCCGACGTCAAAGCCTTGTATAAGCTTTCTGGAACAAATGGCATGCATAAGTGTGTCACTCTGATGGTAGGCGGCGCCGCTTCCCATAATCTGCATCCCTTGATCGAGACCGGTGATCCTCTTCCGGAACTGCACGCAATCTGCTCCGAGATCTCGAAGAAGAGTGTCCCCTGTCCCAGTCATCCTCGTAACCCAAGTCACGTTCTTTATGCCTATGCTCTCGATAGCCATCCTTCTCTTACCTGTATCTGTGCTCCCTATCATACCTGTCCCTATCTTGCTCTCTCTCCTCACGATGCCTCTTCTCAGAGTTTCCCGACCAGTCACGCTCAGAACCCCGTTCCTTTTCCCGGGAAGCAGCATTTGACCTTACTCCTTTATCATGGCTTGCCTCTCCATACCCATACTCAGAAGCCCCATCTTTACCACCATAGCTCGATTCCCTCGTCCCTCGACCGTGATCTTCCCCTCCCCATCCACCCATATGCTACTGTCAGTCCACATTCCACTATGTTGCCCATCCATACCAGTGGTCCCCATCCACCCATATGCTACTGTCAGTCCACATTCCACTATGTTGCCCATCCATACCAGTGGTCCCCATCATTCCCATTCCACTAGCAGCCATTCCTCGGCCAAAGAAGGCAGGGTTAACATGAGGAGCCACCCCAGCAAGTCCCATAGGATTAACAGCTGGAAATGGAGGAAGCATCCCAGGGAAAGCAGGACCCGAAAAGCCTCCATAACCAGTTCCTCGACCCATATAAGTTGGATCAAATCCTGCACCCATCATACCCTGATGAGGCATCAATCCAGCAGGACCACCCCCGAAACCAGGACCTACCAGGCCTTGCCCATAAGCTCCTCCACCGGCACCGCTTCCAACGCCAGGACCATTCCCAATCATGTTCTTCGCTCCCATAGCCCCTCCTCTTCCCCTGATGGGCCCACTCCCTGGACCCCTGTTGAGTATTCCCTGCCCTCGTCCCCACCCACATCTTCCAAAGTTCCTTCCTGAATCTCCACTGGGATAATTTGTTCCCCCACCTCTGCCCGGCCCATCATTCATAGGCCTCCTGCCCTGTTGCTGAGACTGAGGTTGGACTTGGGTTTTGTTCATATAAGAATCCCCCATCTGCCTTAAAGTTTGCGGAGAAGCAAACGTTACCACACAAGCACGCCCGTTGAAAACATGTCCGTTCATCCCTTCTTTGCATGCTGCTGCAGCACCTGGGTCATAAAATTCAACTTGACAGTAGCCTTTGGATGTACCACTAGCCCTCTCATCGAAGAACTTGATCTCCTTGACCCTACCATATTGAGATAACACACTCTCAAGCTCTGCATCAGTGGTCCACCAATGCAGTTTCCCCCACAAAAAGCATGGTAGCACCATTCTCCGCAGCAGGCTGCATCTGACTTTCATGGACAGCAGGGCGGTTCACATTCACATCTACATTTGTACCCATTTGATTAGCTGGCATTTGTGGAATACCTCTTGGGGCACCTGTACCAGAATTTACTAATGGTGCAGACTCATTTACAGCTTTTCCCGGCACGTCAACAGAAGCAACCCCAGTTCTTTGGGGAATAGGCATCTGTCCTTGAAACCCCAAATTTCCTGCCTGAGAACCATGAGTCATTTCCGGAACCCTTCCTTTTTGTGACACGTCAACAACTCCCAGTTCTGGTCCTCTAGAAACTGTAAGCCCTCCCTTCTGCTCAGGGAATTGGGGCCCTGCATTTATGTACTTCCCTTCGGTTGCAACACTGGGAATGCCAATCTCTTGTGATACCATAGCTCCTGCTCTAGGTTCAGGAATGATGGTTTTCTGATCCTGAAATCCCCTAGGACCCCCGCTGCTCACACCAACAGATGGCACCCGTGCCTCTGACCGCTGCAGCTGCAGGAAGCCCTCTCCAACATTTACATCATTGTAAAGATCATCAAATACATTATCCTCACCTGCCATTTCATCCTCTGCAAGTGTTCATGATACTGAGTGTTTTGAGCTCCTCCAAATTCCTCATCTCCATAGTCTAATTGCTGGTCAGCCATTGGATCTATTTAAGCTAACTCCAGTTAAAGAAAAGTACCAACACCTACTCAAAACCGAATGGTGATAACAATAGAAGAATGATTCGCACAATTCGAGCTTTGGATTGAGTAACAAATAACAATACAGATTTTCATCATGAGCTCGAATTCGAGCCTCATACCGGCCCAGGCCTAGGCTGACCAAAAAAATATCTAGTTGTGCTTTTCACAAAACATAACTTTTCATTTCTGCTCCAGTTTCTCGTCTGAAATGTGAGATGCTCAAGTTTCGCTCTTTTTTCGTCATGAGCTCGAATTCGAGCTCAGGATTGAGAAACAAATAACAATACGGATTTTTCCGTTAAAACAGCTAATATTCTAAGTATTATAAAAATAAAAAAAAAATGCAAAAAATCTGTTTTGATTCCAGAAAATTAAAACACTGGCTTCGCTACGAGGTATAATCTGTTAAATTCGTATTTTTCTAGTATCCAAAATTAAGGTCCCGTTTGGTAACCGGAAGTTTCCGTTTTTTTTTTGTTTTTGTTTTCACTTTTTGTCCAAAAAAAAAACAATAGCGTGTTTGGTGATTGTTTTCATTTTTTTTTTAACTGTTCCGTTTTAAAAACAAGGCTAAAATATATAAACATCCAAAATGATGTTTTTGAAAACATCTAAAAAAAAACTGACGCGCGCCTTAGTGGAGTTGTATAATGAGGTCATGACTTCGAATCTTGTTAACAACAAAACTTAGGACTTTTGGTTGGAACTATAAAAGTTCCTTTCCTTTTTTTTTTTTTTTTTCCCTCTTTCCCTCCTTTGTCTCTCTCTTGAAACCAAAGCCTGGTTTCTTTCTTCTGAACCGAAGCCATGGCCCATGGTTTCTCTCTGCTGAAACCCGAAGCCAAAGAAGAATCAAAGACGAATCGACCAAAGCCATGGTTTCTCTCTGCTGAAACCCGAAGCCAAAGAAGAACCGAAGACGAATCGAACCGAAGCCATGGTTTCTCTCTGTGGGGGTGGCTTTCGGTGGTGGAATTTAGGTGGTGGTGGGTTTCAGTGGTGGGGGTGGGTTGTGGGTTTCGGTGGTGGGGTTGGGGTGGGTTTCAGTGGTGGTTTTGGTGGTCAGTGGGTTCAGGGATGGGGGTTTGCTGGGGATGGGGTTGCTGGGTTTCGGGGATGGGGTTTGCTGGGCACGGGGGTTGCTGGTTTCGGGGATGGGGGTTGCTGGGTTTCGGTGGTAGGGGTGGGGATGAATTTTGGTGAATTTCAGGGGTTGGTGGGTGGGTTTCGGTGGTGGTGGTGGTGGTGGTGGTGGGTGTTTGGTGGTTGGTGGTTGGTGGTGGTGTTGGGAGGTAAATTTTTGGTATAATACCAATCATATTTTTTATTTTTGTTTTTATAATTTTTTAAATATAAATGACTACCAAACATGTTTTATATTTTTAATTTTTATCACAAAAAAAATAAAACTTTGTTCTATTTTTTTCATAAAAAAAAACATAAAAACGAAAACGTTACCAAACGCACCCTAAATTTCTAAAATTCAAACATACAATCCTTTTCTTTTGCTTCCTTCGGTTAGATCAGTAACCAAAAAATGAAAGAACATATTCCAGCAAATAAGAAGAAGAAGAAAAGTGTAAAAGGTCACCTGAAGATGGCAACCACCAAAACAGCAATGGCGAACAGATATGAGTTCAGATCTGCAAGAGTAGATTTGAGGAAAGAAGAAGAGGACTAAGGGATATAAGGTCACCTGAGGGATGGCAACCACCAAAACAGCGACGAACGACCGACGGTAGTTTAGATCTAGGGTTTTTTTGTCAAGACGAGAAGAGAGAGGGTAGAAAGAGAGACTGTGAGAGGATCGGGGGGGGGGGGGGGGGGGGGGGAGAGAGAGAGAGAGACAGTTCTGGAAGGTGGGTGTGGACTTTTTTGTCTATTTGGCAGAAAAATGGGTAAAAGTGATTTTTTTTTTTTTGAGAGCAAAATAGTAAAAAAGAATAAGTAAAACCAAATTACACCAAAAACATACCACCTGTCTATAATCTATAATATAAAACAAAACATATTGTAATCATCTAACGATCACCAATATCACTCTTAAAACCATTCACATTACATTGTACTTTCGGGCACAAGTTACTTCTAATAAAAAAAATAAACTATAAAGTCATCATCTTGATTTTGGCTTGTTCATAAAAGCAACTTTTTTTCCTTTAGTAAGTAATTTTTGTAATATAATCCATGTTATAATATGATCTACGTTTAATTATTTAGGTTTCTTTTGCGAACATCTTGTAGGTATTGGTGGTAATTGAATCATGTTGAGTCCTAATTGGATCGTGTTAGGTAGAATTTGTGTTGCATACTAGTCAACTCTAATTAAATTCATTTAATTAATCATGACAGATGTCTTGACATTAACCTGATTTATTTATTATATTGTTATGTATATATGTTGGATGTATCTACAAAGTTGGTTTCATACAAGTTGTGTTAAACCGATTTGTTTATTATATGCTTACGTTGGATGTATCTTCGGTTGATTTTCCATTGAACTTCGAATTGGAGTAAAGAAGTTGTACCAATGATAACATACTTTACGATATATACAATCCCAAATAAATGCTATACCACTGTTTCCCCTTCCCAATAGAATTTGAACGTCAATCATAATGAAAAGCCTCTTTCTCCATCATTCATAAATGAACAAGAGAATTGTCCCATATCTAGTCAAATGTGCGAGTGAGATAGTTGAAACGGATATAAACTGAGTTATATGTTATAGAGAAAAAAGTCTAAATTGAAAATAGGAAAATGAATTTGTGTAGATTTGTCTCGTCAAAATGTTAAAATTCTAGTTCGAGAGATTTTCAAAAAAAGATTGGTTTATCGATTGTTAAAAAATATTTCAAATTTATTTTAAAAAACCAATTAAATTGGTTTTTTAAATTGGTTTAAATTGGTTAAAAAATATGTCTCGTCAAATTTAAATTGGTTTACCTATGCTAATCCATTCATAATCAATCAAATATTGTTGTGACAATTGTGTCCTTCCAATCGATCGTAAGGGGCACTTCTATTTGAAGGTTCCCAAGGGACACATCAGTCTTTTGACTCTTTTGAGCACAAACATAATGGTTGTAATCCATTATAATCCTGTGTCTTTGTTTATTTGTATCATCACCGCATCATCCTCTTTCTATGGGATGGGATGGGATTACCATGGCACAGGAACCTCGCGCAACAAGATGAGACTCCGACATTTCTCGAAACATTCTTCGATTTCAATGATGGGGAAAGAGTTCCATGCTGGGCAATTTCCAAATGGTGTTCAGGTCTCTCTCTCTCTTTGTGCATATATATAAATATTGTGTATATATACTCTGTGTGTTGTCCAAGATATGTTGGGGTTGAATTTGGTAATGGGTTTGTGGGTAATTGACTATTGTTTCCTCAGACAGTGTGAATGTCTGAATGGGTTGCAGTGACTGTAATTTGTGTGTGCCAATGATATTTTAGTGGAATAGTAGTGAAACCATTGACAACTTAAGTGAATTAACAAGCTAATGAGTTTCGATGACATGTCATGGTACCAACATTGAGCTGTCTTAGACTGAAGGCTAATTATGTCGAGGCAGAACTATATGCTTCATAACTTTGTAAAATTCAGATGCCTTGTGCATCTAAATTGTATAGCCCTAGATCAATAGCACTTTGTGGTCGGGATGCATCCCGCCTTTTCACTTTAATAGTCCCTGAAATACATTCACCATTGTGCCGATGAGGAATCATATATTGGGTTAAGATTATAATCACCCTCTTTTGAGGGTACTGTCAAACTCAACAACTATTGCAGCCCAATTACCAGAACTTTGAAGTGAACTAGTCACAATAGTTCTCATCCTCCATCCTGATGATTGTGCGGATAGGGCTGTGAGTTCTAATTGTCCTTGTAAAATAGAATGTTGTGGTTCATAGTTTTATTTCTTTGGAAATAATCACTACTTTGGTACTTATTATAGATCGCGATATGAGTTCGTAAGAGACTCTTTTTATAATTCATTGAAGTGTCTTTTATGGTTTGTTGATCTGCATATGATCCTTATGCATTGCAAGTCCCCCCAAAAGCATTATTGTGAAAGTTGATCCATGTTTTTATCCATCATTTTCAGGTTGCTTCTGATTTCATATTGTGTGGTGAAGAGTTCATGTCGAAGTTACCTGACAGAAGATGGACAATGACCAGGCCAGATAGCAAAGTTCACCAAATAATGGTCTCAAACAGGCAGATAAAACACAAAGCTGCACCATTTGGAGATATTTTGTTCTTAAACAATCCTCATCCACTTTTGGGTGATCGCATGATGGAAAATAACAAGCAACATCCATCCTTTTATGTTGTGAGAGATGATTTGCTGCACCCACTGGTTAATGGTAATAAAGCGAGGAAATTGGATGCCCTGTTTCCTCTTGTTGAAGATCATGCAGTGACAGATGTGGTGAGATAATATTCCTTTTGAAGTTATGGTGTCTCAATTCTGATGGACCTGTCTGTCAAATGAGATACAGCATTCCATGAATTACCATTTACTCGTCATATTTTGAAAGTTGGCAAGCGTTTCATTACTTCACAAGCTATAATCCAATTCATGAACATGGAGCACAAAATTGATGCAAGTGACTCGTGGTCATTGGGTGGGTGCACAAGGATAAAAGAGCCTATTGGAAATTCTAGATTTTGTTTTATTTTTTCACAAGGTCTACTCTGATTTGACTACTCAGTGTTAGTATAAGCCAAATAAACCTGTAAATTGATACAGTAAGATAAATGTGACATTTCAAACATGTTGGTGGCATAGAAATTCCATATTTATGGCGGGTCTCGGTCCATGCTTCTCTGTTTTTTCTTGCCTGTAGTATGTACACATACGGCTGCCCCAAGAATTGAATTTAGCATTTTGATGGTCTTCCGAGACAAAATAATAGCCCCCTGGGGCAATTTTTTTAGGTTACATGTGGAGGTTGCCAAAGTGCACATGCTGCAGCTGTTGGTATGTCATTCAATATTCTTATTAAACTAGAACAATTCCCTGAATATGTTTTCCAATTTAATTAGGTTTATGTTAGTGTAATCTGTACGAGGCAGTTCTAACTATTTTGGCTGATTTGGTTGCAGGCAACCGTGGTTCTGTTGTACAGCTCTGTGATTTATTTGGGGATTCCTTTACGATAAACACATCTTGGAAACCAAAGCATGTGCAAATGGATGCTCGTAGCTTTGATGAAAATATTCAAAAGGTTGTCATCATCAATGAAGGCGCAGGAGACGTTGTTGGGTTATTGGGTAAGTGTATAATAACACTTACGTCATTTATTTCAGATCACATGTTCTTTTACATTTCTACATGTCGTTGAGTTTGGTGTTACCATCCCTGCTACCATTGCTCAAATGTATCACCAAATTTAGGGAAAAACCTAAAAAAAAAACACCAATACTCAGGTTGGTCCCTATTAAACAATGGGTGATAGCATAGGTAGATTGGGTTCAAGCCTAGTTTTGGAATTATATGTTTAATTGCGAATTTAAATTCTAATCTACTTTATTCAGTTATGGGTGGCTTGGTATGACCTGGCTGTCATCCCTTCTAGACAAAACTGATCAAATTCGTGAATGAAGGCATCAGTAGAACTCGTTAGAATGATCTTAAGAACCATTCGTGAATGAAATTTCGGGATCTTTTTGGAATTAAATGTAAGTGCGCAATGGTCGAGTGGCGGAGGATTTATGTTCAACTTTGAGGCTGTAGAGGGTACTCATTGAGTTCATAAATGTCTGCGTGGCCCAGTTGGTCTTTGGACTTGGGTATTGAATTGTTACTAGGAAACTTATCTTTCTTGGGATGAAAGTCCTCCAAAAGGTTGGATCGTGTGTTTGTATGGACCCTGAATGGTCTATTAGGATGATCGTTCATCGGTGTAGCACTTTATTGATGTTGTGATTGTATTACTGTTTTCAAGTTAAATGTTTTCGTTCAATGTTTTTTGCTTTATTACTTTTGTATGGAATGAACTGTTTTGATATTGCCTAATCATGTCAAATTGTGTTATTTTCAAACTCGTTTACTTGAAAATTGAGTTACTCTACTGAGCTGTTGATGCTCACCCTACATTATTTCTCTTTTTTCAGATTAGTAGGTGATAGAGATATTTGTGAAAGTTTGAACTACTAGTTTTTAGGGTTCTCATTCTAAAAGTGGAATAGTGTTTCTGAGGCATGTAAATTGTATTAAGATTGATGTACATGTGTGAGATGTGACGAGTCTGTGACTGAGTCATACCATAGCTGTGTATAATAAGTTTATCTATTGAGCTTAATAACAAACATTTTTTATGTTTATGGAATTGGTATAAGAGTTTATTCATTATTTAGTGATTGTGAGTGTTATTAGCGCGCTCTGAAATATTACGAAAATGGATGAGGGTTTTACGGTGTAAGTAATCAAATATCACTTTTTTACCCATGCTTTCATGAATCCAGTAGATAGGTTTTAGATACTTCATTACATAAAATTATAACCCCAAAGTGGAGTAGGAGAATTGTGCGCACAATATTCATCTTAGAAAACGTTACAAACGAACTCACCAGCCCACAAATGTCACAATTGAAAATTGGTTTACACCTCATTAAGTAAAACTTGAAGGAAAAACCTACATGCCAATCTGTACACGCAAAAATTTCCTTCATAGCTGGAAAGTTTAAAATATTTTTCTAATTGACATAATTTTTTCCATATGGTGGCAATGTTGTTCAGTACATAAATACCATTGTGGCAACAAACCCACTAAAAGAAGTCCTTTTAAAGGAAATGAAGTGAATCCAAAGCAATGCATAAATGGGACATGTATTTGAATGAATCTTTGTCCCTTTTTTTTGAACGAGAATCTCTGCCCTTGAAATGCACAAAAGACATACAGAGAGAGAGAGAGAGATGGGTTCATCATGTACATTACACTTTGATCACCTCTTAGAATTCTATTGAGTTTTAGTACCAAGGTATTGAAGGGTTTGACTGTCCGTTAAGATCCAACTTTGTAAATCAAATGTGTTGTTCCTACAAAGATATTAGAGAGAAAACTAAGATTTTAGTAAATATATAGAAAGAGAACATACCAAATATCTCAACTGAACAGAGGTCTAGTGTGGTTATGGCATCAGTAGTGCCTCTTTGATTCATCATTCTCTCTTCAACTTCCTGATTCATCATATATATATCATACCATTAATAAAATTTACCATAATCACTGTAACAATTCAAAATAATTATTCAATGACATTTTATTATTGAAATACAAAAAGTACTGTGATTATAATCAATTGTAGTATCCTTTCCCTTGAAACTCATTTCATGGTCCCTTACAAAATCACAAACATAACAAAGTGAGTTCCACAAAACCTAGCCCATAAAACACAGTCCATCACCACCACAATTTCACTGGACAGCTACCTAAATATTATTCACCAGATCATCACCACGATCAGCATCAATTCAATCACCCAATAGAACCAAAAAAAAAAGAACGATCAACCACATTGTATCAAGGGTTCAACAAAAATCTACCAGTGAGTTCATGCAGAGGCTGATACATATATATAGAAACAATCTCTATGACTAGCTCCGAATTAAACTAATCCATATAAATTCAGCAGAGTAGAAAAGATATATAGTAAAGCAAAAAACCCACCAACATAGAGGAGAGATAAATGAACCATTAGGAACTTTTCGGGCTTTGTTTTCTCTCAAATAATGGCATATTAATGTCATATCATATCAACATTTATTTCTACCCAATTGATATATATTGTTTTATAGTCGTGTTCGGGTTCGTCTATGGCCAGAATCGCATCCATGCATTCACTAAGTGGGTCTAGATGGTCAATACGATTATTACTCAACCCGTTAAAAATGATCCCATACTAGGTGACTTAAAGTTGATTTTGTGTCAAATTGACGGATTATCGGCCAGTCCTGCAACATAGTTTAATTGAGATGTACATAAATTTACTAGTTATTGCTTGTGCCTGAAGGTACAAAGTAATAAAAAAATGGTCAAAAATAAATATATTTGTATTCATATCTAAAATCAAATCACAAACATAGAGGAAAGATAAATAAATTTAAGCATCGATTGTAGTGAGAGGTGGTGGGTAGCAGTGGTGGTGGTAGGAGACGGTGATGGTTGTAGTGACAGTCATGGGTGACGACGGTGATGGTGGTGGTGTGGCAGCGGTGATGGTAGTGGTGATGGCGGTGGGGGTGGTGGTGGGGTGGAGGTGGTAGTGGTGGTGGGGCGGTGAGGGTGGTGGCGGTGATGGTGGTGGTAGTGGTGGGGCGGTGGGAGTGGGACAGTTCTAAACACTATTTTTTTTGTTTAAAGTAGTTATAAGAAATTATAAGTTCCTGAAACACTTTTAAAAAGTCACATCAAACACACTTTTATGAGCTTATTTTTCATATTAAATTTAGGGTGTTAATATTAGTCGTCGAATTAATTTTAAAGTAAAATTTAAAGAGATTTCAATCGCGAAAAACAAAAGCCATTTTGGGCCCCTGAAACCAGTAGGAACTTTTCGGGCTTTGTTTTCTCCCAAATAATGGCATATTAATGGCATATCATACCAACATTTATTTCTACCCAATTGGTATATGATGATGCCTCAGAAACAATCACCCAGGCCCAAGCCAATCTGGCGCTTTTGGGTTTTATGGACTGGGTTTTATGGAAAATGAAGTTAGGCAATGATAGACAGCTAATGTAAGTGGTTCGCCCTAGCCGAAAAACTTGGGCTACGTCCACTGTAATGGAGGCTCTTGCTCCTTGATTGTGTATATTGATTTCAACTGATTACAAGGAAATTATAGGCGCAGGGCCGTAAACGACGCTCTCTGTTGTGACTGTTCTAGGGTTCTGGGCAAAAAACCAGGTAGAAGGCGAGGAAGAAGGCTTAGGAATTCGATCCCCCTTCCTTGCTTTTACTGTTCTATTTATATGGTGTCCCTCCCTAGGGTTTGTTGCCCTTGTTCTTCCTTTTCTTGATCTTGTGGGGACCGTTCGTCCTTTCTCTGCAAGCTGCTCTGACCGCCGGTGGTACTGTTCCCACGACCACCTGGGTTCATTCGGCACCATCTCTCTCTGTTTTTGCAGGGAGTCACTCTGAGAAATCAGAGCCGGTTTTCCTTGTTCTGGGCACGCGTGGTGCAACAGGCTTTAACCTGGGTCGTGGGCTGAGAATCGAATTTGGGCCGGTTGGGACCATTCCCCTTTTTGGGCTTTGGAGTCCTCATCCAGTCTGGAGGTCCTTGGGCTTGGTCGTAATGGCAGCCCAGGCCCAAAAACCTATCCTCATCAGTTGCCCCCCAGCCCCTGGTCACGAGAATGACGTCTTCTCTGACCTGGGGATAGGAAGTGTCTTTTCCGAGTTCTTCATGGTCTTCATACGTGGCGGAAAGCGTGGTCAGGCGGCTTTGCGCTGGTTTGGGCTGTTTTGGTATTTGCCGGCTGTGATGGGATGGTTTTTACACGTGTCACCATCGGGCAATCTCAACGGTACGGTTTCTGAGGCGCGTCCTGTCGCCTCGCCTATCAGGGCATTGAATGCTTTGTATAAAGTGGGGAAAGTCCCTTCGCCTGTGTTGTTTTCGCGTTTTTTGAATCTCCTTGCGTTACCCTCTCCTCCCTTGGCTCTCGGGGTGCTTTGTTTCAGACTCTCAGGCGATTCTTAGGGTTTCTGCGTCCCCGGTTATTTTCTGCATCTAGCGCCTTAACTAGGTACGTCTTTCCTCCTTTCTTCATTCTTGCTCGATCTGGATCCCTTCGACCCTCCCTGGTGGGGTTTTGGGTTTCGTTTCTTGATATGGAGGTTTAGTTACTTTAGGAATCATTCCGACGACCTCTCCCCTCTCACGTGCTTCGTGGACCATCCCACTTCGCTTAGGATGTCCTTCCTTCTTAGTTGGTGTCTGAGACCTTCATTTTTGACGGACTATGCTTTACATTTGCCTTCCCTCCACTCCGGCTTACGGCCTGGACCTTTGATGGGGAAGTGGGTCGTTTCCTCTTCTGAATCGGATTCCGAGGATCAAGTAGGCGAAGAAGTCGAGGCAAGTACCTCAGGCTCCCAGAGCGGTAGTTCCGTTGATAGGGCCGTGTCTGGGTCCGCTCTTGGAGCTTCTGCCTCTGGGTCCGCCCTTATAGAAGAAGCTCGTCCTCTTTCGTCCCTTCCACCTGCTTCTTTTGTTGCGTCAAAGACTAAGAGATCCAAACCGGCTCTTCCCCCAACTCCTAGGAAAAGAGTTCATCGAGATCAAGTCGACCTCGCTTGCTATGCGGCCACGACTCCCAGTTGTCTCAGTGACGAGGACTTAGATGAACTGAGGCGGGAGTATCGTTTTCCTGACTCCGTTCTCTTACACTCTCCGGAGTTACACGAGAGGTGTAATTCTTCTATCCCTGGCCTGGTCTGTTTTTACGAGTCCGTTTTCCGTGCTGGCTTGCGGTTCCCCGTTCATCCTTTCATTCGTGTCGTTCTTGCTTTTTACAACATATATCCTGCCCGGCTCTCTCCAAACGGCTGGGGTCTTTTGATCGGATTCCTCGTCCATTGGTTGAAGAGCGAAAACGACTCTCAGCCCTCCATTAATGAATTTGCCTCTCTTTTTCAACTTAAGTCCTCCCCTTCCGCGGGTTTCCTTTATTTTTCGAAAAGGGTCAAAGCGAGGAATTTGATCACCGGGCTTCCTTCTTCCAACAAAGGGTGGAAACCCAAGTTTTTCTTTGTTAGAGGTGACTCTTGGGAGCTTTCCGGGAAACCAGGGGACGTTCCTCTCATTCCCAGGTTTTGGGGAGCTCTAAGGAACATAAGTAAGGCCCTTCAATTCGACTGCATCTTTTTCTTTCGTTGTTCTTCTTTTACTGACTTAACTTCTGATTTGCAGATTATCGCCCCGTCCTTGGGATCGAGGAGGCAGCTAGAATTGCTAGGGCCGAGGCCTTGGGGTTGCAATCATTCTTTGACTTGGTAACCGACGAGCATCTAGCCCTCTACGAGCTCGGGCCTCCTGTTGAACAAGCTCCTGCTCCGGAGTCGTCTTCTGCTCCTGCCCCCATGAATCAAGACTTGATAATGGCGATGTTCTCGGATACCGAGAAGTCGAGGAAGAAAAGGAAGGTGGTGAAGGGCACGCAGCCGTTATCCAAAGGTGCGTCGGTATCCGAGCTCTTACCTGTTCCTTCTGCACAGGAGAAGGTAGATCTTCCTCCCGACGGGGACGTGGCTCCCCGCCCGCCCCCTGTTGAGGGACCTCGGGTTAAGTCATCTACGGGCGAAGCTTCGAAACAAGATGCCCCGGCCGCACCTCCTCGCTCTGTCCCTCAGGGAAGCAGGAAGGTGGATACCGCTCCTTCTTCGTCCAAGGAGCAAGGGGACGGCTTCCTTCGCGACCCTGAGGTTGCTGTTGCCGCCTTGTCTGAGCTGATCTCCACGTCTGATCACAGGGTGGCTATGCAAGCTCCCTTTGATAGGAAGGTGGATCGCGCTATTCGGGGCATGGCGGAGGTATTTTCTAACTTTAGTTTTATCAATCTCTGCTATTTCTTTTTGCTGGGACTTTCATAGGTCCCACTTGTGTTGACTGACATTTTTCCTTCTTAGTCGTTGGCTTGTGTGAAGATGTTGGGATTTCACTACAAGGAGGAGATCTCGAGGGCTAAGGAATCCATGGTCGCCCTGTCAGTGAGCAAGGAGGCGGCCGAGGAGAAGGTGAAGATTCTGTCCTCGGAGGCAGTTGAACTGAAGAGGATCAATGATGAGATGGATGCCCGCCTTCAGGACTTTGCCAAGCTCATGGACTCAAAGGATGACAAGCTCAAAACCACGGAGGCCGACTTGATAGCGAAGGATTCGGAGCTCAGGGCCAGAGATTTCGAGCTGTCATCTTTGAGGGCTCGTGTTTCGCAGCTCGAGAGGGAATGCGCCTCTGGCTTTGTGAAGGGTTTTCTGAATCTCCAGGATCAACTCGAGGAGGCGTATCCTGACCTTGACTTGGATCCCTTCGTGCCTATGCTCGGTTTTAAGAAGACGTCGGCGGTGGAGGAGGCTGAGACCCCTGACCCTAATGAGGGCGTGGGGCCTGGTGTCGAGAAGGTGCGAGGTTGCAGCGACGGAGGAGTTAGGCGCGCAGGTCGGAGCTTCTGGTGAGGAAGCAGGTGGTGATGAAGGGATCGTTTTCTTGAAGTCAATGCGGGGCCTTCCTGCTGTTTCCATCTTCCTTGTAACTTTTCAAGTTGTTTCTTTGTGTAATGCCTCATTGTACCTGCTTTAAGTGCTGAAATGAGAAATTTCATGGTTTTCCCCCTTTTTATGATCATCGCGCGACGTTTCGCTGTAAACTTCGTTGATGGCTTTAGACGTTGTGGGTTGATTTTTCTGCGCTTTTATCCTTAGCCAAGCTTATCCAAATCGACCTGACCTCCATGCTTTCTTTTTTGAGCCGTTTAAGCTCCTTAGGGCTATCTTAGTCTTTTCCCGTCATTTCATCCGTACTGGATGTCAGACGGTTTCGCTCGTTTGAGAACGTGCGCCGTCAGTGGGTTTAGTGAAGCCTCGATCATGGTGTCCAAGGAACCCCCACGACGCCACGTGTATCCCTCATTAATGGAGTGGGACGTGCATTAACTGCTTCCGGCGACAGTAATAAGGTTTGTCCTCTAGCACCTATAAATAGGCCCCCCCCCGGGGAATGCTTATTCTTCACCGAGAGAGGTATCCTATTTCCTACTGCGACATACGTCTCCTTCCCCGCTGCTTCTAAGAAAACCACTTCTTCACTTTCTGCGTCCATGGATACTTCCTCTTCTCCCTTTGATGTTATGGAGCGAATTTTTGGTGACGTCGAAGTCAGCGAAATCGACGGGGACGAGGCTCAGCTCCTTGCGAGGCGCTTCGAGTTCCCCCCTGGCGTTGTCGTGTCCCCCGCAGTTTTGTGCAGGTTCCATAGCCCAGTTAATGGCGAAGCTTGCTTCTTTGAGGCCCCCTTCTCATTAGGGCTCCGGTTTCCCCTTCCTGGCTTGATACGAGAAGTCCTTCATTTCTTCAGCTTCTGCCCTGCCATGCTCCTCCCATCTTCCTGGGCTGTGTTATTGGCCTTCATTGCGGCGTGGGGGAGATTGTTTCCCCAATCCAGGGTCCATTTATCGGAGTTTCTTCACTTTTTTCGCCCTGAAGAAGTATCCGAGTTCTACCACTTCGTCCCTAGGCGAGGGGGAGAGATTCCCATTCGGGATCTCCCTCCGAGCCCTGATGGGTGGATAAGGAGATATTTCTTCGTTTCTGGGGATGGCTGGGAGTTTGGTTCCCAATTTTCGGGGTCGGTCAGAGTTCCTACCGCCTGGGGGCGCCGCCGGAATTTAGGTAAGCTCTAGCCTTCGTGTTTGCTGATACTCGTATTTGTGTATTAATGGCACTACTTGTCCTTGTTGCAGGAGAGCTCCCGCCCCTTATTGCCTCGGAATCGGTTTGGGTCAATCATGCGCGGGCTCACCTTCCTTTTTCCTACACTGAGCTTATGCACCCCGGGATTCCTTCGGCGTCAGGTGTCTATTATGTACATATATCTTTTTGTTCCTTTGCTCGATCTCTTGCTAAGTCTTTGATCTGGCTCGTGTAGTTCCTTCCTACCTGGTGACCCAACGCCATATAATCATGGAGCGCGTGGACGAAAGAAGGCGGGATAGGGTCGTAGGACCCCCGGCAAAGAGGACGAGGTTAGGAGAGGGTAGCTCTTCTAGCGAGGTCCCTGTTCCTGTCGCCGAGTTTCCTGTTGTTGCGGCCGAGGCCCCCACTTCTGTATCTGATCCCCCTGTGTCTGCACCTGAGGCCCCGAGGTCGATGTCGGAGTTGGTTACCAGTGAGGCCACTGCGGGTACTGTGGTGACTGACTCGGTGGGAGGGCCGGTTCGGCGAGGCACTTCTTTAATTGCTGCGGCTGGCCCAAGCTCAGCTCATGCCCCCCAGACTTCTATTACTGACCCGGAGGCCGGTCTGCTTCGGGACGTGAGCTTGAGCAGTCGCGCTCTGATGGAGTTGATTCCTCGAGCTGACCTGCGTCGCTCCGTTGACCTCCCCTTTCAAGTCCGAAGCCATGATGCGCTCCATGCCCTCCTTGAGGTATGTCTTGGTGCTTTTTCCTTTATTTTCCAACTTCTTGGTGTTTTGTAACGTCTCTTATATTTTCAGTCGGCGACGCATGTCTGCGCTCTTGGGAGGGAGATTTTTATGCTGAGGAGTGATGTCCAGAGGAGGGGCGCCGAGGTGATCGACGCTCGTCGGCATGGCGCCGAGCTGTTGAACTGGGGCCTGGCCACTGAGAGGGAGTTGGAGCAGGTTCTTGAACAGCGGGCTCAGACCTTTAGGCAACTGATTGTCAGTACCTCAGCTGAGGTTTCTTTAAGGGACGAGTTGGCTCGTTTGAAGGAAAAGCGGGAGGCTGAGAAAGAGGACTTGCTAAACGCTGCTGTTACCCGCACCCTCCTGGGAGATCAGCTGAAAGAGTCCCGGGCTGCTGTTTCTGAGCTGAATAGGTCTTTAGCTGCTGAACGTCAGCTCGTAGAGGATCAACGAAAGGATCTTGAGAAGGCGAGGCTGGAGGCGGCCAGGGCTTTTGTTGACGGGTTTTTTAATTTTGCCGACCAGGCGATGGAGAAATTCCCCGGCTTGGACCTTGAGCAATTTCAGCCAAGGTTTGATGTTTCTTTAAGCAGTGGTGCTCTCGACGTTACTCATGCTCCCGACGCTACTCCTCCTGCAGATCAGGCTTGAGTGCCCGGGTTTTCATAGCTGATTTCCTTTCTTGCTGCTCTTTTCTTGTGTAAACATACGTTTTTTGTAATGGAACTTTCCCTTCTTTTACTCTGTGGCGATGTATTTGCTGGTTGGTTGCTTCTTTTGCTATATACTCCCTTGCCCCCCTACTCCGAGGAGGCCTTGGCCTGTTTGGAGTAGTATCATTGCTCGAGATCTGGGCTTCCTTACTTTGGATTTGCCGCATGTGCCTCCTATAGGATATATATATATATATATTTTTACAATATACGATGTAGATTTAAGCAAGCTTCAGGGTGGCTTACCAACTTCTTCGTAAATTGAGCCAGCATTCAATGCTATCTTGATTGCGAGACTCCCACAGTCACCTTTGGGTACTATTTATACCCGTTTGCCTCATCGCTTTTCAGAAAGCCTCTCTTCTTTAACTCTTCGTCTCCTACTTGAACCTTGTGGCGATGGATTCTTCTCCACTCTTCAAGCATCGAGCCCGAGAGTCACTCAAGGGCGATTGGTGCTCCATCTTTCTCCTTCCCTCCCGGATGACGGCTGCGGATGCTGCTGCAATGAAGAGTCGATATGACCTTCCGGCGGATCTGAGGGTGAGGGCTCCCATTCTTGACGAACCTTGCAGTATGTCCATTCCAGGTAAGGTATCTTTTTTCGAGGGCGCATTTGAGTATGGCTTTCGACTCCCCCTTCATCCGGATTTCGCCCGGATTCTTTCTCATCATGGCCTATGCCCCTCTCGTCTTTCCCCCGAGGGGTGGGCTACCATGGTTGGCTTCTTCATTTTCTGGCGTATTCAAGGTTTTGAGACATTTCCTTCTGTTTCGGAATTTTTCTATTTCCTTGACCTCTCTTTCGACTTTCCACCGTTCTTCAGCTCTCTCTATTTTAAATGGTATTTCCATCCTCCACTGATTGCCGATATTCCCTCTTCCCCCGAGGGGTGGACCCAACGCTTCTTTTTTGTATCTGTTGCGGGGGAGGACCAGCATGTTTGGGTTCCTCGTTCCTGGGCGAGCTTTCGGGAGAGAGGTAATCACTTCATCACTCCAAGGCTATCTGACCCTTTGTTGGCAGCTAACTGACTGAACTTGTTTGTGCTGATGTTGTATTGTGCAGGTATTCCCGCTCTGACTCCATTGGAGGCGTTCCATGTCAGGATGGTCGAGAGGGTTTCCCCTCGTCCTTACTCTACTCTCGTTACCCCTCAGAACCTTGTCCGTTATGGGATAGGGGGAAGTTCAACCAGGATCCAGCGCACGCCCTCTTTTGCTAATGAGCAAGAGGGAGTTGACTTGGAAGATCCCGAGGTGGAGGTCCTGAAGCGGAAGTTGGCAGAGGTGGAGAGAGAGAGGGATGTTCTGAAGGAGGAGAATGCCAGGCTCAAGGCGGATGCTGCTCGGATGGTGAAAGTAGAGAAGGAAGTTCCGACGGAGGGGAAAGTGGAGGAGGTCCTGGTAGGGGAGGGAGGGCAGAACTAGAGGCCCTGTTTTTTTTTTGTAACTTCTATGTACTTGTTGGCTGTGGCTCTTTTTGAACTGTTGACTTTACCCCGTGATGCAATGAAATTTCTGGCTTTTATCTCCCAGTTATTCCTTTTTTTTTTTTTTTTGCTGGGAATGCATTTATCTGTTGAACTGTGAAACTTGTTTGTTCTGAGTCGTCGAGCTGCTGAGTTTGTTGTCTTTCAAGCAGCAAAGTCTTTGGCCGGTTTTGAGCTTACGAGCTCTCAAGCTGAGAAGAATTTGCTGATGCTGAGCTGACAAACTATTAGACTGGAAAGTTTGAAAATCCCCAGCTTACGAGCTCTTGAGTTTACGATCTCTTAGACTGAAAAATCTGTACATTCTGAGCTTACGAGCTCTTAGACTGACGAGTCTGTAGATCCTGAGCTTTCGAGCTCTTGAGCTTGCGAGCTCTTAGACTGAAGTCTGTAAATCCTGAGCTTACGAGCTCTTGAGCTTGCGAGCTCTTAGACTGAAAAGTCTGTAGATCCTGAGCTTACGAGCTCTTAGACTGAAAAGTCTGTAGGTCCTGAGCTTACGAGCTCTTAGACTGAAAAGTCTGTAGATCTTGAGCTTACGAGCTCTTGAGCTTACGAGCTCTTAGACTGAAAAGCCTGTAGCTCCTGAGCTTACGAGCTCTTAGACTGAAAAGTCTGTAGGTCCTGAGCTTACGAGCTCTTGAGCTTACGAGCTCTTAGACTGAAAAGTCTGTAGATCTTGAGCTTACGAGCTCTTAGACTGAAAAGTCTGTAGATCCTGAGCTTACGAGCTCTTAGACTGAAAAGTCTGTAGGTCCTGAGCTTACGAGCTCTTAGACTGAAAAGTCTGTAGATTCTGAGTAGAGCGAACTTTTTGGGAAACTTTTGTATCTCTCATTGATAAAATCCGATCTTTTTACAATAACCCTCCACTTCTCGCAAGAAACTCTATTGGTAATAACGCTTCAAGTGGTCTGCGTTCCATGAGTGGTGTAGGTCTCTGCCCTCCTCCGTTTGCAGCTCGTAGTTTCCAGGTCGGACAATCCTTTTTACCACGTACGGTCCTTCCCAGTTTGGCCCCTACTTGCCATGAGCCGGGTCCTTCCTGGCTGGGAGCAATTTCTTCAACACTAGATCTCTTGGCTTAAATCCCCTCCTTCTTACTCGCTTGTTATAGTATCTTGCTGTACTCCTTTGGTAGAAGGAGATTCGTTGCAGGGCCTCGTCCCTCTTTTCGTCTAGGAGGTCGAGGTTGACCAGTAGGGACCTTTCGTTCTGTGTTGGATTGAACAGTTCGGTTCTTGCGGTGGACACTCCTACCTCAACGGGAGCCATGACCTCCGTCCCGTATGCTAGGCTGAAAGGCGTTTCTCCAGTCGCAGTTCGAGTAGTTGTTCGGTATGCCCATAACACTGCGGGGAGGTAGTCTACCCATTGGGACTTGGACGCCTCGAGCCTGGTTTTGAGCGCTAGTTTGATAGTCCGGATGGTCACCTCGGCTTGCCCATTAGACTGCGGGTGGGTTGGTGCCGAGAAGAAGTTTTTGATTCCCAAATTGCTACAGAAATTTATGAACATTGGATTATCGAACTGTTTCCCGTTGTCGGAGACCACTGCTCTGGGGACTCCGAAGCGGCAAATTATGGACTTCCAAACGAAACTCTTGACTTTCTGAGCTGTTATCTTTGCCAGAGGTTCGGCTTCAGCCCACTTGGTGAAGTAGTCTACTGCGACCACGACGAATTTGCACTGCCCAACTCCTATTGGTAAGGGTCCTAGGATGTCCAACCCCCACTGTTGAAAGGGCCAAGGGCTGACCACCGGGGTAAGGAGTTCAGGTGGGCAGTGCGGCAAGTTCCCGTGAACCTGACAAGCTTGGCATCTCTTCACTATCTCTTTGGCGTCTTTGGACATGGTTGGCCAGAAGTAGCCTTGTCGTAGGGCCTTGCTGGCTAATGTCTTTGCACCGATGTGATTGTCGCACATGCCTTCGTGGATTTCCCTTAGGATGTAGTCTGTTTCCGTTCCTGTCACACATTTCATTAAGGGAAAAGAAAAACCTCTTTTGTATAGGTTACCTTGGATCAGTGTGAACCTTGCCGCCCTAGCTCTTAGTTTGGAGGCGCTCTTCGGGTCATCTGGCAGTACTCCGTCCTGTAAGAAGGATATGATGGGGTCCATCCATGAGGCCTCTTCTTCAACTGGCATAGCCTGAGCTTCTGCGGCTGGTTCGTCGTCAGGCTGTATGTTGGGTCGTTCTAGGACTTCGATGGGTGTTCGCCTTGGTAAGTCTTGACTGCCGATAGTGGCCAGCTTGGCAAGGGCGTCTGCCCGCTGATTGGCTTCTCGGGGAATTTGGGTTAGCTCGGCCGAGACGAATTTCCTCAGTAGTCTTTGCACTTCTGTTAGGTATAGCGCCATCTTTTCATCCCGGGCGACATACTATTCTTCGACTTGCCTGACTACCAGTTGCGAGTCGCTATACACCACGATCTGTTGAGCTTCCATTGAAAGGGCCAGGTTCAGACCGGCTATGAGGGCTTCATACTCGGCCTCGTTGTTGGATGCTTGGAAGTCAAACCTCAAGGCATACTCTAGGTCATACCCTTCCGGTGATGTTAGGATGAGCCCGGCTCTGCTTCCCTGCACATTCGAAGCCCCATCTACGCATAATTTCCAGGTCGGAACGTCGGGGACACACTCTTGGTTTTCTTCGTTTTCCTCGGGTGGAGAGGTAAACTCGGCAAGAAAATCTGCCAGGATTTGTCCCTTGATGGCGGTTCTGGGCTTGAACTTAATATCAAACTCGCTAAGCTCCATCGCCCACTTTATCAATCTTCCTGAGGCTTCAGGTTTGTGCAGGACCTGCCTCATTGGTTGGTCCGTTGGGACTTCGATGGTGTGCGCCTGAAAATATGGTCTCAACCTCCGAGCGGCGACTAGCAGGGCCAGTACTAGTTTTTCCATCTTTGGGTACCTTTCCTCGGCGCCTCGGAGGGCTTTACTGCAAAAATAGACAGGTAGCTGGATCCGGTCTTTGTCTTTAACCAGCGCGGCGCTGACCGAGAAATCTGATACCGCAAGGTAAAGTGTCAGCACTTCTCCCTCTTGTGGGCTTACCAATACGGGCGTGGATGCTAAGTAGACCTTTAGGGC